>JANXHW010000002.1:12155690-12755690 GCA_026170595.1 Plestiodon gilberti rubricaudatus | reverse complement strand
CAGGTGGGGAGCACAATTGGGATTAAGTAGGAGCAAAATGCTAAAACCTACCTACCCCCATCCCATTTCACACACCTCCAACTTTTTTTTTAATGCATTGTCCCATGCTATGCATTCTTTGTAACATCTAGTTTGGCCCTAAGTATGCGTAGGATGTTATGATGACTAACTTTTGCTGGGTTGTGCCCCAGGGCATGATGGAAGTCTGTGAATAGGTGACTAAATGATCACATCCCAGCAAACACATTTCACAGCCTGTTGATCCCACTTATTCCGAAATGAAAACCAATCATCACCTCATTACAATGTAGAAGAGAGCTATAGGGTTGTTCAAATTACAGTCATTAGCACTTTATTTTCAAAGTTTGCTTACCACAGTCATAATGTGCAAGGCTGAAAAGAGGAAGGGGGAACCAATCTTTGGAAAGGAGGAAGAGCTGTTATCGCAATAATAAGGAAGAGCTGGAAATTCAGTAAGGAAAAAAAAGATGCTGCTCAATGAAACTCTCTAGATACAAAGACCTGCTTTCTGCAAACAAGAACCTTTGTGGGGTGGGTGGTATTATATATTGCCATGTTTATGATATAGCAATTCTAAGCCCAAGGATATGACTGCATTTGGAATTGATAGTCAGTAAAGTAGTCCTTCTTCACATTTCCATTTCATTCCCCCCCCCCCAAGCCCCAGGGGAAAATCCTTTATTTCCCCAAATCTGATTGTTCGACAACAGGTAAAGATTTCCCTGGCAGGGAAATGTGATGTGAGCAGCATCACCTGCAAAATTTCTGAATGACAGGTTGTCATTTAAGGGACAGGAGAAGGGGCAGTTAAAAAGTGGTGGCAATCTCAGGTGATAGTACCTATCACCTATCAGGTGACAGATACTATCTCAGGTGTCAGGCCACACTATCTTCTTCTAATGTGGAAAACAGAGTACTGTATTTAAGGACACAAATAATGACCTCCAAAAGACCTTACAGCAAAAGTGACAGCGCAATCCTATCCAACTTACACCACCGGTGTAACCAGCGGTGCAGTGAGAACGGAAGGGGATTTGAATCCCCTTTCCATTCTGGGGCCTTCCGTTCTTGCTGCACCGCTGGTTACACTGGTGGTGTAAGTTGGATAGGATTGCGCTGTGAGTCTTGTATTCATCCTGTCAAATAGATTAAGATAAAAGATGACAACATAGCCCAAGGCCCAAGCTACTTTTGTTCATAACTGGGCAAGGTGATACACCTGGGGTTCCCACAACCAAGGCTATGACTTTAGGCACCAGTATCAGCACCAGAAAACTATGGAGGGGGGAACACAGAGAGGGGGCAAAAGCCATTTCTGGGCTAGGGATGACAACAATGACTTGCCCCACATGTTAGATTCCTGGCTGGAAGAAAAAGAATAGTGTATTTCACATTAGCACTCCTGTCTAGTGAGGCATGTGTGGCATGTTTGCTGTTATTTGTTAAGTGCCAGACAAAGACGTTCATTCATATTATGTCAGGCCTTTTAAATGATCTCAAATATTTTTAGATACTTGGAGTGTTTTAGTACCTATAGGTTGCTGTTATTTTATCTAACTTTTTAACTGCTGTTGATTTGTATTACTGCTGTTTTTTTGTTAATTTTATGTGATGCATTTTGTATTTTGTTGTTTTATTGTCTTGTAGGTCAGCGGGTGGCGCAGTGGGTTAAACCGCTGAACCATGAGCTGTCAATCGAAAGATCGGCAGTTCGAATCCGCGATGGGGTAAGCTCTCGTTGCTTGGCCAGCTCCTGCCAACCTAGCAATTCCAAAGCATATTAATGTGAGTAGATAAATAGGTACCGCTTGCGGGAAGGTAAACAGCGCTCCGTGTTCCAGCCGCATGCTACGCGCTGCGGCAAGGAGAGTCACGCCGGCCACATGACCACGGAGGCGTCTTTGGACAACGCTGGCTCTTCGGCTTTGAAATGGGGATGAGCACCACACCCTAGAGTCGGACACGACTGGACTTAATTGTCAGGGGTCACCTTTACCTTATACAATCAAGTCACCAGGGGCCACGGTGGCTTAGTGGTTAAGATGCTGAACTGCAGACTGGAAGGTTGGTAGGACAGCAGTTCAAGACCCAAGTGTTGCATGATGGAGTGAGCTCCCGACTCCTGTCCCAGCTCCTGCCAATCTAGCAGTTCGAAAGCAAGAAATTGCAAGTAGATAAATAGGTACCACTGTGGTGGGAAGGTAACAGCGTTCCGTTAGTCATGCCGGCCACATGACCACGGAAGCATCACCGGACACAGTGCATCTCCGGACCACATAAAGACACTTCATGTGGTCTTTATATATGTTACAGATTTCTATGCCAATGATCATAAAAGATAAAGGTGGGTATCCCCTGCTCAAAAGCCAGTTGTGTCCGACACTTTGGCCTTAGAAACGGAGATGAGCACTGCACCCTAGAGTCAGACACGACTGACTTTTGAGCAGGGGATACCAACCTTTATCTTTTATGATCATTGGCATAGAAATCTGTAACATATATAAAGACCACATGAAGTTCATCTTTACGAACATGGATTTCATTAGTAGTTTTGCTCTTAGAAAGTATTTAAAACAATTTGGGAAATTCCTTTAAAGGGACAAGGACACAGCAGCTGGCATTCACATATTTATGACAACTGAATTCATGGAGATTTTTCTTTGTCAAGATTACAAGCTGTTATGGTAGATTAATGGCCTGATCCTCAGTAAACCTTGGAATCTTTTTAAACTCTTCTTGTGGTTTGAAGAAAAGCTGGGCTAGTACGTGATCCGCTGTAGCATGCATATAATCATCCATATCAAGAGTTTGTAACTGTCAGGGGAAAAAACACACACATTTAAATTGGGGGGAAAGTTAATGCATCATCTTTTATGCATTAATAGTGCCACAAAGTATTAAAATGCATGAATTTAACATGCTTTTAATAAGCATTACAAAACATTTAGAATTACCATCCCATGTAATATGTATCACCGTGTACCGTCTGTAGGGTTGCAACCTTTATGTTGCAATCCTGTGCCAAAGTTGTATTGACGCCCAAGGGCATGAGCCATATCCTATGCCACTCAGACTGGCACTTCAGAAGTATAGGATTGCACAGTTAATTGATGAATATCATATTAATTGATTTTAAATATCATATTAATTGATTTTAAATTGAAAAATATGTTTTTATTATAAGTTGTTAAAAAAACTGCAGATGCCACTTCTTGTAATAAGAGGACTTCCCTCTTCACTTATCAGGAGGGAATGCCTCATCTAAGGTGGTGAATAGTGGCAGCGCAATCCTGACTAAGGATCCGGCCGGCGGCCCAGGGCACGCACCGGGCCGGAGGTCTTCTCGGGGAAGGGGATGCTCGTCTCCTTCCCCGAGTCTAAATCTGGGCCGGCCTTATTGGCCTCCTCAGATTTCCGCCAGCTAAATTGGCTAGGCCAATGGGCCCCCTCCCTTGCCCACCAGATCGCCCACGCAGCCGGCGACGGAACGCTTACCTTCTGCCTCCGTCCATGTGGAGATCCGGTGTTGGAGTGAGGGAGACCGGCCTTGCGCCAGCCTCCCTTACTCCCGAGTCGTCGCGAACATGCTTTATGGCACATTCTCGACTGCTTCCGGCGACGGAACACTCGTTCCACCGCCGGCACCAACGTCAGGATTGCGCCCTGAGACATATAAATGCATCATCAAAAAACAAAGAAAATATCCTTTTCAAGATGATTGTTCTAGCTATATGAAAATTAATGAAGTTTTAATGACTTAAACTCCTATTAGTGAGCCACAATGATTTTTTAAATCATGCAACAGCTCTAATAGTATTTATTGTTCCAAACATTTATACCTTGCACAGTGATTCACAGCCATTTACTAAACTACACATTATGTGTATCATGTGACAATGCATTTACTGGCATACTGTTATTTGCACTTCTCAGGCACAGGGGTGTGCAGAGTGGAGACAGAGGGTATTTAATCCATTGGCTACAATGGCTCTTTGAGTGGTTACTAGTTGCTTTGGGGGCACTGTTTCAGTGGGAAACTGGTGCAGAAGTAAAGGATTCAATACCCTCTATCTCTGCATTGCAGCCCTGATCTGCACCACAGCTCCACATGACTGTTACATGCAAGTAAAAGTAAGCCTTTTTAACTACATTGTCACATTGTAAACTTAACATGCAGTTTGGGTCTTAACTGTGTTTCTGGCAGTGCAGACAAGCACAGCACAATACCAAGGAAGTCAACAACAGGGAGTCTCACCTGGTTTCCAGTGCTGAATGCCAGAATGAAAAACAAGTCTTCATCACACGAGCTCTTGATGTAATGCTGGGTTCCAACAGGGAAAAATACAACATCTCCGACATCAATGTTGAAGTCAGTGGTGAGTGTAGGTGAGACAATGACACCCACCTGGAGAAGGAAGGAATACACCAACAGGAAATGCCCTTGTACATCCAGCCACCGAGTCTGGTCATTCTCAGCAAACATAATGAAAAACAAACCCTGCACTGTCATGATTTGTGAGTGCTGACTCAGTGCCTTCAGCACAGACCCTGCGTGATGCTTACTTAGAGCACAAGAATCCCATCAAAGGGAGGCACTTTTAAGTTGTATCCCCTTCAATGGAAAAAGGAAGCATGTGCTTAGCTTGATATGCTCAGCTTTGGCATTTTCCTTGTCATTCCAACAGGAACCTCAAAGCTTGGAGGGCCAAGTCTCTGTGGCAGAACACATGCTTTTTGCATGCAGAAGATCCCTGGTTCAATCCCTGGCATCTCTAGTCAAAAAGACTTGTTAGCAGATAGGAAAGGTCTCTGTCGCAACTGCTGGACAACTGCTGCCAGGTGTAGACTGCTAGACGGACCAATGGTCGGATTCAGTCTAACAAGGCAGGTTCATATGTTCATATAAATTAATTGTGATCTAAAAACCAACATCCCCAAACCCCAAGAATAATCCCAAGTAATCAGTCAGTGATAAGTCTAATTGCCTCGGGGGGGGGAACCTTCCAAATGACTCTATCTTTCACCTGTTTCCTAAAAAAATAATGATAAGCCCTGGCAACCCTCCCCAGGGAGAGAACATAATTAGGGGTACTCTACTGCCCTGTTCCAGTAGAGAACTGCCAACCTAGCAGTTCCAAAGCATGTTAATGCAAGTAGATAAATAGGTACCACTTGCAGGAAGGTAAACAGCGCTCCGTGTTCCAGCCGCATGCTACGCGCTGCGGCAAGGAGAGTCACGCCGGCCACATGACCACGGAGGCGTCTTCGGACAACTCTGGCTCTTCGGCTTTGAAATGGGGATGAGCACCACACCCTAGAGTTGGACACGACTGGACTTAATTGTCAGGGGTCACCTTTACCTTTACTGCCCTGTTCCACACCCCCTTAGAATCATAGAGTTGAAAGGGGCCTTCAAGACCACCTAGTCCAAACCCCTGGATATGTGTTTGAGTGTTTTTATGAGACCAAGGATCCTAGCTATATACTATGATTCCACCGATGTTCTTCTGTTACATTTCCTCATGGTTTTTTTGTCCTTGGTTGTCTCCTTCCTTTGGCTTCCCTTTGACAGCCCCTCACTTTTCCTTTCTGCATCCTCTACCTATTTACATATTATAAAGTGAAGGAGGAGGAGGGACAGGGCAGATCGTCTCCTTTCTGCTGCCGTTGAAGAAACAGCATTTGTTCATTTACAGTTCAATCAGTAAATCTACTCAAGAAGGACTTGAAAGCATGCAGTTTGAACCATCCAGTGCACCAGTATGAAGAATTTAAGAGAGGATGAATGACTTGAAGGATATGGAACATTATGCGATGTCCCTACAGGCATCACAAGGCAAATGCAGCCAAGTCAGTATTACTTCAATCAGGCACTAACGACACCCATAGTAGAGTCCCAAGCCAGGAGAAGATATGAGCTGTGCTGTTGTGATTGGATAATCATTCAGCAAATGGCTTGTTGATGTTCTTTAAGGCCAGTAACTATTTCGTAACTGGAGTATTTGAGTACAGAGATCGATCTCCTTGGAACATAGGAAGTCATCAGAGCTTGGGAGAAGATGACCACGTCCCAGTCCACCCCAAGCTGTAAGGTATGACAAAAAGTAGATTGTGGGTTTGGGGACAGACTGAAAAGAGAGGCTCTCTGAAGTGCAGGAGTGCCTCTCTGGGATGTTGATGTGAAATTGAAGATGTGCTGCCTTGTAGAAGCACACAAGCAACGTGCCTGCACCAATGCACTACTTGTAAAATTGTGAATAAAGCAAATATTGATTAAACACCCTAAGTCTTCAGTACTCTCTCCTCCAAAGGAAGTCAAACCCAGCTAGTACTTCCCCTGGAACTTCTTCTAACTGCTTGAGGAAGTGAAGAGTGTGTAATGCAACAATACAATATCACCCAGATGTACAAGGCTATGTTGCCCTTCTCGACTCTACCTTGCTGGAAACCGGAGTGAGTCAGAGCTGCGACCACGTGATTCTCCTAGCTTTGTTGCCCCCAGTCCAAGCTGTTGGGGGTTCCTCCTAAAAACACTCACAAACAATAGTAAAATTCACAATAGGTTAGTTTCAGTACTTAGAGGTTCAAATAGCTACCTTTCCACACCCGCTGATGACATATCCCATCTCATTGGCATTGAAATGAAAATGGGGCTGCCGTAAGCCATTGTTGTAGATACGGAGGGTCCCCAAGGTAAGAGCATCCTCTTTCTGAGAGCAAGAAGAGAGAAGAGACTAGTGATCTATGGGTTCATGTGATAGCAACAATCAGACACATTGCAAGCTGTCCTCTTTCTGCTCCTAGGTTCTTACAATCACTTCTAGATTAGAGCAGACCCAAAGAAGGTGGTTCAAGGGTGCACGTATCGCTTGTTATTTACTTGTAGTTCCAGCATGCATCTGTTGTATCCTCTGCCATGCTGAACAGCATCCAAAGTAGCACAGAAAGTTAAAATCCTAATCAGGAAGAGCTGTAAAGCCTACCAAATACTGTCACTATCATTCTAAACAAGAAAAATGCAGACATGAGTTAACAATGTACAATTTCAAAGTCCAGAAATGCATCTCCAACCAAGTCGGCCAGCACATCATGACTGTCACAATGAAAACGCTTTCATCTGCTGACAAAACACAATTAGATAGCTAGTCAGAACGACCTTCTCAAGATGTCCATAGCAGGATGCGGCTGCCATGTCAGTAGATTCCCAACTCCACAGAATTCACTGTAGCATCAAGTTGCCACAGATGTTAATGAACACAGATTGGCTTTTCATATCATTGAATACAGTAGGGGCTGCTTTGTCCAGAGAAAAATAATGACCAAAGGTAGACATGATAGGGAGGCTTATAAAATGAAGAATGGTGGGGAGAACGCGAATGGAGATGTTTGCCCTCTCTCATAATACCAGACACTCAGGGTTACCCTGTGAAATGGATTGTTAGCAGATTCATTAATTCATTCATTCATCATCCTGCCTTTCATTGGATCAGAGGCGTCGCTACAGTGGGGGTGGTACCGTAAGTTTCACACCGTGCTAATCCCCGCTAACTCTCCGGTATGAGGTGGCCCCACCCCCTCACCGTCAGAACCAATCAGTGCGGCGAAGGCAACGAGCAGGAGACTCCCTGCCCGTTGTCTTCGCTACACGGAATGGCTGCGATGGCGAGGGGGTGGGGGGTGGGACCACCTTGTACCGGAGAGTTAGCGGGGATTAGCACGGTGCGAAACGTATGGTACCACCCCCACCGTAGCGATGCCTCTGCATTGGATAGTCCCAAGGCAGCTAACAAAGATAAAAAACATAACAAAATGCCATAAAACAATTTAACATCCTACTCAGAGAGTTCATAGAGCAAAGGCAAATGGATGAGTCTTGAGCACCTTTTTAAAGCAAGGAGACAGCCCCCGCCTGAGTCCACTGAGTTCCACATCCATGGGTGTTCCCATCTGCATGCCAACTGAGCCTGAGTTGACCCATAACAGCTGCTGGGGCTTACCCTGGAGCAAGGGGAGACCTCCAGCAGCCGAAATTTCCCTGAGGAACGCAGCATAGTCTGGGGAATTTAGTTAGGATTGGGCTGCCCGTCTGGTAGGATGGTGTATTGGCAGATTGCAGAAGAACATGTATGTCAAGGAGTTAGTGGTCTACATAAATTCTTTCTGATGATCAGTCTGTTCTGTCACGATTGGGTTAATCTTTGGGTAAAAGTGCTGAGTCACGCTTAGTTAGCTTTCACACCTGTTAGTAAGGAGGATGCCTCCCCTGCTCTGTCATATCTGGAGATGTTAACATAAGAACATAAGAATCACCCTGCTGGATCAGGCCAAAGGCCCATCTAGTCCAGCTTCCTGTATCTCACAGTGGCCCCACCAGATGCCTCCAAGAGCACACAGCCAACAAGATAACCTGTTTCCTGTCGCCACTCCCTTGCACCTGGCACAGATAAAACCTACTTATAAAGCCAGGAGGTTGCTGATCTCCCAACACCAGCCTCCTATTTTCATGTAGGAGTGCAGGAACTATTCTAGTCCCTTGGGGGATTCCACACAAATGCATAATGATCAGGGAAGGCAACTGTGTGGGACCGCAAGCCCATGCCACCCTTATCAATCAGGTGGAGCAGCAGAAATCTCATAAGCTAAAACACCCCGCACATCTTTACCATAGATGTTAATAGCATAGAAACTGTGCCCGGATCCCCAAATATTAAA
Source organism: Plestiodon gilberti rubricaudatus (assembly GCA_026170595.1). Taxonomy (NCBI): domain Eukaryota; kingdom Metazoa; phylum Chordata; class Lepidosauria; order Squamata; family Scincidae; genus Plestiodon; species Plestiodon gilberti. The sequence continues at coordinate 12,746,957 of JANXHW010000002.1, read as the reverse complement.
GCTCAGAATGGCAGTTTCAGAAGCATAACATCATTCAATAGTACAATGCCTGACTTGGATGTAGAAAGTCTCAAACTGAGTCCCTGGCATCTTTTGTGAAAAGCCTTTCAGCTGGCAGCACTGGGAGAGACTTTTGCTTGCGATCTGGAAGAGCTCTTGCAAGTCAGAATAATAGACAATACTGGGCTCAGAGGCGTATCAGCAGCGAGTGCTGCCTGGAGCGGCACCACTCTGGGGGCAGGGGGGGCGACCCGGCTTACGCGGGCACTCCGAGGCCTTCTCCCCTGGCCTCGGAGCCGGAGAAAGCCCCGGAGCATCCACTTCGACCGGTGGCCAGGGCTTTCTGAAGGTGGCCGACTGCCGAGCCGCGCTGTTTATCTTTGTTTTGCACATGCGCAGAATGTTTTAACGTTCTGCGCATGTGCAAAACAAAGATAAACAGCGCGGCACGGCAGTCGGCCTTCAGAAAGCCCTGGCCACCGGTCGAGGTGGACGCTCCGGGGCTTTCTCCGGCTCTGAGGCCTGGGGAGAAGGCCTCGGAGCGCCCACCCGCGTCACCAGGCGGGCGGGCGGGCGCACGCTCGCTCACTCCATGGAAAGACTGGAGCGAGCGGAGCAGCGCCGCCTGGGGCCGAGGTGCCGCCCGGAGCCGCTGCTCCGCTCGCTCCAGTCTTTCCACGCCTCTGACTGGGCTAGACAAACCAAGTCGGTAAAAGGCAGGGTGCTATAACAGTACACTTACTGAATGGAGAAAATTGCTGTAAATTCTTTCTTTGGGTTGCAGGCCTGTTCCATTTTGTACATACCGAGCCCACTGGATAATGCCCCCTGGAAATTTGAACTCAGATGATCCTGAATCGAGGACAAACACAGCAGCCTTAGTGACCAGAAAATGACTGTAGTACTAGTTAGTGATAATCCGACATAGAGCATTTATCAGCTTCCTTTATTTAGGTATACCTCATGTGAACCAGTTAGTAGAAGGGACTGAACAAGCCATGCTGAACAGCAGGACTGTCAACAAACTTCCAGGGTTTCTAAAAGACTAAACAAACAAGCATGGACGTGCTCACTTGATTTAAATTAGGAGTGAGTGGAGCCTTGGTTTTGCTGAAGTTTTTGCCATGAGATGAATTACAGCATTCAGCAATGCCAGGATTCTAGAATGGATTGCAGAATCAAGAATGGTGTGAAAGAGGAGGAGGCAGCAATATCTCTGTGACCATCCTTGTTGCATTAGAAGTCTGGGAGTGCACCTCGAGGTGCGTGCTGTCTTCTAGTTAGTCCTTACCATAGTCCTGGTTCCGGCTGGGACAATCCCGGCTTGGGAGCCCAAATCCCGGGCTCCCGACCGGTCTCCTCTTTGTCCCAGCCGGCTGGGACTTGCCCCCGACACAGCGCTAATGCGCTGCATCTTCTTCCAGCCTCACGCGCCTGCGCGAGGCTGGAAGCACTTTGAAAATGTCTGAGTTCACTCGGACGTTTTCAAGCCCTTCCAGCCTCGTTGTGTACTTGCGCGAGGCTTGAAGCTCTCCGAAATGAACTCGGGCCGTTTCAGAGAGCTTCCAGCCCTGCGCAAGTGTGCGTGAGGCTGTAAGGTCTCAGTGTCTGAGTTCACTCGGACGCTTTCCGAGTGCTTCCAGCCTCACGTAGGCATGCAAGGCTGGGACAAAGTCCCCACCCCTGGTGATGTCACGATCCTGGAGCCGCCCCTGGTGACGTCACTGCCGCCCCTCCCCCGCGTCAGGGGAAATCTGGTAAGCCTACTTCTAGTCCATCTGACTCCTGTGTGCAGTGGCCTGCATAGCTAGCTAACTGTCCAGATGGAAAAGCCATTGCTAACGTTATCATCACAACTAGGTCTATGGTACCTTTGAGATCAAAAAAATACCGCCACACAAGCATGTCTGCAGACTGCTCATAGTTGGCATTATGAACAAGCTCTGCGAGATTCGGTGGAAGGTTGATAGCCTGGTCTTCCGCTTGTTTCTGAAATGTCCGAATGAAGTTCACTCCTCCTTGAGGCTAGAAAGGTAGAGAAAATGTTGCATTTAGCAAATCAAACAGTGAATGAAAAAGGCTTCCGTTAGCAGAATGCTTTTCAGTTTTCAAAGGGAAAGAAGGAACTGAACAATGCCAAGTTCAAGCTTTCAGGAGTTTTGTTGGTTAAATTTCTATGCAGATAGAGAAAACCTGTATGTTTCTGCTGAAGGTGTGGAGTCATTTCAGACATATTCAGCAAGGAATGTCCAGAGCTTCATGTCCCCACCTCTGACAGACAATGTTAGCCATTCATGGAGGACTATTACTTATGATAGAGAGACAGAACCCCCAGGTTCAGAGAAAATCGAAGGGAGGAGAAGTGGAGGAAAGGTATTGCCTTCATGCCACTCTTGTGCATACCCACTGGCCAATGTGGAGCCAGGCTGCCAGACTAACAGTACAAGCCTATGCATATTTACTCAGAAGTGTCCTATTGCATTCAGTGCAGCTTACTCTAAAGTAAGTGAGCATAAGTGCAGCCTAAATAGACCTTTGGGTCTGATCTGGTAGAGCTTATGTTCTTAATGATGTAACCTGGGTACAGCAAAATGCGCAATGTAACAACATCTACTGCTGTGTTGCATTAGATGTTATCAAGAAGAAGAGAGACAGAGAGATGGGGTAGCAACAACATCTCTGTGTGTCTCATAATTAGTCCTACCTTTAGAGATCACAGTATATCTGCAAAGAACTTTGGGTAGTCTGGGGAGGGGACTTTTTTTTACTCACCACACTTGAAAACTGCTACCTGTGGCTCACAATCTCTTCTGCCCTTTTCCTCCCTCAACATATTCATGAGTTCCAACATTCTATCCAGAGTTCCTGTTCAAATCCAGGATTAAAACCTGAATGAGTGCAATGTTCTAATTTTTTTCAAAAGCAAACTCCGAGTTTTGCAACAGAAGAACGTAACAAAAACACTATCCTAAACTGCTGACAAATATGAGTTTAAACTTAGCTACTACCTGAAACACACTTAGATAGGAGTCAGTCCCATTGAACTGAATAGAACTTACTTCTGAGTAGGCGTGCATAGGATTGCACCATAAGACATAAGATTTATCAATAAATCACCAGGCCCGGATGGCATCCACCCAAGAGTTCTGAAGGAACTCAAGAATGAAGTTGCTGACCTCTTGACCCAAATATGCAACTTGTCCCTTAAAACGGCCAATGTGCCAGAGGATTGGAGGATAGCTAATGTCACACCAATCTTTAAAAAAGGAAGGAGGGGGGACCCGGGAAACTACAGGCCGGTCAGCCTAACATCTGTTCCAGGGAAGATGGTGGAAAGTCTCATTAAGGATAAAATCTTAAAATACATAGAAGAACAAGCTCTGCTGAGGGAGAGTCAGCATGGCTTCTGCAAGGGGAAGTCTTGCCTCACAAACCTGTTAGAATTTTTTGAAAAGGTCAACAGGCATGTGGATGCGAGCGAACCCGTGGATATTATATATCTGGATTTTCAGAAGGCGTTTGACACGGTCCCTCATGAAAGGCTCCTGAGAAAACTCCACAGTCAGGGAATAAGAGGGCAGGTCCTCTTGTGGATTAGGAACTGGTTGAAGACCAGGAAACAACGAGTGGGAGTCAATGGGCAATTTTCACAATGGCGAGAGGTGAAAAGCGGTGTGCCCCAAGGATCGGTCTTGGGACCGGTGCTTTTCAACTTATTCATAAATGACCTGGAGTTGGGGATAGGCAGTGAGGTGGCCAAGTTTGCGGATGACACTAAACTTTTCCGGGTGGTAAAGACCAGCAGGGATTGTGAAAAGCTCCAGAAGGATCTCTCCAAACTGGGAGAATGGGCAGCAAAATGGCAGATGCGCTTCAATGTAAGTAAGTGCAAAGTGATGCACATTGGGGCAAGAAACCAAAATTTCACATATACGCTGATGGGTTCTGAGTTGTCTGTGACGGATCAAGAGAGAGATCTTGGGGTCCTGGTGGACAGGTCGATGAAAGTGTCGACCCAGTGTGCGGCGGCTGTGAAGAAGGCCAATTCCATGCTCGGGATCATTAAAAAGGGGATTGAGAATAAAACGGCCAATATCATTATGCCTTTGTACAAATCGATGGTAAGGCCACATCTGGAGTATTGTGTCCAGTTCTGGTCACCATACCTCAAAAAGGATATAATTGAATTGGAAAAGGTGCAGAAAAGAGCGACCAGAATGATTCGTGGGCTGGAGCACCTCCCTTACGAGGAAAGGCTACAGCGTCTGGGGCTTTTCAGCCTAGAAAAAAGGCGCCTGAGGGGGGACATGATTGAGACTTATAAAATTATGCATGGGATGGAGAGAGTGGATAGAGGGAAATTCTTTTCCCTCTCGCACAACACCAGAACCAGGGGACACACACTAAAATTGAGTGGAGGGAGAGTTAGAACAGACAAAAGAAAATATTTCTTTACCCAGCGTGTGATTCATCTGTGGAACTCCTTGCCACAGGATGTGGTGATGGCACCTGGCCTAGATGCCTTTAAAAGGGGTTTGGACAAATTCATGGAGGAAAAGACCATCACAGGTTACAAGCCATAAGCAACCTCCTGGTTTTTAGAAGTGGGTTTTCTCTGTGCCAGGTGCAAGGGAGTGGCGACTGGACACAGGTATCTTGTTGTCTCGTGTGCTCCCTGAGGCATCTGGTGGGGCCACTGTGTGACACAGGAAGCTGGACTAGATGGGCTTTTGGCCTGATCCAGCAGGGCTCTTCTTATGTTATGTTAAGACAGGGACAACCGACTGGCAGCCTGAAGATACAGTCTCATCATTGAGGGCTTTCCATGCCATTTCCAGCACAGTCCACCAGTCTTAAGGATGTTTCCTTATTATGTAATAAAGAGCATGACAATTACGACTGCACAACTATATGCACTTGGGAATGAGTGAAATCACCCTGGAACCGAGACTGAAATCACAGGGACGTCCTTTTGAGAAAACATGGAGAGAAGCAGGCTGCATATGTTCAGGCAAAATGCCCTATATACAATCTTAATGCAAGTCCTAGAATGTAATGAGTTTTAAAAATATTCTGGGCTTCTAGTTGTACAAACCTTTAACGACCTGGCGGCTATGTCCTCGGGTGTTAAGAAAAATACATCATCCACATCCAGAGTCTGAAGCTCCTCATGAGTTGTAAAGAAAAGCAAAAACAAGCAGTCTTCTGCACCAACGTTCTTGATCCAGTGCAACGTGTTTCGGGGGAAGAAAATGACCTGGCCTGCTGTGACGTTGTACGTGGTTACCGTGCTTCCACCAGCATCAACAACACCAATCCACGCAGTGCCCTGGAAAAATGCAGGTGAAGACAAACCACAGTTAGTGTATCTAGCTAAAAAGTGAAACCCCAGTATATCTTGAAAGAAGATGCTTTGAAATGTCCTAGAAGATATTGAAGTTTATTGAACGTTCTTCGGCACCACTGTACGTATGCAATGCGTTGAGTATATATTACCAAAGTGGCCTCTCTCAGCCTGGCTTCTTCCCACCTTGGCAGTGGTGGTGACCCACCAAAATTCCCCAAATACCCCCCAGATCCACCAGCTGGATTGCACCAGATCCACCAGCATTGCAGCTATTTTCCCCTTCACCTGCACACATCCTACCACAGGACTAGGTTAGAAGTCCTCATTAGATACGCAAGATTGCACACACCTGACAGACGACAAATCTGTATACAGTACCTCGTTTGAACAACATTGGAAATGTAGCATTTCTTCTTAAGTTGTCTGAAATCTCCTTCCCAAACCTCCTGCCTGCCACAATTCATCCCTATAGCAGAAATATTTCTGCACATCTGAGAAATCTGAGCAATACAGAGACCACGTATGCCAGAATGAATCTGTTAAATATCTCAAAAAGGTGTCTGCACAGGGAGGATGGGTGGTTTTTTGACTGGTATTATATAGATAACACAGATCAACATCCGAGATCCTGCTCAATGTCCTGCTGCTGTCCGAGGCGCAATGGCACTTGGTGGGCTGACGGGATAGGGCCTTTTCAAATATGGCATCACTGCTATGGAGTGTGTGTGTGTGCATGTGCGCACATGCACACATTTCATTACGGCATACTTTGGAAGGCAGTGAAAACTTGATCAGAGGGTTTTCAGGGCAGTGCTGGCTGACTGATTTCCTGCTGTTTTTCTCCCCCCCCCCCGGTTGTTTAATGATCCTGCAGGATTCTTATGATCATATTCATTTCCTTGGGGGTCTGTCTTTCTGACAAAGGTGGTAGGGAGGAATGATTTTAACAACCAAGTAACACCTTTAAGAGATAGCCATGCTCATTTGCATTGAAGTGCCAGTGTGGCGCACGCAATCCTTTGCTCTTGATTAGCAAAGTGCCAAACGTCATCTTGGAGCACTGAGCATTGATGCTTCTTCCAAACGCCATCTCTTCCTTGTTCTGGTATTCGCTGGCCGCTTTCCGAAATCTTGACCACTGAATAGTACCACCTGGAAATTGGTGTTTCTGGAAAGTCATATAGGAGTAATTACCACAGGATCTGATAGAAGTAAAAAAATCCAGTGAAGTTATTTGTGGCCAACCCCACCCTGAAAACAATTATCAGCTTTTAATTTCAAATGATATCAGCCCCCTGGTAGAGTTAGGAAGTGGAGCCAGAATGGAATCTGGCAAGTCACTGGGTGTGGAGCAAAGTCTACAATAAGAAAATCCTCGTCAGGCCCTGAGTGAAGCTAGCTCACCCTGCCCATCCCAATGGTGGGGGTGGCATGTAATGCCCTACCTGGTTTAGAATGTTTAGAGCACTGTGCCCACATCCCAGCTCATGGTAGTTTTCTAACTGCAGGGTGTCTTTTTGTAGGGTGCATTCAAAACTGTGATATCCTCCACCCACCATCTGCAATGGCACGGTCCATTCTACCACCTCTTCCAACCACATGGGTAGATTAGGCCGTTGAGTAGGATGGAACAAAAAGATATAGGAATATACCAGATAAGATATAGGAATTTTAAGCTTTCCATAGTTTCAAGGTTTAACAATTATTTGTAGCCAATGTGGCATAGAGGCTAGAGTATTGAACTTGGCATAGGGAGATCTGGCCTCAAAAAATTGTTCAGTCAAAAAGCTGAGTTGTTGAGTTAAGCTTGTTGCAAAGACCATGGATGCTTCCCTAAGCTCTTTAGATGAAAAAAGGCAGGATAAATTTGGCAGATAGATCATAATCTTGAGTGGTAGTCAATTTTCACATCAGGAATTCTATGGTTCCAAAACCATACCCAGGACCAGGAGTTGGTTGACTTTTTATTGGACGGCCCCTGGTCTAGGGTACCATTTTGGAAGACAAGATCAAGCCTAGGAAACCAGATAAGAACACTTAGTATAATGGTTCAGGTGATAGCAGGAGCTTCAGAATGAATAGTTCTAAATCCCACATGGCTATATCAAAGAGGCGCAGGTCACTCTTGCAGCTATGTACCTCTGCAACCCTGCAGACAGTGAAGAGTCTTACACCGAACCAGGGTTCTATGCCAAATCTGATTCAGTATAAACTCCCAATTTTCTAAACTGAAGGGAAAATGAAAATTGAGGGCTATACATTTTTGGGGTCATTTGTCCTATGTGAAACATATTTTGGGAAATAGTTAAATTCTACCTTGGATTTAGCAAGGTGGTGGAGAAATTGGAACTGGGGGTCCACGTGAGTTTGGTCCAATGTACTTCCTGATGTTGCCTGGGAAGCAACTTCATGCTTTTCTGTGTTCGCTCCATGTTTTGATTCTGCTTTAAAGCCAGTGTTGCTAACACAGACCAAAGACAGAATCAGCACTCCCATTACTGTAGTTATTGCGCAGGCCAAGAGGCAAACCAGAAAGACATTCAGCAGGGACCAGGAGCTCTTCTTTCCCATGAAACAAGAAACACAAAGGAAGAATTACAAGCCAATCAGATTTTGTAAAAGTGGCAAACCAAACAGAACTGCTTTAGCCTTGCTATATTTATATACCGCTTTTCAACAAAAAAAAAAATGTTCACAAAGCGGTTTACAGAGAAAATCAAATAACTATATGGCTCCCTGTCCCAAAAGGGCTCACAATCTAAAACTTTATAACCTGCATGACCTATGAGTTGGCAGAGTATTACTTGCACACACAATTCCCAAGATTCTAGCACACTCAGTCTAGTGGCACACCAAGGGCCAACTACTGGTATATGACAGGGGTGGTCAAACCGCAGCTTGTGAGCCATGTGCGGCTCTTTGACATATAATGTACGACTTGCAGAGATATGTTGGCTGAGCTTCTTTTTGCATCACAATTAATATAAAAGGTAAATAAAAAATGTTCAAGCTTTATAATTACTTACCGGGTATAAATGGAGAGTCCACTGAATTAAAACGTAAGTTTAATGTTCATGATGAGTAAATATATTTAAGAATTTAGATGCTTCTTAAATATTGCGGCTCTCAAACATCTAAAGTTTATCGTACGTGGCTCTTACGTTAAACAAGTTTAGCCACCCCTGCTATACATAGGCTTGCCATTTGTCCCGGAATTTCCAGGACCATCCTGGAATCCGGCCTCGAGTCCCGGAATGGTCTCGGAACGGTTCCGGGCTGGTTGGCAAGCCTCCTCACCACCTCCGCCGCCATTTTTAAAAATTAGAAGAAACTTACCTGGGCACTGGCAACTTGGATCACGAAATCTCGCGAGATCCAACATGTCAGCGCCCAAATTCTCGTGAGGGCATGATGCCTATTGCAGCTTTGGAGGGGTGGTGATTTAAGATAGGAAGTCAGCCTGGGCGCAAAGTGTAAACTTCCTCCTCCTTCCAGGCCTGACCCAGTATGTTTTTTGGAAAAAGAAAACAACATCAGGTGCTCCAGTTATAGAATTGCCACGTCACTTCTTGTGATGTTTCCAAGACACGGAATCCCAGATTATGTGGGAATATGCAAATGAAGGGGAAGAGCTATGGAGATAGGATCAGACTCTTTTCTCAGTGACTCCCATTGAGGCTGGGTCATCTATAAATGCAGTAGGATGAAGTGGTAGAACGGACTGTACTGCTTTGGACGATGGATGCAATACCACTTTTGAATTCTTTTCCAAATAAAAAAAACACTCCCTACAAGTAGAAAACTAGCACGGTAAAGAGAAAGGCATTCACTCTGTATCATGGTAGTTTGAACTTGGCAGTGAATGGTATATTATACGGCACACCTACACTAAGTTCTTTTACACCAAAGGTGGCCTTTATATACCAGCAGCTATTAAACTATATCAAGCGAAAATCTTATCCCAACTTTTACATGGAACAACTTTGGGACCTCCCTCCTCTAGTTTTGCCTCTTTGGAACGTGTTCAATCCAAGTTCCTTAGATCCATATTTCAAGTGTCCAGCTATGTCTCAAATGCGAGTCTGTGTCTGGACACTGGTTTGATAAAAATCGAGGCTAGGGTTCCCCTTGCCTCTATTAATTTTTGGCTTAACCTAAATTCCAATGCACGGAGCTTTACATCTTTGATCCTACAGGACAACTTTCAATCATCTTGGCTCAAAGCTGTCTATAAGGAAGTTGAGGCATTTGGGTTTTTTTCCTGAGGCAATGGATCTAGATCATGCAAGAACGATCATAAGGCAGAGGCTATTAGATATCGAGTGGCAGGGGGACATTGGTAGAACCCCAATTTTTCTCCCTGTGGAGGATGTTAGATATATAGTTGCGCCAGTCACCTATCTCGCACTACTTGAGTTCCCTAGGAGGGCTTTCTTCTTAGCCAGGTGGAGAGCACTCCCCTCGGCATTTGTTGAGGGTTGCTATAGGAGGATCCCTATTCCTCAAAGGGTATGCCCTTATGGCTCAGGAGATGTGGAAACAATCGAACATGTCTTGTTCCACTGTCAATTCTATCAGGGTATCCGTACCAAGTTTATTTCTCCTCTGACTATGGAATTCCCAGACTTGCCTGATGTTGTGATGTCTAATAAACTTATTTTGGGAACTAATTCTCGGCTCACAATTTGGAGCGCAAGCTTCTTGGCAGCTGCTTGCAAAATTCGCAAGGGTATTGTTGACATTGAGGAAAAGTTTTAACATCTTTACTTTCTGTTATCTGTTCCTTGTTTTTATTTGTGTCTATTTGCTAAACTTTAGTTTTAATAACATTTAGTATTACAAGTAATGTTTGTTTTCTGTTTTTAACCTGGTTGTATTCTGTTCTTGTGGTCTTTGACCGTATTAATAAATGATGATGATGATGATGATGATGATGATGATGATGATGATGATGATGACACCTACACAACACATTGGGAAGCCCAATCATGCCTAAGTATCCGGTGGGCAGCCCAGGCCGCCCGCCGGATCCTATCCCCGTTTCTCGAGGTCTCCTCAGTCTACTCAGGGGAAGGGTTTGTCCCCTTCCCCCGGTGTAAAGCGGGAAGGCCCCAATGGGCCTCCTCGGATTTCCGCCAGCTATTTAGAGTAAGGGCGGCCTGCGAAGGGGACGGGGATATGGTGGCCGCCATCCCCGCCCCCCGGGGCAGGCTTGGCCAATGACACCTCTCCGCCACCCAGACTGCCCCTGCCGGGGGATCACTTAACTTCTCTGGCGGCCGCGGGGATGATCCGCCAGCAAAGTGAGGGCGGTTGGTCTCCGTGCTGGTCGCCCTTACTCTAAAGTCGTCACGAACGTAATTTAAGGCACATTCGCGACGGCTTAGAATGGCGGAGCACTTGCTCCGCAGTTCTTTGTTTACACTGGATTGCATGCTAAATCTATTTGAAGAAACCATTTCTGCTGATGGGTGTATATACGCAACAGGAGTTAAATGTGTACACCTGTGGGCTCTGATGAAATGAGTTAAATGAAGGCTGTCTCTTTTTTTCCTGGCAAGTCTCCTGTGCCTTTAACAGCAGCATGACGGGAAGAAATTCAGCTGAAGCTTCTTCCTCTCACTGCATCTCTATCCCAGAAAGAATTTTACCCATTGGATTTTTGGTTGCCGCGCCACTGATATAAGGTAAATGAGCCCAAGAGGAAAAAATAGCTGGCCATTCTAGAGAAGAAACAGCAGGTATTGTCATTTTAGCAATAACAGCTTTTGCTCATGATCGGTAAGAATAATTTTGAGCAGCTTTTTATGTTTAAACAGAACTTGCTTGCCGGCTTCTGACCTGCTCAGTGTGGAAGGTCCTTCTTTCTACGGCATATTGAGTTTTATTCCAATGCTGCTTAAATTCAGCTGTCCTGATCAAAGTTGCCAAACTCAACAGGGAAGCCGTTTGAGAGTATGAATATTGGTTAATTCAAACTGTACAGCAGCCAGGAATTGCAGCTGCTCGGTATGGTATTGCTCCAACCTGGATGTACAATAACGTGCTACTACAACGAGAGGTATTTCACAACATCATCCCTAGACTGTGTATTAGGGTGTTTCATTTTATTATTATTAATTATATTAACAGTATTTATATACCGCTTTTCAACAAAAAGTTCACAAAGTGGTTTACAGACAAAATCAAATGATTATAGTGTTAAAATAAAAAAATATTACAATTTTGTTGACTTTGCTCATTCCCTCATTCCTATTGATATAAAAAGGATATCTGACAAATTTAAGGAAGATTGGGTAATATTTAGAGGTTGCACACTTTTCACACTAATATATAATATATAGGCTAAAGAAACAAGATTTCCAATGATTATTATTTTTATTCTCAAATCCATCCAACGAAACTAAACTTCAAACAAGACTTACATAGATGAAACAACTTATATAACATTCATGTTATCTACATTAGTTAAATTTGTAAGATGCAACTCTTGTTTTCTCCAGGAATTTAATTCAAACTCCAGCCTTGAATTAAAACACAACAAAGGTAATGGGGTGGCGGGTGGGCACTGCGGGGGGGGGGAATACAGTGGAAGGAGAACATGCTATTGACCCAATGTGAAGACAAGGCAGCTTTTCCGGGTCCTTTTTTTTTTTTTTGCCGAAATTCACCTTGTAAGTGAGTATATACAGTAGTACAACTACATGCTACAGCTCTCTAGCAAAAGAAAGCTGAACAACTCTACAAAAGTGACAAAAGTGTGCAACCTCTAAATATTATTCAATTTGTCTAAAATTTGGCATAAAGATCTTTTAGATGAATAGAACCAAGGGGATGCGCAAATTGACATGAAAATAGGAACTTTGGAAAATTGAAAATACTCTACTGTGTATTACTCCTAGCTTAGAAAACCAGCAAGCAAACCATCTGGACCTGGTGCCTTATTCAGCTTAACTCTCTTTATCACATCTGCCACTTCTCTAGGCATGATCCTTTCATTTAAAATTAATTTCTGATCTTCCAATACTTTTGGTAAATTTTGCTTTGCCAAATATTCCTTTATTTTTGCTGATTCTACCTTCTGTCTCTTACATAAATTTGTATAATAATTTACAATTAATTTTTGTATATCTTCCTGTTCTGTACATATTTTATCTGTCTCTTGTAACTTAGAAATAATTCTTTTCTCCCTCTCTTTCCTCAGTTTATAAGCTAAAATTTTTCTTGGTTTATTAGCATGTTCAAAATACCTTTGTTTCACATATTTCATTTTAATTTCTATTTCTCTTGTTATCATCAGGGATAATTGACTCTAAAATTTTAATTTGTTGTAGAACGTTTTTGTCACCAGGTGTCGTCCTCAACTCTTGTTCTCTCTTCTTAATCTCTTCTTCAATCTTTTGAAACTTAATTTGTCTCTTTTTAGTCCATTCTGCATTTTTTGTATAAAATATCCTCTTATAAATGCTTTACTTGCATCCCAAACCATTCTTACTTCTGTTCTTTTTCATATAGAATAGAACCAAGGGGATGAGCAAATTGACATGAAAATAGGAACTTTGGAAAATTGACCCCTAGCTTAGAAAACCAGCAAGCACGGTTTTGCAGTGGGCGGGTTTGTTGCATGTGCCCTAGGAAAAATTAGATGTAAACTAAAAATGATCCACCTTCATCTTTTAGACATCAGAAAAAATCAGCACTAGGAGGAGATGTGTTGGAATCCTTTTTTATTTGAACTTAGAACAAAATAATCTAAGAGCCCAGCCAGCTGGACCAGCACAAAGCCCCTCCGCATAGACTTACTACCAGATTTTGAAGAATTGTTCCAATATGGAACAGATGCAATCCTCCATGGCTTTGTTCTGTCATTTCCACATTTTGTACAGAGCTCTGAGCATGGGTAGCATTCAGTTCCTTCAGTGCATTCACATCATTCTCCTCCTCTGAATTACTGATGTGCATATGCACACGGATTAAAAAAAGCTCTTGATGAAACTGTGTCAAAGTTCTTTTTGTGCGATGTTTTACCTCACGCAGAAACTCTTTACAACCATACAATCACATCAAGATTGCTTTTTTGACATGTTTATCATCAATGCGCGCCTGCGCACACACACACACACACACACACACACACACACACACACACACACACACACACACAGACTGAATGGAGAAGGGAGTAGGGGGAAAGACATGAATTGCCCATGCTCCAATTCTAGAATTAATTTTACAAATTCTCCTGATTATAAACAGGTATTCAGGAGTGCGACACAGGGCCCGCAAACCTACTGAATAATAAAGGAATGGAACAGTGGAAATCTACTCATCCCTTGTACAAAACTGAGATCGCTCTCTAGTTATTTTCTCCAGACAACTTACCGGACGTTCTTCTTTTGTCCTCTCTTTTTTGGTTGAGGAACTTGGTGGCCTTTCTTCATGCATTTCAAAACCTGCATTATCCATTTCAATTTAGTCAAGCAGATTTTTTCATGCTTCAGAATTGAAATCCAAAGCTTTCTTGGCTTTTGCGATCAGTACTTTAATAGTTGGAGCAGCAGGGAGACACCGGCTTTGTTGGCACTCGCACTAAAATTTTTAATCTTTGATAAAACTGAGTCAACACAGGTTGTAATCCAGAACATCCCCTTTCTTAAAACAAAACTGTTTCTTTCAGGAAGGATCTTGGAGTAAGTACTCTATTTCTAAACTCAGCCATGTGGTTATTCAGTTAATTGCATCACAGAAACCAAACGACATAACCACCGAAAAAACCATAGGCTCTCTATCAGTAGAAATGTTCAGCCAAATTTATGATCTCTTCTAGCTGGGAGGGTAAAAAAGCCAGTAGAAGGTTGGCTTTTGCATCACAGAAACCAATTAATTGCATCTTAATTAATTGTTAATTGCATCACAGAAACCAAATGACATAACCACCAAAGAAACCATAGGCCCTCTGTCAATAGAAATATTTAGCCAAATTTATGATCTCTTCTAGCTGGGAGGGTAAAAGCCGGTAGAAGGCAGTAGAAAGCCAGTAGAAGGGTAAAAGGGAGGGTAAAAGCCCAGTCCCTCAAATCCTTTTCTAAGCATCCCGATTTGCTTCAATTTCCCATATCGAGATGTACAGTACATGAGGCGCGTCAGAGGGAAGGGCTGCCTACAGCCAGGACCATGCATACTTGGGCCAGATTCAGGCTCTTTCCAAGTTGACAATCATTTTTGCATGCTAGAGTGTGTGCACCTAACCCAGGGTTTCCCAAACTTTTTTGACCCGCGGCTCCCTTGACCATTGTTGACCCTTGGCTGCGGCTCCCCATTACATTATGTTGACGTGTGCCAATTGGCGTTGCACTGTATTCCGAGAGGATTTCATGGCATTCTGCGGCTTCCGACTGGTATCCGCGGCTCCCGACTGGTATCCGTGGCTCCCACTTTGGGAACCACTGCCCTAACCCTTTACCAAAGGACTCTGTGAGCCAGACATTTCAATATGGAGGACTATACAAGGTTGTTCTGTTTTGTTTGGTCTTCCTTCCCCTGAAAATGAATTAGACAGTAATGTTCAGCAGTCTCATCATGCTGTTTTAGGTACTTGGTGTAGGGGAGGGGCAGACTTAGGTCTGGCTCATTTCCTTATAGGGTTGTGACAACCTGGGTCAGTGTTTGAATGAAATCTTTGTGGTGCTAAATTTTATATAAAGACTTCTGTGCTTGATATTTATTTCTGCAGTTGCTAAACGCGATCGCCAACTGGCAGGCAAATAGCGTCACTGTTAAACAAGAGTGGCCCATGTTCTAGGACCTCAAACACCTACAAAACTACTATCAAGCTAGCCAACACATTTCTAAATTGAAGTGACAACAGCTTTTCTCCTGAGAAAGAACACTGCAAGGCATGAGGAAGGGGTGGTTTCAGGCTACCAGATCTGTTGGAAGGACTCACACAGCTACTTGGCCAGTTCAGATACAAATTCACACTGTAGTTGTTTTACCCTGATAAATCACATGGTATAGCAATCCCAGATCTCTCTGAACTCTCTGGTACAGAGAAATCCCCGTTTTGCTTACAAGACTGCTGCCTATTAGAGTACGTCCATACCATAGCAAGTTTGGAAGGTACCATATTTTTCGCTCCATAGGACGCATCGGACCATAGGACGCATGCATCATATGGAGCAAAAAATAGGGGGGGGGGGGGAAAGGAAAAGGAAAAAAAAAGGAAAAAATACTTACCGGGGCTTTGGGGAGGCCTGCGTGACCCTCTGCAGGCCTCCCCGATCTTCATTTCGGCACTAAATGGCTATTTTCGGCCATTTCCAGTTTTCATGAAAACTGGAAATGGCCAAAAATGGCTGGTTTTTTGCCAAAATGAAGATCGGGGAGGCCTGCAGAGGGTCGTGCAGGCCTCCCCGATCTTCATTTCGGCAAAAAACGGCCATTTGTGAAAACCGGAAATGGCCGTTTTTTGCCAAAATGAAGATCAGGGAGGCCTGCGCGACCCTCTGCAGGCCTCTCCGATCTTCATTTCAGCAAAAAACGGCCATTTCCGGTTTTCATGAAAAACCAGAAATGGCCAAAAATGGCCGTTTTTTTTGCCAAAATGAAGATCGGGGAGGCCTGCAGAGGGTCGCGCAGGCCCCCCCGAAGCCCCGGTAAGTATTTTTCCTTGTTTTTGGATTTGCTCCATAAGACGCACGCTTCCCCCCCTATTTTTTTTGGGGGGGGGAAGTGCGTCTTATGGAGTGAAAAATACGGTAGTCAATGTGTATCCAATGTACATCTGACCCCATCATGCTTCCTTGTGTGCTGTTCCCTACTGATTCCCTGTCCATCATCTGTGGTGCATATGGAGACAGGCCACACACATGACATTGTTTTGGCAGGTCTCAAGAGACAAAGAACCTTCTGACTCCGTGGATGCTTTCCCACATTTGTGGCTTAGGGTTCAAATTTTGCCCATGAGTATTAGAAACAGCCACACAAAGATGTTGCCTGACATGTTTATTTTATTTTTCAGATTTTTATATCACCCTTCCTCCACGGACCTTAGGGTGGTGTATAGTTCCTTCCGTTTGTCTTCACAACAACCCTGTGTGGTAGGTTAGGCTGAGAGATCGTGACTGGCCCAAGGTTACCCAGGAAGCTTTGTGGCTGAGTGGGGGTTTGAACCTGGATCTACCAGGTCTAAGTCCAAACTCTCAGACCACTACAGCATCCTGGCTCTCATGTTGTTTTGTATACATCTGTATGTGGTGCTAGATGCATACCAGGTGGGCATGAACCAGACCAATCTCATGGCATTTTGAACTTGGTTGAAGATAGGGAAGCCTCAGACCCCATAGGCCTCAGAGAAAAGGCCAAACTTTGGTTCTTCAAAGAACCAAACCTCCCTTCCCTGCTGGCTGGCTTAGGCTAAGCCTTACCTTTCTTTTTCTGTTTGGAAAATTCCAGGACCAGCTGAACCTTGCTTGGTCGGCAGCCCAAAGTCATGTCCTGAGGGCTTCCTGACTAACTGGGCAAAGAGGCACTTTTTCCAAGTGTTGCTCCTCATATATTTAGCATGGGGAGAGCAACTGTCCCTCTTCACCCCAGCGCAGTGTCTTTTTTAGTGGCTGTTGCTGGTGTTTCTCCTGCTTCTTTTTAGACTGTGAGCCCTTTTGCTTTGTGAACTTTTTTTGGTTGAAAAGTGGTACTGTATATAAATATCTGTATTCATTAATCTTGACTTCGCTCAGATTGAAGAACAATGTCTTCTTTATTCATTCAACCAAATTCCAGACAAATATTGTGGCATCAAAATGCCAGCACAGCAGCAATTACATACACTCAACAGGCCAGTTCACAAGGCCTGCCTTCTGTTTATTGCATGAACTATGGGAATGACAAACTGCGGGAGGTGAGAATTGCAGTGACCCTTTGGCCCAGCGCAGATGCAACACTTAACCAGGGTTTAAAGAGGCTGAACAGTTCTCAAAACACTTAAAAGCTTCAGACCAGAAACATACTTAAATATGCCCAAAACTAGGCTTACCAGATCGTCGACCGGGACGGAGCGATCTCCCCTTAAGGGGGCAGAGCACGGGGGGGGGCAGAACGCATCGCGTTCTGGGCCCCCCACGCTCCGCCCCCTTAAGGGGAGATCACTCCGTCCCGGTCGACGATCTGGTAAGCCTACCCAAAACGATCATTTCCTTTTATAGACATTTAAAGAAATGTATTGAAGAACGCTGGTGTGGTCACTGACCCAGAGCCGGACATCCTAGAGAGTGAAGTCAAGTGGGCCTTAGGTAGCATCACTAACAACAAAGCTAGTGGAGATGATAATATCCCAGCTGAGCTACTTAAAATCCTAAATGATGATGCTGTGAAAGTGCTGCACTCAATATGCCAACAAATTTGGAAAACTCAGCAGTGGCCAAAGGATTGGAAAAGGTCAGTTTACGTTCCAATTCCAAAGAAGGGCAGTGCCAAAGAGTGTTCAAACTACCGTACAATTGCACTCATTTCACATGCTAGCAAGGTTATGCTCAAAATCCTACAAGCTAGGCTTCAGCAGTACGTGGACCGAGAACTACCGGACGTACAAGCTGGGTTTCGAAGAGGCAGAGGAACTAGAGATCAAATTGCCAACATGCGCTGGATCATGGAGAAAACACGAGAGTTCCAAAAAAACACCTACTTCTGCTTCATTGACTACGCAAAAGCCTTTGATTGTGTGGATCACAACAAACTGTGGCAAATTCTTAAAGAGATGGGGGTACCAGACCACCTCACCTGTCTCCTGAGAAACCTGTATGCGGGTCAAGAAGCAACAGTTCGAACCGGCCATGGAACAACTGATTGGTTCAAAATTGGGAAGGGAGTACGGCAAGGATGTATATTGTCACCCTGCTTATTTAACTTATATGCAGAGTACATTATGAGAACTGCAGGGCTGAATGAATCACAAGCCGGAATCAAGATTGCCGGGAGAAATATCAACAACCTCAGATATGCAGACGATACCACCCTAATGGCAGAAAGTGAGGAAGAACTAAAGAGCCTCTTGATGAGGGTGAAAGAGGAGAGTGCAAAAGTTGGCTTGAAACTCAACGTTAATAAAACTAAGATCATGGCATCGGGTCCCATCAATTCCTGGCAAATAGAAGGGGCAGAAATGGAAGCAGTAACAGATTTTACTTTTCTGGGTTCCAAGATCACTGCAGACGGAGACAGCAGCCATGAAATTAAAAGACGCTTACTCCTTGGAAGGAAAGCTATGGCAAACTTAGAAAGCATAATAAAAAGCAGAGATATCACCATGCCAACAAAAGTTCGTATAGTCAGGGCGATGGTGTTCCCAGTAGCAATGTATGGTTGCGAGAGTTGGACCATAAGGAAGGCTGAGCGCCGAAGAATAGATGCTTTTGAACTGTGGTGCTGGAGAAGACTCCTGAGAGTCCCTTGGACTGCTAGGAGATCAAATCAGTCAATTCTAAATGAAATCAAGCCTGACTGTTCCCTGGAAGGACAGGTACTAAGGCTGAAACTCAAATATTTTGGCCACCTAATGCGAAGAGAGGACTCTCTGGAGAAGACTCTGATGCTGGGAAAGATTGAAGGCAAAAGGAGAAGGGGAAGGCCAAGGATGAGATGGTTAGACAGCATCACCGATGCAGCAAACATGAAAATGAGCAAACTCAGGAAGATAGTGGAGGACAGGAAGGCCTGGCGGGATATGGTTCATGGGATCACGAAGGGTCGGACACGACTTAACGACTGAACAACAAAATTGAAGAATGTAAATATTAGAACACCTGGCCTAGTTTTATTGCATTAGGTTTCAAAAGTATCAGAAAATAAACATTCTCTGTCCATTCCAAGATGTTCAAGCCTAGCTGAGAAAACATTCCATTAGCCTTTCTGAAAAAGTCACAACATGGCATAGAATCCAGAACACCTACATACTAAAGGGCTGATTAAGGAATCTAACTGTTGTAATTTTCCTGGAACATCACTTAAGCACATGATGTTGTCATGTACAGCGATAACTTCCTGAAAGGATTGCAATCTCCTGGCTTTAGAAGTACAGTAGGTTTTCTCTGAGCCAGGTGCAAGGGAGCGACAGCAGGAAACAGGCTATCTTATTGGCTGTGTGCTCTCGGAGGCATCTGGTGGGGCCACTGTGAGATACAGGAAGCTGGACTAGATGGGCCTTTGGCCTGATCCAGCAAGGCTCTTATGTTATTATCAGCTATATTAATACCATATTACAACAAAAATGGATATCTAATTTATTTGTATTTGTATTTGTATTTTTGTAAGCCGCCTTGGGTCCCGTGGGGAGAAAGGCGGGATAGAAATATGGTAAATAAATAAATGGTAAATAAATATCTATGTTCTTTTGAATTATCGTCTATTTCATGGACATTAAATGCAGAACAGCAGAAGTGAACTCTGTGCCCTTACTGTAGCTAAAAGACTTACCGTAGATACTCATCTATTACTTGATCTCATAGATAAGTCTTATACTAATTATACACAAGTATCTACAGTATACTAAAATACTGGAAGGATGAGTGCTCCCCTACTCAATGGATCAAAGACCTCTCACGTTTATCAACATTTGAATGGATGGTATAAATGGCAACTACGTATGGATATGTTTTTGGACACTTGGAAACCTTTTAAAGATTGCTTATTAATATTCTTTGTAATTTTTATGTATCCCCCCCGTTATTTATTCACTAATAAAGAAGGGGAAAAACACAAGAGGGCATAAAGGCTTTAGTTGCTTGGGAGTAAGGATACTTAAAGGACCATTTCCTGTCACATGATTCTACCTATACAACTCAACTCATTTGAGAAGGATCTGTTCTATATCCATAACCATGGAGGAGTACAATTGTTGGGAACAGGGAAGAAAGCCTTAGTTATTGCTGTGCCTAGAAGACTATGTAACTTCCTGCTCTGGGAGATAAGGCTGGACCCCCTCCCTGATGGCATTCATTAGATAACAAGAAAAAATGTCCTTGTTCTGGCATGCCAATGGCCTGACCGGTTCGTGAATGTTTTCCCAGTTTCTGTTTCTTGATTTGCCTGCTAATTTGTGTTTTAATATCAAATGCCTATTTTAAAATTCAGTGATGTTGGCCGTCATGGGCATTTCAATGATAAACAAGAAGGTAGCACGAAAATATTTTAAATAAATAAAAGCACCCAGCAGAACAGGCTTTGGGCAAGTGTTCTGCAATGGTCTGTCAATTCCAGTCCTCTTGATTCTAGGTAGCTGGACATCACCTGATGACAGAGACCACATCAGACTTGTAAGTTAACGTGTGGAAAGTGAACCGTCTTATGGCGAGCTCCCTACACCCGTGTATCCGGCAATGCAAGTTTCCCTGAAATGCAACAGTACCTGCTGACTGAAGTTTGCCAGTGCAAGATCTGAGAAGGAAGCTCATATTATAAACTTGCCATCTGATTAACATATTGTCAGAATTTGTCCTTAAACCATTCAAGTAGAGGCATGCCCTTCAACATCTGCACTGAAATGCAGCTAAATTATATTTACAACTTTTCATACAGCAGGCCCGATTCAAGAGCAGATTAGGACCACAAAGGCAACAACTGGAAGTTCCTAGGAACTCAACTAGATTTACTTCAGAGCAGACATGCTTAGACGAAAGAGGAGCTTAACATTTTTATTCATTTTATTCATTCATGTGGAGCTTATTTAGATTGTCCAAGTTATTTTAAAATACTGCAGTATACAGAAGCATTAGTCTATTTTTTTTATTAATGCTCCAAAGTCTTGAAGCAACAAATGAGTTGGTAATACTCAATTCCTGGAAAAACAGGTGCTCAGTGTTGAAACGTTTTAAAGGCACTTTAAGAATTTTCAGATTCACGCAGATATCTTTAGTGAGTTAACACTGAATACATTTGCTGCTTTTTTACCTCTCTCATTCACAAGAATGAATATTGAAAGAAACCACTTTTGTTTGAAAACTGATGATTCAAACATGCAATTACCAAACTTTACATTACCTGCACTTCTAGGCAACAGTGGATTTCACATGATTTTCTGGAGAACTGTAATGTATCTTATTGGTATTTTTTATATTAGCAACATCCTATGTATTTCCAACATATTCTACTATGGTGAAACCTAATCCTAGGATGATGAGTGTGATTAGAATTAAAAAGGGACACAATTTGTATTTCTGAGGGAACCAGATTACTGTTTCCACCACTAAAGGGGAGGTCAGGGATTGGAGTCTATATAACCAAGCGCAGCAAACATCAGAGTGACGCACAAGAAGAGACTCCAGCACGATACACATCCATAATAGCAATTTTCCATTTCTTGTCTCCACAGGACCAGCTTGGATACTCCACTAGTTTTGGTTGTAATACTTGGATTTAATACTACTGGCTACAGGTTCCAGGAGCCCACACAGGGCTTTAGGCTTGGTTTTTCTTGAGCACAGCCGCCGCTCATGCTATACAGCATGGAGGCGAGTTTCAAAAGCTATTTGTAGTGAAGGCATTTGTGGGGGAGTCAAAGTCAGTGAATCTCAGCTGGCCTTTGGATTTTGGACTGAGGTTGCTGCTTTGTTTTTGTTTTTCAAGAGTCACGTTTCAAGTGGGAAATATTCGACTTCAGTGAGACGGTGTGCTACGTGGGTCAAGCAGTTTGAGACCAACTCCATTTTTAAAGCTCAAACACTGAAGAGGTACAGAAATACCGCAGCTCCTTAAAACACACTTGTTGTGAACTGGAGACTCATGAGACTGCTATAGAAAATGTTCCACTACATTCAACTATAGTTGTGATTGTACATTTACTCAGGGCACAAAAAATGATCTCAAGGGGTAGATTATGACCCCTGCTTCATGACTTAATAGCATCTTCCGATTCATTTTTGTCACCTGTATCTTCAACCAGACCTTTAAGTCGAGATAAATGGTGCAAAGCCCTATAAAACAAAAACAACGGCCCATGACTTATTATATGATCATTTTGCAGATATAATGCTTATTGGCAGCCTGGTGATACATCAATGCGTTCGGAGGAGGATTCCGATTCAAGTAGCTAGGGGCTCCTTCACTAGCAGGAAAACAATCATAATTGACATGTGTCATGTCTGTGCCCGTTATTCTTGGGGAGTGTTAGAGCACAGCAGATCTGCAAGTTCCACAAACATGATTGAACCAAGCTTGAGTCATTTACTAACTCTACCTTCCCCCACCCCGCTGCTTCTTAACAGCCGAAGAGGAGCTATTAGGGATCAGACCAGAAAGTTCACTTAGGGGGCAATTCTATCCCATGCCAGCACATAACATGCAGTGTCACTAATGGAGTGCGCACTGCATGCTATCTGGGGACGGGGGGGGAGGCGGAGACCAGATGGCCCAGGACAGCTAAGTAAACTTTTTCTAACTTAGCTCCCCGTAGGCCGCCTCGCCACCAATGGGTCTCTTCGGACCAACACCAGCTATTTTTCTGCCATAGGACTGAGGAGATTCAAGGGGAGATTTGGGGCAGGGAACAGGGGATAGGATCTCAGTGTGCAGATCCTTCCCCTCCCACCCGGTCCACTCCCCTTCCTTGAACCGCCCTAACCACCAACCTACCTGCTCCAGCGATGCATCTGGGAGCTGCTGTCGCACGCGACACAGGCCTTTGGCTGTTTGCACCAGCGGACCCAAAGTGTATGACGGTGGTGTGGCATTCACACTGCCAGTCCGGAACTTATGGTGGTGGATTGCAAGATCTGCCACCATAAGCCCCGGATAGAATTGGGCTGCCAGTCCATTCCCATTAGTAGCCAGCCTGATGCCTCCGGGAAACCCACAAGCATTCCATACCCCAGTTGAGAGCCTAACACACCTCAATATTTTAATTTTCTTCTAGGTTGGAGAAAGTTAAGAATGTATGAATGGGCTATATTCACAGATACATTTGTATCCAAACCAATGAATATTTACGAATAAGATTGGAAACCAAGTAATAATAATATAATAATATACAGTATTTATATACCGCCTTTCTTGGTCATTGGATTTCTCCTCCGACTTTAATCCAAGGCGGTGTACATGGGCAGGCTGTCCTAACCCCCCTTGGGGTTTTTTACAATATATAAATGTCCAATCTTTCATGAACGGCTACATTTCCAGGTGGTATCCTTTTTGCAGTCTGACTATTCTGCTGGCTGGCACCTCCCACACTCGACTGATGCAGCTGGGAGCTCTTATCTCTCCTCCCGGAGGCTTTCACACCTTTTTGTCGGCGGCGTGTCTCGAACTTGTCAAGTTCACCGGTCTTCGGGCTTACAAGATGACAGCTCTCCTGACTGAGCCAGACCCTTCTGCCAGACCCTAATTACTGGCAGTTGTATCAATTTACAGCAAGAACTAATATGTATTTAACCAATGTGTGGATTTAAAGAGATGCAGCCTTGGCTCAGACATTTAAAACTGCCCATGTGGAGTGGCCCTGTAGCAGCAGCCACATGGGAGAAGCAACACATGAGTCAGGGTGCCCGTGCCCATGCCCAGTTGTCACGAACCCCTGCTCTAGCTCATACGTTATTCCCCACCACCTGCAGCTGAGGCAACGAAGACTATTTGCATGGCAGTTTTTAAATCACTGGCACTCAGTTCTACTGAATTGTTCCAGCTAAACTGGTTTCAGAATTTCAGCCTCAGAGCAATAGTATGCTTACCTCTGAAGGGACTTTGTTACAGGGATCGTATCGCAATCACAAAGCTTGTATTCAACAGCTTCATCTGAAGTCTGTAAAAGAAGCAAAACTGGATCACCACAACAGCTCAAGGGCACATTTCTTTTCTGAATGTGGTTCCTCTCAAGAAATGCAGAGAGAAAATTTGAAAGGCCGCTTATGTCTTATGCATTTGCCAAAAAGCATGGCCCTTAGAATACAGCTTCCAACGCACACAAAATTGTATGACACCTTGCTCACTCTTTACATGTTTAGTTCTAACATGTTTTAACAAATATGTTATGAAGGTAACTATAATTATACATATAGTACCATACATTGTATCATATAGTATATATACACCGTCATTGGTTCAAGGTAAAAAAGCTGGGCATAAAGTTTAAAAGAAAATAATTAAATAAAACAGCATTGCAATTGATATCAGCGTACAATAGAACTGGTTTAGGGTAGCAGCTAAGACTGTGAGTCATGAAGTGCCCCAATTCAAATCTTACCTTGGTGGGGGGAGAACACCACCACCACCACCACCACCAATTCACAAATTGAGATGTCCCATAAGCTGGTGTTTGGAAGTAGCAATTTATAATGCAAAGAGTGGACAATGGTCTTCCTTTGCAGCAAAGGAAGCTTATGTGTCCTGTTCTGGTATACTACTTAAAACTAAATACTGAGTTGTACCAGAATAAGACACACAAACATCTGGAGGAAAACATCACAGTTCAAAATACAGGTGGGCCCCCATATCCACTGATTCGCAATCCACGGTTTCAGTTATCCACGGATTGTGGGGACCCCCCCAGGCTTTTACTTTTTTCCCAGTTAGCTTCGTTTCTTCCTTAAACAGGAGAAACAGCCTCTTGCTGCTTATTACAGGCAAGTAGAACGAGACTAAGTACTAGAGAGGCTCTGCAAGGTTAACAGAAACCTTGCAGAGCCTCTCTAGGACTTAGTCTCGTTCTACTTGCCTGCAATGGAGGCTGCTTCTCTGTTTGTTTTAAGGAAGAAACAAAGCTTGCTGAAAGAAAAATAAGAACTGGGAGGGGCAAGCATGCCTGCCTGCAGGGGAGGCAGGGTGGGGGGGACCCTCAGGAAACCATGGAAGGGTGTTCGCTCTTATCCATGGTTTCAAGTATCCACGGAGGGGCCTGGAACATATCCCCAGCGGATATGGGGGCCCACCTGTACTGTATACTGGCTAATTTTCACATAATAAATTGCTACTTCCAATCTCCAACTTGAGACCTGCCTTTCCTCTCCTTCCTCACCCTTTTTATCTCCCTTTCCAAACCTCACCTCAACCATGAACTCATTAAATGCTTTAGGCAAGCCATTATTCTCTTAGCCTCAGCCCCTCCCTGCATAACATGGGAAAAATAATACTGATCTCTCTTACACAGTCACTGCAAAGATTAGTGAAATAGTGCATGAGAGGTGTGATGAACTCTTGAAAGTGCTATATATAAATGCTAGTAGTAATAATGATGATTAGCCATTTGCCCAGCAGGGCGTGTAGCTTTGAGGCCCACAGCTCTAACTACCCTATGAGAAGCTGCCCAGGAACATGCTTATCAGCACAATGGTGCATGTGTGTTTTCCTTTTTTTAAATTAGCAATGTTACCTTGTATACTAGCATTTTTAGCATGCCAAGTCCTTTAAAATCTTTGTCAGTTGACAAGGAGATCAGATCTTTCCCTACAGCCGTTCCTTTCAACTGAAACAGAGACACCAGGCTTCAAAGAATACTGAACCCTAAATATTTATGCATGTGAAACCTTTGTTATTTCCAAGTCCTGAATTAAGGCAACTACACTTTAACTTTCAGAGGTCACATTTTCAACAGCTTTTTCAAAGTGGTGGAGGAAAAAAATACAGAAAAACTAAACCCCAAGGTGAGTCTCATTCAGAATGGAACTGCTTACTTTTTTAAATTCCTCATTGTGTCCAGCCATTTTGTTCTGGTTAAAGCTTTGCTGAACTGCTTGAAGATTAAACAGCATTAGCTTCAAAGCTTCCACAGGCCCATGATGATTCCCCCCAGAAAAAGTGCTCTCCTGGAATCAAAGACAGATTGCAATCAAAAGACATGAAACTCAAAGCAAGAGCTGAAAACGTTTGCCTCGCAAATGAAAACTGAAGATTGTGACTTAAAGTGGACTGCTTTCCTTAGCTTCTTTGGGAAACTGCGGGTGTCTGTGTCCCATTTTTAGCAATCAGATTCTGAGTGCTCCCTAACTTAGAAATACAGAAGCTCCCTCCTTACGAACATGTTCGGTTCCATGGGTATGTTCCCAAGTACAGTAATACCCTTGTTTCCATTGCTATAGCTGTCGTTTTAACTCAGGACGCTGACAGCTTCACTGCGGAGTCACCTGGGATGTTTCTGAGCGGCTTCTGTACTCCAAGTAAAGTCGGCTGCAAGCCAGTCGGGGCTGAAAGTGTTAGTTCATAAGCTGAGCATTCATAAGTAGGGGAGCTTCTGTAGACATCCAATAGACCAGTGGTTCTCAAACTGATGGGTCGCGACCCACCAGGAGAACCAGAAGCAGCTGCCAGCCTTTTAAGGGGTGTTGTGATTGTGGCAACAGTGGTGCTCCCGGGACTGCAGTGGCGTTCCCAGGATTGCACCACAGCCAGAGCAAAAAGGGCTATTTTTAACTTACTGAGGGTCGCACCAGCCCTCTGGAGGGTGTGAGGCCAACGGCCCCCTCTGTGGGCCTCCCCGTGTTTCAGATCAGCTCTCCACAGAGACTGTGACCCACTGCCGGTTTCAAATGAAAACTAGAAGTGGGCCGCAATCACCATGGAGAGCCAATCTGAAGCGTGGGAAGGCCCACAGAGGGGGCTGTGGGCCTCCCCACACCCTCTGGATGACAGGCGCAACCCTCAGTAAGTTAAAAAATAATCCTTTTTCCCCTGGCAGTGGTGCAATCCCAGGAGTGCCCCCAACCTGCCCCCAAATGGACTCACCGTTTTCCCCAACTCACGGGGAGAACTTTAAGAACCACTGCAATAGACAATTACACTAAAGGGGCCAAAGATGAGAGACATAAATCAATTTAATACTGAACAGATTAGTTAAGATTAAAACCTAGAAGTTTTAAAGGATTCCTTCCAGCCAAAATGTTATCTTCAAATTGAAGAGTTTGACTAGGTATTGAGATATGGTGGGTTAACACCCTCCCCCCAATAAATAAATATGCTGACACACTTAGAATCGAAGCAAAACAACATTTTCCCTATGTTCTTAGACAGCTTTCACACTTTCTGTATTTAGAAAATCCTTTGCGCATTGCCTTCTCTTAAAAAAAAAAGATCTGTTCTAGGGCCCAGTCTGCTCACATGGAGAGGTATTATAGACATAATGGCTTTTAGTATTTCGCTCACAATTTGAGAGTACCCCCTAGCTAGAATATACATAACACTTCCCCGATTGGCGGCGATTTTTCTGCTTCATTAAAAAAAACCCTGATAAAGGTTATGAGAATCCTGAGGTTTGCTCAGAACAGTTTGAAAACCACTGCTCAATCAAATACAGGCTTCTTACACAAGCTCCCCTTTTAATTATTATTATTATTTATTGGATTTATATCCCGCTTCCCCCCCCCCCCATAGGAGGGACCCAAAGCGGCTTACTTTTTAACTTACCTGACTGCTATTCTTTAAGCAATCTTCTAAAAAGTCATTAATAATACTTGCTTTGGGGGTTTGCAGCGGGTCTTCCTCCTCACAATATACTGGTACAGGAGATTTCCTAAACACAGACACCTGGAGTTTAATGACTTGCCTGAGATCACTTTTCAGTTTGAAAAATATTTTGATATTGCTGTATATAAACCAGTAGAACTTTTCCCCATCAAAAATGGCCCTTAAAGCCGGACACTAGAACAACTCTGCCCCAGTATCAAAAGTCAGAGCATGAATAAGACCCATGAGCCCATCTAGCCAAATAAACTCCACAAGTGTTATGCATGATTTAATGAAATTCAGTATGTGTCAGTATATTTATTTATTTATTTATTTAAATCACCTGCTTTAATTATTTTAGTGTATTATATTTTATTATGTATTTTAACATATTTGAATTGTAAGCCGCCTTGATTGCCTTTATCGGGAGAAAGGCGGGGTAAAATTATTTAAATAATATAATATAATATTAAAATGTTTAACTTTATTTTTAATGTGTTTTTAAAAAATGGAAGAGTAATTTTCCCACATACGCTTATATTCAAATAGCTTTTCTCCGTGAGGAGAGATAAGAGCTCCCAGCTGCGTCCGTCGAGTGTGGGAGGCACCGGCCAGCAGGAAAAAAAAAAAGGCAGACTGCAAAGGGATACCACCTGGAATATAGTTGTTCATGAAAGATTGGACATTTATATATTGTAAACACACACACCCCAATTAGGGGGGTTAGGAAAGCCTGCCCATGTACACCACCTTGGATTAAAGTCGGAGGAGAAATCCAATGACCAAGAAAGGCGGTATATAAATATATATGACATATACTGCATATATGTCATACTTGTATGTAAACAGATGTACAGCCTTAGTCTCTCCATTTACTCCAGACCAACCCTTGAAAATTCTGACCACAATGAACTTTTCTGTAGCATAACTGTATTCCAGTTTCAGAATCTGGCTTGTTTGCAAACTCAGTTAAGAAGTCAAAATTTGCCCAGTTCCAACGTCACAACCAATCCCGATTTGTTCTAATATCTCAGGATAAGTAGCAGCATCCTTTACTTGCAAAGGGGAGAGGGGAACATGGCATGCCCGAGGCTAGGGGACGGCATACAAAACCAGCATTAAATCCTGGCTCCATGCAACAACTGAACTCGCCCCCCATCATGATGCTATGAAACAACAAACCGAGATATCACTACTATGCTTTCATAATGAAGTTCTATGGATCTCTTGATTACTCACAAGCCAATTGGAACATCATCCCAGGATCGTTCCGCTTCTAGTACATCCACTGTACAAGGGCTGCCATCATTTCTCAGGGCACTGGCTAATTCCTCCACAGAAGTTTCCAGAGTTCTTTTTACTTTCTGAAGTATTAACTCAGTGTCATCACCTAAAATCAGTTATTGCAAGTCATGATTAAATACTTTAATACACCTTTAATTCATATCTGTGTTGCATTATTTGATACTAAAAATCAAATTCAGATGAGGAAAGTTATGCTCTTACTATATTTAAACTTGAAAAACACAGAGCTAAAGAAGCGTTGCGGTAAAAAGCAATGAAGATTATTGTGACACTTTAAAGACTAACTCCCAGAAGAGTAGCAGTGTTACTCCGTTGCAGCAAAAATAAGAGTCTTTTAGTACCTAAAATTCTAACCATTGTTTTCCAGCATAAACGTTTGAGAACTATAGCCTTCATCAGATGAATGAATTGTTAGCTGCAGTTGACCACACAACACACACGGGTGCAGAAAAAAAAAATGTGAGCAGTGGGCCCAAAAGCTTGTGAACTATGAGAGGTCCTGCAGCAAAATACAAGTGCATACAAGGTAAGAACAGTGACTGTTAACAACAGGAGTACTGTACTTGGTGATACAATTTGCCAATTTCTTTTGCACAGAACTGCTACAGACCTACTGGACCTCCCACAGTTCATGTCCTTCTGACCTCGTTGCTTACCATTTTGTCTCTATGTATGAGCCCCTGACAACTGAGAATAATTCTTCATACATTTGATGAAGCAGGGCCCAGGGTCTAAACATCTTGACCTAGAAGATTAACGACCAGCCACAACCAGGTGGTGCTTTTGCCACTTGAAAGACCAACTAAGTATCAAATCCGCAGTATTTGATATAACTATCAAATAGTATAAAACTAAGTATCAAATCCGCAGATGACGATTTAAAATCAAAACAGGGCCTGGTTTGCAGGGTTATGGTCTGTAGCTCTCTCTGTGTCTAACAGAGAGCTATAGAGGCTGAACCTGTGACGTTCCCTCTTCTAACCCTGAAAAGTCAACTGCCTAGAATAGCGCCACAGCAGAAAGAGGAAAAATGTATCTTATTCTCTTTATAGTTATTTTCACACTTTATATATCACCCTTGATCCAAGGAGTTCAGGACAGTGTACCCGACTCCTCCCTGCTCCCTTTATCCTCTGTGAGATAGACTGATCTGGCAGAAAAGACACACAGAATGGGAGCATTCAGGGATATATTGCAGTGGAATGAGATAGCACCCTGGAGAAGCAGCTCCCAAATGGCGAGGTGTAAAGGGGATCTTAGACTTGGGAAACACCTTACTGCACACCCTGGCAACCTGTCAGTAGCAGTTAAGACATCATTGCTGAGGCCAGGAAGAAAAGCAATGCAAGCACTGGGAACAAAGGCAAATAACTGCTCCTCAAATGGTACCTTATAGCTGTAACGGCTATGTAGCCGCCTCTTCTAGACAGCTGGAAAATACTACTGACACCCCTCATAAGCCAGGATGAGAATTACTATGCAAGACAGGCAATGGGGCAAACACTACATTACACAGGGCCTTTTCTAGTTATGATTAGATGACTGGGAGTGCTTTGTGGGTACTTGTGGCCCTCTTCCCCACCTGTACGGGCATTCAACTCCCCATTCCAACCCCCCCCCCCCCCCGTCTCAGTGCTAACCAGAGAGCAGACAGGTAGAGCTGAGACTGACAGTAGGGAGTGCATTTCTCCAGTGCTTTAAAATCTCCACCGGCATCCTGTGTGTTGCCAGGCACAATTCAAAGGTCTGTTTTCAATCTATGAAGCACTAACAAATCGAGACAGTGGTGTCTAAAACATTGCCTTGTTCAAAATGAACCTGCCTGTCACTTGAGATTCTCTGCGGAGGCCCTGCTCCAGAGGCCCCTGACTTTAGAAGTTACTATGGGGAAGCGGCTATGGGGGAAAGAGGGCCTTTTCTGTGATGGTGCCCCCACTGCAGAACACCCTCCCCATATGAAGCGGCCTTCTACTGTCAGCTCCTTGCGCCACCTGCTTCAGTATTGTCTACTACAGTGACTGGCAGCAGCTTCTTCAGAGTTTCAGGCAGGTCTCCTCCTTAGTTCTACCTAGAGATGATGAGGGCTGAATCTGGAACTTTTTACACACGTAACTGCTGAGCTATGAGGCCTTCCCCATATTCACTTACTGCCTTCATTACCATCTTTTAGATGCTATGGTAACTTCATCCTGCTCACTTCAACTTTAAAAACACTTACGTTTCGTGGTTTAACTGCTTTTATTGCTGTCTTTATGAACTTTATTTCTATTTTACTTTGCTATTGTTCTTAGGTTGTTTCAAAAAAGGTAAAGGTATCCCCTGACAATTAAGTCCAGTCGTGTCCGACTCTAGGGTGTGGTGCTCATCTCCATTTCAAAGTCGAAGAGCCAGCGTTGTCCGAAGACGCCTCCGTGGTCATGTGGCTGGCATGACTCTCCTTGCCGCAGCGCGTAGTATGCAGCTGGAACACGAAGCACTGTTTACCTTCCCGCAAGCGGTACCTATTTATCTACTCGCATTGACATGCTTTGGAACTGCTAGGTTGGCAGGAGCTGGCCAAGCAACAAGCGCTCACCCCGTCGCGGGAATTGAACTGCCGACCTTTCGATCGACAGCTTATGGTTCAGTGGCTTAACACCAACAGAAGAGGGAATACATGCACAAGAGGAAAGGAGGGGACATTTAGGGTGGTCCCAACTCCTGACTCTAGTTAGGCAAGTGGGCAGTCTTATGTCTTAAAGTGGCATGTAGGTTTTCATGACTTGTTTCATATGCAAGCGTAGAGTTTATGGGATTTTCAGCCATGTTGATATTTTGAAATTGAAGAAATAAAGTATATAGTATATATATTTCACCACCCTAATGGCAGAAAGTGAAGAAGAACTAAAGAGCCTCTTGATGAGGGTGAAAGAGGAGAGTGCAAAAGTTGGCTTGAAACTCAACATTAATAAAACTAAGATCATGGCATCTGGGCCCATCAATTCCTGGCAAATAGAAGGGGCAGAAATGGAAGCAGTCACAGATTTTACTTTTCTGGGCTCCAAGATCACTGCAGACGGAGACAGCAGCCATGAAATTAAAAGACGCTTACTCCTTGGAAGGAAAGCTATGGCAAACTTAGACAGCATAATAAAAAGCAGAGATATCACCATGCCAACAAAAGTTCGCATAGTCAGGGCGATGGTGTTCCCAGTAGCAATGTATGGTTGCGAGAGTTGGACCATAAGGAAGGCTGAGCGCTGAAGAATAGATGCTTTTGAACTGTGGTGCTGGAGAAGACTCCTGAGAGTCCCTTGGACTGCTAGGAGATCAAATCAGTCAATGCTAAATGAAATCAACCCTGACTGTTCCCTGGAAGGACAGATACTAAGGCTGAAACTCAAATATTTTGGCCACCTAATGCGAAGAGAGGACTCTCTGGAGAAGACTCTGATGCTGGGAAAAATTGAAGGCAAAAGGAGAAGGGGAAGGCAAAGGATGAGATGGTTAGACAGCATCACCGATGCAACGAACATGAAAATGAGCGAACTCAGGAAAATAGTGGAGGACAGGAAGGCCTGGCGGGATATGGTTAATGGGATCACGAAGGGTCGGACACGACTTAACGACTGAACAACAACAACATATATATTTTAGTATATATATTTCTTTATTTCTTCAATTTCAAAATATCAACATGGCTGAAAATCCCATAAACTCTACGCTTGCAGTCTTATGTCTGCACCAAATCATTGGGCACCATGGCAGCAAAAAGGTGTTTAGTGAAAAGCATTTTGGATTCATTGACAACCAAACAAAACGCCGCTGTAAGTTACCTCTAAACTGATGCTTGGACTCTCCGAAGTCTTTAGGTATGGAGTACACACTTGGAATACCATTCTGACAGTTTCTTTGCACATTATGCTTATTTTGTAGGTCCAGCAGACTATTATGTCCAGGACTTCCAGAGTTGTTTGATATGTCCGCATTTGGACTCCTTATCGGCATTCTGCTATCTGGCAGAAGAGCAGAATCACTCTGGACAAAACTTTCCTTAGCAGAATCTGACAAAAGACCATGACTTTTCAGCCAGATTGGATACTTGAAGTCAGGAACACTGCTTATCCCTGAAACACTTAAGTCAGATTTCTGGCTCGTAAGCCACCGAGGATAGTTCTTATGATTAGCAGAAGCCAAGTTCTCTTGTTTAGCGAGCTGGTCCTTCAGGGAAAATCCAGAAGCTCCAGAATCATATTTGTGATATTTATGTTGTGTGCCCTCCTTTCTGCGGGAGTCTTTGTACACGGAAGAAACATTTTTGTATAAATTCATTTCTCCTTCATTGCCAAAGGATGATGTCTGCTGATGAACGCGGGAAGTGAATGCTGTCAGAGACTTCCTGTTTGGTTTGCTCCTCTGAGATGCTGGCCTTAATACAGCAGCGTGGGTAAAAGATACAGAACCATCTGCAGGGAATGCTAGAAGATCATCTGTAGTGAGACTGAGCATGTCTGGGTCACAAGCCATTTTTCTGCTGAAATGTGGACCAACAGAACCTAGCATCGGATGCTGTTTGAAGTTCTTCAAAGCTGGAAAACAAGAAGTGATTTTGCATAATCCTCATATTCCAAAAACATAAAAACACAAATTGTAAAAGTCTTAAGAATGGTGTATTTACACTAGTTATATACAGTACTAGTTCACTCTTGCAGTTAAACATTTGTCCAAGATAAATAATTCCTGCCAGGCAAGCAATACCATGGCACAAAGGTACATCTGGGTTCGGTTTGCAAGGTTTTTTTGCATTTGCCTTCATGGTTGTTGAGATATGGACACATAGTGCACAACATTTAGGACCCAATCCTGTCCTTAATGAGGCTTTCCACCATCTTACCTGGAACAGATGTTAGGCTGACCGGCCTGTAGTTTCCCGGGTCCCCCCTCCTTCCTTTTTTAAAGATTGGCGCGACATTAGCTATCCTCCAATCCTCTGGCACAGTAGCCCTGGTACAGTAGCCATTTTAAGGGACAAGTTGCATATTTTAGTCAAGAGGTCAGCAACTTCATTCTTGAGTTCCTTCAGAACTCTTGGGTGGATGTCATCCTGGTACATCTGGGTTAGGTTTGCAAGATTTTTTGCATTTGCCTTCATGACTGTTGAGATATGGACACATAGTGCACAACATTTAGGACCCAATCCTGTCCAACATTCCAGCACCAATGTAGCCCCGAGGTAAGAGAACAAATGTTCCCTTACCTTGAGGAGGTCTCCGTGACACACACACACACACACACCCCCGGATGCAGTGCACACCCCACTGGCATGGCTACACCAGCACTGGAAAGCTGGATAGGAGTGGGCCCTCAATGTATTACAGCAGGGGTTCTCAAAGTGGTAGGTCATGACCCACCACGCCAGGTGGGAGCTGGCACTGCCCCTTTAAGGGGCATTGTGACCCCAATGGTGACGGCAGCGATCCTGGGATTGCACAGCCACCAGGGACAAAAGGGGTATTTTTAGACTTGCCAGGAGTCACGTCACCCTCCGGAGGGTGCGGGGCCCCCAGCGGGTCTCCCTAAGCCTCCGAATGGCTCTTGGAGGCGATTAAAGCCCACTTCTGATTTTCGGGGAAACCAGGAAGTAAAACAGAAGTGGGCTTTAATCGCTTCTAAGAGCCGTTCAGAGGCTTGGGGAGATCTGCTGGGGGGGGCGTGGTCCCCCCACCCTCCGGATGGCAGCGCGACCCCCAGTAAGTCTAAAAAAAATCCTTTAGTCCCCGGTGGTGACGCGATCCCAGGTTCGCTGCTGCTGCTGCTGCCGCCATTACCCCGCCCCCACAAGCATTCAAAGTACTCCCCTACGCACCGAGGTAACTTTGAAATACTGTATTATAGTATTCAAAAATAAATTTGGCATGCGGGAAATGAATCTAAAGCAAAATGGGAATCACTTTTAGAAAATCATTTATATGAAGAACATCAGACATCTATATCTATTTATGGTCTCGTTGTGAGCCATTTCAGTTGACCTGAAGACCTTACCAGACTTCAGTATTTTAGTTTTCATCAAGAAGCAAGTTAAATATAAAGAAAAGTTGATTAAAAAACCAAAATATTTATAATCATATTAAGCTATGTACAAGCCATTTAAAGAGGTGATTGAACATGATACAACTACAATTAAGACCATGTGACTATTATCAAATAAAATAAAATCACATAATATAATTACCTTTGTATGGAAACCCAACTACACTGGGCTGAAAACTAAACTGAAAAACTAAAAGACAACTAAAAAGAAAGTTTTAAATCACATGACAGAGAATATTGAGATTTATAAATACCAGGATTCTTGAGTATCCCAGATATTTGGGGAAACAAGAAGAAACTTCTCACAGCTCATGCCAATTATTCTGTCAGAGGGCTAACTTTCACCAATAATTTCTCACATAAGTGATCTAATTGTGTGAACAGTGTTGAATGGTAAAAGAATCTTGATCCCGAGTCAGCCCACCTGATGCCCCAAAGCAGGCAATTCAAAGAGCCAGGCTGACCTCAAACGACCAGCCCCTCAAGTAGGGCTAATGCTCAGTGGTCATAAAACCCAGGAACAACCCCTCCCCCCCCCCACTGTGTGGCTGCCCAGGCCAGCGTTAGACGATCTGATGAATGGACTGGAAGCCTGGTAGGAGCAAGTACACTGAGATAAGCTCAGTATCTAGTTTAGGTGCATCAGGCTCATTTATTTATTTTTGTTTGCCAACCAGCCTCCTTTTTTTGCTTCGTTCCTACCACTTTTTTGAATAAAGCTTTTGTGGTTTTTACCGTTTTACCTGCTGATATTTCTTCACAAGGGAGGAGCAGTTTGCCATGTCTCTTTGATTGCTCAAGCTTCTCCACAGTTTGACTTCAAGGGGACCCCTTGGATTTTTAGGAATTCCTTTTTTTTTTTTTTTAGGAGAGAGGCTTTTTTTAAGAGTTTCTTTCTGACCAGGCTTCCTAGATTTGAATGGTGGTGACAAGTAAACGTACCAGTTTTCCCAGTAAAGGGAGTGAAGAGCAGGGGCCGCACGCTAGCCACTACTTGGCACAGTGCCCTGGTCAGCCCTCTGGTTGTCCCTTACAAGTGTCATGTCTGATAAGAATACTCACTGAAGTCGAAACAGTTACTGTACTTTTATGAGGAGATGCAGAGATCTCTGCTTGTGGAAGCAGCCACTCTTTCTGTTAAGTCCTATCAGACATTACGCTGCTTATTATAAGATTAAGCACTTGTGTAAGCAGTTATTTGCTAGCATTAGGCATCTGATAGAAGGTCTACAACATATCCCATTTCCGCCATGGACAGAATAATTTCTAGACGCTAAAACCTGATTCACACTACACTTTTCCAGGCGCGGATGCCCCTGCCCCAGCGCGCAGAGCTGGCCGGAAGTCCTCCTGCTGTCCCACCTTCTTATGAAGGTGATTGGAGGTAGTTCTGATTGGCATGCAGCCACTCTCTCCCCTCTCATCCGATTGGTAGGCTGCAGTAGCTCCGCGAACCCGCCCAGCTCCGTGAAGCCCAGCTCCGCAAAAGATGAGGGGAGACCATTTTTCCAGCTTCTGCCTTGCGGAGCTCGCAGCTGCTCCGCAAGCTTCCAAAATGCTATCAAAGAGCTCCGCCCTACGCTCCGGAGATCTGTAACGCACCTGGATTCCTGTAGTGTGAATCAGGCTTAAGCCACGGCCTCATCTTACTAACAGCAGGTGTATTTCTTGCCAAATACTTCTGTTCCTTGACTCAAAATACGTAAGCTGAATTTTATTTAACCAATTGTTTCCAATGCTATTCACACTATTGCAACAACATGAATGTGTGAAGAGGCCAGCACCAATTGTTACAGAATTATTACAAATCACAAACCATATGCCAAGCAACGTTGGGAAGCAATAAGGTTATTAAGCTGGCTACCATCTTCATGAGCTGAGTTTTGCTTACATCCTATGAACAAGTTTACCATTTGCCTCACACTGGAAACAATGGAAGCACCAAAACATGGGCAACAGAAACATCAAATAACTACAGTAGTGTAAAAACAACAACAACACATGCATTAGCCAGGACACTTTGGCTGGTACCATTTCCACAGTGGCCCTTGATGCTGGCCAAAGCTTTTTGACTGTCACACACAACACAAAAGGGAGAGACCCACATACCAGACTTGTGCTTGAAATGATCCTTTGAGGACCTGAAGGCTTTAGGAGTACTCTGAGTAACGCAGATTTTTCCAGGCCTTCTATCTTGAGACATACGACTGAGATCAAAGTCTTCAATGTAGGCCTCCAGAGCTTGAGATGCAGATCCATACAGCTTGTCCTTGTACTGAATTGAACTGTGTGAGTTTGAGGAGCTGCTGCTACTATTAAGGCTACAACTTGCCAGAAGAGAGGAGACAGTGGATTCTGGAGAACAGACCTTGCCTTTTTTAATCAAGCAAGCCATTACTTTTCCCCATATGGTCTCCTGACGTTGCCAATCAGACGTTTCTGCAAGCTGCCAAGAAGTAAGAAAGCAAAAAAAAGACAGCAACCCTGAGATTTATTAAATTCATAATGTTGTCATCAATTTACTATACGTTTCATATTTTTCCACGAGAAAGTTGTCTTCTACTTTTGACCACTGCACATGGAAATGAACATTTCCTTTGATTTCCTCCTCCTCCCCCCGATTTGGGGGCAAGAAAGAAACTTATCTTCGTCCCCTTCGGAAATTTCTCAACCTACCAACCACAGAAACAGCACACGCACTCGGCTGAACGTCAACGTGAGTGACCAGACACCCACACGTGTGAATCTGCAATCCCGCGACACGCGTGCTGCTTTCCTGCCATGCCAGACGAGGCCCCCAACACACCTACCAACCTTCCACCTGGCCGGCACTCGGCTCCCGCCCACTAGTTTGAAAGGCAAAGACCACCTTTTCCAAAATGGCGCCGGCTGGCCTCAACAGCGCATGCTCAATCGTCAAGGCGTCCTCTGCCTGGCTGCCACCCAAAGCCAAGGCTCGCTAGTAGCGCGCCTAGAACCACAACTCCCGGCATGCCTCGCAGCCACATGCATCACAATGCCTCAGGGCTACAGCATCATCTTCCCCTATTGAGACTCTGGAATTGCTGCGTGAGAAGCAGAGGAAGCGATGGGGCGAAAGGGCCAGGAATATCATGACCCTCCCCCCATTCAGGTGGGAGGCGGTGCTGCAGTTTTTTTGGGGGGTGGGGGAGCGCAACAGTTCAGCTTTCATTCCAACGCCATATACTTCTCATTCATTGCATTGGGATAGATCCAGCCAGCAGTGGAAGTGACGGAACTTAACATGAAAAGGATCGTAACTTAAGAACCACAAGAAAAAACTAGAAGATAGTTTTAGTTCTAAAAGATCTTCAGAGGTTTGGTGTGTGTGTGTGTGTGTGTGTGTGTGTGTGTGTGTGTGTGTGTGTGTGTGTGTGTGTGTTTGCTGCTCTGTGATTCAATCATATGCACATTTACCCTACGGTAGACGGTTTGTTGTGGCTAATGGTGGTGAGGAAGAAACGTATCCAGGGGCACTCTTCAGAGTACTGAAGAAGATCAAACAGTTCCCTGTTTATGTACAAGCTAGTTCAATCAAATTCCCTGTTTGATTCAGAGGTTGAATGAGGATCTGAGATTTAAAAAGAGCTGCACCCCAAAATAGCTTTTGGACTACCCCAGTCTGAACAGAAGAGTCTGGTGTGTGATAGTGGGCTGTTGCTCAGAGATCTTCCAGGAGAGGTGGGGGGTTGGACTAGATGACTTCTAAGATAATTTCCAACTCTAACATTCTATGATTCAGATCATACAGTATATCCAAGCCATTGGGAGACAGTCCTTGATGAGCTTCAGTAATGTATGCAGATGTCTGTCCATTCTAAAAACCTAGTTGTGTGCAATGTGTCTTCCGGTGCCCCCTTCCCTCACATATGAAACACAAATACAGATAAGGAAATGAGATTGGCAGCTTTCCTTCCCAAAATTAACTTTGGGAAACCTGCTGCAACTCAGTTCAAAGGTTCAGTGCTCTCTCTCACACACAGGGTGCCCCCATCGCTCCTATACACAAACACCAACAAGAAGCTGAGATTTGAACAGTTGTGCACTCCAAAACACACTGTGTGCCTGTGTTTACAGGGACATCACACGTTTGGTCTTTCAGGGAAAGTACAATTGAACACCACCTCCCCAGTCTGAAGAACCACCTTCCAACAAGTACCCCCATCTTCTCTTCAATTTGTTGGCCCCTCTCCAGCCGATTATTGAGAAGATGGTGGTCCAAGAGCTGTTTTGGGGTGTAGACCTTCTCCAGAGGAGTGAATGGAAATCACTCGCTTTCATAGAGACAACAAATGGCTGGGCTCACTCAGGAACATCATTTGGATGGCAACCAAGCTTTTGAAAACTGAGCATCATCCTATCTGACAGCTTCACCTCTTCATCTGCATAAGCAGGAGCAGCCCATCCATGAGGAGAGGTGATGCGGGTTGCATCAGCAGTAGATTGGGGGGGGGGAGAGGGCGGTGGATTCAGGGTGCTGCTCACCCACCGCTACCTCCCTCCAGCCCACCACGATTGATCGATCTCAAGCCACCTTGATCTGCTTTCCGCCTGCTAAAAGCAAGCAGAAAGTGGATCATCTGCCTCCTTGCTGTGCTCCTCGCCCACTTTCCGCAAACATGGAAGTGCGGGACTTCCTGTTTTATTTACAGGGACCACACAAATGAAGCTCTTTCATTTGTGCAATCCCTTTAAATAAAACTGGAAGTCCTGCACTTCCACATTTGAAGAAACTGCACGAGGAGCACAGTGTTCTTTTTTTTGGAGGGGGGGGTTATAGTGCAGAGGTGGCAGCGGCAGCATCTGGTGGTACTCCAAGTTACGCCGCCCCTGTACATAGGTGTCACAGGAAAGCTATGCCCATATAAGGAAAGGAGCATGAGTGAGGATCTGGAGTATTAGCAGACCACAGGTGACGGTGACAATAGGTCCTGTTATATGGGCTCTGTTTGTTGGTCATCATGCAGGATGAGGACTGGCTCCTGTGTGCCTGTAGATATGAAAGAAGGTGATTTGACAGTCATTGTGGGGGAAGTAATGCATTGCAGTGGGACCAGGAAGACTGAGGCTCAAATTTTTGCTTCGCCATGAAGCTTACTGGATAACCTTGGGCGAACCACCTTCTCGGCCAAATCTACCTTACAGGGTAATGTGAGAAGCAATGCATGCCACTCTGAGCTCCTTGGAGGAAGGATGCGTTAAAAAAAGTATAATTAAAACAAAATTAAACATTTCTTTTTCTTCCCTTTGTGATATGCGGTGCCATTTGTCTGCAGGAACCACAGAACCCACACGAAAAGTATCGAAAAATTTCGGCTGACGTTTCAAACAAAGTTTTAATGTACCTCAGAGATTCATCAGGGTGGAAAGAGATAAAACAAGGAGTAAGACTGCTGCAGTTCATCTTATTTAAGCTATTTATCCCTTGCAAATAAGACTCCAGAAGTCATTGGCCCAGAAGAAACTTTAATAGTCTTATTTAATAGATAACGTATAGCTATGTTAGTTATCTGTGACTTAAAGGGGGGATCTGTGTTATCTGTGACTTAAAGTGACCTGCTTGGTCACTCAGAGGAAATTCTTATTTCTCACAGGCAACGGGCAGTCCAATCCTACCTAACTTCATAACATAAGAACATAAGAAGAGCCCTGCTGGATCAGGCCAAAAGGCCCATCTAGTCCAGCTTCCTGTATCACACAGTGGCCCCACCAGATGCCTCAGGGAGCACACAAGACAACAAGATACCTGTATCCTGTCGCCACTCCCTTGCACCTGGCACAGAGAAAACCTACTTCTAAAACCAGGAGGTTGCTTATGGCTTGTAACCTGTGATGGTCCTTTCCTCCATGAATCTGTCCAAACCCCTTTTAAAGGCATCTAGGCCAGGTGCTATCACCACATCCTGTGGCAAGGAGTTCCACAGATGAATTACACGCTGGGTAAAGAAATATTTTCTTTTGTCTGTTTTAATACTCCCTCCGCTCAATTTTAATGGATGTCCCCTAGTTCTAGTATAGTGTGAGGGGGAAAAGAACTTCTCTCTATCCACTCTCTCCATCCCATGCATAATTTTATACGTCTCAATCATGTTCCCCCCCTCAGGCGCCTTTTTTCTAGACTGAAGAGCCCCAAACGCTGTAGCCTTTCCTCATAAGGGAGATGCCCCAGACCACTAATCATTTTGGTCGCTCTCTTCTGCACGTTTTCCACCTTTTTCTGCACCTTTTCCAGTTCCATCCAGTTCTATCCAGCGAAACCGGTACAGGCAAGGCTGGGTCCTGAGCAGGAAGTGGGAGCTGGGAGGTCACCTTGGGGGATGGAAACTTCTGTTCCCTTTTCTCCGTGTAACGTCCCAGCCCCCGCAACGGGTCTCCTTGGATCTGCACCAGCTGGCACAAATCTGGGAGCCCCGTGTAGGGAAAAATGGCCTGGGAAAGGGGATAGGATTTGTGTGCACTGTTGCTGCCAATCCCACCCCCTCCCCAGGTCTGATCTGCCCACTCCTGCCCTTTTCCACCCCACTCCCCATGCCAGCTTACCTGGCTGGAGCACATCCCGCGGTGCTGCGCCGTGCCTGGGCCGCCTCAGGCCTCTGCTGCACTGTAGCAACGTGCTTTCCTGCGTGTTTGCGCCAGCCTAGCACACGCTGGAGGCTCAGCAGGATTGAGCCCTAAGAACCTTTTTATCATATGTGGTGGACATGTTCTCAAGCAAATAAATATTGGATTCAGTTTCATAAACCGATAAGAATTGATTTTAAGGATTAAGGTTCAAATGAAACC
Source organism: Plestiodon gilberti rubricaudatus (assembly GCA_026170595.1). Classification (NCBI taxonomy): domain Eukaryota; kingdom Metazoa; phylum Chordata; class Lepidosauria; order Squamata; family Scincidae; genus Plestiodon; species Plestiodon gilberti. The sequence continues at coordinate 12,705,016 of JANXHW010000002.1, read as the reverse complement.
GGAAACCTTTTTGTGGGGTATGAGGGACGATCATATAGGCGAAACATTTCAAACTTTGTTTTTATATACCAGTAAGTGCGGCAAGAATTTTATACGCACACTATTGGAAGAATTCAGAGATACCTTCGTTGGAAGATTGGTGGTTGAAAGTTTTGGACTATGCTGAAAGGGATAAACTTACAATTTTAATTAAGAAAAAGTCAGCTAACCTTTTTATGAATAATTGGAAACCATTTATTGATTTTTTAAGAAAGAGAGAAAAGAATGATGTGATGATATGTGGATTTAATGAATAGAATGTGGGTGTTATTTTGGCTTGGATATATGTAGAAAATAGTGAATAGTATGCTAGTAGGATGTATTGCTTCGTGCTTGCTATAACTTTATGAAATATGTATTGTTTTTATGTTTGAATATATTAATAAAATATAAATATATGAAGAAAAGGATTGAGCCCTAAGAGTGTGGCTTCTTAAAGCCTGATTTAAAATAAAGTTAGTAATACAATTGGGGGTGGGGGTGGTTACGATTAAAACAGTTCATTGGCAAAGTCATTTCATTATTGTTGCCTTTTCTTTTTTGTCCATTTGAGAAAAACGTTTCAGTATCAATGAAGCCTTCAGTGGACTACTCAGGACAAATGTAAGAAGATTTATTTATGACATTTCTGTGTCACTGTTCTGCCAAAGCAACTGAGGCAGCTTACAGTGAAACACAATGGCTTGCATTGTAAAGGCCAAATGACATGTTTTGTTCTGCTCATCATGAAAGAGAAACTTAAAAGTGGATGTCTTTGTTTGCAAACATCAGCTGTGTGTATGTATCAGGATTGGGGCCATGGGATTGGAATTTGGGCTGCGGCATTAACCCTTTCCCCTTGAATCATCCACCCCTACCCCCCAGATTCCATTTAAAGAAGAATTTGAACAGCTGATCCTTGTGAAACAAAGTAAATTCCTCTCAAATGGGATGTTCTAGGGAAGATAGAAAATACAGGAAATGAATACAGGTCCAAATGAGACAGAGATTTGCAACAGGTGATAAAAGAGAGCGAATGGAGATTTGTATTGAAGGAAAGAGTTGATTTTTCTGTCTTTCTATTATGAGATGACCTTCCAATGGCATCTGACTCTGGAAATAATTTCAGACCTATGGAATAAGAGAAGGAGAATAGGTGGTTGTGTGAGGGGAGCAAATGGGATATATGTATATGTACCCTGTTTTCCTGAAAATAAGACAGTGTCTTATATTAATTTTGGCTCCAAAAAATGCAGTAGGTCTTATTTTCCCAACCTGTGGTGCGACCCCAGCACTTTGACCGATTAAAGTTTCATTCTTTCCTGAGGGTGCAAGGCTCCTCAAGGCCTGGAAGGCCTGCACTTGAGTCCTCCACCATAGAAACAACGTGCTAGAGAGGCCAGCAAGGCCTGCAAGGAGGCTGCAACCTTGCAGAGTCACTCTAGCACGTCATCTCTATGGTGGAGGACTCAAGTGCAGGTCTTCCAGAGCCTTGCACCCTCGGGAAAGAATGAAGCTTAAATCGGTCAAAGTAAGTCTCGGGGGGGGGGGAGCTGTATCTGTCTGGCTGATGATCCTAGCTAGGTCTTACTTTCAGGGAGGTCTTATATTTATGAGTGCCATCAAAAATCATGCAAAAATGATGGTAGGTCTTACTTTCGGGGGATGTCTTTTTTTGGGGGGGGAAACGGGCATGTATGTATGTATGTATGTATGTATGTATGTATGTATGTAGTGGCAATGTAGTATGGAAAGACTTTTTTGGAAGAACTCAATAGGAAACTAATAATGTTTTTTTGAACCCTAAAATCTATCTACTGAATTACGTGGAGGGGTACTCAAAAATATGCAAGGAGTATTATTGTACAGTATATATTAATTGCCACCATACTTATTTTTTCCAGATACTGGAAGAGTGTGATGAATGATACCAAATAAAACCACATGGATACGAAAAATATGGGAAATGGTTAAGTTAGTTTAATGTGGAGTATATATGAGATCAGATGAACAGTTTTATGAAACTTGCTCTGTTTGGGCTAGGGGGAGTTCCTATTATATAATAGGAGAACAATTGAATCCCTGTAATAATGTGGATCTTTCAACCCAGTTTTATAATCAAATCCAGTAATTATTTTTGGAGAACTAAGTTCTTTTCTGTATCTAACCTAGATACCGCGTTGAAGCACTAATGGAAGTACCAGCTGAAAAACTTTTCTCGTTTCTTCTCCTTCCTGAGTACCGCAGCAGGTGGGACAAAGCGCTACAGTCGTACAAGGTTATAGAAGTAATAGACCAGGTGATTGAGTAAATTAATGCAAATCTTTGGAACACAGACCTTCTGGTCTTAATTTTTTTCAGCCAAGTCTTTAGCAAGGCTAAAACGTGGGACAGAACTTTGGTGCCTTTGATGCTGATGTATAGAACTGAGGATTTTGATAGGTGTGGCTTCTTATGTTATAGTGCTGTTTTGGTAGATAAAAACGATACTTTCCAAACTGTTAACGACATTGGACCCACTAGTTTATGCAAGATAAAGAAAGAACTCTTTTGAATGTAGGGACACAATCCTATCCTACGCTCTGCTCAGCGACCCAGCTATGCTGGCGCCGGCAATGCTGGATCCTGAACAGAGTAGGCGGGGTTGGAGGTTACCTTGAGGTAAGGGAACCCTTATCCTTGGTAAAGCCTCAGCCTCCCAAATGGGTCTCCCAGTCCTCGGATCCACGCAGCTATTGAGCTGGCGTAAGTCCAGGAGGCCTGTGTCAGGAGATACGGACCTGGAAGGGAGATACACTTACCCAGTGAAACAGGAGGCTCTGTAAAAACCTGGTGGTGTATGCCTGTTTCATTCCAAAGCCTCTGATTTTTGTGTGGTAAGGGATGGGGGGGCATACTACAATGAATGACAAAGGATGACAGCCGCTGACCAGCCGCTGAATGACAAAGGATGACCAGCCGCTACCTGGATTCCCAGGTAGCGGCTGTGGCCAGAAGGGCTTTTGCCCAGCTTCGGCTGGTGCGCCAGCTGCGACCGTACTTGGATCGTGCAGACCTGGCCACAGTGACCCATGCCCTAGTGACATCTAGACTAGATTACTGTAATGCGCTCTACGTGGGGCTGCCTTTGAAGACTGTTCGGAAACTGCAACTAGTGCAGAATGCGGCGGCCCAGGTAGTTGCCGGGGCTTGCCGGTTCGACTCAGTCGGACCGTTGCTTCGGCGGCTACACTGGCTACCGGTTCGTTTCCGGGCACAATTCAAAGTGCTAGTTTTGACTTTTAAAGCCCTTAACGGCTCGGGTCCAGGGTATTTGAGGGACCGCCTCCTTCCTTATAATCCGACCCGTACTCTGAGGTCATCAGGGGGGGCCCTGTTGACCGTGCCGCCATTGGCGGAAGTGAGGGGGATGGCGGCGCGGAGTAGGGCCTTCTCGGCGGTGGCGCCCCAATTGTGGAATTCCCTCCCCTTGGAACTAAGAACGACTCCCTCTTTAGAGGCTTTTCGGCGGGGCCTTAAGACGTTTTTATTCAGGACTGCTTTTAATGTCTGACATGGTGGGCTGACTTTTTAACAAATGGTTATATATGTAAATGCTGGTGACCCATTGGGGCTGTTTTTAATTTCAAGTGTTTTTAATTATTTTAATGTGTTTAACTGTTTTAACGTTTATGTATTTTAATATGTTGTAAGCCGCCTTGAGTGCCTTCGGGAGAAAGGCGGGCTACAAATTCCTTAAATAATAATAATAAATAATAATGACTATTGAAATGCCTGGGTGCCTTCTCAAGGGTCAGCAGAGGGGTCTGGCTCAGTCGGGAGAGCTGCCGCCTTGCAAAGCCCGAAGATCGGCAAAGTTCGAGACACACCGCCAACAAAAAGCTGTGAAAAGCCTCCGCGAGAAGAGATAAGAGCTCCCAGCTGCGTCGGTTGAGTGTGGGAGGCGCCAGCCAGCAAAAAAAGCTAGGCTGCAAAAGGATACCACCTGGAATGTAGCTGTTCATGAAAGATTGGACATTTATATATTATAAAACCTCTCATTAAGGGGGGTTAGGACAGCCTGCCCATGTACACTGCCTTGAATTAAAGTTGGAGGAGAAATCCAATGACCAAGAAAGGCGGTCTTTCCAATATATGACCATTGGAATGCATTTAAAAGTCAGGGTGATTGGTCACTCACACATTGGTTTTTAGGGTTTGTCTTTCAAATAGCCAAACAAAAAAAGTAGCCTAAGAATAAAATGCATATCATTCAGAAGCAATGTATTTCAGAGGGTGGCTTTCTAAAAAGATTTCTCATTCCACATGACCTTTGCAATCTACTGGGATGGGTTGGATCCTGCTGAGAGGATCAACTGCAGCGAAAAGTGGCATTTCTGTATTGAACTTTATTTATTTTCTGTATTTATATATCTGATCACACAACAATACCAGCTTTGCTTTACAACTCAGGATGCAAATGTGGTCATTTTGCTACGGAAGTTTTACATCATGATCCTAAACCCTTTTGTTCTTAGAAGCCCGTCCTGTTGATTCAGGCAAGAATGACTGGACACTCAAAACAGTTTCCATTTGTCTATGGTATTTTCATTTGTGGTTTAATGCTTTTTTAAAAATTCAATTGCAGGATACTTCCATTTGTCACAGCATTACACATAGTTATGGCTTGGGACTGGTGTCACCAAGAGATTTTGTCTTCATTGTGCACATTAGAAGATACGATGGAAATCTTCTGACTACTAACTGTAAGTAGTCATTACGCAATGAGAGAAGGTGCCAGGTGCAGGGGAGTGGCAGCAGGAAACAGGTTATCTTGTTGGCTGTGTGCTCCCTGAGGCATCTGGCGGGGCCACTGTGTGATACAGGAAGCTGGACTAGATGGGCCTTTGGCCTGATCCAGTAGGGCTCTTCTTATGTTCTTATGAAGGTGACTGAACGAAGTGTGTGTTGTGCTTGATAAGCTGCCCTTCTAGTTACTCCCCTTGGTGGAATATCTCAATGGGATAACGTCCACATAAGTCACCTTAAGCTCTCTGGAGGAAGGGTAGGAGAGCAGTGTGAAAATGATGGTCACTGGAGTGACCTCCAGTGTGGTCACTGGAGGTAGGCGGTTCGACTCTGTTGGGCCGCTCCTCCGACAGCTGCACTGGCTGCCGATTCGTTTCCGGGCCTAATTCAAAGTGCTGGTTTTGACCTTTAAAGCCCTATACGGCTTGGGGCCAGGATATTTGAGAGACCGCCTACTTTTATATAGTCCGGCCCATCTCCTTAGATCATCAGAGAAGACCCTTTTGCGGGTGCCGTTGCCCAGGGAGGTGCGAGGGGCGGCGGCCAGAAATAGGGCCTTCTCACAGTAGTGGCACCAACCTTATGGAATTCCCTCCCCTTTGACTTACGAACTGCTCCCTCCTTGGACACTTTCCGGCGAGGCCTCAAAACCTTCTTGTTCAAAGAAGCCTTCTGAGCCTTTGCCTTTTTTAATAGCTTGCTGGTACGGGTGGGATGCTGCTGTTTTTATGATCTTGTTTTAATTTTTTAATCAATTTTTAGATGTTTTTATTAATTTTTGCTGTTTAAAATGTAAAGTGTTATTTGTATTATTTGTATTTTTGTAAGCCGCCTTGGGTCCCGTGGGGAGAAAGGCGGGATAGAAATATGGTAAATAAATAAATAAATGATGAGAGAAAACAGTTCAGCCCCAAAAGAAATCAAGAACTTGCATAGGGAAGGATCATATGTATTATCTCAACCTTCCTCCAAGGAGCTCCAAACAGCATATATGTTGTTTCCCTCCGTTTTTTTTCCTCACAACAACCCTGTAAGAGAAATTGACATCACATATACCAGGGGTGGCCAAACTAGCTTAGTGTAAGAGCCACATAGGATAAACTTCAGGTATTTGAGAGTTGCAATGTTTAAGATGCATTTAAGTTCTTAAATATATTTACTCACCATGAACATTAAACTTACTGTATGTTTTAATTCAGTGGACTCTCAGTTTATACCTGGTAAATAATCATAAAGCTTGAAAATTTCTTATATACTTTTTATATCAGTTGTGATGCAAAAAGGAGCTCAGCCAACATATTTCTTTTTGCGGGTGCCGTCGCCCAGGGAGGTGCGAGGGGCGGTGGCCAGAAACAGGGCCTTCTCAGTTGTGGCACCAACCTTATGGAATTCCCTCCCCTTTGACTTACGAACTGCTCCCTCCTTGGACACTTTCCGGCGAGGCCTAAAAACCTTCTTCTTCAAAGAAGAGCCCTTCCCTTTTTTAACATCTCGCTGGTACAGGTGGGGGTGCTGCTGTTTATATGCTCTTGTTTTAATTGTAGCAATGATCTTTTTAATCGATTTTTAGATACTGTTTTTATTAATTTTCATTAACTGTTTTTTACTGTTTTAAAATGTGATTATTTTTGTATTGTATTTTTTGTATATTGTATTTTCTTTTTTGTTGTTGTTGTTGTAAGCCGCCTTGGGTCCCTTCGGGGAGAAAGGCGGGATAAATATACTGCAAATAAATAAATAAATAAATTTCTGAGAGTCGCACATTATACTTCAAAGAGCCACATGTGGCTCAGGAGTCGCAGTTTGGCCACCCCTGACATCTACCTTTGTCTAGTTCAGGGCTTATTTTTATTTAAAAAAACAACACAGGTTCATAGGGGCCTGATCCAGATTTGGAACCATGCCCCCCCCCAAGCTGTTGTGGGCCCTTAAAGATGCCCTTTGCTCAATGGCACCTTCGGGGACTCATACATGTCCAGCAGCAAAACGACATGATGAAGGTAAAGAGTTAAAGAAGCCCTGCCTCTGTGCCAGTCTCACATGGGGATTGAACCCCATGTGCCTAGTATTTTAAAATAAAAATACATCCCAGACTAGACGAAGATGTATGGTAGTTAACATCTCAGCTAGTTTGATGGAAAAAACGAGCAGGGATTTGAAACTAATTGTCTCTGGTTCAAGTCAACCCCACTCTCTACTCCATATGCTGCCTCTATATAGAGTTGAAAGGACCCAGAGTCCCGAGATCCACCTGTGTCATCTAGAGCACAGTTTGTCACATATGGAAGGCAGGTGTCGTGCAGAAACGGTGCCTGCTGAGCAAGTAACTTGAGTCCTCCCTGGCACACCGAAGATGAACAAAATATAATCTCAAAGATATCCCAAGAGAGTTGCAGTTGGACACATCAGTGCACCATCTGCCATATAGTCATTGGTTGTATTCAACTCCAAGCAAAGACACCTCCTTGGCCATTGTTCCACTTAGCGTGGTAGCAAGCAAGACACTGATCATCTTTCCAAATCCCTAAATCTGGATAAACAATTAAGTCTAAAATAATGATTATGCTTCAATAGAAAATTTCTCTCTCCAAAAACCGCCTAGATTGAAAGTGATGGTTTAGGACAAATAAGGGATACCTCATGCAATGCATCACTGTTTTATGGAATCCATTCCCACAAGATGGAAGGCTTATGGTATCATTGTAATATTTGCTTTATTTACAAATATACAGGTAGTGCACTGGATGAAATTACATAGTCCTTACAGAGAGCAGCCCTGCCGCAAGTTGCTGCAGCTCTTGGCTTGGACTGTCTTACAGCCCAATCCTATGTAAAAATACACGGCCAGCCTAAAGGGCCACTGTATCCTAAGCCCATTGCAGGCTGCCCCAGGGCTGCTAGGCCGCACCTTGGGGGAAGGGGACATTCGTCCCCTTCCCCAGGTGTAAGCAAGCCTCCTTGCTTGGCCTCCTCGGATGTATGTCGGGTCCAGACCTGACATACATTCAGGGAGGCCGTGTAAGGCCGACTCGGGCTGGGAAGGGGCTTAGGATATCGACAGAGTGCGCCGCCAATATCCCCAACCCCTCCCAGCCCGGGTCAGCCAATGACCCTCCTCTGTCGCTGGCCCACCTGTCCCCACCTCTGCATCGAGCAGCCTAGGCCTTACTTGGGTCGTCCAGGCCGCTGGGGGTGTGAGCGGTGCTGGCCTCTGCGCCGGCGCCACTTACACCCAAGTCGTCACAAACGTACTTTACAACATGTTTAAAAATAGTAATTTAAAATATCAACTATTAAAAACACACATACGTTCACACTAAAAACAACACTGTTTAAAAATTAAAACCATCCTACAACAATGCAACGTTTCGCTCAGGGGATTGCAGTCAGACAGTACGGGTAGATTCCTTTGGTTCCAAGCGTCTCAGTTATAAGAGTTAATCAGAACCACGTGTGGTCTAGCCGGTCAGCTGAAGACTACGGATATTTTCAATGATTTCCCCCGCAGCTGACTCATTACAGGCACCCGAATACGAGGCTTTCTCCGTCCTGATATAGTGGGGTTGGATAGCTTTACTACTGTAACATCTTCCCACTATATGAGGGCTAATTGCTTGAAAATGCTTGGGATTAATGAGCAAAACGTTGCATTGTTGTAGGATTGTTTTAATTTTTAAACAGTATTATTTTTAGTGTGAACGTATGTGTGTTTTTAATAGTTGATATTTTAAACTACTATTTTTATACTGCACTTAGCTTCCTGTTTTTTATTAGTACCATTCTAAACTTTTTTTGCCGTGGCTTTACACCCAGTAAATTCAAGAATTAGTGGTTGATTGTATTTGATTTCCAATGCTCTTTTACTATACTGTGATAAGCTCCAGTCTCTTGTTTTGAGAAATCAGTAATAGGGTTATTTAGACTATGTTCAGCTCAGCATGCTAGCTGTTTAAAACAGATGTTAAATTCCATGTTGTTCTGTCCCTTAGCCATCAGTGTGGAGCATTCAAAATATCCTCCTACTTCACAATATGTTCGTGGTACAAGCTTTCCTTGTGGCTATGCTGTGTGTCCTTTACCAGGGTAAGTGTTCGCAGGCCATAGTGCAGAAAATGATCAGTCTTCGCAACTGCTTCCAACCTGGAATTCAGAAGAGCTCTCCATAACTTGATTGGGTTGAGTCACATGAATGAATTACACGAATGACATGAATGCTTGTGCTCCCTCCTCCCTTGGCGCACACTGCTTGAATGAGTTACTTCTGCTTTCATAGACAGCAGTTTGTTGTTCTATCAATCTATCTGAACTGACAAAATGCTAGTTTCTGTGGCAGTAGCGTAGCTAGAGGGGGGCCACATGGGAAGTGCTGCACAAGTGGCCCCTCCCACTCGCTGTCGGAGCCATTCTGGCAGCAAAGGCAATGCTGCCTTCGCTGCCAGATTGTCTCCAATGGCGAGTGGTAGGGGCCACTTTGCGCCACCGTGTAGCGCCAGGCAGCACTTACTACACGGCCACCCCTAGCTACACTACTGTTCTGGAGAGCTCTTCAAACTAGATTGAAAACCAGGATCATATTTGTTAGATTTCAAGTTCCTCACGGCAGAGGCTCTATTCTTTATATTTAATGATGAAGCCATTGTAATAACAACCGGGGGGGGGGGGCACTGGCAAGAGTATGGGAGGGAAGAGGCAGAGACTCAATGGGCCAGCTGGACAGTGGGGCCTCATGTAGTCTGCACGTCATTTCCAGTGCAATCCTGTACATGTTTCTCAGAAGTCCATCCCATTACATTCAGTGGGGTTTACTCTCAGGTAAGGGTGTATAGGACTGGAGCTTTTACTGAGGAAGAGGGCTTTCTAGCCAAAAGGTCAAGTTGGCTCTCTTTCCTCAAACGGCTAAGACCCAGTCTGCTGTCAGCCCCATTTTGTGGGCAATACATTAAATATCACAATTTAACAATTACATTTTGCATTTGATTCCGGGGGGGGGGGGGGGACTAGCTTTCCTAGAGCTGTTATCAATAAAAGACAATGTATTTCTTTCAGGAATCCAAACCATTGCAAATTCATGGCGATTCTCCAAGTGGACCTGGGAGGCATGATACGGCGTTCAGTGATCGATTCGGCCATGCCTTCTAGCCTCATCAACTTAATTACGGATTGCAGAGCTGGAATTAAGTCACTAAGGACAGACATCCCATGAAAGCCTTCCAGCTGGTGGAAGGAAAGTTGTTCTTCATTAACACAAATGCAGCTGTCACTGAAGTTTGGTTTAATTTAAAGACTCTCGGGGAATATTTATTTCTTTGGAAAATTGATATCCCACCATTTCCCCTCCCACTCAGGAGGTGCTCAAGGTGACCAACAATATAAAAAATTATAAAAAAGCAATAAAATCACCGAAGCAGAGCAGGCACACACACCACCAGCCTCTGCTGCTTCTCCCTCACATGCCAGTTGGTACTAAATGGCCCTTGGAAGGGGAGGGGGGAGGAGGAGGAGGGCCCAGAGCAAGCATCCGATGTTCAGTGGCGTCAGTATGGTATGTGAATTGCTGTGTCACGTGGTACGTGGACTGCTAATGGGTTGAGCATTTTTCTCTCTAAAATGAGAGATGCTCCCAGGACACTCACAAACATTATGTAGTAAAGAAACCACTTCTCTGAACGTTGTTGTGCATTCAGATAAATGCACAAATATCTAAACATGCAGGATGACAAAGTTTTCAATGGAAGGATGAATCTCCCCCAAATCTTTTTAATATACCTGTCACGGTGTCAAAGATTATTATTTTTTAATGCTCACAAATGAGAACAGGCTAACTAATGTATTCTTATTTACATTCTTATCCCACCTTTCTTTCAAAATGCTCAGGTTAGTATACATTTGCCTCATCCCTCCTCTCACAACTCCTCTGCGAGGCAAGTTAGGCAGAAAATTAGTGACTGGCCCAAAGTCATCCATTGAGCTTCATGACTGAGTATGGATTTGAACCCTGGGCCTCCCTGAGTTCATTACTTTAAGTTCATTACTTTAACCACCATATCGCACTCGTGTTCACACTGTTGTCAGGAATAAAACTGGGTTAGTTGTGTGTAGCTCTACAAACAACTACACTGGCGCAGCAATCCTGTGTAACTTTCTGCCGGTGGAGCAACAGCTCTGCCAGTGAGTGCCGGGTGTCATAAATGTGCCGTAAGGCACGTGTTTGGCACCAGGCAAGTAAGCGGTGCCGGCAGAGAGGCCAGGGCAGCTCACTCTGCCCAGGGCCGTAGCCACCACCGGCGGAGGCAGGTAGGTCCTGTGCCAGTTGAGGCAGGGGCATGGGGAGGGTGGACCAGGGTGGAAAGGGAGGGGGGTGATTGGCCAGCCAGGCCAGGGATGGGGGAGGGATCATAGGTGGCGTGCTCCGCCGAATCCTATCCACTCCTTGGATTTGTGCCAGCCATTTTGCCAGCGCACATCCGAGAAGGCCCATTGGGCCTGCTGGGGCTCCCTGGGGGAAAAGGACAAATGTCCCTTTCTCCCGAGGAGTGCTCCAGCTCCGTCAGCCCAGGCCCAATCCTGCAGGCTGCCTTAGGTGCACCACCGCTGCATTCTAGACAGGATTGTGCAGTGGGTCCCCAAGTTACAGACGTCCAATTTTCAGGTGTCCAAGTTATGGACAGCCACATTGGTGCTTTTGCGCAGGCTGTCCATTCTGGCGCTTTTGCGCAGGCGTGATAGTGTGGCTGTTTCGACTTCTGTACTGAACTCCCGATCAACCCTCAGAAAAGAACCAGGATGTAACTTGGGGGCTGGTGTACTTCTTCCTACTCCTGTGTACACTGTCATCAGAAATGTTTTGCCAGGTATTAAGAGGCTTTTGTGCAGCAAGCACAATGCAGACGCTGACAAAGAGAATGCAGAAACAGAATGCTTTGATGGCCTGTATTAACATGGAATGATAGCGAGATGATCACCATAAACCTGATGCAAGGCTGACATATGCATTTGGAAAGTGTTACAGAGCCACTTGAAGTAACATTCTGATGACTGCACTAAGTGTAGCTTGGGCTGGTAGCTACTGCCAGCAAGGGCAACAAATATTAGCCATAGGGGGGGGGGGGGGAACGACACCTGCAACAAAATGCTCCATCTCTCCAACCCTAATGCCCACCTCCAGCTGTTCAAGGCTCAAGCAGACTGTCCCTCTCCTCACCACTCCTTCTCCCATTTCTCTGCTCCCCACCATCTTAACATTTTCCTGAGGGACTTGAGCATGCTCAATCTACCTCTGGCTGCTTTTGAGCATGCTCAATCTACCTCTGGCTCAACACTTGAGCATGCTCAATCTACCTCTGGCTGCTTTTTTGTTTACCCTTTTCTATTGATTTACAGTTTTAAATACTTCTGCATACCTGGAAAGTCCACCCCCACCCCCACCCCCACCCCCACCCCAAGTATGATGATAGGCACTCAACAACCTGAGTTTTCAAGATGGAGCTACAACAAAGTGTTGCGTCTCCTCTACCCTAATGTCCGATCGGCTCAAGCAAACCAATTCCTTCTTCCTGCCTGCCCTTGCCATTCAGGATTCTGCCCCTGCCTCACCCATTAAGAGAGAACACTTTAGAACTGAATTGGTAGAAAGTAGATTGGCTTCTACTAGTAGATCTTTGGGCAGTTGATCACCCTAGAGTTTTGGACTCCCAGTTTCATTTTGCAGCTGGGAAACACTGAGGCTTGGAGATACACAACTTCCCGATCGTTTAATCTCCAAGCCTCAGCATTTCCCAGCTGCAAAATGAAACACTATGCTTAGGAGTGATGATAGAACCTGCTGTTCCTTAAAACTGCCATTAAGAAGAAAATTCCACGCCATGGCCAACCTCGTACTGATTAATCACGTATTTCTTAGCCTTGCGTTCCTCTCTTACAAAATGGGGGTATTCATTTGTCACCTTCAGCCAGGTTTTTGTGCAGCTCTGCTGTCCAGTTTCACAATCTCTGATCTGTAGTTACTGAGATAGGAACCTGTACTTGTAATGTGGCAAGTAACTGGTTCTGCCACTGAGCTGCCATTTTGTGTCTGGCTCCAGTTTAGGTTCTACTGAAAAACAAAGTGGATTCCACAACCCTCAAGGCTGTCGGTCTCTTAGATCTACTGCGATGTCGGGCTTCCTGCTCCCATCTATGTGGGACCCAGCCAGCCAGAACGTTTCTGTTGAAATATTCCTGTTAATAGGCTAATCCAGTGGTTCCTAAACTGGGAGGCGTGGCTCCCAGGGGAGCCGCGGATACCCACCAGGGGAGCCGCGGAGTGCCACGGAATCCTCTTGGAATACAGTGCAATATCAATTGGCAGGCATCAACATAATGTAATGGGGAGCCGCGGCCAAGTGTCACCAATGGTCAAGGGAGTCGTGGGTCGAAAAAGTTTATCAATATGCAGATGACACTACAAATACAGGAAGCTGCCTTCTGCTGAACCAGTTCATTGGTCCACCGCACTTAGTTTTTTCAACACAGACTGCCAGCCTAGCTCTCCAGGGTTTCAGATCATGGGATTTTTTTCCCTGCCCTAGCCAGAGATGTCGAGATGTCAGAGGTTGAAGGTGAGCACTTCTGCATGCAAAGCAGATGCTCTTTCACTGGGCTATGGCCCCTCCCTTTAAGAGAGAGAACACAAAGGAAAGCCTACTAATTTAGAGCCTAATCCAATTGTTTCCCACCGCCTGCCGATGGCTACCCCTGCATCCTGTGCGGGGGGGGGGGGCAGTTGCGGAGGTCTACTCTAGGTAAGGGAACAATTGTTCCCTTAGCCGGGGGGTGCGCCTTCGTGGCATGGGGGGGGTGTACTCGGACCTGCACTAGTTAAATAGCTGAGTGGACCTGTGCCATGGGATCGGGTCCAGGGAAGGGGTTAGGATTCACTGCCACCAAACCCACCCCCTTCCTGGATCTGTTTTGCCCCTCCCCTGCCCCTGTTCTGCCCCTTCCTCGCCACCCTCCTTTCGGCAGGGGGTGGCTCCAGATCTGCTGGCGCTGGTGGGAAGGCCAGCATCCCCGCAAGCAGAAGAGGTGCTGTGAGGATGGCTGGAGCAGGTAGGATTGGGCCATAAAGCTCTTTTTCTTATAATAAGAGAATCCACTGTAGAATATAACAGTTCACACTCCCACCTTTTTTATTTTATGAGTGCCCATGGCAGTGGGACGAAGGCAGGGTAAAATGTATTAAATGTAAATCCTGAGTGTGCAAATGTCTTCTGGTCTTTGTCAGAGAAAATGGGGCTGGGAGAGAGACATACAGGAGAAATGAAAGTGGAGTTACATTCTGGCAAACCTGATTACAACATCAAAATTTCTGGCTCTGTTCTTGAGGGAGGGGGCAAGAGAAAAATCAGATCAAGCAGGTCTGTTGGGCACATGGCGTTTGGATTTGGCAAGCTGGATATACGGGGCAGAAAGTGAGACCTGTGCAATCCTGGAAAAGTATATTGTGGTCAAGGTGAGGAGCCCTGTGTATATAGTCCCATTCTCCAACTGGATTCTCACAACACTGTCCATTGAAGTACAGCCTTTACGTTATTTTCCTTGGTGAACAACAACAGTAATAATTAGAAATGTACAAGAATTTGTGGTGCTGTATGTAGGATCAAAAGCCCCTGTTCTACTCTCACTGAGTACAGCATATGAAAAGGGTAAGACAATGCACAACCCACTTCCACTCCTACTGCAGGAACAAACCCTTTCTTCCAGCCAATATGAAGGGGGAACAAAGAGCCAAGAGGCCTCCCTTAGCAATGACTGCATGCTATCCTGGGCAAGGCTTCTTACTCCTGTGCACTCATCCGGCCACAAGCACACCTGCGACACTTCCTTCTGCTCCAAGGAGGGCAAGTTCTTTCTAGGGTGGGACACAGACAATCCGAGACCTACTCCATACTCTGCTGGGAAGATTTTTATTGGATTGCCATAAGAAGCTACAGTCTTATTGCATGGTTAAGCCTTTCATGGTGCATAACATAACCAGGATTCTTTATTAGCTGTGTTCACATTTGTAGGACAGGAGTCAAAAGTCCAATTTCCTTAAAAGTCATTGCCACAGCATCCTCAATATCCTTAATAAAAAATACCATAATACAATCCGTTGGGAGGGAGGGAAAAATGCTTGCTAACCAACTACTCTTTCCCTCACCTGCACTTCCTTTCCAATGTTAATGTATTTGCATTTCAGGGGCAAAAGGTTTTAGTGCTGACCTACCTGATCAGCAAAAGCATACAGTAGAGTTTTTTCCTGGGATTGTACCACTTTGAACTTGGTGGTGGTGGAGGTTGCATTTTTGAATTATCATTATTACTACCGTACTTTAAAATCCTGGCCACGTAGAAACTAGCACATCAAGAAGAATGATTCTAACTGTCTGGAGGGAGTTTCTTTTTTGACATGAGGGGGTGCATTCAAAAGCAGAACACCCCGCTGTCTGAAATGGTGCAGTCCCAGAAGAACTTCATGTGATTCTCAGTCCCTTTTTTCGGAGCATATAGTCCCAGCCCCATTGTAGCTACACCAGCTCCCTCTATGCCAAGCATATACAGTACTCAGTGTGGTTTAAAATATCTTAACAAACTATTTGACTGTGGAGACGAAGGCAAGCTTCCTTTCTTTTTCTTTTTGAGCTTGTCTGGGGCTTTGCTGGCACGTATTTTGGAAACAGGATCCTGACGCTTCCATTCAACCAACAGTTCTTTCTGCATCGCTGTAGGTAACTCAGAAAATGTTTTGGGATCTACAGTAGGAGGAAGGAGAAAAACTGATTTTTTCCCATCGCCAGAGGCCTTTTCATCTTGATGTTTCTGTCCTTCTGGGCTGCAAGTCCGGAGAAGAGACGGCTGAGATGGAACTGGGGATGAGCTTTTAAAATCCACAGATCCTGCAGGGTCAATGCCTGGTGCATTTCCAGTAGCTTCAGGAGGATTGTGTTGACAATTGGGAGCACAACTGTACGGCGCTGGTTGTGGCTTCTCACTGGTGGATGGAATGTCACCAAATGCCGGAGAGCAAACGTTTCGATGGGTGCTTGCAGAATGCAGAGGAGTATGTCTCACTGGGTCTTGTGCCCTGTCTAAACCTCCTTCCTTTAATGTCCAACTCAAAACAGCTGCTGCATTATTCCTTTCTGTCTTTTGGATAGAAATAATTTCTTCCTTAATGTCCCTCGGAAGCTGATTAAAAATGTCATAGTCAATGCCAGCTGGGAGGCAGTGAGGGGGAAACTCAAGAATTTGGGTTTGTCCTGGGACGTCTGTGGTCTCCAATGGTGTTTTTATAACTCTTGTATTTCTCTCACCTGCTAAACCTTTGCAATGCTCCACTTGAGTTCCTGGAGTTGTGTTTTCTGTGTTCACATCTTCCATTTTCTGCATCAAAAATAATATTCTTTCAGTACATATTCTAAAGGATTTTAAAAGGGCATTCTTCAGTTCTCTGCAATCTTTCCCAAAGCCTTCAAGTTACTGCTTGCTGATATAGCAGCATTGCAGTACCATCTTGCAAATGACTTCATACAAGTCACTGAACCAGAACACTTTAACTGGTCTGCTCCCCCACATATGTATCCTATACTGATGCCAAAAAGGTTTGCACTGCATTCTGCAAAGGGGGGGGGGCAGATTGAGAGACCTGGGAGAGGCAAGGGAATATTTTCCCTTACCTCTGGGTAAGCCTCCTGCTCACCAATGGGGCTCCTTGGACTTGTGCCAGCTCTTGAGCAGAATGGTTCAAATAACATGTGCCAGTACACACACCCTTCCCACTCCAGCAGCCTTAGGCCTTCTCATATTCCCTTGACTGATCCCGCAAGCCCGGGAAAATAGAGATTTTCTGTCGGAGATTCTTTTTTGATCTCCTTTGGAGGCTTGTTGCATCAGTCAAGAGTGCCAAGAGACCAGCTCTCCCGCTGGTGGGTGAAGTGCATTCACAGCCTCTTTCTAGGCCTGAAACCCTCGGTTTAGACTACAGAGAGCAGTTCCCAGCCGCAATGGCCTTAGGATACAGCGGCTGGCCCTTCAGACCAGCCGCTTAAAGTTAGGCAGGATTGCACTGTCAGGGCCCAATCCTATCCAACTTTCTAGAGCTGATGTTGCCATGCCAAAGGGAGTGCACTGCATCCTGCGCCGGGTGTGTGTGTGTGTGTGTGTGGGGGGGGGTCATGGAGGCCTTCTCAAGGCAAGGGAGCATTTGTTCCCTTACTTCAGGGCGGCATTGAGGCTGCATCGGCATTGGAAAGTGGGATAGGATTGGGCCCTTAATGTCTGAACTTACGTGAAAAAGCTTGCTGCGGCTTGTGGAGGGTGATGACCGAGTTAAATAAAACCCAATAGAATGCTTGGGTGAAGCTGGAGGAGCTTTGAGGTTGGAGAAGCAAACGCTCAGAAGGGTAATGTGAAAGTAAGCGTCCACATTTATCATCTTGCGAAACAGTTTCATAAGTAGGGTAACCAGGTGGGTCTTGATGCTGGCATCACCTGAACACGAACATTTAAAATTAGGTGAGAAAAATGCAACGACACAAATTCCACAGTACCAAACAAGACTCTGGGCAAAGCTTCCAACAGGAATTGAGTATTGTAGTGGCAGCGAAGCCTCAAATACTAACTGGCTTACAGCACAATCCTGTCCAGCTTCCTCACTGGTGTATCCAGTGGGGGAGGGCAGAACGGGAGGTTTTGGAAGGGAAAGGGGATTTAAATCCCCTTTCCCTTCCAAAGCCTCCCGTTCTCCCCTCACTGGCTGCACCAGTGGCGGAGCTGGATAGGATTGCGCTGTTTGCGAGTGGCTGGGAATGTTCACTTGCTCAGGGAACGTGTTGGTGGCCCAACTTTTTTGAGGAAATGTCCATCTGCACTGACCTCCTCTGCCGGACCATGGCCTAAGACAGAACCAGATCTGAGACAAGGTAACTGAACAAAGTCAGGCCTGAGTAAGGAAGCAACCAAGCAGGTTATTATTCAAGTACAGAGAACAGGAAATGCAGGGATGCTGAAGGCTCAAAAATTAGGACATGAAGGGCTTGGATATTCCTCAAAGCAAGAATGGGTGAAATAAAAGGCAGTAGGAAGCCTCCAGTCTGGGGAAATAGCCCCATAGTTTTATAAGGATAAGGATGAGGCTGGGCAGATGAGCAACCAGTTTGCTGACGATTAGTATTTAAACAAAGTTCCTATATTTTATTTTCTGAACAGAATAAAATTAAGTTCAATTACATTATACACAACTAACATAGATAACCCAACTTCCCTTGACAATAGTTAACAGCACAATCCTGTCTAGATTTCGACTGGCAGAGTAAGGTGTCACAAACGTGCCGTAAAGCATGTTTGTGGCACCCGACAATAAGCGGCACTGTCAGAGAGCTTGCACCACTCCTCCAGCGCTGCAGGACGGATCACCGTCACAGTGGAGAGGCAATTCCTGCCAGTCGGAGGAGGAGCGGGGGAGGGCGGAATGGGGCATTTCGGGGGTGGGTGGGATTGGTCAGCCAGGCCCGGGAAGGGGGAGGGATCGGCAGCGGTGTGCTCCACTGAATCCTATCTCCCTTCCTGGGTCTGGCCGGCATTACACGGCCAGTTTGAATGTGTGTCAGCAAAATAGCCGGCACATATTCAAGTAGACCCATTGGGGTGGCTGGGGCTCTACTCGGGGTAAAGAGACAAAATACGTTTACCCCAAGGAGGCCTCCGGCTGCGCCGGCGCAGGCCCAATCTTGGCTAGGATGTGGCAGGCGCCTTATTTGCGCTGCCACGTCCTGCTAGACAGGATGGGGCTGCCCAACACAACACAGGTGGTAACTGAGAGACTTGGGCTACAACTCTATACACACTTGTGTGGGAGTAAGCCCCACTGGACTTAATGGGACTTACTCCTGAGTAGATATGCATAGGATTGCACTGTCAGTTCTGTTTCCTAAATCCTTTCTTCTTCGCTTTTATGTTTTCGTTTCTGATCCGTCTCAGCTCCTGCGAACTGGGCAGAGAGGCATTTTTCAAGTGGTGCTCCTTGTACACTGAGCAGGGGAACATGTCCCCTTGCCCTCAGCACAGCGTCTTTTCCAGTGCCTCTTGCCGGTGCCTCTTGGGTGTCTTTTTTTCTTGTCTTTTTTTTTTTTTTAACAATTGTGAGCTCTCTGGGAAATAGAGCTCTCTTTTAACTTGTTTTGCTATGTCAACCACTTTGTAAACTTTTTGTTGAAAAGTGGTATATAGATATTTGTAGTAATAACAACTCTGTAGCACGAGCAAATAACTTCAGCGGGAAAAACAACAACAACAACAACAGGATGGTGTAGTGGTTTGGGAGTCGGACTTAGACCTGGAAGGTCCAGGTTCAAATCCCCGCTCAGTCACGAAGCTTCCTGGGTGACCTTGGGCCAGTCACTATCTCTCAGCCCCACCTACCTCACAGGGCTGTTGTGAGGACAAAAGGAGGAGAGGAAATATGTACACCACTCTGAGCTCCTTGGAGGAAGGGCAGTATAAAAATGTGAAAAATAAATAAAGAACAAAACTCTGTTTTCTCTCTTTTCTACGTCTCTCTTTCAATGCTCATCTTCAACTGCCTCTTCCTTCTCTGCAGAATCTCTTCCTCAGCGTCTCACCTCCAACTGTTGATGGTCTTTCCTCCTCAGACCATCATCGTTGATGGTTCTCCCTCTCTCAGTCCCATCTTTTCTACTTCCTTCTGCCAGTCTATCACCTTCTAGAGCAGTGGTTCTCAAACTTTTTAGCACCCGGGACCCACTTTTTAAAATGACCCTCTATTTGGACCCACCTAGCTTTATGAGACGTAAAAAAAGGTGATCTAGAAAGAATATATTTATTTATTTATAAAAAAATATTTTATTTATTTGCAAACAAACCCTCAATCCATTTCTTGAAATGAGGCTGCCCTAATGAAAAGCCTCAAGGCTTGAGGAGCTTAGTTATGTGACCCAGCCTTCACCTGCTCCCACTACGGGTCATTGACAAACTTGGGGAAAAAAAAAAAAAAAAAAGATGCTCAAACATTTATTTCCTTATGTTTACACAAGTTTGCAAACTGCAAGAGCTCAGCTTTTTGAAGGGCAATTAGGAGCTATCTGATTTTTGAACAGCCTCACAGCTTGTGGTAATTACTTATCTGATCTTTCCATCACCTGGGACCCACCAGAAAACAGGTCGCGACCCACCAAGTGAAACAGTGAAAAACACTGTTCTAGAGAGTTCAATTCATATTTCCCCCCCTTCTCCCCTCACAAAATTCCATGCCCACCCCATCAGAGCTGGCCCAAGACCTCCTGAAAAGAAAAGCGGGATATAAATTGAAATAAATTAAGTAAATGGGGAACTGTGTAGCCACTGAACAAATCTATAAACTTGCAATACTGCTTTTTTTTGTACTAGCACAGGTTTTTGAAGACTGAGGAAGGCTTCCCATCCTGTGAGCTACAAGTATACTATGCGTATCAATCTCAGCGGAGCAAAACAAAGGCCCAGAAAATGTTATTACCAGTTCCAATCCTCTGGACCACATGAGATGGAATAGGGCACTGGCGACTCTCCCGATTAAGCCATTTGTTGGTAGAACAACATTGTCGAATAGATAATCTTATTGTATAGGGCTTTCTTCCGTCCTTGCGTAATCTGAAAAAATGGAGAAGTGGAGAGAGAATGCCACCATTTCCACTGTAATTCACTCCAAGAAAGAACATAGATTTCTTTCTTGAACAGAAAAACTAATAAATACCTACTATTTCTACAGTGCTGCACAGCATTTGAAGCGCTCCACCTACATGATCTCAGTGATTCTCAGGACGGCCACAGAAAGGCAAGTCATTATAACCATCCTTATCTGGCAGTAATACGGGGGCTGATGCTGAGAGATGGGGGGTTGTCTAAACTAGGGGTTCGCAACCAGCGGTACGCGTACCAGTAGTGGTATCCATACCGCCGGTTGGTGGTATGTGGGCCCCTGGCCGCCAAGATGGCAGCCGCTAGGGTGCCTGCAACGCACTGCGCCAGAACCCTGGAACCAGCAGCTCAAGCTCTGCAGAGCTCGAGTGCTCATGTTTCCAGGGCACCCCCACCTGCATCTTAAAGTGGTATAGTCCATTCTACCACCTCAGTCTGCTGCATGGGTAGACCAGGTCTCAGACCATCCAGCAAATTCATATTTAAGGTGAGATTTGAATAGGCTTACCATCTTCCCAGAAATGGCCGGGAAAGTCCCGGCAACGGCCCTTTGTCCCCCCGTCCCCCCCGAACTATATTTAAATCCCGGCCCGCCGGCTGCATCGCGGCAGGCCGGAGCTCTTCTGAGACTCTCCGGAACAGCCCGAGTTCACTCGGGCTGTTCCGGAGAGCTCTCAGTCTCGTCGCGTATTTGCGCGATGCTGGGAGCTCTCCGAAACGAGCTCCCAGCGTCGCACAAATACGCGACGAGACTGAGAGCTCTCCAGAACGGCCCGAGTTTACTCGGGCTGTTCCGGAGAGCTCCCAGCCTCGAGGGAGGAAGTCCCCGCCCTCGGCCACGCCCCCGGCCACACCCCCAGTCCCGGCCGAGTGCCGGGGAATCTGGTAGGCCTAGATTTGAACCAAGGCCTTTCCCAGATCAAACTTTTAGCCACTGCATCGCAACGGCCCATTGCAACAGTCCCTGCCCAGCAAGCTATGTTAAATAAGCAGTAGGAACAAGAGGAGCAAGCAAGAAGGCAAAGGAAAAACGTTAGAGCAGGAGCAGAAAGAGGAGACGATAGAATAGATCAACCACCCCCGCCAGTCTAGGTGCACAGGTGAGCAAATCACTCTCTTTTCAGGTTATCGCTGTTCAAACAGCATGTGTGAAAAAGAAAAATGCTCCATAGCATGTATACGAATAAATGCCGGAACAGTAGGCTAGACCAACAGCCCTAACAACCAACAAAGAAACACATGCCTGTTTACAGCAAAGCCTATCAAGTGCGAGACTGCAGTGATGCTCAGTGTATCTAGTCCAAAAACATACTCTGCTGAAGCTGGTCACCAACGTAGGTTAACAGTCACCTGTCCAGAAGTTTAGCAAGCAGCTCTTCGACTTTTTTTTTCACTTCTGCTTCGGAACAGCATATTTTAAACGAGTCTTCATCACTAAGAGACTGAAAAACATTTTTTAAACCACATGTATCATTCTTGGGATAACTATAACACTTGTAAGAAGCAAGCAAGCAAAAAACAAATCTAGACTTTCTCCACCAGCCAATCTTTCCACTCAACTATTAGTGGAATATATATAAAGCAGAACCTGCTCTGCACCATTTTCAACTGCAGGTCTTGCATGAGGATTATTACTCTGCCTTTAAAAGATCCTTTTTTTTGTTTTGTGTTTGCTTTCTTAAAAACATTGCACAGAAAGAAAATACTTTATTTGCAAACCTGCAATGTCTGGAGATGCTGTCTCCAGCAGTGGCTCCAGCTCTGTGCAAAGTACTTACCTTATCCATTGAGCTGTTAATTGTTCTTTGACACAAGATAAGCATGGGCTCCGCTCACGCTGTGGTTAAAAACAAGATGTGGAAAAGCTGCCTACAAACCTGGTCTTTTGAAGTGAACTTTGAGTGACCCGATGTGAAGAGGCAGCTTTTCCAGGTCTTTGTTTTTGCTCTCTCTCTCTCTCTTGCAAGCAAGAATATGTGGTAATTAAAAGACTAATGTGACCTGGCTGCTTTCCATGACACACTTGGGAGCCTCCCAGTCAGTCGCGTCACAAGGACGCGCGTCACCTCAGAGCGGGGCACGCGTGTCACCTTTAATGACGCGGCCCCGGCCCCTCCCCCGCGCGTGACGTCACGCGCAGGCCCAGAGCACCCCGTGCCGTTTTCGGCTCATTTTGGAGCAAAACAGACACTCGGGCGGGCCCAACTCCAGCGCCAAACTGTAAGTGCGGGGGGTCACGCATCACCCATGTGCGCGTGTCACCCCCAGGCGGCCCGCCCTGCACGCTTCTCTTTGTTGACACCCCTGCTCCCAGTTTGGGAACCTCTGCCTAAAACCAATTTTCTGCACATGTATGGTGTCAACAGAATCTGAGCCACTTGCTGGAATGAATAGCAGCATTTGCACTCAATGCAACACTATCCCCAAGTGCAATGCATTGCTTTTCTCCCATAGTTGTGAATGGTGGAACTCATAGTTATGGGGGAGAGTAAAGGGCTAAACCTGAGAACACCACTGGAGTGAGAGTACAATCTACATCTCACCTCTGGCGACTCCAGTCATTGAGAACCAAACTGGCTCTCGTGTGCATAACCCGATCCTGTGTTCTGCGCTTTGGTCACATCAGAGGGTAACAATGTTGGGAACTAGGACAGCCAAATAACAGTCTCTTATCTTGAGATGCTGTGCAGCTTTCACACATACCTGAGGTGGCCCTGACGGAGTGACTGGGGTGTCATCTTCTCCACGGCTGAGTTTCTGAATATGCTGTGCAGTGGTCATTCCTAGTTCATTCTCCAATATCGCAGCTGGACACATCTGGAGCTCACAAACAGTGACAACTCCCAGCATCGCAATGCGTTTTGCAGTTTTAGGACCAATACCTGTACCAGAAAAATAATTTACTATACAAGCATTGTTACAATACTGGAGCAAGCCGAGATGTCGGGCAGCCCAATTCCAACTAAATCCCCCTCCTCCCGCCGATGCAGCCACGCCACCAGAGCGCATGCTGCATCCTGTGGGAGGCAGTCCCAGAAGTCTCCCCTTGCCAGAAGTCCCAGAAGGTAAGCCTCTGCTGCCTGAATGGGTCTACTCAGACCTGCAATTATGCTGGTGCAAGTCTGAGTGGACCCAGGAAGGTGGATGGGGCCAGGAAGGGGGATAGGATATTGGGGCAATATTAGCTGCCTCCCCTCCCTGTCACTCCTCATTCTGCTCATGCCTGCCTTTTGCAACAGCCATAAAGCATGCTGTGCCAGTGGAACGTGAATTCCAACAGTGCAGTGGTCAACAGGATTGGGCCGCTAGTCTTTTGGTGAGCTGGTGTGATGCAGTGGATGGAGTATTGGACTTGAGCTGGGAAGGCCTAGATTCGAATTCCTACATTTCATGGCTGAGAGTCTATTTAGTGGCCAGTTCAGACAGCTATCAATCAATCAATCAGTTTATTAAGGTCAAAGACCAGCCCAACAGACAGTAATCTGAACCACAAACTATCACATATGGGCTGGGGTAAGCTTCAGACTCTTACATTTCCCCTCTCCTCTTTTGCAGCATGGGGAGGAAGTTGAATGCTTCATCCTATGAATAAACCAGCTGCTTCTTATGTCAGGAAACTGCAGTTTGTTTTAACTATGGTTAGCTAAAACAAACGAGGACATAACAGGAAACTGGCCACCTAATGCGAAGAGAGGACTCTCTGGAGAAGACTCTGATGCTGGGAAAGATTGAAGGCAAATGGAGAAGGGGAAGGCAAAGGATGAGATGGTTAGACAGCATCACCGATGCAACGAACATGAAAATGAGCGAACTCAGGAAGATAGTGGAGGACAGGAAGGCCTGGCGGGATATGGTTAATGGGATCACGAAGGGTCGGACACGACTTAACGACTGAACAACAACAACAACAAAAGCTTTCAACCTCCTTCCATCAAGTGCAAAGGGGTAAGGAGAAGAGTGCACAAGTCCAAGTTCCACTGAAACTCATTCACGGTAATCTCTAAACCAATAATCTAGGTCAGCGGTTCTCAAAGTGGTGGGTCGCAACCCACCATTGAGAACAAAAGCTGTCCCCTGGGCCCTGCCCCCTTAAGGGGCGGGGACAGCATGGCGGCAGTGGCAGCGATCCTGGGGATTGCTGCTGCTGTGACTGAAAAAGTGCCTGAAACTGCCGGGTTTTGCCTTACCGGGGCTTGGGGGGGGGCTTCGGGGAGGCCCGCAGAGGGTCATGCAGGCCTCTCCGAAGCCCCCCAAGCCACGGTAAGGCTAAATTTGGGGGTTTCGGGGACATTTTTCCCCGGCGGCAGTGATCCCCAGGGATCGCCGCCCCCGCAGACACTCAGAGTTCTCCCTAACTTGCGGGGAGAACTTTGAGAACCACTGATCTAGGTCAATACATTTGTATGCAGAGTATAAAAAGAATAGACTTTCCTTCCCCCTACTTCCCATCTCTTGCAAATCTATGCACACAGAAGATTGGGGCAGAAGGATCTATCCCACTTCATACCAGGAATTTTGCTTATGCAACCAAGGCTGGCCATCAGGTCCTGTCGGCTCTCAGGCAGAAGAACAGTTTGTTGATTTGGTTTAAAGGTCCCAGACACCAACTTGGAGAGCAATTTATTAGACGCCAGCCCTGCAGAGCCCGTGAGGCCCAGCCGGTCATGCACGGCTTCTCTCATCTCTGCTGCAATCTGAGATCCAGCAGCTAATCTTATGTGTTCCGGATTGTGCATATCAACAGCTGCAAAGCAAGAGTTGCAAGAATTGTATTTTGCAAAGCAATGTACTCCCAACTTTTCTACTGTAGAGTTCTTAAAAACAACAACACAATCAATGAGAAACAGAAAAGGGATTAAAAATACTAACATATACTGTACCTCCAAATGCAGCTGGAAAATAAAAAATACTGCAAGATGTCAGCTGCCATAACTACTGTAGTATTGAGCCAGAAAGTGAAACAGGGAACAGGTCAAGGAAGAGGTACCTATTATCACTGGGTTTTGGAGCATTATCATCCTTTTCTAGGACAGCTGCTCTGTTGGTCAGGCTGATATGTGGACTAGCAAAAACAAAACCCTTACCAGAAGCCTTGTGGACTGCCTTGAAACCCAGAATTGTGGGACTTCCAGTGAAACCCACACCTCAGGGTTTTGAGGCAGTGTGTGAGGAGCGCAGATAGTAGGGGAACAATCTGCTTCGTGTTTGTGCAAGTGTGAAGCAGAATCTGCTTTGCACTCACTGCAATGCACAGCAGACCATCCTTGGGTTGAGGGAGGAGGTGGCAGCAGCAGCACCAGACGTGTCTTTTTAAATCCTGCCCATCACCTGTTCGGCGCTAGATACCATAAATGCTTTTGAAGTGTAGCACTTAATCTTTTCCACGGGCATTTTAAAGGGCTCTGCGCTAGTTGCAGGGGCCATTTTGAATGTCCCTGCTGCCTCCGGAAGCCAGCAGAGACTTCCTGAGTGCAGCAGGGATCTTGGAAAGTGAGAGACACCTTGCAAATGGTGCAAGGTGGTGTCAATCCTGCTGCTCATGAGTAAACAAATTGAAACAGACAGTAAGTATTAAGGTTATAGCTAGGCTTACCAGATTTCCAGCTGGGACAGAGTGCTAGACCTTTAGGAGAAGGAATGTGGGCAGGTGTAGCTTGTTAAGTCCTAGAGCACAATCCTAGGCATGTCTACTCAGAAGCAAGCCCCATTGTGTTTGCTGGGGTTTGCTTCTGAGTAGGGGTTTGCTTCTGAGTAGACATGCCTAGGATTGTGCTCCAAGGTTTAACAAGCTACAGCTGCCCACATTCCTTCTCCTAAAGGTCTAGCACTCTGTCCCGGTTGGAGATCTGGTAAGCCTGCGCAAACTACAGCAGCAGCAGCAGCAGCCTTGTGTAACCTGATGACTTGCAGCCCCTTCTTCCGCAAGTTAAAGTTGTGCAACATGATGCCATCACATTTAGCAACACAGGAAGCTGTCAGACCCCTGGTCCTATCTAGTTCAGCACTGTCAACATGAGCTAGCAGCAAGACTTCAAGGTTTCAAACAGGAACTTTCCTCCTCCCTGGAGACACCGGGGACTGAATCTGGAACGTTCTGTATGCAAACTGTAAGCTCTGCTACTGAGCGCCTGCCCAGTGCTGAGTAAGACAACGTCAGGCCTTCCTAAGTTCAACCCTGTGCATGCTGACAGACCCCTGGACTCCCACTGCATCAAGATACATTGTTCTATTTCTCCAACAGATTACATGATGCTGGCTGAAATCCTATTCACACTTACCTGGGAGTAAGGCTCATTGACTATAATGGGACTTATGTCTGAGTAATACATAGGATTGGGCTGACGATGAATAAGACACAAACCAGTCTGCATCAAGTGCTAGGACCTTCCACCATTAGGGCCTCTGCGTTCTTAAGAGTTGTGTAGATTAGAAGACAGAATCTTGGCAGCTGCAATTGCTGATGGTGCTGCTAAAGCAGCTGCACCTGCTGAAATACTCTCACCTATACAACCATTAAAGGGCCAGGAGCAATGCTGGAACTTACCAACCTTGTCATCGCAGGTAAGTCCCACGCCTTCAGTCCTGAGCATTCATGTTGAAAGGTTGGCCATCCCTGTGCTAGGTTATGAGGAGTTACTAGGCTTTTTCCTTGAAAGAAGGACTAGTTGGTATGACATGAAAACCAATTTTATGTCACCTTTAAGGTTGCTCAGTTTGCTGTTCAGGCTTCCAAAATGACAGAGAAATCCTGTATAAGTACACGTGGCCGGCTTAAAGGGCCAGCCGCTGTATCCTATCCGGATTGCGTGCTGCCCTGGGGCTGCTAGGCCGCACCTCAGGTGAAGGACACCTTCATGCCTATGGGCCTCCTTGAATGTACGCCAGGTCCAGACCTGGCATACATTTGCGGAGGTGGTGTCAGGGTGACGCGGGCCGGGAAGGGGCTAGGATATCGGCGCTGATATCCATGCCCCCTCCCAGCCTGAGCTGGCCAATGGCCCCCCACCCTTGCCTCCCCATCCCACCCTCCTACTGACCGGCATGGGACTTACTTGTGGTGACAATGTTGGTAAGTTCCACGGCGGAGTGAGCGGCTCCGACCTCCACACCGGTGCTGTTTACTCTCTTGGTATCGAATACTTACAACACCCAAGACCGGTGGAGTGCTAGGCCCGCTGGTTTATAGTTAGACAAGATTGCGTTGTTAATCTTGCAGTTTTATGTTACAAGACCCTGTGTTGTTTCTGTTGCAACCGACTAACACACATAGCTATCACTCTGGAAAAGGTATACCACACCATCAATGCACATGGCACTTTATGGCATTAGACAGACAGACAAATGTCGCATAAACTGTAATATGCAAAACTAGAGATGAAAACAATTAAAAACCAACATTTGCGATAAGTATTAATTTACCTGATGTCAGCATTATTCTATATTGCCACATTTCTCAAACTGGTGGGTCACGACCCACCAGGAGAACTGCCCTAAGGGGCATGGTGACCACAGCCACGGTGGCATGCCCAGAATTGTGCCGCCGCCAGTGGCAAAAGCGGCTATTTTAACTTACAATGGTCGCGCCGGCCCTCTGGGGGATGCGGGGAGGCCCACGGGAGGGGGAAGATGCATCGCGGAAGGCCTGCACCGGATCATATCCCCCTTCCCTGCAGCCTCCCCACCCCTTTTCTCTCCTGGGACTTATGATAGCAAAATTGCTAGTGTAGGTCCGAGGAGACCCATAGCGGGCTATAAGGCTTATGCAGGGGTAAGGGGATTAAACATCCCCTTTCGCTGCAGAAGCCTCCCGGTCCAACCCCCACCCCACGTACAGGATGCAGCGACTGCCAGTTTGGCACTGCTGTGATGTCAGGAGGGGGGGGGAATAGGATTGGGCTGTGATTGATGGAGAGACCCAGCTTGTTGCATGGTTCGAGGTACCAATCTGATTTTAATATAAAACACTTACTCTGATTATTAAATACATGACCACATAGAGAGAATTTAGAAAAAGCATTTTTCTTCTGTCCCAGTCTCAAATCTACAATCTCAGTGATGTCCACAAAGTTTTCATCAAGTCCAAGCCTTTCTACCAATGGAGTAAATTCTTCCAACAATGCTGTAGATAAAAACCAACAGATGTCATTGAGCTAAAGGGGTGTGACGGGGAGGGGGGGGGGAGGAGATGTAGTGTAAAGTTTTCACAAATCGTCATAATGAGAAAATCCAAGGTTTTAAGTACAGGTGGGCCCCCATATCTGCTGGGGATATGTTCCAGGCCCCTCCGTGGATACGTGAAACCGTGGATGTGAACACCCCCTCCATGGTTTCCTGAGGGGGCCCCCACCCCGCCTCCCCTGCAGGCAGGCATGCATGCCCCTCCCAGTTCTTATTTTTCTTTCAGCAAGCTTTGTTTCTTCCTTAAAACAAACAGAGAAGCAGCCTCCATTGCAGGCAAGTAGAACGAGACTAAGTCCTAGAGAGTTTCTGGGTTTCTGTTAACCTTGCAGAGCCTCTCTAGTACTTAGTCTCATTCTACTTGCCTGTAATAAGCAGCCAGAGGCTGCTTCTCCTGTTTCTTTAAGGAAGAAATGAAGCTTAGTGGGAAAAAAGCCTGGGGGGGTCCCCACGATCCGTGGATAACTGAAACCGTGGATAGTGAATCAGTGGATATGGGGGCCCACCTGTAGTTGTATTGTGACCACAGCACTGTGGCCGTTTGAAATGCAAAAATAAATAAATAAATAAATAAAATAAATATAAGCTTGCATGTTTCTTGCCCTCAAGTTCCTCTCTCTTCCACTTCTGTTGCAACATTCTCCCCATGTACTGCAACTGTGTTTACAGAGGAAAATATCTTAGTGGATGCCCGCTGAATTCCCTGCCCATTGATGAGACTCATTCTGGTGGTATTATTGGCAATTACTGTATCTCTTGTACTTCAAGGGGTTGTTGGGACAGAAATGCTACTAAATGACATGAGGACTGCGAACGATACATTTTGCACACGTAAAAGTAAAATATTTTTGCACATGTAAAAATACTATTCATATGTATTTTGAGGCAAGGATCCTTCTACTAACACAAAATATGGACCTTTGGACAAAAGCCATAATTTTATTCTGCTCATTCTCACTGCTAAAGTTAACAGGCAAAGCCAGCCCTGTTAGGGAAGTCATTTTAATCAGGACACAATTATCAGAGCCTGGTAGATCCACAGGATGCTAAAATGAAGGCAGGACTTGCATCCAAAGTTCAAAGCAAATGCCAGTGGTGTACCTGGGGTGGGCCACTCAAAGCCACAAGTAGACCCAGCCTCTGCCTGGAGATCCCTGGGGAGGCCAGATTTACCGGCCACTCAGTGGAGCATTTGACAGTCTGGGTAGCAGACTGCCCCCCCCCCCCAGTACTACTAGCAAATGCTCTGCATCACAAGACAAAATATCCTGCAAGTTCTATTGGAATGAATGGGCATGCTGCTGGAAACTATGTTATTAGCAAAACATGTTTAAAAGAGAATTACCCATTGCTTAGGAATGTATCTGCTTCTAGGAGCAATGACTCATCAGAAAGAAACTTTATGACATCATCAATGCAGAATGTGAGACTGCTAGGTTCCCTTGGGGAGCATGACTCCAGTTGGTTCCATACATTACAATTGGGGGCGGGGTAAGAGGAAGAGAGGAACTTCTGGGTAATACAAACAAGTTGCTTTTAAAGCATGTGTATCTCACCCTTTTCCTTTCAATATGTTACACCAGAAGTAGGGTAATTGTACACAACTCACTACTAATGCAACAGGCAAAGCCATCCCCTCATTGTTTTTCTAACTAACTTGATATCTTCAGGGAGTCTTCCCCCCCCCCACATCAGTTTGTCTGCAGAATCACACCTGTGCATTGAAAAGGATGGAGTACTATTGAGCAGCACTTGCACCTGTGAGAACTGAGTGTGCATCCTACAACACACTTAATTCTCCCATGTTTCTTCACATTGCAGGTGGAAGGTTAGTAGCAGTTGGCAAGCTGTTTGTTTGTCTGCCATTATGAATCATCTTCTCATTGAGGAACCCTGATCATTCTGGAAAGCCATTGCAACTACAGTGTAGTACACTAGAGCAAATGCCGAGTTAAAAAAAAAAAAAGAGACACCCAAACTGAATTCTCTGTCCATTTAGGTGGCCTTAGCTATTCTCTCAACTTAATCTGTCTTAGAAGATTGATGCAATACTAAATGGCAATGCATTACTACAAGGTAATGCACCTTGAACACAGAAAAGAGCTCAATAAACAACAATTCTATGAATGTACATTTGAGGACAAGGATTCTTGTTCTGGCATCAAACATACATCTTTGGAATAAGCTATGACTACTACTGTTGATGGTCATACTCAGAACAGCCCTGTTAAGAGCTGTAATTTTAATGGGGAAGCTAGGAGAGATTATATCTTGCCCAAAGAAATGCAGGGGAGTCTATCATGAAGTAGAGTTTGCACCCAGGACTGAGCTTATGGTACAAGAGAGGATATAAATCCAAATAAATAAATCCAAATAAATGAATATGAGGGTCCACTGTAAAAACCTGTTTAAAAAAGGTCCATAAATCGCCTTCCTATCATTGCGCTGCCAAACTGCTCCATTTCCAGGGCTGGAGGGCAGCTTCTGGCGTGCCCTGCAGCCATTTCCGGGTTGCACCAAGGCGCCTCCCTTGGCTTAGGCCAGCAAAGCATTCTGGGTCAGCCTGGGCCAAGGGAGGGGCCTCGGCACGACCCAGAAATGGCTGCTGGGCGCGCTAGAGGCTGCCCTCCAGCCCTGAAAATGGAGCAGTTTGGCAGCGCAACGATAGGAAGGTGATTTATGGACCTTTTTTAAACAGGTTTTTACAGTGGACCCTCATATTCGTGGTACCTTCATTGAAACAAAACTGTGGTTGCCAGATCCGTGGATAGCGGGGATCCACTGTACTGTAATGTGCTGTATATGGGGTTTCCCTCGAAGACAGCTCAGAAACTGCAATTATTGCAGAACACAGAGGCTCATGTGGTTGCTGGAGGTTGGCAGTTCAACTCTGTTGGACCACTGTTCTGGCAACTGCACTGACTGTCGGTTTGTTACTGGGCTCAATTCAAGATGTTGGTCTTGACATTTAAAGCCCTATACATCTTAGAGCCAGTATATATGCGGGACCATTTTCTTCCATAAAATCGGGCTTGCCCTCTTGGGTCATCAGAGAGTGCACTTTTAGATGTGGCACCACCTATGGGCGCGGGAGGGGAGGCAGCAAGAAATGGGGCCTTCTCAGTAGTGGCACCAACTTTATGGAATTCCCTTCCTTTTAATTTATGAACTGGTCCTTCTTTAGAAGCCTTCTGGTGGGGTCTAAAAACATTTCTTCTTAGATTAGCCTTCTGATCTTATTACGGTCATTTTTGTGCTGGAATATTCTGCTGGTTTTATGGTTATGTTTTATTACTATTTTTGTATAGCATATGCTTGCTCTTTTACCCTTTTATAATGTTGGTTGTTTCTTAGTTGTTTTTAGTTATGTTTTAATTGTTATGAATTGTTACACACCTGTAACCTTGTAAGATATTTCTCTGTATTTTGTCAGATCCTCTCCATTAACCAACACCAGTCCTGGGCAATTTTCTTTCGCTTCTCTCACAAACGTGCATTTCTTGACCCCAAGATCCCTGGCTTTGTAATTACAGGTGACCAGCAGGGATTTCTGATACACACCTGAAAGAGAAAAAGATATAGTTGAAGGAACAAGTCATTTGGAATTTTCAATATCCTAAATATATATTTCATAGCACTGCTTTACATTTTGTTGCTAAAGAACCCCAGCATTCCTGGGATTTACAGTACAATCCTATGCTTGTCTACTAAGAAGTAAATCCAATTGTCTTCAATTGGGCTTACTCTCAGGAAAGTGTGCATAGGATTGCAGCCATTGGTGCTCCCAGGTGGTTTCAGGATTGTCGCTGCATATTCTGGTCTGCAGTTGCTGACTGAGGAAGCCCAGAAAGATAGAATCCAAAGAGACAGTCGGAGGTATCTCCTAATCCAGTACTGGAGAAGCCTTTCTTCCTAGTAGAGAATACCCCAGTGTCTGGAGAATACCAGAGAATACCCCAGTGTCTGGAACAGCACAGGACGACAAGTAAGGGGAATATAACATTTAGATGGAATGAAATCAGAGTACTTACCGCTGGCTTCTATGAGAGAAGAGTCAGAGGTATTTATTGGTGGGGAAAAGAAAGCACACCCATCCTTTTGATGCACACGAATCTCAGAGCATTCAACAACAAAAATACAAGATTACCTAGAGGTTTGTTTCTTAAGTCAGGATTGCAGATCATTTCCACCTGAGCATAAAAACAATCCAGGTCTAGGTGCATAATGATTCGGTGCTGAACACTTCCTGTTGACACCATGCTGTCGCGACATGCTGCAAAAGATGGTCAAAATTTAGAAGGCTCATCTTCATGTCGTCTTCGCCAGTACTGAAACCTGGGAATGTGGTACTGGATGCAACTAACATTGCTACCATGTTACCAGTCATGCTTCAGGCCTTTAACAGCAACCTGGCATGAGTGGCGTAGCTGGGAGGGGGAGTAGGGTGGACTGCCCCAGGGTAGCAGGCTGCTTAGCCGGGGGGGGGGGGGAAGGGACAAAAAGGCAGTGGTGGGAAACTTTTAAGATTTAAAAAGATGCTAATCTAGCGCCATAACGTCTGTAAAGTCCCCCTGCCATTACCTTTGTTGTTTTTCAAGTCTTTAACTTTTACGAAAGGTCTGCTTCTGTTCTTTTCCTAGCACAGAAGCAGACAAGCCAACTGAATGGTAGAGAGGCATGTTCACTGAAAAATGCCCTGTCTCTGGTACCCATCAAAGAGCGGCCCGGAATGGGGATAGGATCTGGTGGGCGGCCCTAGGCCGCCCGCCAGATATTTAATTAAGGTTGGCCTGTAAGTCTTCCAAATTGGTGAAAAGTGCCTTTCTTTCACATAACCTCAGAGATCTAGTCATGGTGGGAAAAGCTACTTATCTGATGAGTCACTTGGCTGCACCAGCTCCTGTTCTAGTACTACCTGTATTTTTGTTTTAACCCAATCCAAACCCTGCACGTCTGTTTGAATACAGTCCCTTGCCCCAGTAAGGCACCATGCACGTCAACTTCAATTTAAAACTGGTTTTGCTCCATATGATTTCTCAGAACGCTCTCCAATAAAAAAGTATTTATTTTTTTTAGAAAATACCTCAAGAACTTTCAGTTTACTTAGCAAAACGGTGTGGGTGAACACATCACTAACTATGTTGGGTTAGCACCCATACGAGCCTCCTTCTGTCTAGTATCAAATAATCCCAGCCAGGCCCCTCATGGATCAAAGGAGTGTGCAAATACAGAGGGACTACAGTCAGTTTCTGCTCTTGTTCGTCCCACTTCAAGCAGCTGGGCACTGGAGCCCTAACAGGACTGGTACTCAAGCCGTTCAGCATCCCCTTGAAGTGGGAGGTGGCAAAGAACACCTGAGGCAGGGATGCACGTTCCAGGTAGACAGGAACTTGTCTGGTAGGTGGAGTCTTCCTCCAGGTACTAAATGCTCCCCGCAGTAAAGGATGCACACTTCCCTGGGAGTAAGCGCCACTAAACAAAACTGGACTTACTTCTGAGTAAACATGCATAGGATTGGGCCAGTGGCGTCCTCTGACGTGGTGCCCTGGGGCGGTGGGCCCCAGGGCGCAAGGGCGGGAGGTGGTGCGGGGGGGCGGGAGGCTCCGGAGGAGAGCGGGAAAAATCCCACTTTTCCCGGCGATTTTTAAGGTTTTTTTTTAAAGTATGTCTGCTTTGCGGCACTTAACTGTGTTATAGGAGCCTCCAGCGAAGCGATCGGCTCTCTCCAGCGACGTTCTCTTCCAGGGGCGATCGGCGATCTGAGATCGCTCCTCTGCAGCCCCTGACCAGAACTGCTCATCGTAAGCTCTTCCTTTGAGTTCGCGCATGCGCATAGCAAACAGCCATTCACGCATGCGCGAACTCAAAGGAAGAGCTTACGATGAGCAGTTCTGGTCAGGGGCTGCAGAGGAGCGATCTCAGATCGCCGATCTGCGCCCCTGGAAGAGAACGTCGCTGGAGAGAGCCGATCGCTTCGCTGGAGGCTCCTATAACAAAGTGCCGCAAAGCAGACATACTTTAAAAATACCCCTTAAAAATCGCTGGAGGCTCCTATACAAAAGTTAAGTGCCGCAAAGCATACACACTTTAAAAATACCCCTTTTGTAGGGTTAAAATGTAGGTTTAAATCGCCCAAAAATTAGCATAATTTATGCTAATTAGTTTTAGGGGCGGGGCCGAGGACCGGGCCCCACACGCAAAATCGGCTGGGGACGGCACTGGATTGGGCTGTAAGGCATACTGTCTTTGTGCTTACTCACTCTCATCCTGAGTTGGGAACATCCTGCTTTGTTCTAATAACTGTTCCCCTGGATGCTTGTGTGTTTTGGGGAGGGTGGGTCAGAGACATTCTATTTCCCCTTTCTAATGCCAGAATTGTATTAATGAACTGGGATCAAGTTACCTGAATAATCACATTCCCCTGTATCAGCCTGTCTGCCCCCTGAGGTCAGCACTGGAGGCTCTGTTCTCTGGTGTGCTGTTGACAGAGATCCAGCCGGTGGGCTCAAAAGACAGAGCCTTTTCGGTGATGGCCCCAACACAGTGACACTCCCTTCCTGCACACCGTATAGCCCCCACACTTACAGCTTTTAGGAAGCAGCTCAAAACATTTTTATTTGGCAAGGCTTTCCCAACTATAATTTTTGCACTGGTATTAAATGGGGCTATTTTAAGGTTCTTTTTCAGGAAGATAGTGGAGGACAGGAAGGCCTGGCGGGATATGGTTCATGGGATCACGAAGGGTTGGACACGACTTAACGACTGAACAACAACAACATGATGGTTATTCCTGTTAATTTTTCGTAAACTGCATTGATCTCTCAAAACAAGCAGCCTCAAGATTGAGTAAATAACTATAATAAACACGAATTACGGGTCCATATAAAACTATCTTCGCACAGAGCACAAGCCTGCCTGCACGCACACAACTCCGTGAAAGAAACCCCTGTGGAACAGATGGGTGATGCTGCTTTAGAGGAGGGGACAGAAGAAGGGCCCGCAGACAAGTTTGATCAACGCTGCATTCCAGTCAAAAAACACGCGTGTCCTTATTCCACCTTTCTATCCCTGGGAGGGAGGGAGGAAGCAAATGCTTCCAGTTTCCTCTCCTGCTCCGGTAAAGGACAGTACCCGCCGCCCCCGTCTTTACGCCTCCCGGATCGTGTCCTCCTCCTGCACTGCAGTCCAGTCTTCCAGTACCCCAAGAGGAGGGAATTCTTTACTGGAGTCCCTAATCCATTTCCCGGTCAACAGTGAAGCGATCTCAGCCTAGACGGGAATGGAAGGCGGAGCCGGAGGGAATAAATGCTGGTCGATCCTTCTGGGTATATGGACATGTAACTGACTGTACCCGCCGCAGCCGGAGACTCCCTCCCAGGTCGTGGTCCGCAGTCGCTGTGCTCCGGGAGAAGCCAATCCAGTTCCGCTGCCTCCTCGTCTCCGGAGTCTTCCATTTCATTCACGCAGAGTCTGCGCGTCAGGCAGCGGCAACCC
Organism: Plestiodon gilberti rubricaudatus; assembly: GCA_026170595.1. NCBI lineage: Eukaryota > Metazoa > Chordata > Lepidosauria > Squamata > Scincidae > Plestiodon > Plestiodon gilberti. Next base: position 12,668,827 of record JANXHW010000002.1, on the reverse strand, counting down.
GGCGCCACCCTCCTCCCGCCTGGCTGGCCAGGCGTCCAGCTGCGTGAGCCGCCGCTTCTTTCCCCATTCACGCCTCACACGGGGGCTGGGCGTGGCTTGTAGAGCGGCGAATCCGGTCAAAGGAACTTGAACCTCTTGCAGATCTGTCGCCTGAATGCAGTTCCCCACTTCCTTCTGTGCGCGGCTGTTAAATAGGCGCGAAGTCTATTTACGCTTCGCTTCCCTAGGGGAGAAAGCCCCCTTCGACGCAGTGTACTTAGGAACACGAGTGCAGAAAATTGGACTGGGGATGGGGATGGGGATGGGGGAGATTCGAATCCAGTGTGGGTTTTGGGTACTGTGAATGCAAAACTAGAAGCAGGAAGGAACGTAATGAACCGGGTGTAGGAGAGAGAGCGAGTACAATGAGTCTGCGGATGTGGCGTTCAGGGAGAGTAGGGCGATCCGCCCTGAATAAGATCATGACCTGCAAGTATGACACCGGTCGGTTGGCAAAAGTTTGCGAGCATAAGAGGAACCCAGCTGGGTGGTTCAACGAAAATCAGTCTAACCAGCATGCTGTGGTTGTGGTGACCGGCGGGCACTCCGCTGCCTCGCTGGAATCTCACACAAGCCGAACATGATCGCCATCGCAGTCGTTTGTTTCCAGCCAGCCGCCCTCCGGGAGTAATGTAAGCAACGACGTGCCCAGGAGATGCCAGGCAGCGTCCCTCCAGACAAGTAGCCTAGCCTCCCCCCTCCCTCCCCCCACGCAGTCGGGGCCCCCGGTGTAGATTCTTCATAGAAAGTCACTTTCCACCTACTCTGTGTTTATCAACCAATATATAACGATTTGTATGTATGCATGCATTATTATGTAGTGTATGAGGGGAAGGGCAGGGTAGAAATGTTTTAAATAAATACAGTCTGTATTTATTTGAAACATTTCTACCCTGCCCTTCCCCTCATAACGGGACGCCCCGCTCAAATATGTAATGATGAGCAGTTCCCCCCAGTGGCTCACTTCCGTTTGCGTTTAGGATGGGAGTGTTGATGATGTGAAATAGACCAGTCCAGGATTTTATTTCAGAAACCAAACATGTGGAACAAAGCTGGCCCAGCAGTGCACTTTACTGCTCTCTCTCTCTCTCTCTCTCTCTCTCTCTCTCTCTCCCTCCTGTGTGTGTGTGTGTGTGTGTGTGTGTGTGTGTGTGTGTGTGTGTGTGTGTGTGTGCATCCCATATTTTTTCTGGTGCTGCCACTGACAATGGGGGAGGGGAATCTTGTAATGTAAAGCAAGGAAAATGCTTTTATGTGGAAGGTAATTCCACCATGTATTCCAAAAGTCTAGAAATTGATGGACGATTTGCTGCTAGAATAGATCATAACACATCATGTGACTGTAAATGCCAGGTTTTTGTTGCCCCCGTTGTTACTACTAATGTCATAGTTCACACTTCTGTACCTGCCTTTCTTTAGCTTCCCGAGCACTATCAGACACACATACACCCATCCATTCACACATACATGCAGCAGCGTAGGAGTTGCTTCCCACCCCATGTTGCAGCGGTACTGTGTGCATACTGAAATTATAGGGGGAGAGGATGTCCCAGCCACGTAGTCTTTCCCATGCTCCATGTAGGTCTGTGAATGAGGCCGTAAGAACATGTTTTGAACACACCACCACTGACCATTTTCCATAGGAGAGGTTCAGTGGGGCACAGGCCGGGGCCTCTGCCCCCCCAAGGCCTGCAGCATCAGTGACTGGCCAACCCTGAGGACTGGCTGCTGTCACCGCTTCCCACCACTGCATGGCAAGCCAGGGCTCCTGGACATGCCTACTCGGTGATGGGGTGGAGAGTGGCAACAGCGAACCATCTTCTCACAGCACCACTTCCCAAATCTTCTTCCTGCAACTGTTCCCCACCCCTACCCGGGAAGCCAGCCAAGGCCCAGCAGGGAGGCTTACAGAAGGCAGGCAGGAGCAGGTTGCCTGGTATCTGAGCACCATGGGGGGGGGGGTAGTACCCATGCTTTCTGACATGTGCTCATGCTTTTCAAAGCATGGAGAGAGCACACTATGGGGGGGGGGCTTGCAGGTCTTTTGCCCAAGGGCCCCCTGAAAGGGCTGGCGCTGATTTTCCATGATGTCTTGCAAAAACTGTAGAGTCTATGATGGTGGAACCTGCACACACTTGGCTCATCATCAGTGATAGAGAGCTTTTTTATGCATGTAGAGATGTCAAGCTGGTTTCAAGTGGTCAGCCCTTAGTCTGTAGAGAGCTCATCCTTCTGGAGATTCACTGCTGTCCACAGGTTATCTGCTGTCCACAGAGGTGGACACTTTTACTAGTGAGCCAGCCAGAAACTAATCCCTTCAAGGTGGAAAATCTCTTCTACTCTGGATTGTCTTGCACCATATGCATAATAACCTATACGAAGAACATGTAGCGGACAGTCTGAAAGCAGAGCAGTCAGTAGTGAATACAGGCAGGTCCAGAGTACCATCATCAAAACATTATGAACTTAATCTGTCCTGAAAGGCAGATCAGATATATGTCTGTTCACTCAGCTCCCTTTTGTAGGCTGCCTGTTCATAGATTGGCAGTGAGTACAGATCAGTGATTCGCTAATATTGTGGGGGGAATGTTTCTTCCCAACATTTCACATATGCAACATAAATGTGAAAATAATTGTCAAAGTAATTCACTTAAGGATCATTTTTTGATCTGATTTTTGACTTGTGAACCAAAGGGTTTAATTTTCACTTGGTTCCCCCCCCCCCAGATTTTTAGAACCATGGTTTCATGTAAAAAAAATGAGACAGAAGTGAGTGTTTCAGGGTGTTGTTGTTGTTGTTTTTGCCATGCCTGGTTCTACACTCCTTCACTGCCCCCCAATAAAATTGTAGTTGAAAATTGGGCATGTTGTTTTAGGTCTGAGTCTACCCTTTGTACTTCAGTTGGGTTGAAACCTTTCAGAGAAAGATAAACACCTATAATCAGCTGTCAACCATAATGTTGTCTTCATGCATCAATGGGAGCAGCAATCAAGCTCCTTTTGTGTTTTTTGCAGTCCTAAAATATTCACAGGTTATTCACCTTGACATTTAGGCACAGGCTCATTACAGCTAAATTGAACAGAAAGTGTCAGGGCTCCCCCCCCCCCCCCAGCCTGTTCTTCAAGCCTTTCCTTTCTCCCTTCAAGTAATGGCAGGTGATGGAAGGATCAGATAAATAATTGCCTCAAGCCCTGAAGCTATTTAAAAATCAGATACTGTAGCTGCCTATTGCTCTGCAAACAGCTCAGCTGCTGCAGCTTGCAAGGCTTCTGCACCTTATAAGGGAGATAAACATTTGTGTCTTTTTTCCTGGTGTGTCCCAGTAGGTCAGTGACAGGTGGTGGGGCAGGTAAAGGCTGGGTGACATAACTAATAGCCTCAGGCCTTGAGGCTATTCACAAATTAGATAACTGCCAATTGCCCTGCAAAGAGACCAGCTCCTGCAATTTGCCAGGCTTCTGAGGTTTGTGGGTGTTGTTCTTTCAGTAAGCCAACAGAATTCTACCATTGTTGCATACACGTAACATTTCATTCCAGGTGTTTCTGATGTCACTGAATTTTTTCTGGTGGCATAGTTATCTTCATTGATGTCCCCAACTAAAGAATTCCCACCCCCCCACCCCCGAAGATTTTGTTTGTCTGATTTTTTTTCTGGGGAGAAATGGGTTCACGTTTTCCTTGTAAAACAATCTATTTGGCAATCAGCAATCCCCCCATGCATGCAACATGGGCAGCCTGATCCTCTCTATCTTTGGAGAGGTGTATCATGCAAAGGGCAACACTGCTCCAAAGCGTCACAAACGTGCCGTAAAGCACATTTGCGATGACTCTGGAGCAAGGGCCACCGGCGTGGAGGCCAGCAACCATTACTCCATCGCCCCCCAGAACCTGCAGCCACCGGTGAAGGTAAGTCCTGCACCACATGGTGCCGGGGCGGGGGGGGAGGGCAGAACAGGGCAGCCAGGGGGGTGGCCATTGGCTGGTCCAGGCTGGGAGAGGGCAGGGATATCAGTGGCGTGCTCTGCCGATATCCTCGACCCATTCCCGGGCCTGGCTGGCCTTACTCCCCCACCTCGGATATACAGGTGGCCCCCCATATCCACTGATTCGCTATCCATGGTTTCAGTTATCCACGGATCGTGGGGACCCCCCCCCAGGCTTTTACTTTTTTCCCACTAAGCTTTATTTCTTCTTTAAAGAAACAGGAGAAGCAGCCTCTGGCTGCTTATTACAGGCAAGTAGAATGAGACTAAGTACTAGAGAGGTTCTGCAAGGTTAACAGAAACCCAGAAACTCTCTAGGACTTAGTCTCGTTCTACTTGCCTGCAATGGAGGCTGCTTCTCTGTTTGTTTTAAGGAAGAAACAAAGCTTGCTGAAAGAAAAATAAGAGCTGGGAGGGGCACGCATGCCTGCCTGCAGGGGAGGCAGGGTGGGGGGCCCCTCAGGAAACCATGGAGGGGGTGTTCGCTCCTATCCACGGTTTCAAGTATCCACGGAGGGGCCTGGAACATATCCCCAGTGGATATGGGGGCCCACCTGTATGTCAGTTTCATAGCTGGTGTACATCCGAGGAGGCCCATAGGGCCCGGCCGACTTGCACCTGGGGAAGGAGACAAGGTGCTTCTGGTGCCCTTCTCCCAAGGTGCTCCTGGGCTGCCCCAGGGCATACTACATCAAATGTAGTAGTATCTACTCACCAGATAAGTGCCATTTCTTGTAAGAAAGAACTTTGTTGCTTGCTGCATTTTAAAAAAATCTTTTATTTGTAATTCAAGTTTTCCTGTTTTTTTTTTAAGAAATAAGGTACTAATGAAAAAATAATTTGAATAAACTCTTTTCAGACTCAAAACTTCCCTCTTGTTTTACATCAAAATACATGTTATGCTTTAACATCAAGGATGTGCAACTAGGGAAACTCACGCCTACCTGGCAGTCCGTCCCATCTTCTGACTTGAAAGCCTTTCCCCAAACCAATCCTAAATGTATGGCAGTTGATTATGGCTAGAGACAGTAGGCAGGGAGGTTTTCTGTAGAGGCACTTTTCCTGTTTTGCAGGTCACAAGTACAATATAGGAAGCTGCTGTCAACTGAGTTGGATCATTGGTTTATCTGCTCCAAATTGTCTACACTGACTGGCAGCCGTTTCCCAGTCCTATCTGGAGATGCCAGAGGTTGGTCCTCTGCAAGCAAAGTGAATGTGTTACTACTACTGAGCTACGGCTTATCCCAAGCCCCAGGGCTGAGTCCTGACTTCAACTTTCTGGTTGTCTATATGTGGGATGGGCCATAAAGGCTGTCACACATTTTCCAAGGCTACAAAATACAACAGCAACGAATCTACCACACTCTCACCCTTGTCTTTTCACCATGTCTGAACCCCGTCCTTGTTGTCTGCAGAAGAGAAGTGGGGAGAGGCATTTGTAGTACCGGACGGTGTGTTTGTGTTTCATTAGCATGATAAACAAACCTGCCCCTGCCTGCAACCAGAGACATTCTCCAAGCCGTCCCGGCCCCCCCCCCCCCGTTTTGGCTTTTGTGTAAAAAACACATAAAGTTTGAAGCAGTCATGACCCCGCAGGTTGTGTATAAGTGCTCCAGTCTGAGGTTGGGTGGGCTCCACCCAAGTAGACAGTTCGTCGCTTCTAAAATTAGAGATGTCCGGTTGCTCATTTTCCTGGAAATTACAGCTCTCTGCCGTGCAAGTCCACTCACCCCTAAAACCAATCGTGTAAAGTTCTGGAGCTAGGCAGCGGGGGGGGGGGGGAGAGCGAGGAGAGGGCTCTCTACACACGCACAGAGTCACTGCCTGTCTGGAAATTATAACTACTGGCCCTGCAAACCCAAGCCCAGAATGTGTGTGGTAGTTCAGCCCAGGGTATCACTCTGTACATGCTCGGAGGTGTTGCTTGAAAGTTACAGTTCGCTTTGTCCTGTAAATCCTCACTCGTAATCCGATGTGTATGGCCTCAGTAGTCGTGCGTGTACGTGAGAGAGAGACACTTTTCACATACTCGGAGGCATGGCCTGAGCATTACAGCTCTTTTTAATTGGGGAAAACCACTCTACACATGGTCAGAGGCACCACTGTCTGACAGTGACAGCTCTCTTTACCGTGTAAACGCCCACTCCTGACTCCAGACGCGTGGAATCGGTGGGAGCGCCCCAACAGGCTGGGGTGGAAGAAGACGCCTGCCGCACATGCTCAGAGATACTACCACCGTCTCGCCTTGAAAGCTTGGAGCTCTCATAGCGGAAACAGCCGGCGGCGACAGGGCTCTCCACAGTCGACACTTGTTTGTAGTCCATTGTTTTCGCCGCTGTTCTCGCTGCTTTCACGTCGGAAACGCGTGAACTTCGGATGCTGCGCTCGCAAGTCGTCAATTCGGGGCTGCTGCCGCCGTTTGAAGCAGGGCAGGCTCCGCCTAGGCAGGGCGGAACGGAGGGAGGCGGTCTTAAGGGGCGAAGCCCGGGCCGCCTGCTCGCCTGGCTGGGGCGGGCGCTGGCTGGCTGCTCGCCCGCCGCCCGCCTGCCGTCATCCCTCGCTCCCCTCCCTCCCTCCTCCCTCCCTTGGCTACGCCGCGCGGGCTCTATGACCCCGAGGTTCTGAGAGCCGATGACACGGATTCCGAGGCTCAGTTACGGAAGCAGAAGCCGCTCCTGCTGCTGCTGCTGCCGCCGCTGCCGCTGTAGCCGTCGCCACCGGGCACAAGGAAAGCGCTGCGCGCGCAGCCCGGGCGCTTCTTCCCAGCGCTGGCCAAGAGAGTTCGGCGGCTGCAGCGGCGGCGGCGGGGGAGAAGAAGGAGGCGCCGGCGGGTGCTGTTGGACAGCCGCCCCGACGTGCTCCTGCTGGCGGGTGCTGCCGCTCCTCTTCCCCCCGCAACCCCCGGCCGAGGTGTTGGGGAACCGGCTGCCAGGCCTCGGCTCGGGACCTCTCCACCGTCTCCTGCTTCGGCTCAGTTGGAGGGACACTGCCGAGCCCAGGGCATGGAAAAGCGGGGAAAGAGGATGGATTGCCCCGCGTTGCCCCCTGGGTGGAAGAAGGAGGAGGTCATCCGCAAATCGGGACTCAGTGCCGGAAAGAGCGATGTCTACTACTTCAGGTGTGCCCCACCGGCGAGGAATTGGGGTGGGGGTGTTGGCTGAGGAAGGGGGCAAAAAGGGACCCCCCTTCTGTGCTTGGGAAGTATGAAAGCCTGGTTCGTGAGTCAGGGCGTCATCTCAGAGCTGTTTCGCAATGTTGGGGCTCCGGGTTTCCGAAACGAGAAGTGGACGTGCCTCTGAGTATGTGCAGAGTAGTCCTTGTTCCTGCTGCCCCTTCCTGCGACTGAGGAGTTTCCCATTCCGCACAGCCGGGCTTAGAAGTGAGGGCTTTTACAGGGTAAAGAGAGCTGTAGCTTACAGGCAGTGACTCTGAGCGTGTGCAGAGTGCCCATCCTGGCTGCTGAAGAGCTTCCTCTTTCACACACCTGGTATGGGGGGGGGGTGAGGACTTGGAAGAGAGAGAATGTAACTTTCAGGAAGGTTAGCAGCTGGATATCTCTAATTTTAAGAATGAAACTGCCCGTATTACTCAAGATGGGGCTCTGGGAGATGGCACCGATTCCCTGAATGAGGGTGTAAAGGGCAATTAGGGGTAACACTGCACTCCCCTCCCCTGCTTCTAGGCACATCCTTGTGCCCTTCTATTTCAGTACTATTTAGGTAACACCTTTTATCCAGTGTTCTTGGATGGCGGGAGCACCAGCTCTTCCCCCTAAGACAGGGATGACCAGCTGGCAGCCTGAGTGCTGGATCCAGCCCCTGAAACCATTTTAACCAACCTCGGGTGACCCCATTGCATTTTAAGATATTTATTATCCTTGTCTCTCAGTCTTCCTTCAGGGGTGCAGAGCTGCTGTTTAGCCTCGTGACAACTCTGTAGAGGTGTGATAAAGTTTTTGCCCATGGTTTCAGTATCGAAGAAAAAAGAAACTTTGTTTTCAAAACTTGTACGTGGGAGAAATCCGCCACATGTAAATGTTCAAATTGCTCTTGTACAGTACGTCATGGTCATGTTTCATAGCTGTTGGCTGAAAAGCATAATCTTACAGCCAGACCATTCAGAGAGGAGCCAGTCTGTGTGGCAGCATGCACATTTATGGCTCCCAGGCCACTGTCTGGAGTACAGAAGCTCTGAAAACATGGGACTTGTTGTTTCTCCCCATACTAAATTGGACTACACTTTCTCTCTCTAGACTGGCTCAGTGTGAGGCCCAGGTTGCTTTCCCTCCATCCATGTGTACCTCTGTGCCACCCACAAAGGCATCTCTTGCCCCTCCAATTCCCTTTTAAACTTTCCGCTCCTCTTAGAATGCGAGGTACCCAAGTCCACAGCCTGGTACCATCTCCCAGTACAGAAGAGACCTTGCAAGCAGGCCCTGCCCTGCTCCATAGAGAGTGTGTCTTCTGAGAGGTGCTTTGTCATCCCTTTGTCCCAATCACTGGGGGGTGGGGGGGGATGGAGGACAGATGACCTCTTCCCAAACACCATATACTTACCCCTACACTAGATACCTCTCACCCTGGACCACATTATACACATGACTCCCCTTCACCACCAATGTGGTGAGCTACGTGCCTCCTAGCCCCGCTCCAGGAGGCAAGCAGTACTTGAAACTTTTCTCTGTGGGCCTAGCAAACATGATGGCCTGCCTGCTGCTGTCATTTCGACTCGAAAAGACCAGTGCTCCACTACTTGTCCTCGTCGGCCACTGCCCGGGACAGGCTGTTCCTCCATCTTGGTTGCTGGCAGAGAAGAGGCCGCACACTCACGCCCTCGGAGCAACGCCCTCCTGTGGATCTGATATCTGCACTGGCTGCCAACTTTTCTCCATCTCCCTCCCCTTCTCTCCTTTCCCCAGTGTGACAGAGTAGCAACTCCCCACGGCACCCTCTTATTCCTGCTGCTACAGCACATTTTGCTAGCGCTGTTTCCACTACTGCTTGTTACTACATTTTCAGCTTGCAAGCAGGGTTTTAAGAGGTTATTTTTGAGGTTGTCTTCGCAACATGTACGAGTTTAAGAACCGACCTGCAAGTGATGTGGTGTTTTGCATAACTTTTACTCTTTTTTTTTTTTTTTTTAAGAGAAGAAGCTGCTGGAGGCTACGGTTAGGAGTGCTTGGTGGGAAGGGGTATTTAACCTTGCTGGCTGTCCTTCTCAAAGTGCCCCTCAAGGAAAAGCTACTGGGGGCAGTTTTAGAAAGAGAATGGCCAGCATGGCAAGGGTTACATGCCTCTTCCCCACCCACCCACCCACCCTTCCCTCTGCTCCTAGCTGCAGCCTCTCCAGGAGCGGTTCATTGAATAATTATGATGAAGAAAGTTGGACAGGGGGGCTCTCTGTAACATGTAGTAAGACTAATACAGAAAATGTTTAAAATATTGTAAACTGATGACTGAGTCTAAAGTGGCAAATGGTATTATTCCCATTTTACAGATGGGAAGCGGAAGCACTTATCCAATCTTATCCTTCTCCCTGCTGGTGCAGCGACGTCAAAAAGGAGCACGTTGTATCCAGTGGGGGAGGGCGGATCTGGAGGCTTCGAAGAGGAAAGGAGATTTAAATCCCCTTACCCCTCCGTAAGCCTCATGTTCCGCAATGGGTTTCCTCGGACCTGCGCCAGCTCTGTAGCTGGCGCAAGTCCAAGGAGAGAAAGGAGGCTTGAAAAAGAGGGGCTAGGATCTGACGCATGTCATCGCTGCTGGATCCACCCCTCCTGCCCAATTCCACCCCTCCCCACCCGGTTTTGCTCCCTCCCTGCTCCCGCCGCTGCCTTACTTGCTCTGGCGGCTGCAGCAGGGTCCAGCACCGGACAGGAAGTGCTGCCGCCTCTTGCAGCAGTGTTCTCCAAATGGCCACCGACGGAGCACTCTATGCATTTTGCGACTCTGTTCCGCTGTTGCAAACGCTGCTGTGCAACATTGGGGTGTAAGAGGGTGACTTGCTTGAGGATGTGCACTAATGGCTGATTCACACTACACTTTTCCAGGCGCGGATGCCCCTGCCCCAGTGCGCAGAGCTGGCCGGAAACCCTCCTGCTGTCCCGCCTTCTTATGAAGGTGATTGGAGGTAGTTCTGATTGGCATGCAGCCACTCTCCCCCACTCTCATCCGATTGGTAGGCTGCAGTAGCTCCGCGAACCTGCCCAGCTCCGGAAAGCCCAACTCCGAAAAAGATGAGGGGAGACCATTTTTCCAGCCTCTGCCTTGCGGAGCTCGCAGCTGCTCCGCAAGCATCCAAAATGCTGTCAAAGAGCTCCGCCCTATGCTCTGGACATCCGTAACGTAGCTGGATTCCTGTAGTGTGAATCGGGGTTGAATCGGAGGCAGAGGTGGGACTTGAACCCGCTTCTTTGGATCCAGGTTCATCTGTCGTTTGCTGACTCTGGTCCTGCTCCCTATGGTCAGGAACTTTCATGTGAATTTGTGTCGGATGTTGCATTGGATTTTTTTTTAATAAAGCACAAACTGAAGGCTGTTTTTGTATGTAACACTTTTTGAGTCTTGCAGGTGCTGGAGTTTTATCATATTACATTTTGCGATCAGTCTGATGTAGTGGTTCCCAAACGTTTTAGCAACGGGACCCACTTTTTAAAACGACACTCTGTCGGGACCCACCTAGCTTTAAGAGACTTAAAAAGGTGATCTAGAAAGGTGATTTTTATTTGCAAAAAACTTGATCTATTTCTCATAATGAGGCAACCCTAATAGCCTCAAGGCTTGGTGGGCTTAGTTATGTGACCCACAGCACAAACCTATCCAAGTTACACCACCGGCGTAACCAGTGGTGCAGCGAGAACAGGAGGCCCCAGAACGGAAAGGGGATTCAAATCCCCTTCAAAGGGGATTTAAATCTCCTGTCGCCTCCAAAGCCTCCCGCCCTGCCCTCCCCCGCTGGTTACACCGGGGTGTCCGTTGGATAGGATTGCGCTGCCAGTCTTCACCTGCCCCCACTACCCGTCATTGACGGACTTGGAAAAAACTACACCAGAAAAAAGATGCTCAAGCATTTATCATCCTATACTGTATTTACACAAGCTTGCAATCTGCAGGAGCTCAGCTGTTTGCAGGGCAATTAGCAGCCATCTGATTTCTGAATCGCCTCAGGGCTTGAGGCAATTTGTTATCTGATCTTTCCATCACACATGTTTTCATTGGAGGCTTTGTGGGACCCACCAGAAATCAGGTTGTGACCCACCAAGTGGGTCCTGACCCACAGTTTGAGAAACAATGGTCTGATGTATGTTCTCGGTGTTAACCTTAGCATACCACACTGACCGTGGATGAGATCTGTGTTATTGCTTAATTGTCTTTTTCTTTTGGATTTTGTATGAGCAGGACCACTCTCTTGGCATACTGGGAGGGGGAGAGAACCATGTCAGGTCACCTCTAATAATGAGTCATTTTTAGATTTGTAGCTAGCTATTTGGAGGGACTAATGGAGACAGGTGATAGCCACAGGCTTACACCTTTCTCACGCTGCTTTGCGTGTTCTGGAGGAACGCACAGCTGATGTGACAGCAGCTGTCTTTCCTGTGCATGGTAGGCTGTGGCTACTCCTGGTTCAATACTCTGGCAGCCAGGACTTCAGCCTAACTTTAGGAATGCGAACTTGTTAGGGCAAAATGTTCTACACCCGTCTTCTGACTCAGATGCACTTCATTTCCATTAATGATCTGTCTTTACTCATTCCAAGCGCCTATCACTGGCATTTGAGGCTCAGGCTGTATTACTTTGATAAGTACCTTTCATACCACTCTGAGAACTGGGGATGAAGGTTTGGGGCAGTCAGTGTAAAATCAAGTTGCAGTCCTCCTCTTGCCCTCGTATGACCCACAAAGTGACAGCAAACACCTTCAGGAAAGGGGCGGAAGCAGGTGGCTGGGAATTGCTGCTCCGACGCTGCCGGGTGGTGCAGGCAACACAGGTGTGGCTCCTGGCAAAAGTGGGAAGGGCTCAGCCTGTTGATTCAGGCCCACCACTTTGGGCAGAACCCCCAACAGTCTTTTATGGACTTGGCTGTGTGGGTGGAGTTTGGTGCGAAGAGTAGATGGAGCTCTAGCCTGGCTGCCTGCCACAGTGCAGACTTGCCTGTAGCTGTTGCTGATTTCCCCTCCTAGAGTTCCACCCTGACCCCTGTTTCCATCATTATGGACTTATAATATGCATACTCTGAAAAGGCAGTTTTTAAGTAAAAGCAGACTACAGTAAAACCAGCATAACACAGGTATAACGCAGCACAAATTGCAATAAAGCATGAATAAAAAAGCAGTAGCATCTGTCTACTTGAAACAGCTGGCAGAGGAAGGGTAATTTTCTCTCCCCCCCCCCCCCACTTCGTTAGTTCCTTTATCTTCAACTTTCCAGAATTTGGGGGCTGGTTTTCATGACTGTTGCTGTTGTGGTAATGGCTGCTCCTGCTAACTTCTGGCTGCCAAAAATGTTTGTGGAAGTGGTCATGTGATGTGCAGACCAGTGGCTTGCGCAGAGCTTGGCGCATGTGGACTTTTAGCACGCTGCCGCTGTATGTGTTTAGGAACACATGCAGATGATTTCTACCCCGCCAGCCCATGTAGCTCAGCACTATTGTCGGCAGTGACTCTCCAGGATCTCAGCCAGGAATTTTTCTTTGCCCTACCAAGAGATACCAGGGATTAAACTAGTGACCTTCTGTGTGCAAAACAAGTGCTTCTCTACCCCTGAACTGTAGCCCCTCCCTGTATGAAAAGCCCTGTTTGGATCAGCATGTAGAAAAGCTAAAACCATGCCCCCCCCTTAAACTAAAGCTCTGTCCCAGTTGTTTGTCTTTGAAAATGGGGGGATAGTAACTAACCTCGCAGTGGTCTTTTGAGCTGTTGTGTGCAAAATGCACGTACTCTTGGCAGATTTATACCACTACGCTAATAATGCTTTATTACCAATAATTTCCTCTCCACAGGGCTAGGGATCTCCTTACTTGCCAAAGTACCGGTCCCAGGAGGGGAAGCCATGACATCAATACATTGCTACCAATACAAGTTTTGAAATGGGACCTCTCTCTCAGAGGTGGCGCAGCATATTGGCTGAGAGATTTGGCTAGGAGTGAGGAAGACCCCAGTTATGAATGTTGCCTCTTCTGGGAAGCTTTCCAGCCACACTCTCTCAGCATTAGCTCCCTGTCCATCTGCACAGGAGGACTAATACCGACCGACCTCGTAGCATCCTGTAGTGCAAGTGTGCATAGGTCCTGGGCATCAGGAACAGTCCCTGTTTGAAATTAACTGCAAATGTTTCTCCATCAACCTAGGACTTCTGCCTTGTTGGTTCAACCTGCTTTTGCCTTCCAGTGTTCTCGCTCTTTTTACAGACCAGTTGTGTCGAATGCTCCTTAAAGGTGGTTCTTTATTTGTCAAGACTCTGTCAAGTGCACATGCACAAAATGTGCTTGCCAGCATTGTAGAGGCACACTTGTCGGGGAGCTGGGCTTGGCTTGGCCTGGCTGTCAAGCAGCGAACCAAGTCTGGCTGTGCCTCTTGTGCAAAACGGCCCTGGATTCTCTGGGCCCAGCCGAGCGGCCTGCTGCCAAGCCCACGTAATGAAAGCAGTTGGCCAGGTTGGCGGTTTGCCCTTTACCCTAGAGAAGCTGAACTTGGGAGGAAAAATGCTGTATGTGTCACACGAGCAGGTCGTGAACCATGCTTGCAAATCACACGTCAGAGGAGAGGTTGTGGGATTAGAAAGAGAGACGTTTTATGAGCTTAACTGACACTCGTCGACAGTCATTACATACTGTATGACTGTTTCACTCCTCCCCATCCCTGAAGACAACACGCTCAGTTCCCCATGACTCGGTCAATGGCGAAACTGTGTTTTATGATTCAGAACTGCAGCCTTGTTTTTTTTTTTTTTTATCCCCCTGTAGGAAGAAGATAGAGCCCCCTAAAATCAAGCAGTTTCTATCGGCTCAGAGTCTCCTTTTTATTGCCCAAATTCTTTTGCTTTGGCTGTGATGAGCTGCAGCCCAAAGGCCCTGCACTGGCTTTGTGTACTGCATAGTGTTGGCTGTATTGAACAAGCAAAGGCATTTAGGCTCTTTCTCTCCCCCCAACCCCCCTTTGTTCTCTTGGGAAGGGGCACGCGTGTCCACTCTGTCAGAACTGTGAGGTTGTAAATGTGTCTCCCCATCAAAGCCCTGCTTTTCAGAGGGTAGTTTCTTCTCAGGTCGCTGTTTCCTTGTTATTGCCTTTCTTTGACACCCCCCCCCCCCCATGCCATCAGCCCTGTGCAAATACACTGGCATTTGTGACTGGCTGGCATTTTGCACCAGTTCTCCACTGTGTTCAGCTTGGGATGCAGGCCAGTTAGGAAGCTCACCTCAAAAGATGACTTGAATGTATGAAATAAAAAACAACAACACTCTGCAGTATTGGGACCCGTGGCATTGGCCTATGCATCTGTTTTTAAGTGTGGAAGTTGCACCCATGTGTACCTAGCAGGCTGACGTGTCTGTTCGTTGGAATGGAGTCTTTCCGAGTTGAGTGGAACTTATTTCCAACCAAGTGCATAGAATTGCAGGCTAAGACGTATTGTTTTAGTTTAGAAAACCTTGACTGGCAGAGGTGTGCGTGTGTGTGTGCGCGCTAATAACTGGAAACCTCTCTTCTCTAAGACTGTGGAGTCCCAACTATTGTCTCAATTTAGGGTGGAACCTACATGTTGCAAAGAACATGGGACTGCTGCCAGGATCAGTGGCCTTGTGTCCTATTTCCCCTCCCACTTCTGTAACGTCCAGTTCAACTTATCCCTGTCCTGACATCGTTACAATGCCAATGATGTCAAGCAGGAGTGCAACATGATGCCCTCGTTGAGCAAGATGTGGAGAGGGAACTTGACATGGGGTGGCTCTGTTTGGCTGCTACCCTAGATTCTTTGTGACGTGTCATTCAGCCAGTAGGCTACACTCCCACCATGCATGCTTACTTGGAAGAAGCACAATGAACTCAGGCTTGCTTCCAAGTAAGCCTACATAGGACTGTCTGTTTTTCTGTGTTTCTCATGCCACACAGTCTACATGGCTGTTAACATGGCTGCAGAGACGGGATAATAAGCCACACTCTAAATTCTCCCTTTCGTGCAACTCTTTAAGTTAACCTCTATGAGAAAATAGATTACTTGTGATATCGGCTAGTAGTATCCAAAAGAAAATCGCAATGTTCAGTTCTGGGGTAGGATGTTGTCAGTTTGCAGGGGGCTTTCGAATTCATCGTCAGCCAGTCACATTGCAATATGCAGAGCCAGGACTCTTGAAGTCGCATCGGATTGGCTTGGAAAATGAGCCAAGCTCGTTTCAAGCTGATCTAACATGATCTCTGTGTGTGGTTTTTAGAGGAGACTCCTTTTTAGGGGAGGCTTTCTTAGAACTGAAATGTGGGATAAAATCCTCAAATTGTTACTTCTAGACCAGGGGTTCTCAACCTTTGGAGGCTCAGGTACTCCCTATCATGGTCCAATTTTCTGAAGTATCCCTGCTAATTAATTGCTAATTGGATTAATCAATCAATTAATTAGCTCATTAATCATTAAATAAAAAGTACTAAAACAATTTTAAATGTGAAAAAAAGTCTGTCTTAACACTCTGTGTGTGACAGACAGAGACAGACAGACGGGATTGCATTTAAGTTCTAATTAACAAGTAATTAACTACTGATTGATGCTGATAAGGGGTAGGCTCTGGCGTACCCCCTGCCATTGGTCCGCATACCCCTAGAGGTGCTCATGCCACAGGTTGAGAACCCCTGTTCTAGACATTATTATCTACCTTCTTACAATAACAAGGGTGTACATCTGTACATGGATATAACTGCGTCGGACTGGGAGGAGGGCAAGTTAGGAGAAAGGTCTCCAGGAAATACCTTCAACCATTGTGGAAAAAGAATGGAGGAAGGTTGGAACTCTCCTCCAGCTTCCTTCCCAGCCCTCTGAAATTGGACCCCTCCTGCAGGGCTGTGTGTCTGCCTGCTTTGATCACCGTGCAGTAGTTAGCCCTGGGCTGTAGGAGACTGGAGGAATTATGTGGGTTGAGTGAGAGTTTGAGGGCAAGGCTCGCATCGTGGGCATCCTCTGATGCCAATTACCCACCCCTCCTAGATATTTGGTGGTGAATGGGGGTTCACCACCAAACTGAAAGGTTTGTGGGGGAGAGGGAAACTGGGAGTTTTGTTGGGGGGGGCAGGAACAGGCATGGGGATGGAGTCATTTCTCCTGCCTTACAAATAACATATTTTCCCTTCCATTTCTGTGAATTATTTGGGGTCACAACTTCGTAGCACTTCAGATTTGCCAATCTGTATTGTGTTTGTTCCCCTTCATGGTATGACCATGCCAACAAACGTTTGTATAGTCAGGGCGATGGTGTTCCCAGTAGCAATGTATGGTTGCGAGAGTTGGACCATAAGGAAGGCTGAGCGCCGAAGAATAGATGCTTTCGAATTGTGGTGCTGGAGAAGACTCCTGAGAGTCCCTTGGACTGCTAGGAGATCAAATCAGTCAATGCTAAATGAAATCAACCCTGACTGTTCCCTGGAAGGACAGATACTAAGGCTGAAACTCAAATATTTTGGCCACCTAATGCGAAGAGAGGACTCTCTGGAGAAGACTCTGATGCTGGGAAAAATTGAAGGCAAAAGGAGAAGGGGAAGGCAAAGGATGAGATGGTTAGACAGCATCACCGATGCAACGAACATGAAAATGAGCGAACTCAGGAAGATAGTGGAGGATAGGAAGGCCTGGCGGGATATGTTTCATGGGATCACGAAGGGTCGGACACGACTTAACGACTGAACAACAACAACAAACTGTGTTTGTTCTCCCAGCAACTCACTAGACAAATCGCTGTTCGACCCATTTCAAGGAGAGGAAGCTGAGGCTGATGTAGTAGTGACCTTCCCAAGAACACAAAATGAACTTGCGGCAGATGCATCACCTTACGGGCCCCACAGGCCCAGCAGAGAGGGCATTGAAGTGTTGGGATCAGTGCAGGCCCATCTCTCCTGATTCCCATTTTGCCACCCGTGGTTAAGAAATGTTGCAACTGTCCTGAACCTTGGAGATAGGGAGAGGGCAAGCGAAACAGAAAAAGAGGTTTTGAAAAGTATTTCGGTTATAAAGGAAAACTTCTGGACGTACGATAGAAGAAAGGCAGTTTTTACGGAAATGGGGTGTTGCAACTGTATGATGTATATTTTGAAATTGATTTAGGATTGTGCTATGAAAGCTCTCATATGGACATAGTAACCTGTGTATGGAACTCTAAGGCAGAGTAGTACAGGATAAGCAGAATATTCCAGCCTTCAGATATGAAACATTGATTAGTTTTACAAAGCCAGATAGATGGCAGCCATCTGACAGTTATTAAAACGTGAACTTAGTTTCTGCCTACTGGTATTTCATCTGGGTAGGCATCAATACTATAAATATGTGCTTTTCATCATGCTGGAAGCTTTAATCAATAACATTAATCAACTAAGGCTCTAGTTGATTAATTGGAACAAACCAGCTTTAATCAGTAGGACTCCAAATGAAGAACACGTCTGTATTTTTATCTCTCCGTATTAATTCAACACACCTGAACCAAGATGGCCTTTTCTTCTGACAATGAGTAGAAGCCTTTTGTTTATTAAATGGTAAATTATCTCCACTTCTTTCCCATTTCCCTGTGTTCTTTTCCACTCACCACTCAGGAATACAGAAGTGCATCCATTAAAAGGCAGATAACTAATTTAGAAAAAATGTCTTTTAAAGGACAACATGTAATTGAATAAATGTTCCTTTAAAAAAACAGCAGAGGATATAGCTAGCAATGGAAAGCACGTTGGAACAAGGGCATAGTCTGAGGGCACAGGATATAGCCAACTGGCTGAAGCTAAGCAGGTCTAGCCTTGGTCTGTGCATGAATGGGTGACTGCTTCAGAGCCCCATGGACACTGCCAGAGTTTAAACTTCCCATTCTGTAGAGCTAAATAATAGGGGTGGATTTTTGCATATTTGAACATATCTTTCACGATGGATTTTGCTTCTCCTGTCACTGGTAGGGAGATACAGGGCAAGAGGTCCTTTGCAGCTATGCCTTTTCAAGCTCCTCTTTATAACCACGAGGACTAGTGACTTTGTCTAGTCAAAGGTAAGGTATTTAAGTGGGAGACATTTAAATGCATTCACAAGTCTCCCATGGAAATCAATTTTTCTTATTTATTTACAACATTTTTATCCTGCTTTTCTATACAGAAATGTTCTCAAGATAGCAAACAATTTAACGGGTTCCCTGTTTAGCGAAGCAAAGTTGAAACAAAGATTAAATTTAGAAGCGATTATGATCTCTCAGAGGAGACCTTCGAACCTTATTAATAGGCAACAGGAACTGTCTTTCGCTAATAAGATCTAGTTGCCTACTTTGAATAGATCACAGCTGCACTCAGCGAAGCGGAGAACGACCGAGAGGTTTACTCCGGTCAATGCGGAAGTCAGTGCTTCCGTTTCTAATTAGCGGTTCCCGCGGTTTTTAGCGGTCAGGGCTGTATACAGTAAAACCTTGGATTGCGAGCATAATTCGTTCCGGAAACGTGCTTGTAATCCAAAGCACTCATATATCAAAGCGAATTTTCCCATAAGAAATAATGGAAACTCAGATGATTCGTTCCACAACCATTTAAATCATATAAAAATGATTACAGTAATACAAAATACAGTATAAAGTCAAAATAAAACAAATTAATCTGCACTTTACCTTTGAAAAGAATCGTGGCTGGTGTGAGGGAGATGAGAGAGAGGAGAGGAGGAGGAGTGTAGGACGTCTATCACGAACGTTATTGTGTAGGACGTTATTGTGTAGGAAGTCTATCACTAACAAGATCACTGCTATCTGTTGGCTCACTGGACTGAGACTGGGAGACGATTACCCACAATCCCGCAGCGAGAGAGACTACTCGCAGAGGCGTAACGGGCCTCACCGGCTCCTTTCCTCACAGGGCTGCCTCCACGCGCCTTTCCTTCTATGCACAATCGTGAGGGCAGCGTGAGAAGGCAGCCGTTCAGTGGTGGAGCCTGAGCGTAGCGCCCCACGCCCGGAGCAGCTGCTCCTCCGCCTCCAAAACCTACTTGTAATGCAAGACATCGCTTGTTAATCAAGTTAAAATTTATTAATTTTTTTTGCTTGTTATGCAAAACACTCTCAAGCCAAGTTACTCTCAATCCAAGGTTTTTCTGTATATTTCTCCAACACTTCTCCACTGACAATGTCATCTAACAGTTGTTTAACTGTGTCGCCTTGACAAAGTCCCACGTGAGGGAGGAAACGTTGGCATGAGACATAAGGACCTTTTTTGCCTGTGGTTGGAAACGTTTTGTTCATATGTCTTGATGATATGTGTTTTTAAAGAATTTCTTCAGACAATTGCAGTTTTAAAGTATCTTTATTTCTCTGTTCTCAAAGTATACATGGCTGATATATCCATACTTCCTGTCTCGCTAAAAATAGTACCAAGCCATGAAAATTTCCATACTACATTCAATTATAGCAAAGTTAAAGCAATACAATCAGAAATGACCAAATCACAATAAAACTAACGTTGCAGTAAAACTCAAAATGGAATAAACACAACGGTAGTAAAGACCCATTTTAAGAAGCATTTCCTAAAACAGATGTTAGGTGCCTACCAGTATACAAGCAGAGGTGTTGCTACGGTGGGGGCGGTACCATACGTTCTGCGCCGTCCTAGTCCCCGTTTACTCCCCGGTACGGAGTGGCCCCGCCCCCTCGCCGTTGGAGCCATTCAGTGCGGCGAAGGCAACGGGCAGGAAACTCCCTGCCCGATGCCTTCACTGCACTGAATGGCTCCGACGGCGAGGGCGCGGGGCCACTCCGTACCGGGGAGTAGAACTGTGCAGTACAGCCCCCACCATAGCGATGCCTCTGTATACAAGCATTGATAAGGCCAGTTTAATTTCCTTTGTCCAGGCATTCGGTGCTGGAAACCGCATTGTTTGCTTATGTGGAGTTGTGGGATAGGCACAGGCCTGGTCATATCCTACAATGGCATACATGATTATGCTTTTAAAGGTTAAGCGCTGAAGCATTTAAGAGACTGTGAGAAACCACAGTTAAGCTGAACGTTAGTATTTCTCAATAATGAAGAGCGTTTCCAACCCGAGGAAACTGTTAGCACATCTTAATTTGTATTTTAAACACTGGCAAAAAAATTCGGAGCCTGGAATTCCATGTGGGAAAAAGGCTACGAATCGCTTCAGTCTAGGCCCAGAGCAATGATGTTGGTTGTCTGCCAATGAAATGAAACCATATGCAAACCAGGCAGCTCAGGGCTTGTTGGTTGATGGGTTCTTTCTTAGGTGCAGGTGTCTCAATCAGGTGTCCTGATCTTGCAAAAAATCTCGGTACATATTTAATGTAAATGGAGGGTTAACACCAGTGCCAGCAGTAGGTTATGGTGTGTGTGTACAAATCCCCGCCTGTCCCCTGATGATGTGTTGGTGCCGCCACTGCCTCTGGTACTGACGGTTCAAGGGTGAGCATGGATGGTCAGCTGAGCCCTCTGATGTGTGGGGCTCCTTGGCCAATGTGCAACCCTTGGTTAAGCCAGAAAGGGCTCACAAAGAGGATGGGAAAGGGAAGACGGTTTAGCCAGATGTAAACTCCTGAGGCCTGCAGGCCGTATGCCAGTTTATAACAGGAGACTTCAATCGTTTCAGACACGAGACTCCTCTTTCAAACCTAGCTTACAACACTGAACCCACTGATTTTTTTTTTTACTGAAATGGTTTTTAAAGAACAGCTTTCCAACACTCAACTTGAACCCTCCTCCCCACAAAGTTACTATTACTCCATTTGGGTTTCCCTTGTATTTTTTTCTTTAATGAGGCAATTAGCAGCTTTGGAAGTGATTCAAGTTGGGGGCAAAAGAGAAGGCTTCTCCCCATGGCCCCAGTTCAGGTGCCCTCCCCCCACAGCTTCTTTTGACAAAAGAAAAGCCCTTCTGGAGTTCCAGCTTGAAAGTTCGTGTAAAATATAGTTTGGCCCTTTATACTCTAAATATAGATTCCTTCTATTCTTCTCTAAAAAGGATGGTAAAGATAAGAGGCACGTAAAAAATATTTCCGTTTCTGGCACACCTCAAAAGCCTGAAATCATTCCTCTGCAATAACTGTAGATTTTCTGAATGTATTAATATCTTTTACAGATTTGTTCCTCTTTTAGGTGCTATTTATTTGCAGCTGCTAGCAGTTCTGACTGTTTGGGATCAGTTGAGTCTGCTCTGGCCTTTTAATTTCATTGTTTGTCGATGCCTATCTTCCTCCTCCTCCTATCTAGGGTGCCCAGCTGCCAAGGAAGCCGGAGCTCCTAACAGGTTATTCAAAAACAATGGTGCAAAAGTAAAGCTGATTTATTCTTAAATGAACTGACATACCACAACCATCATGACATGAAAAGACGGAAAAACTGTTCAAGTTTCATATGCACGTTAACATATCCTCGGATATCGATGACACCCTACCTGGATGTTGGATTGGCCGTGCCGGAAACGAGGATTTGCCAATGGAGCCCTGACCTCTGTGATCATCAGATTTAACACCCTATGACTTCTTTTTGTGGGGATTCATCAAGGATGCTGCATATCTGCCTCCATTGCCACAACAACTGGACAACCTGAAACAGCGCCTCTCCGATACAGTGGAATCGATATCCGAGGATATGCTGGAATATGTCTGGACAGAACTGGACTACAGGCTTTTTCAGGATATACAGTACATTTTTTTATTTATGAACAACATATAAAAACAATACCACAGTAAAATAAACATAAAAGAAAGTATAAAGGAAGGGAAAAGAAATAAAAGGAAAAAGAAGGGAAAAAATACAAAGAACCATAAATGTCTTGACATCTGCCTTATCACCAACGACGCCCACATCGAACATTTGTAGTGTGCATGTGAAACCTCCGTCTTTTCATGTCATGATGGTTGTGGTATGTCAGTTCATAGGGAATTCTGGCAGGGCTGATGAGAGTTGCAGCTACTGAAGTTCCCTGAGGTGTATACAGGTGTGCCACGTCTCGGAGCCTCATCTTCCATTGCATCTGATTTCTCTCTCCTTTTTAACACTGAAATGGTGATGCCACTGCTGGTACTCACCTTTGGCTGGGGTAGTATCCACTGGTGGACCCTGAACCACTTGCTGAACATGGGTGCCTTGCAGTGGTGCCACTGCAGTTCTTAAGACGATCCGTGCGCACACCCTATTGTCGCTAGTTGAATACGACATCTGTGTTCCGCGCTCTTCTCAGTGGTAAGTAATCTAAGCTAGTTTCATGGCAGTGAGTGTGTGTTTTGACTGTTGGCTAATGGGATTTGACAGTGACAAAGGTGAGATGAAAGCGTCTGTTCGGCTTGAAAACATTTCTCTTTCAAGCTTGGTTCCTTCTGATTGAACAAATCTGTTGCTTTTGAGTATTGGATTGCACACTGCTGTGGGCAGCAGGGAAATGGAGCTGGATGGGATCCCTTTCTTCTTGTGAATCAGTTTGTTTGCATTCCATTTCCGTTATGCTGTGCAAATCCATTGACAGACAGGATACGGCACGGCCGCTGCTTAAAGTGGGTTTACTGGCAGATTTTGGGGAAATAACCCTTTCACGTGAAAGACCCAAAGTGTCTTTGGGTGGGTTCCAGAGTGCTTGAAGCAATTGCTACGTGTTCCACAATCAGTAAATTTCTTGCCCCTTATTTTGGGAGGCCATAGCTCTGTGGTGGAACACACACGTTGCATGCAGACGGTCCCCTATTCAATCCCTGCCTTCTCCAATTTTGAGGATCAGATAATAAGTGATGGGAAAGACTTCCCTCTCTTTGCCGGAAAGACTGAAGAGCTATTGTCAGTCACAGAAGACAGGACTAGATAGACCATGGTGGTCCAACGCGTGGCCCGCGGGCCGCATGCGCCCCTGAAGGCCTTTGCTGCGGCCCCCGGCTGCTCTTGGAGCTCCCCTCCCATGCAGTCACCCACACTCCCCTGATGATCGGAAAGGCGGTCGGGAGCCAACCGCCTTTTCAATCTTCAGGGGAGCGTGGGCGGGGCATGCTAGACAGCGGGGCGGGGCATGCACCTGTCATTATTAATTAATTAATTAATTAATAATTTAATTTATTGTGCGACCCCCGGGTTTCATGTCGAAGTACGCATGCGGCCCTCGAGGTACGAAATGTTGGACCACCCTGATATAGACAAATGGTCTGACTTAGTCTAAAGCAGTTTTGTATGCTTTTCTGGCAGCTTGCTCGGAAGCAAGCACACGCATAAAAAGGGCAACCTTTTCCCTGATCGTCTGGCAACCCTAATTGCATGGAGGCCACTGCAAAGTATATAGGACCTGCAAAGTATATAGGACAGTAAGTCTGGTGTATAGGTTGCGGCCAGTGTATGGGGGCCTGTTTCATTGTCTGCACATGATAGCTTGAACTTAAACAGGCTTCCCTAGGTAATTTATTTTAAGATCCAGATCCATTATGGCACTCTTGAGGTGCTGAAGCTTAAGGGATGTGTGCACTTGCTCATATTGTGGGCCCAGAACACGTACTGTACTTAAATGGAGCATGGATCCTCTACATGTAGTGGAGAGTGTGCATGCTTCCTCCCAGTCACATCCCCAGGGTGCAGTGTCTGGCACAAAGGCTGGATGATTGCTATACTCACATGCAGCCTGATTAGCGCTGTCTCCTCTCCCTCACTTCTTTGAGAGGGAAGCTGTGCAAATTGAGTCTATGTATTTATTTAATTTATTTATTTAAAGCATTTATACCCCGCCTTTCTCCCGTGGGCACTCAAGCGATATGAAACTCTTTGTGTCAGATGTTATGGGGAGGGGGGTGGAAAGAGATCACATCTAGACCTCTACCATGTGGGAAGGATCCTCAGCGCAGGTAAGTGTATGCGCTTGACCATTGAAGTACACATGCACACATATGCTGGCCTTGAGTATTCAGTCACTTGAGTATTTGCCAGTGGTCTTGTTCAGACGTTGCCTTCCGACTGGGAATGATGATACTGGCTTTGCAATCTTGGTTTCTATGGAGTGCTCAAACCACATTTTCTCAGTTTGGATGTCTTGGCAAACTGTGGTTTAACAACTCAGGAAGTCTTCTATGAAGCGGGACCCAGAATGGAGGGGAGAGTGCTTGAGCTTGTCCCCTGGTCTGTTCATGATCCAACAGATTGTGGTTGGTTGGACTGGGAATGAGCTGCCGGGTAGCATTTAGGTCACTGAAGTGGTCTCTTTTCATGTGGCTTTAGTGGATTCTGTCATGCTGGTTACCATTTTTAATAGTTTCATCAGGGAGGTGTTTGACTTCCTCTTTAACCTCCTCTTTGTATGTCGATCTTACTAAGGGCGCAATCCGATCCTACTTATGCCACCGTTGTAACCAGCGGCGCAGCGAGAACGGGAGGCCCCAGAACGGAAAGGGGAATTCAAAAGGGGAATTCAAAGGGGATTTGAATCCCCTTTCCATTCTGGGGCCTCCCGTTCTCGCTGCGCCGCTGGTTACAACAGTGGCGTAAGTAGGATCGGATTGCACCCTAAGGAAAGTAAAATAAAGCAGACTGGCACCCATTTTGAAAAAGGTGAGATTTCTGTTAAATTGTTGTTGTGAAGTATTTCCACTTGTTTTTATTCTGCTGTTCTAATTTTGCTTGATAGACTTATTCCTGCCCTTCACCCCCCCCATCCCATCAGCCTATTATACTTTTGTACTAGTTATAAATTATCACCAGAATCTAAAGAACTGTGCAATTTGATCTTTGTGCTCAAGGAAGATTGGATTTTGGCTCTCTAAAATGGCACCCTCTTTCATAATGAGTGCCAAGACTCTTTGGAAACTAAAGGGACTTGCAAAAGTGCCATGACACAGGGGACTACATTTTAAAGGGGCAAATATATATATTTGGGTATCTTCCTGGGTACTTACGCCCTTGGGCATGCCTAAAGCAGTTCTCTGGATTCTGCTTTATATGCTGAACATAACTAGTGGGCCTATGAAACGATAGTGGTTTAGCCAGGAAATAAAAGAAGAACAGACATTGTACTACGGTGGGTTATATATTTTTGTAAACCTATGTCAGGAACTTGCTAGTGCAGCTTAATTTCAGAATGGTTATTTTAAGACCTAGCTACTTTCATTTTGACTCTTGTGTGTGAGCCTAACGCTTGCAAAAATCGCATGCCTTCATCCAGGCTTTCTGAGCACATGGCTCTGTGCAAGCCACATTCTGCAAAAGGAATTGAACGAAATCTTTATTTGTTGGACTGTCTCTTTTAAGAATATGACCCTGAATCATGTTTAAAAAGCAGAATCCTTTTTGCATGTTGCATGATGTCTGCATGCGTTTGAGAGCAGTTCTAACTGTGCTGGATAGGTGCTGCTGGGGAGAACTGCTTTGTGTGGGAAATGAGCATCAAAGAGTTTGTGTCGGCTGGCTTTCATGTGTGTGTGTGGGGGTCTCCCTTGATCTCTCATGGCTTGATTGCTCAACCTGTGAGTCTGGTCCCCCTTGTGCATGCTCATTGCTTGATGTTGGCAACGTCAGGCAATGACTTGCATGTGTGAATGGGGCCATCAAAGGTCTAAGATCACAGGCAGGACATCTGGGGGTCCTTGCATCTCCTCAGATGATTTTCAGCTGAGTTAGTTCACACATTTGGTTGCTCGTCACCAAACCTACAAGAACTGAATGCAGAGAAACAAAGCGTTGTGTGGGTGTGCGTCCGCTAAGTGTTAATAACTTGCACATTCACAATCTGCATTGACAAATATTGTGGTTGTGTTTCTCGGGTGTCCTTGGGTAGGTCAGTGCCTCTTAGCTTAACCCACCTTGCAGAGGTGTGAGGTTAATTGGAAAATCCTGCAAGCTTTGTCCTGAGCTCAATGGAAAAGGTATGGGATGTATTACGAATGGAGTGGATAAGAGGCTATACGCATCCTTCCCCTGCCTCTCTCCACCAAATGTGGAATTTCCATTAGTCAAGAGAAGGGACTTTATGCTGAGCAAACCTCGGTCACTTCTACTCTACCATACTCTTTCCCCAGGTTCTGTCTCTGTTTCCTCTTCAATTCTTAAAATGCCCAAGATCCTTCTCCTTTCCTTCAGCTCAAAAACCAGTGTTGGAACTTCTGGAGAAATATAGTGCATCCATTTGAGCAAATGGATGCAAATGGTGCCTACTCTCAGAATTTGGGATGGTGGAGTGCAGTGTGTTAATCTCCTTATTAAAGGGTTTGTGATCTTAATTTCTCTTATAGTTGCTGTATGCCGAAAAATTCAGATGACAAGTTAGAGAAGACTGTGAGATGTTGGTGATTTGCCAAAATCCACCCACTCAGCTTAATGGATGAGTTGGGGTTTGAACCTGTGTTTCTTATATCTTAACCTAACAATCTGTGCACTTTAACATAGGGCTGATTGCACATTTTGTTGCAATAAGCCTACGGCATTTACACTGGTGTTTCCTGTGACGAGCACCTAACACATGAAGGAGAGATGTGCATATCTCCTCATGCACAGTAGACATGAGCAGAGCACGCAGAGCAAATTGCAGGTCACCAAAGTGTCTCCAGGTATTTGGGGGGTGCTCATCTCCTCTTCGTACATGATGTAGGAAAGGAAATGGCACAAATCTGATGCTTTTTAATGCCACAAAGCCGTGTGTTGGCCAACTGTCATGTTCTTTGAGGGTTCAGACTGTAATCCAGGAGTTGACACCATCTGATCTCTTCCTGGGTGCCTAACATCCATAGTAGAGTTGGCACTGCATAGCAATAAAGGCTTCACAAATATGGAACGTAGTAGAAGAGTTCAGTTGGAAAGGGGATGGCATTGAATGCCCAAGGCAGAACCCCAATGAGAGAGCAAGCAGGAAAGTGTCCTCCCAGAACAGTAGCTTGCCTCCCAGGTGTTGAACCCTGTGGTTGCTTAAAGGAAAGGCGCTTTTCACATACTCAGAGTGCTTTTATTGTCATCATAGTCGCTTTAATTTTTTCTTTTTTAAATAAGTAAAATAAAATAGACCCCTGGTATACCATAGTGTCTAAGAGACTGAGCTGTGAAACAGGACTTTCCTGGTTCAAATCTTGTCTCTACCCTAAACTCACTTGGTGGCCTTAGGCAAACCTCTCTCTTTTGGCCTTAGTCTTCCCCATCTGCAATATGGGTATAATAGTAATTTCTTTACAGGGTTGTGATAAGGATGACATTAAGTTTATACGTGTGAATCACTTTGCATACAGAGAGGGGGGGGCATGTATTCACAGTTCCCTGTGGACTTTTCATCTGTTGGTGATGGAGCTGGGGTGGAGAAGAGATCTTTTAACCCTGACTGATTTCAGAGAAAACATATTTAGGATGGGAGGGTTAGTGTGAAGCACACCATTGTTTCCCTTTTCTGAAATCTATCATGTGGTACAAAGCTCACCCCCACAGAAATACACTTTGTTCCTCTACTCCCAGTTTTTTTTTCTGGTGCTGTTACTGTACAGCTGTCCATAAGTGTTCCTGATCGCATGGATAAAGCTCCCTGCACTACAGCTGTATGGATGGGGCTCCTTTCAGGCAGTTAAAGAACACGTGCCCATCAGGGAGTGTGCTTTGAACGTGCTTTGGAATCTCTGAAAAAGGCTCCTATCATCTTGCATGAAAAGGTGTATGTATGTCTTTTCTTTTTATTTAAATCTGTAGCCCAAGTGGGAAGAAATTCCGAAGCAAACCCCAGCTGGCAAGATACTTAGGAAATACTGTTGACCTCAGCAGTTTTGACTTCAGGACGGGGAAGATGATGCCCAGCAAATTACAGAAGAACAAACAGAGATTGAGGAATGATTCACTCAATCAAAATAAGGTAAACAGACACATTCAAAGAAGCGCCCTTGTTCTGAAAACTCTAAACACTTATTTTCAAAAAGGAGCAAGTACCTGTTTGTTACCCGCTCACAAAAGCTGCCATGACATCTTTCTAATTTATCTTTTAGCGGTAGACTAGTCTAACTTTGCCAAAATTATTTTGAAATAAGTTGAAGATGTAAAACTTAAAATGATTCGTAAATTGACACATGTGCATAATCAAAGGTAACAGATGCCGATGCTTTTATATCTGTGTGATGAGCAACGCTGAGGCTGACAAAACATTTCTAAGTAATGTTTTGCTGTGACAGGTAATGCCAAGGGATTATGGTGGGTTTCCACAGCTTTGTCACTGCTGTGCTCATCGTTTTATGAGCAAAAACAGGGGTGTTTGCCAGACTCGGTCTTGCCATAGCGTGCTGTTTTGTGTCAGCTGTAAAGTGTGTCAACTGAGCTAATCTCCAGAAATGTAACATGTTAGAGCATTGGTTCTCAAAGTTCTCCCTGCAAGGCGGGGAGAACTCTGAGTCTTTGCAGGGGCGGGGACAGTGGTAGCAGTGATCCTGGGGATTGTGCTGCCACCGGGGGGGGGGGAAGTGGTCATTCTTACTTCACCTGATGGCTACCAGGGTGTGTGGGGAGGCCTGTGAAAACCGGAAGTGGTCGTAAATAGCTGCAGAGCGGTGATCTGAAGCTCAGGGAGGCCTGCGGAGAGGTCCGCAGGCCTCCCTGCACCTTCCAGAAGCCGTCAGAACCCCCCCCCCAAAGTGTAAAACTTTCATTTTAAAACTTTTTTGCGGCTGCCGCCATGCTATCCCTGCCCGGCTGCCCCGTAAGGTGGCAGGGGACAGCATCCGGTTCTAGTGGTGGTTCATGACCCACCACTTTGAAGACCGCTGTGTTAGAGCAAATGCATCAAAATAGATGTGTGAGAGGCAGGGATGTGGGTCAAGTCTCTGGCGTCAAGTCCCAAGTCTTTGCCCTGAAGTCCCGAGTCTTTGGTTGCGAGTTGCGAGTCCCTATCTATTTAATGGGGGAAGTGGGTTTAAAACTGAATAAAATTAGACTTCTTGTAAAAGGCTCCAAGTCTTTCACGATCGCCGAGTCGTTGACGTGACTCCAGTCCGAGTCCATAGCCTCAACTCTACATCACTGGTGAGAGGGCCATAGCTCAGTCATAAGGCACAACGTTTGCACCTGAAAGGTTCCAGGTCCCATCCCTGGCATCTTCAGGTATGGCTGGGAAAGAGACTCGGTCTGAAGCCCTGGAGAATTGCTGCTCATCAGTGAATCGATGGCTCTGAACTAGATGGGGCCGTCATCCGACTTTGTATAAGGCAGCTTTGTATGCTCGTCTTTTTGGATTTTCCAATGATTAGTAGGCTTGGCTACACAAGCCCCACACTTAGCAGAAGAATACGATACACAGATTTGTAGAAAGCACAGCTTTGCTTGCCACAGAATTTGGGTGCTAGAGCACCTTTTTACCTTTCCTCAAAAGACCTTCAGTTGTATTTCCATTGTGGCTGTTTGCAGTCCTCATTTTCCGCTCTCTGCGTCTCCTTCGGTTCTATTTTTCCCACTGCTTTCTCCTCCTTTGAATGACGCCAATCAGGCGTCGCATAGTGAACATGTTTCCATCATGAGATGCTACATAGCCAGTCAGAATTGACTACACGACTGTGCCATTGAGGACAAACAAAGGCAGCTAAGATTGAGGATGATACTTCCTGGGCTAGTCACATGGAGACCAGATCAATAGAGATCACACAGTTGCCCTTGCTCTCAATTGGCTTTGTGGGCCCACACTTTCATCTCCTTTCAGTGCAATATCTGAAAAATCACTGAAGAGGGAGGGTGCTTCTCTTCACAGCTGCCAAAAATGTTAGTGAAAAGAGCCCTCTTCAGCTTAGTCTTTGATCGAAAGCATCCCTGCAGCCAACTCTCCTCTTATCAAAGCCTTCCTGCATATGGGAAATCTTCCACATGGAGAAGGCTTCTGAAAGCTCCACAAATACTGAGATTCCAGGTCAACCTTTAAAAAGAAAAGGGGGGGGAGAAGGGAGGGAAATGTACAGTTCAGATTTTATCTCCAACACAATATGCTTTATTGGAGTCTGTGAGTCATCATGTGTTATACATGCATGTGTAAACTGGCCCACAAAATTGCTAAAAACATCCTTTTATTGGCTTAGCTTCTTCTTTAAAAGGCACTTGAGATTCAGAGCAAAAATAGGAAGAAAAAGAAAAGTTCTTGCCTGTCCCAACATGATAACAGCTGTGTAATAGGGAGCCAGGATGGTGTAGTGCAGAGGTTCCCTAACTCCTGGGAAGGCCCTGCGCTGCTCTAAGTAGCAACGGAGCCTTCCCAGGGGTCGCGATGACGCGCCCGGGATCGCGCCACCACCGCCACTGCCGTGCCCGGGATCGCCCTTTTTACCTTCATTGGTGGGCAGTGGGTGTCCGGCGGGGGTTGTGGGGAGCCTGCGGACCGCTCCGCAGGCCTCCCCAAGTGTCGGAGCAGCGCTCCGACGCGATCGCAACTCACTTCTGGTTTCGCGTAAAACCGGAAGTGGGTTGCAATCGCGTCGGAGCGCTGCTCTGACGCTTGGAGAGGCCTGCGGAGGGGTCCGCAGGCTCCCCACAACCCCCGCTGGACACCCACTGCCCACCAATGAAGGTAACAAGGACGATTCCGGGCGCGGCGG
Organism: Plestiodon gilberti rubricaudatus; assembly: GCA_026170595.1. Lineage (NCBI taxonomy): Eukaryota > Metazoa > Chordata > Lepidosauria > Squamata > Scincidae > Plestiodon > Plestiodon gilberti. The sequence continues at coordinate 12,638,102 of JANXHW010000002.1, read as the reverse complement.
TTGCGGCAGCGGCGTGATCCCGGGTGCGCCGTCGACATCACCGCAGGTTGCCATGCCCCTTAAGGGCATAGCAACCCTTTGTTACCGGCTGGGTGACGCCCCAGTTAGGGAACCACTGGTGTAGTGGTTTGGGAGTCGAACTTAGACCTGGAAGATCCAGGTTCAAATCCCTGCTCAGCCACGAAGCTTCCTGGGTGACCTTGGGCCAGTCACTATCTCTCAGCCCCACCTACCTCACAGGCTTGTTGTGAGGACAAAAAGGAGGGGAGGAAATAAGTACACCACTCTGAGCTCCTTGGAGGAAGGGCGGTATAAAAAAATGTGAAAAATAAATAAATAATAAAACAAAAAACTTCTCAAGCTTATCTCTTCCATATGTGAGCTATATGATGATGCCTGCCTTCCTTCCTTTATTCTTTGAATAGGGTAAACCAGATTTAAATACAACTCTGCCAATCAGACAGACGGCATCCATCTTCAAGCAGCCGGTAACCAAAGTTACCAACCATCCGAATAACAAAGTGAAGTCAGACCCACAGCGAGTGATCGAACAGCCCAGACAGGTAAGTGGAGTGGGGGCCCTGCGCATGTGTGTGCCATGTTGCCGTGATGGATGTTCTCCAAAAGGATAAAAACTACCTAAATGATGTGGAATGCAACACCACAAGTAGGACTGGGACACCAGTCATTTGGTTGTGTATTACGGGACTGTGGTCAAATATTCCATGACGTCAAGAAGGCCCTTATCCTGTCCTTCCTTCGCTCATGAAGTGTGTTCCCCGCTCTTCCTTCCAAAAGGAAGTCCAAAGCCGCTAACATACCAAACAAATACAATATCAAAATAAGTGTATCCAAACAATATGAAAAAAATCCAACAATAAAGATGCTACAATAACCCAATAAATGTGTACTGATTCAATTAATAAACACAATGGCGTCAATAAACCCCTATAGTACAAATACTTCAGTAGATAATGCAAGGAAAATGAAACACACCACATGCGTTAGTCAGAAATATACATTCTTATCTTTCTGTTCGTGAAGCTGATATGTCAAAATATTGGGACATACCATTAAAGCTGCAGGAGCCAAAAGAGAAGACTGGGCTTTGATGTTCTTTGTATCATGGGGTCGTCTGGTAGGAAGGGGCCACCACTCCAAATCACTTTTACTCTCAAGTCCTGTTGATAGCACTGGAATTTACATTTCAAGTATGCCTAGGGCCGTGGTGGCTAAGTGGTTAAGACGCTGAACTGCAGACCGGAAAGGTCGACAGGAAGCAGTTCGAGACCCGAGTGCCGCGTGACGGAATCAGCTCCCGTCTTTGGCCCCAGCTCCTGCCGACCTAGCAGTTTGAAAGCAAGAAATTGTAAGTAGATATATAGGTACCGCTGCGGCGGGAAGGTAACAGCGTTCCATTAGTCATGCTGGCCACATGACCACGGAAGCGTCTCCGGACAGCGCTAGCTCTTAGGCCTTAGAAATGAAGATGAGCACCACGCCCTAGAGTCGGACACATCTGGCTTTTGAGCAGGGGATACCTTTACCTTTACTATGCCTAGGATTGCAACCTTAGGGCTAAATCACAGTTTGCTTCTTGTACTTGGAGAGAATACTGGAGTGAAAATCCAGGCAGTGGCACTGTGGCACATTCTGTTGTGAATGACGCCCAGATACCCCAAGTGGCTGCTCTTCAGTGTCTATTGTAAATAAGTCATGATGGTCAGGAAAGAATTGGGTCCTGAGTTCTTCATGAATGCAGGGGAATGCTGCCGTGTAAACGTGCACGTACCACTCACAAATGAGGCACTATAGTGTATTTGGTTATCTTGCTTGGCTACGCAAGTGTGAACTCGCTTCTGTTCTGCAAAGCTCTGTTACCGGAAGAGAAGGTTGTTGGGCTGTTTATCTAACAGGATCTGAGGCCGAGTGCTTGCAAATTAATCGGGGCTCTCCCAGGTTCAGCGTCCAGCGCTCTATTTGTGATGCTGTGGTGCTTTAGTTTCCTGATGTGGGTTCTGTAGCAGCAACAGGTTTTTTTTTTTTTTATAAAGGGTGAAGGCAAAGGGTGCCTTATAAAGGGTGGCCTGCTTTTAGTTGATATCCTCTTAAGGAGGAGTCGATTGATTATCCGTTAGATGTCCTGGCTATTTTCCAGGAAGCGTGGAATATAAATTTCTAGAATAAACAAACAACTGTGTAAGCCATCCTGAGATCCTTGCAGGAAGAGTGGGATACAAGTGAAACCAAGTAGGGTCTTAGCCATGGCTGCAGCTTGGCTACCATAGTGTCATTCTCCCCCCAGCATTTCAAAGATTCTGAAACTCCCTACTCTTGACTAGTTGGTTTTGGGAGATCCATCAAAGACTCTTCCTGAATGTCTGTTTCCTTTTTGCCTCCCAGATGTCTAGTATCAGAACTCTTCTTTTATCAGTCCTTTGATCTTTGCAGATTATTTCGAAAATGGGTTTATTCTTGATGCTGGCTTTGAATGCACGTTGCAGAAGCTTTTTTAGTTCCCCCAAAGAAGGCATTGTGTAACTTGCTAATAGGAAGAGCCCCTAAAGGGATTTGATCCGACTGTGCCCTCTTACATTTTTTTATGGCATAAGTTCTTTGGTGATTGCAACCGATAACCATATGGTGGTGCTCCAGATTCTGTTCTTGGAAGTGAAGTTGCTGCTTTTGAAGCTTGGACTGAATCTGATAATTGCACACTTAAAATTTTTTCTTTTCCATAGGTCCTTTGTTGAAGATATGAGGCCGCAAAATGGTGCTTTTTCTCCAACCCATTTCATTTTAATATGGTACAGTTGGCCCTCAGTATCTGCGGGGGTTCCGTTCCTGGAACCCCACGGATACTGAAATCTGCGTATAATGGGGCCAACGTAAAAAAGTTAGAAAACAAACAAACAAAAAGGTTAAAACGTAGGGTTTTTAATTTTTTCCGGAAGCCTCTTTCTGGAAGCCAGGTTGCGCGACTCCCCTCTCCCAAGATTGCCCCAGAATGCATTGCGATGCATTCTGGAGCTATTTTGGGGGAGGGGGGAGTTGCGCGACCAGAAAGAGGCTTCTGAAGTGCAATTTCAGCTTGTTTAAGCAAGAAGACGCAGCGGTTTGCTTCTAAAAGCAAATTATTTCTTTTAAATTATTTTAATGTATATATGTATTTTAATGTTTTTATTGTAAGCCGCCTTGAGTGCCCTTGCTGGGAGAAAGGCGGGGTATAAATTCTTTAAATAAATAAATAAATAAATAAAAGGTTAAAAACCCTGTGTGTTAACCTTTTTTTATATTTCATAACGTAACAATGTAACTTTTTTTTACATTGGCCCTCCATATCTGCAAAGCATCTGCGGTGAGACAATTCCGTGGATGTTGAAGTTGCGGATACGGGGGGCCAACTATATATATATGCCTTCCTTGAGAGCAAGATGAATCAGGTCTTTGGGTTGTAGATTTATTGCAAGGTTATCTGACGGGAATGTGTTCGTCGTTTGCAGGCACTGCGTGTGTGTGTGTGTGTGTGTGTGTGTGTGTGTGTGTGTGTGTGTGTGTTGGATTATTAGTTGATTTTATTTTATTTGCTATTTTAAATGCTGATGTGGGTTGCCCTGTAGATCCGTTGTGGATGGAAGGACATTTAAATAAATATGTAAATTAATGAAGAGAGCCTTAAGACATTTTTGTTTAGGATGGCTTTCGATGGCTGATGGCTAAAACTGGTGTTTTAATTGAATTGCATTTTAATTGTTTAGTTATGCGATCCACTGGGTTTCTGTTTTTTATTGTTTGTTTTTAATGTTTTTATTATTATTTTAAATGTTGTAAGCTGCCTTGAGTGCCCTTACTGGGAGAAAGGCGGGATAAAAATTGAATGAATGAATGAATGAACGATTCTGACGAGGGTCCATAGCTCAGTGGCAGACCTCCTGCTTTGCCCACAAAAAGTTCCAGATTCAGTCTGCACCATGTCCAGCTAAAAAGATCTCCTGTAGAAGGACTGGGGAAGACATCTGCACAAGGCTTTGGAGAGCCTCTGTCGGGCCGAGGAGACAACAATGGGCTAGATGGGCTGGTGGTCTGATTTGATGGAAGGCAGATTCATCATGATGTGTTGAAAGCTATTTGGTGCGTCAACGAATGAATAAGGTGTCCATGGAGTTAGTTCAGTCCAGCATTCTCATCTGAATCTGGCTGGATCTTTGTCAGCTTTGCGAATAAGGGCCCATTCACACTTGACTGCGGATGTCCCTGCTGTGCGCTTCACGGACCCGCGCTGAGCTATTTTGCATATTCATATATGCAAATATTGAAATAGGACACCATTCCGGAGCAGCTACGCTTCGGTCGTCCCAGTTGGTTTGGGGCCAACTTTTGCAGAGCTTGTTCATGGAGCTTGTGGGCGGGTTCGCAGAGCTACTGCAGCCACCAATCGCGTGAGAGGGGGAGGAGAGTGGTTGCATGCCAATCAGAAGTAGCTCCAATCGCCGCGGAGGTTATTATTCCGCTGTTCTTCTGAGAGGGAAACACAGGACACTCCCCTGCTCCAAGCGTGTATGCTGGGTACTCCAGCACCTACGCTGGGGCAGGGACATCTGCCGTCAAGTGTGAATGGGACCTAAGTTTAGTGGCCTGATCGAAAACTCAAGTAGTCCACATTAGATGCTAGGATGTGTTTGCTCTTTCCCATTGGCCACTGTCTATGGCACCTAGTTCAAAATCATCTTCCACATGGATTTCTTAAGTATTCTAGAACTGTAAAGGCATTATTACTGTAGCCACAGAGCCACTGGGATGCAGGTGGGGGGGATCTCTTGGCTTACGAAGAGGACACTGAGCTGAAAGCTGTTGCTGTTGCTTGAAAGCTGTTGCTTGTAGTCAGATGGGAGCACCTTTAGGGGGTGGATTAAGTAAGTGCCCTTCTTGGTTGCATGACTGTTTTGAACGGAGAGAGGGCCTGGATCAGATCATTCATAGTGTCCCTTGTGCGGTGAGGACCGGACTTTGGGAAGATGCATTCCCAACACCACAAAAAAGTCATCTTTTGTCAGCTGAGTTATCATATGGACACACAGTTTGTTTTGTTTTGATGCCTCTGCCAGGTTCAGAAGCCAGCAGAAAGCAGTGTGTGTGTGTGGGGGGGGAGGTAAGCATGTAGTTAGATCAGAAAGACAGTCAGCCTGAAACAGGCAGGTTTTCAAAGGTGGCCCTCAGTTGTGTGATGTGGGAAGTAAGATAATGCAGTCTGTGGGGCTATCTAGGGGCAAACGGTTCACACTGCGACACCTCTGTTTTTTATTGATTTTGACAATCACTAAGCTGCCCTTCAGCAAAACTGTCAATAAAACAACCAATAAGAGACAATATATAAAGCCACAATTAAAAAAACAACAGAGAATAACATGAAGCAGTAAATAACATCCCATGAAATTCAGCACAGAGAATGTAAAGCAACTTGCATTGGGGTGCTGGAATGCCTGGCAGATAAAACCCTTCTTACCCTGTTGCCAGAAAAGACATACGGTCCAGAATGCAGATTGACCATTTGATATGGGTCAGGCTCCTTGAATGCATCTTTTGAAGCAAAGGTATAATACGGATATTAATGCTTACTGGAGCTTCTCTATTTGTTAGAGGTGTTGTAACTGAAGGTTTGATAGACATGTGGTGATGATGTGGATTTGGCATGCATTGTAACATCCAATAATGTATGATACTTAATCTTTCATCACACACACACAAAAGCTTAACCTACATTTGAGCAGTAAGTGAATATTACTGTGTTTGTTCTTTCCTGAGTAGAATGCTGTGTTTGTGCATTTTGTTTTACAAACAAGCAGAAATTAAAATTCCATGTGGTTTTACTTAAAAAAATCTTCGTTAAAGTCATGGGGATTGGCACCAGGGATGCCTCCCTGGCAAGCGAGTATCATTCCATTCTTTCTTATTTCTTGGATCATCTTGCCAGGCTGGGCTGATGGGGAACTGTGCCCCCTCTGGCCACCAACTGGGTGGCACAGCAACACAGAAGAGACCCAGCCAATAATTCCCTCTACTGGAGAGCTGCCCTGATGGGGCAGGGAGTAAGGAAATTGAGCCTGGCTGCTGAAGGCTCTGGTTAAACACAAACCATGGTAACATACCAATATGCATGGTCTTTCCCAGTCTGTCTTGCGTGACCGCCCAAATCATGGCATTCATGTGGTGCTGGGTATGTTGTTGTTGTACTACTACTACTACTACTACTACTACTACTACTACTACTACTACTACTACTACTACTACTACTACTACTACATGCTAATAAAGGATTAATTCATTCATTCGCAGGGCCTCTGAGAGGGGGGTTAAGGGGATAATTTGTACCCGGGCCCAGGGTGAAAAAAGGGGGGCACTGGAGCAAAAAAGGAGGGCCCAGGAGCCAAATTCATATGTAGAGAAGGGGCCCAAAAGAAACTTTGTACCCCTTGATAAAATTCTTCTGAATGGCCCTGTTCATTCATTCATTCAGACTACTACTACTACTACTACTACTACTACTACTACTACTACTACTACTACTACTACTACTACTACTACTACTACTACTAAAATATTCAGGTGTCTGCTAAGGCCATTGACACTTAAACAATGGTCTGACAAAGAGAAGCAGGAATGAAATAGAGTTATCTTGCAAAATGTGTAAATCATGAATGAATCTGCATGACCCAAGTGGTCGCTGCCACGATCGTCTTAAAATTGATCTTAATTGGACAACAAAGTATTAATGGCTTGCATGGAGAGCCCTGAAATTAAGCAATTACATTGTGCACAAAGCTCATCCATCACATTATCAGTCCAAGCATGCTCTGCAGGGATCACCTAACTTATCTGACATAATTGTAATCTAAATTGATTTAAAACCCGCTAAATGAGAGAGTTTTATAAAGTCCTTCCAGTAATCATGTAAATAGCAAAGGAAAGTATCTGTATAATTTAGCTTCTGTTTAAGCTCAATGAAATAATGTAAAACATTTACTGTCTTTTCCTAATGAGCAACTCCTGGAGGTAGCACATTTCTCTTGTGATAACAAAAGTGTATTTAAGGAGTTGCATTTAAATGCTTTGACTTTCCATTCATTCTATCCACTTGCAGAATCTTTCCTCTTTTACTGCAATTACTAGTTTTCTTCCACTCTTCTTCCAAGAAGCTCAAACCAGGAAACATGGCTCTTCCCTCAATCCTTTATCCTCGCAATAACCCTGTAATGTGGGCTTTACACATATCTACTGAAAGATAATGGTTGACCTAAACTAAAGGATGGTGTAGTGGTTTGGGAGTCGGACATAGACCTGGAAGATCCAGGTTCAAATCCCTGCTCAGCCATGAAGCTTCCTGGGTGACCTTGAGCCAGTCACTATCTCTCAGCCCCACCTACTTCACAGGGTTGTTGTGAGGACAAAAAAGAGGGGAGGAAATATGTACACCACTCTGAGCTCCTTGGAGGAAGGGCGGTATAAAAATGTGAAAAATAAATAAATAAACTTACCCTGTAAGTTTGCAGAAGCAGAAATTTGAATCTGGTTCTCCCCCTTCTCCAGGGCCAACACTGGGATCACTAGACCACACTCAGTTAGACTGACTCAGCTCTTAGTAGTTTTCCTTTGCAAACAATCTTAATAACAAAGGACTGGGCAGTCAGAATGGAGGACAGGAGGGGGAGGTTATTTTCCAAAGTCAAATTATATTTGTTGCCCCCGAGTGGGTGATGGGTTCTACTCTGCACCTTGTCTCCTGAAGGGTACTAATAGAAAAGCATGATTCACTATGAAAGGGTTTTGTTTTTGGGGAAACTGGATTAGCCTGGTATGGTTCCTGAGCACTACATATTGTATTATAAAATTAAAAGAGACCCCTTCAGTTTAAGATTGCGTGAAGCCTTTTACAGTCTCACTTCTGCTTTAAAACATGAAAACTGGTGCTTGAGATACACTGATATCAGCACTGTTGTAGACAGACCATATGGCCAAGCAGACAGATTGTTTTGTGGATTCACTGTTTTCTTCATCTGGGTCCCACAAGGACAATAGCTTTAATCAGCCCATCTGCTGGGATTGGCATGCACCAACTGCTTGGGCACCCCAGTCCACCTGACCAGGCCAGAGAGTAGGTAGGGATGCCCAGGTGGTCTTAAATTATCCAGTCATGCCAGTGATTGACAACAAAGAGAGCCTTAGGTTTCTAAAGGACAAGCCCAAGGATGTTTGGGTGTGCTCTCTGTTTAACTTCATCTTGCAAGTAACAAGTGGCCAAGCTGTCACCTACCTCCTGGGATTCAGAGAGGTGTAATTGATTCTTCAGGTTGTCTTTGGAGGGAGTACAATTACACAACAGTGAGATTTAGATGTGTTAAGGAATTATTTTGCTTTTCAGTTTGCCTGTAATTGCCTGCCTGTAGTTGGTAAGATCTGTATCTGGGCACTGCCAGTGCCTAAACTGTTTCCCCAAGTCTACTTGTTTAATTCTTTTCTCTTTGTATTATTCCTGCCCCTTTTTCTATATGTTTAATAAACTCCTTTGACATTTTAACTCTTTACCTGCCTGTAGTTGGGTGAGCTCAGTCCTCCTAGACTCTGGGCTATGTGCTACACCATAGATTTATGGGCAACATAAGAACTTAAGAAGAAGAGCTTTGCTGGCTCTTCTAGGCCCATCCAAAGGCCCATCTAGTCCAGCTTCCTGTATCTCACAGTGGCCCCACCAGATGCCTCCGAGAGCACACAGCCAACAAGATAACCTGTTTCCTGTTGCCACTCCCTTGCACCTGGCACAGAGAGAACCTACTTCTAAAGCCAGGAGGATGCTTGTAACCTGTGATGGTCTTTTCTTCCATGAATCCATCCAAACCCCTTTTAAAGGCATCTAGGCCAGCTGCCATCACCGCATCCTCTTGGACAGCACTAAACCAGATCAGGTCATGTGATAAAGCTGACCCCCTACGACGCTTCCTGGGTCAGATCCTTTTGGTCTTTGAGCAAAAACCGGTGCTTGACTTGCTGCTCTTCCCTGCCACAGACACCCCCCCCCCGTCTCCGCCTCACTTCACCCAACTTTGCCTTGTTGCCAGGACCTCCCCTCTCCCCCCTTACCTCTCTATAGCTGTAAATTAGTTCTCTCAGTAGCCCATCTTTTAAAAAACTACCCCTTTTAGCTTGGACACGTAGCTGGCAACAGCACAGGCATTCCGAAAGTAACCCAGCAAGCAAGCTGATTAACCTCAGAACTAAAGGATATTAATTATGAGAGTGAACATGAAGTAGCAAAAGCGGTTAGCAAGAAAGAGGCTGTTTAGTAGTTTTGCATAAGATTAAAATAGGAAAAGCAACCTGTTGAGGCCACTGGGACAAGCAGCCTCAAATGCAATGTGTCCTCCCTGTTCCATTGCAGTCAATAGGGGGCAACTGTGTGCGTGGGTAACCTCCATTCATGTTGTGGGTCTGGTGCAGGAGCACTTCTGCGTTTAAAAGGATGGCACTGATGGGGAAGATTTATTTCTCTGCCGCCATTGCATTTGCAGAGAGCCACCCAGTGGTACTTTCCCAGGTGGACTGTGGCCTGCTATCTGTGCCATGGGGCGGGATGGGTGTTGGTGGTGACTTGCTGTGACTTGTTTGCTAAGCATTTTAGGGATAACATTGCTTGCATCCATCACAAGTGGAACTCCACTTTGATAGTTCCTAGTGATGTTTCTTCCTCTTGTCCAGTTATTTTGGATTATGTTTGGTACCCTGTTTTCCCAAAAATAAGACCTCCCCTGAAAATAAGACCTACCGTGTTTTTTTGGGAGCCAAAATTAATATAAGACCCTGTCTTATTTTCAGGGAAACAGGGTATGTGTAGCCTGAGGATGTGGACAAGATTCTCATTAGCACAAACTTGTCCATGTGCATGCTCCATACTTGCCCGTCCTATCTCATAAAAACTGCCAGAGGAGGCCTGGCTGTGCGGGCAGGAAGGTTGATTATCCTTCCTCGTTGTTGGAGGATGTTGTTCCTTCCTGCCTTAAGATGGCCCCTCCCCAAATCTCACTGTGCTGAAGAATTTCCAGACACTAGTCTCTAATCTGTCTTTCCCGAGCAAGATGCTTAAGTGCGTAGTGGCAACCCAGCCACAGGAATTTCTGGAGGAACCATGTCCCTCCCCCATTGCATCACCGAAGCCATCTACTGATTTGTTTTCATGCTCAGTTCAAAGTGCTGGTTGTTAACACGTCTTTTATGGTTTGGGAGTTGGAGACTTGAAGGCCTCCTCTCTCCATAGGCATCTACCTGTCCCTGTGATCATCTGGAGATGCTCCCCTGTGCATGCTGTTCATGGAAGCACATTTGGCAGTGATGCATGAGAAGGCCTCCAATTGTGGTGCTCACCTCAGAGAACTCCTTGCCAAGAGGATGTCTGCTAGGCCCCTGCCCTGTCAGTCGTCCTCAGGAATGTGAAATCATTCCTGTTTCACCAGGCATTTGATTTTAATTAGTTGTGCTTCATTTTCTGTTCCAGTTGACTGCTGAGCCTGGTTTTTTAATTGTGTTTTGTTCATTGGCTTTATTGTGCATCCTTCAGCCTGCCCCGCCCGGTGGGGAGAAAGGCAGCATAGAAAGAGCACTCTGAATAAATAAGTGCTTTCCAGCGACTAGTTCCCATTTAGTAGTAAAGCGCCAGTAAGAATCCACATCCAGAAAAACAAAAAACATTTCTGTTAAATTCTAAACATGTGCAGATACTGTGTTACTCCAAAGCTTCTGTATGCGGCCAATTTGACTAAACGTAATGCTTAAAATAAATACAGTGGTCAGTCTGTATTTAAAGTGTTGCCTTTTGGTATGCTCCCTTTTATACTAACCAGGCTTTTCAATCTTTCAGCTGTTCTGGGAGAAGAGACTGCAAGGCTTAAGTGCATCCGATGTGAGTGAACAGATCATAAAATCCATGGAGCTGCCGAAAGGTCTTCAAGGTACTCTTTGCCGTAGTGACGTTTTATGCACTTTAATAAATCTGTGTTCTTAAACGGGTGGTAGAAACAGTTCCCATCTGCCTGTAAGGTCATCTGATTTTCTCTGCACTCAATGATTTGCAGCTGAATGTGCAAACACACTCCGTTGAATAACACTGTCTGCTTTTGAGATTACAGTACTTGAAATTTTTTCTCCTGGGGTGATTGATATGCGTTGGCTTATTCACACATGCAGGTCATCGTCTGATACTACAGTTCTCAAGTAAGGCGCATGCATGTGTGAACCAGTCCATATGGATTTCCATGCTTTGTATCACAAATGGGCTCCTCAGTTGGGCATTCTTTCTCTTGGCAGAGGCCACTTGGTAGCCTTAGAGAGGTTTACCAGCAAGGGACTGAGAGTGATGTTCATCTGCTGTGTGATCCTCACAATTAGGTGGCAGTTACTTTACAGGGTTCTTGAAGGGAATACCAAGATAATGTATGGGAAGCACTTCTCAACCCTAAGACACTATATCAATAAGCAGTGGTAGGTATCGATCAGTATTGTGTAGTGATTAGCATATTGGTCTAGGAGTGGGGAGACCCAGGTTCAGATCCCCACTAGGCCAATCACTATCTCTCAGCCAGGCAGCCCAATCCAGCGTAAGGATCCACCAGGCGGCCGAGGCCACCCACCGGATCCCGTGCACCGCAGTGGGCAGGTACCCCGCGTGTCCCCTTCCCCGAGTGTAACCGGGGCTGGGGCCGATCGACCTCCTCGGAATTCCGCCAGCTATATCCTACCTTTCCTGGGTCCGTCGGCTGGGTGAGGGCTCCATCGGCAGAACAGGGAAGGCTGACCTTGCGCCGGTCTTCCCTACTCGAAAGTAGTCGCAAATGTGCTTTACGGCACGTTTGCAACTAATTCGGGTGGCAGCAAGCTTGTTCCGCCGCCCGTATTTAGATCAGGATTGCGCTCTAAGCCAGTGGTCTTCACGATGTTGAGAGATGGGATCCACCTCAAACCCCAAGCTGCAATGTAGAACCACCTTCAGAAGCTTCTCAGGAGAGGGAAGAACAGAAACAGCGTGAGTAGTAAGAGATGGCGACCTTCCTTCTCTGGACACAGATGTTAGTCTTGGGCTGGTATGATTGTGGGCCACTGATCAGGCCCCCCTGGGCTTTTCAACATGCCCACCACTTCCTCTCTGTCTTGTGACATGGCTGGTGTGCTAGAGCAGTGAGTGGGGGTATACATAGTGCAATACTTATACCCTCCTGTTTCTTGTTAGCAGAATGTAGCATCTGCTAATTTGCTGAGAAAGTTGGGCCTGGAAGATTCCGGCTTTCAAGGTTGGCGATCAGATTTGGTGTCTTCCATATCTTCTCTTTGAATGCGAATACAGTATGTGGAATTTTGTAACGGGCCAATGTTGTGTTCATATTCTAGGGGTTGGCCCAGGGAACAACGATGACACCCTCTTGTCCGCCGTTGCCAGTGCGTTGCACACCAGTTCTGCACCCATTACAGGGCAACTGTCTGCGGCAGTAGAAAAGAACCCCGCCGTGTGGCTCAATACATCCCAACCTCTCTGCAAGGCTTTCATTGTTACGGATGAGGATATTAGGTAAGTCTGTGTCTTTTCCCCCTTTACTATTTCAGGAAGAGAGGGAAAAAAAGGCTTTCTTGTCACTCAGCATGATGGTCATTCACTTTGACAGATGTACGTAATTCTCTGTTCGTATTATTAATGAGCAAGGGATCTCTTTGTACTGGACACACCTTCGGGTGTGCTAAGAACACGGCCAAAAGGATTACAGTTCCTACCTTGCATTTTCAGTCTATTGTGGTCTTTGCTGCAGGGTAGGATTGGATTAATCTTTGTGGTAGGTATGCTATAGAGCAGTACTCCAAGCAGGGTGGAGCCTGTGATATAGCACAATAGTATTATTATTAGTAATAATAATAATAGAAATAATAATAGAGCATCCCCCCACTTCATTTTCCCACTGGTAGTGATGGAACTTGTGGTCCAGTCTCTGGTTGGAAAAAGAGTCTCTGTCTGGCTTGGTGTTCCTGCTGCTGCCACCGTCCGTTCCCCTCTTGCTCTTAGGGAAGGCAGTGGTGGAGGGGGCTCTGGAGTGGCTCCTCCCCCCACTTTTTCCTGCTCCAAAGTAAAGTTTTTTTGGGAGGGCCTTTGGGCCAAGAAAGGGAGGGCAGCAATGGAGGCAGTAGGTGTTTTGTGAGCGATGGCACCGATTGCTCACAGATCCTTGAATGCTTTTGTGTGGCAAGCAGTTGGATGTTTGTGCTGCATCCCTAGTTATCTAGTTAAATGGTTGTCTCTGTCCTCCTTTCGTCTCTTTTTAGTGTTGCCCTCAACAGTGGGCAATTGAGACTGGGCTACTGGCTGCCACTTAAGGACTCCTACCCCTGAATGAGCAGGATAGTAGAATTTCATCAGGGTACTGGCAAGGTGGGGTCTCTGGACATAACAGGCCCACTTTTGAGAGAGCCAATGTGGTGCTTGTTGGATTTAGGCTGGTGACAGCTGGGTCACTTACCTCAGTTAACATCTCTTGGCCTAACGTACTTTACAGTTTGTTGTCAGGAAAAGAATGGGGTAACTCCACACACACCATCCTTTGCTTGTTGAAGGAAGAGCAGGAGATAAGTGTCATATTTATCCAGATAGCTGTGCAATTCTCTATCTTGTCCTGAACTTTGCAATGCATTCTGGGGCGACCTTGGGGGAGGGGAGGGAGAGTCATGTGACCCAGAAGAGGCTTCCGGAGTGCGATTTCAACCTGTTAGATGCAAGAACATGCAGCGGTTAAAAAAAAATGCTTCTAAAAGGTTAAAAAAAACCTGCGGTTTTTTTTTACCTATCTCTCTTTTTGCTTTTTACAATGTTTTTCAGGTGGTTCTATCTGCGGATCCTCGCTATCCGCGGTGTGTGTGTATCCGGAATGGATCCCCCGTGGATAGTGAGGTCCGACTGTATGTACCTTTGCATTTCAAAGAAATGAAGCAATATTGCCTCTATTAGAACATCTTCTCTTCAAAGCGATTGCTTGTCTCCAGCCTAACTGTGTTAGCAAACAGGCAAAGGCTAAGCTGTACTCCAAGGTTTCTGAGGCAAAACGAGAATATGGGAATCCCTGACTTCCAGCTGTGTCTTTGTATCCTTAGGACAGCCTTGCCAGATGTTTCTTGACCCCAATTTGTATGATAATCTCTAGCCCAGACTGGAGGTGACTGCAGATGACCAGAACTCACAATGTGATACCCAGCAGATTTCTGCTTGAGCTGTGCCATGAATTGATCTGAATTGGGGTGGCTTCAGACATGCTCTTACTATGTCTGCAGCCCCTTCTTACGTTGCTGTATGCCTGTGAAGGGGAATTCAGTCCTACACTATGAAGCAGAAGCTTCTCTGATAGGATTACTTCCCAAACTGGGTCTCTGTGTATGTTCCAGGAATGACCCGTGTAAGCCAGAAATGGGGGAGGGAGGCAATAAGGCCTAATTTCTTGCTAAGGGGATACACTGCAGGTGAGCTCTCACATGATTGAATGCTATTCTACCTACAAAAATCCCCCTGCATGTTGAAAATTAGCTTGTTGGGAAATCCTAACCTAATTTCCTCCTTGGCGTGCTAGTTTTCTGTGGGCAGGGACTCCTTGTACAGAGGTCCATCACATGAGCCCCTGCCTGCATTCTGAAGCAGTCCAGCTTCTCTGCCTCCCAGACCAGCCTCCAGGTCATTGAACTGTCCTGCCCTTCACGCCAGGAACGTAGTGGTGGGATGGGCTTCAAATTCCACCCTAGCCTGCCTCCTGTGCTTCCAGGTATCTGCAGTTTCTCCAGCAGATACCATGTGTAAGCATTTCCATGTGTAAGCATTTTACAGACAGAGCACGCTGATATGTGCGGTGTTATCCTTTTCCCTCCTATTAGGCCCAGATTTTTAGGTGGTCTGTTGAGGTTCTGCCACGTCAGCAGCAATGTGCTGTTCCCAGAGTGTTGCGCATCTCTGCTGACACAAAGACAAACAGCTGTGTTGGTTCATAAACAAGGAAGTAAATCAAATGGGGCCCATGTTGGCCTGTGCGCTATGAAATACGAGAGCGGGCAAACTCCCAATGGAAGTGTTCGCCATGAGTCTAATTTAATTGTGCCCGCACTGCTGCTGCTTTAATGCTCCATTTATATGTAGCTTTTGAGGCTGAGAGTATGCCTAGCTAGACCAATGTTGGATCTGTGCTCCTATGATCTGGTTCCAAGCTTCCGCAAGAAGGAATTGTGCACATATTGTCCAAGTAACATGTTTTCTTCCCATGTACTTGAAAGTATTGAGAAACGGACTTTGGCTGAGGACCTGTTTTGCGACTAGGTTTTCCAAACAAACTTTCAAAGTCATCGCTGTGCTCAAACAGATTAGAACAGGGGTGGCCACCCTTCCACCATTAGGGCTACTGTGTTCTTAAGAGTTGAGTAGAAGACAGAATCTTGGCAGCTGCAATTGCTGATGGTGCTGCTAAAGCAGCTGCGCCTGCTGAAATGCCCTCACCTATACAACCATTAAAGGGCCAGGAGCATTCAGGTTGAAAGGTTGGCCACCCCTGGAGTAGAGACTTAGGACCCAATCCTATCCAGGGTCAACCTGCATGATGCAGGGATGCTGACACAGCCTCCGCTGCATCCAGTGGGCTGGCCGGGGACTAAGATGGCCTGGAGAGAAAAGTAAAGAAAATGTTTGCTTCACTCCTCCGCCACACCCTGGTCCCAAATGGACTTACTCAGATCTACACCAGCTATTTTGCTGACATAAATCTGGTAGGCTGAAGGGGGCATGCTGGGCACAGGACAGGGGCATAGGATCCCACGGAACCTGCTGCCACCAAGAACTGCCCCTGGCCTGGCCCAATCCCTGCCCTGATCTGTCTTGCTGTTGCCTTACGTGTGCTGATGGCTGGTCTTCAGCTCGCTGCAGCCCATCGGAGTGGCCACAGCAATGGCAGCCTGCCACTGGCGGATCAGGCGGATGGGATTGGCTTTTAGATGTTCATGTTTGTCGCATGGTGGCATAGTGGTGGGCTCTGAAAACCCCAGCAACAGCTCTAAGTTTGAACAGTGGCCAGTTTTGGTTTTTGCATTTTGTTTGAGGGAAGCTGCTTTGCACCAGAGGCACAAAGAGTGGGGTTTGGCACTTAAAGGGCTGGAGTTAAAAGCAAGCAGCCTTTGTTTTATTGGGTTTTTCGGGCGATTTTAAGCACTATCGGGGCTTGTAAACGTTAGTGTATGCTTTGCTGCAACTTATCTTTTGTATAGGACCCTCCCGTGACGATCTCCAGGGGCGACGATCTCCTCCTGGGGCGCAGATCGCTCCTCTGCGCTGCCGCCCCTGGCGCGAACTCTGTAAAGCGCCCAGCAGCGCTTTGCAGAGTTAACGCATGCGCAGAGCGACGATGTTTGCACCCGGAGCAGAGGAAGGATCTGCGCCCCGGAAGAGATCGTCGGCCCCTGGAGATCGTCGCGGGAGGGTCCTATACAAAAGATAAGTTGCAGCAAAGCATACACTAACGTTTACAAGCCCCGATAGCGCTTAAAATTGCCCGAAAAAGCTTTAAAAAACCCAAAAAACCCAACAAAAAACCCCAAAACTTAAGGAGTCTCTCGCGCCCCCCCCCCCAGAGCCCTTCCGCCCCTACGCCCTGGGGCCCACCGCACCACCGCCCCATATCAGGCGACGCCCCTGTTCACACAACTCTCTCTTTCTCTCTCTCTCTCTCTCAAGCAGTCACTATGCTCTTGGGAGCCGGTGTGGCTTTACCATGAGCTGAACTTCCATTACTGTTTTTCAAAGATCTTATCCACAAATTCAGTCAAAGTTTTGTGTAGGAAGTCTTTTATGAGAAAAAATGGAGCACCAGGACCCCTTTAATTTGCTCGGTGTCGCACCGTCTTGCTCCGTGCAGTGTGTCCTTTCTTCCGCACAGACCTCTGCAAATCTGAAGTCTTGGTTAAGGATAGGATGGGAAATCTTTCCCCAGAAACACACTCAGATCCCATGATACACCAGTAGTGCTGTGGCTGGTGGACATACTGCCAAAACCCTGGCAGACGGCTACGATTTGCAGATATTTTTTTTCCTCTAGTTCCCCGTATAATTTCCAGCCAAGATCCCCAAAATTGCTTATAATTAAAATTCACGCAAAGGTGCAGCATAATTAGGGATGCGTTGCTGTGTGTGTGTGGGGGGTCAGTCTCTCCTGGCCCCTGACCACAATGCAGTCCAAGTTACGAGCTTTTCCCCACAGAGGGAGGGAGCAGAAGACCTGCAGGCGAACTCATGGGCTGGTTGATGGTAATGATACAGAGTTCGCTATTGTCTTCCAAGCAAGGCAGACATTCTGGGTGCCGAGGGGACCCCTGCATTAGGGCCTCTCGTTTTGATACTTCAACTCCTCTACACTTGGTTTACTTCTTGTCATGGCAAATGAATATCTGCAAGGCAAAATTGCACACACCAGAAAGCGAGTCTTTCTACGGCAGCAGATCATGTCGCAAACTGGTTCTATAGCTGCAGGAAGCGTATTTGTATTTTTTTTTAAAATCTCCTTTTAATTTTAAAGCCTTCTTTCGAATAGAGAATTGCCTTTCCGGGAAAGGGTCCTCCTAGCTGCCTTGTCTTTTTCTGGTCTGCGTTTTTTTTTTTTTTTTTTTAATCGGGGTGCATTCAGAATGCAGCCACTCTCCCCCACCTGCAGCCTGAGTTGGTACAGTCCAGCAGGAACCACTTTGTCACTGTGATCTGCTGTGTGGGTAGACTAGTCCTCTCCCACAACACTTTCTCAAAAGCTCTGAGAACCTTTTGCTTTATCTTTTGCAAGAGAAGGCAGAGGGTATCCCTGGTTGACTAAACATACTTTAATAGGTAAAAAGAGCATGCTGAATATTGAGCAGACTTGGAACTTGAAAGAACACAGGTGTTTGAGGCCATAAATCCCCAAATCTTTTTTCTCTTCCCTTCTACAGGTTATTTCAGCAAAATAGTCTCTAGCATCTCTTAAAGTTCAGAGCTAAGCATTTTTTTCCAGCTTCACTATGTCCTGTGTGATGTAATGGAGGCATAAAAAGTTAATGCAGCATGGTTTTCCCCTCTCTATTTCTTCTGACAGCAGGAGAGAGCTAACTCATAAAAAGAAACATCATGAGGTGGTGGTGGTTTATTTTTTTGAACAATTGACATTAGCTACAGTCATCACCAGAGGGCGCTCTTGAATCACAGTTGTCTCTAACAGAAGCAAAATAAGTTTTTATCAGAAAAATAGTTACTAAAGTTTGATTGATTTGGAAAGTCATATCTGCTTTCCATTCCTTCCTTGTTCCCCTTTCTCATTCCCTCCCTTGCTCTGCCCTACCTTCTCTCTCTCTCTCTCTCTCTCCCCCCCCCCCCCCCAATATATTGCTGTATAATGTTTGCAAGGAATCGGGAATGTTGATTCCGTTGCATATCAAGAGAGTTTTGTTTCCACAGTGCTCCCTCAGGATATTAGTATAAGAAATCAGGCTTAACATTTTAATGGGAAAGTCATTTGCTTCAAGCCCAGAGTTTTTATTTAACTTTTAATGATGCATTTTCACTTAAAGGTTGTTCAATGCGCATCTGTCTGTTGAGCTTCTTGGTTTTACAGAGCAGAACTTTCTCTGGTAAAATCTTGCAGGACAGGGTTAGTTGCCTGGCTGTACCATAGTTGCAGAAGAAAGCGTTGTGCTGTGTTTCAAAAGATCTGTATTTCAGCTCTTGCACCTCTTACTCATTCTGGTGTATATAGAGGATGCTTTTTTAATCACAGAGATTGAGGAGACCTATATGCTTCCTTTGGGGCTGTGATGTGAGGATCTGAAACAGACACTCTAGCGTACCATGGGTGGGACGGGGGGGGGGTCTGCCCCAAACGCAGGCACTAAAGGGGTGCATTTGGGAAGAAATTTGCACAGGATTGGACTGCAAGAATGCATGAAGGGGGAAAAGGCAGAAGAAGAATTACGCCTCTCTCACTCACCACGCACACGCACGCACACACAATTAGCTCAGCCCCCACTTGGAAGTGCTGAGCACCTACACGGAGGGGAGCCGCCAAGCCCCTTTTCTGCCCTCCATGGAGCATCCCGGTGTTGAGAGCCCTGGTGGCAGGACCAGTAGTGGGGACCTGGCAGCAGCCAGGAAGGGGAGGAGCTTGAGCCCAAGTATTCTGAGGAGGAAGACAACCGCGAGGAGGTGGCGGCCAGAACGGCTTCGCAAGCACCAAGGACAGAATGGGTAGCTGGGCTGTGGCCCAGTGGCAGGCCTGTTTCTGCTCCCTCCCCCCCCCCACTTGTCTGTTGGAAGCTGCAGCTGCTGGAAGCGACTGGCGGTGGGGTGGGTGAAAGGACTGTGCGAGAACAGGAGGGCAGGCGCAGGATAGGAGGCTGCAGGAACTTGAGTGGTTGGGGCTTGGAAGGGGACGGAGGCCAGAGTTAATGAGAAAATTGAGTGGGGCCTGGAGGGTTAATGATGTTGGGCAAAATGAAGGGGGAGCTTGGGGGAGGAAAGCTGCACCAGCTGAAAGCGCTCCTCTTTGCTGTTTGTAATTGTTATACAATTCTGTTTTCTACAAGTCTATAAAGGAAGGGAGCTCCTTCATATCAATGCCCCCCAAAATGAGAGTGTATAACTAAGATTGCACTTTCCTGGGAGTAAGCCCATTGAACACAGTGGGACTTGCCTCTGAGTAGACATGCATACGATAGCACTGTAAATCGCTCAGCTGCAGATGTGTGAAGGCAGTTCTTCGGCACTGCTTTCACTTTAAATGAATTGCTAACTGGAAAATAAGTTCTTTTGACAATAAAGAGGGTGCCTCACCTTTGCAATTGTGGAAAACTCAGTGTTTGATGATGAGCTGCTTTGTTTCCAGGCTGTTTGATGACATTAACATCTTAAAAATCTCAGGTTCTCTAGAGCTGCTCTTCAAGCTGTGTATTAAGAAGAATAGAAATGGTGGGGGCAGGGAAGAAGACAGGTTTGAAGAAGGGTGTGTGTGTTAAAAACAAGATATGCCCTGGGTGTCAAATATGCTAGGTATGCCACTGAACAGACAAAGTCATAATTTAGCATACTGCTTGTGTGAAGTGCTAGGTGCTGTACGTAATACAGAGCTGATAAAGCCCCTGTCAAATTAGCTCTTTTAAAGATTCTGAGAGCTCCAGCATTACTTCTCATGGTGCCCTGTATCTTTTTTTTTCTCTCTCCCCCATTTGTCAATATTGGTGTGATCTCCTCAATGTGTGAGGCCTGGAGCAATTGCCCCGTAGAACGGGCCTGGCTTGACAGGCTTGGGCTTGATCCTGTGGCCCATTGTGCAAAGCAGCTGATAGCCATTGGGCTTGTGTCCGACAGAGACACATTGCTAATATTCCTACACTTTCCTTCACAAGCCAGACATTTAATCTTTTGGGAAACAGCTTTTATTCTAAGAGTCTCTGGCTGGTATTGATTGAGCTGCTTGGATTGAAAGAGGAACAAAGCAGGCTAAAGGACCTGGGGGGGGGGGGGGGAGGCGGTGGTGGCAGGAGCTTGAAGGCTGAGCAAAGGAGTGGACTATCACATGGGAGAACATGGAGGAATAAGAGGCCATGAATAAAAATAGAGGGAAAGGTCTGAGACTGGAACAGCCAATGAGTCGAGAAGTCAGCCTGGCAAAGGACGGCTGAAACGGTTTGAAGCAGCCCGCCAACTCTCTGGTGGCACGGACTGTTCTTTTCTCGGCTTTTGCGTCTTCTCAAAGTGATGCGTCTCCATGACTCTCCCCGAGGGCCGTACATTTTCTACAGACACCCACACCTGGGCACCTGCCATTCATGGACTTCACGCTTGCTCTATAAATGTCAGCGGATGATTTGATGACTCTCTCCCAGCTTCTCAAGAATCTTGGTGCTTTTCTCTCCTTTCTTCCAGCCGCTGTTCCCTACGCTCTGGGTGCCTCTTGCACTTTGTAGAACTATCCTTGCATTGCTTGTTTAAAAATAAATCCCATTCATCAGTGTTGACATGAAACGCTCCCAAACACTACAAGTTTGACTCGCCACAACATACTGCATGGGAAGACAAAGTAAAAGCTCTATAAACAGCAACGTAAAGCATCTTTATTGTTTAGTGAGATGCTCTTTACTAGGCACATCTGTAGCCTCAGCATGAAGTTGACCTCAGAGCTTTGAAACAAACTAAAAGGCTTGATAGCTTCCCTTCTCTGATGCAGCTGAAGTCAGATCACGGCCTCTGAAACACTTGACGTTTTGACAGGCCTTTGGGGGTTGGGCAGGGGGACTGATCTGCCTGTCTTCGGATACCTGCTTGCCCTCCTTTTTAAGTACTGAAGCTCCTTGACTTATGAACGTCCAACTTACAAGCACCACTTTCAGCCCCGACTTACAGTTATCCGCCGATGCTGCTGCGGATTACAGAAGCTGCTCAGAAGCATTCCAAGTCGCTCCACAGTGAGCCTGACAACATTTGGAATGGAATTGACAGTTTCCTGAATGTGAAACTGACAGCATCCCAAGTGAAACTGACAGCTACAGCAACAGAGACCAGGGCATTACTGTACTCGCGAACAATATGACTTGCAGACCTCTGAAACCTAATGTGTTTGTAAATGGGGGGGGGGGGAAGGGAGCTTCTATATGTTGCGGCTGTCGGAATATCCTTGGCAGCCAAACGTCACAGCCAAAGTCATGCCAGTTGGACATTTCCTGGCAGCTGGAGAATCCAGGACCCTTCAATAATGGGGGGGGGGGAGGCAGAAAGGGAGGCTTACTGCTGGCAGTAGTGGCAGTCTTCTCAGTGGCTGCTGGATGAGTGCCAGTTTTTCCTAGAATGCCCCCAGGAAACTGCACAATGCGACGACATAGCGTCATTCTCAGGGTGTTCTGGGGAAAAAATAGAGGGTGCTGGGAAGGCCACTGCAAAATTACTGGTAGTGACAGCAAAGAGCTGCTGAAAAGGGTTAGTTAGTTCTCCCCCTTTGTCCCCGTTCCTGCTAAAATCCAAGCCAAAAGATATCCTTTGAAAACTTTCTGCTCATCCCTTGGTCCGTTGTTGGTAATGGCTATGGATAAATGTATCCTCCATGTGTTTGTCTAGCTCTAGCACTTTAATAAAATCCGTTTGTGCGAGTGGCCATTATCCCATCCTATAAATTGGAAATTAACAGTCCAATCCTGTCTAGCAGGAAGCAGCGGCGCAAATAAGGTGCCCACCGCCGCTTACCCAGGATTGGGCCTGCTCTGCTGGAGGCCTTATCAGGGAAAAGGGATATTCGTCCCCTTACCCGAGTCGAGCCCCAGCCGTCCCAATGTGTCTACTCGAATTCCAGTCGATTGTGTAATACCAGCCAGGTCTGGGAAGAGGGACAGGATTTGGCGGAGTGTGCCGCCGCCGCGATCCTGTCCCGGACCTGGAACACCCCTCCTCGCCTGCCCCTCCGCCCCTCTATGGGGACTTGCCTCTTCGCCGTGGTGCTCCACCATTCTACAGCATCGGTGGAGTGGCACAAACCTTACTTACTCGTCAGGTGCTGCAAACGTGCTTTATGGCAAGTTTGTGACACCAGACCAGCAGAGCAATCACTCCGCCAGTCTAATTGTAGTCAGGATTGTGGTGTAATTGTGTGGCTATTTCCCTGTGTTTGTCCTGAATTTGGTGGTAGCTGACAATCTAGGCGCATAGCAGACCTCTTTGTACAGCCAGTCATCTTCTGTTCAGACAATACTCCAACTGGCCCTCTTAAGCGTTGTAGGGGGTAAACACACATGTCTCTGCCTAGTTGCCAAAGTATCCCCCTAATTGTGTGCATATGTTTGTGGATCACCTGAACTGCCCCTGAATATGAGGCTTAAGTGCTCCATTAAATTAAAGTAGTATTTAAAACTACATGTTGAGAGACAGTTTGGACATACAGTATTATCACCTAGCATGATTAGGTGACAGTGGGTTGAACAGAGGTGTTATGTTTGCACCCACGTCCTCCCTCACGTGCTGAAGAGTATCATTCAAATTGGCCCTTCAAGAAACTGAATAATCCCCCAAACTCCAATCACATAAATGGGCAATAATTAGTTTCCTCTTCCCACCCCCCACCCCTGTTCTCTGAACAGAGCAAAACCCGACATATTTCCTTTGTTTCACCGCTTTTATACATCGCTTTCTGAAACAAGGTTTGTTTTTCATGTCAGAGGAGCTCTGGGAATCGCTCAGTGAAATGGTGGCAAGGTCAGGATGCAGGTTAGGTTTAAAAACCTGACATGCCAGTCGAATGTCTTGGGTCATCCACTTTCACAAAGTTAAAATGGAATTACTAACACTGGTGTGTTACACTTCAGTCACCGAGAACAATCAGTGTCGGGTTTGCTTTTCGCTTTCTTGTTTTTCAAAATGTGGTCACTGGGATTGGGAAATATTGCAGAGGACTGTTTGAAGACGAGAACTCTCTGCTTCAAATGTTCTACATTCATTGAACTCTTTTCCCCCTGCTGGTTTTGATGTAATAAAGTATATTTGGGAAACAATTTTTTCTCTCCATGCTTAGCATTATGAAAGCCTTACAGGCCTTCAGAGCTTTTGTCCATTGACTATTCCCCAAGAATGGCGATAGTGGAGAATTGCAAGATTATTTTTTTCTCTCCATTCAACTCTACATTTTAGCTTGAAAGCCTCCAGTGACTTTGACAGTGCTGGACTTATGTTACCACCTCTTCTGGAAAATAATAATAGAGGACACTCTGTTCATAGCTGAGGTCAGAGATCCACACATTTATGCATAGCGAGTCTCTTCTGGCAAGGGAACAGTTATTCCATCTTTGGCTAATGTCACTTACAGCGCAATCCTGTGTAACTCTTGCACCGGTATAACAGTAGATCCATCGGCGTAGTGCACGTATGCCAGTGTAACTTGCCGTACGTCGATGAACGCAGGACGGACACCAGCGTAACCCCTCTCAGATGCAGTGAATGCCTGAATGAATGTCAGAATTCTCTGACAACTCCCTTGGATCATCTAGAAATTAAGTAGGGCTCTTGCATTTAAAGAAATCCTAATCACTTAGTCATAAGAGTTTAAAGCAATTTAAACAATCAGATGTAAATTTATGCAGATTTATTAACCATACGTTTTGAAGAAAAAAAACATACTTTGTTCCTAGGTGGTTTATTTTTTACGTCATAGTAGATACGATCTTAAAAGAGGCATTCCCTTTGAATGTGGGAGAAGGAATGCCTCTTCCCAGCTGTCAACTGCTATCCACAGTTTTTATCAGTACTTACATTAAAATAATTCACTCTTAAAGAAAAAAAAGCCTAATTAATAGGTGGTGCCTTTTTTTTTAGTCAAGGAGAATGTTTTGAATCAATTAATTTAACCAGTGACTCGACTCAGTTAAACTTAGCAGCCATAATACGAAGTATTGCTGCTAAATGTCAACATTCACGGTGCTTCGGATGGGTGATTGGGGTGGATAGCTGGAGCACTTTCTTCTCAGTCACTAAATCCTGCCTCAAAGTTAACTTCTCGGTGGGATCAATGCATGTGTTTGAGACCAATACTGAGTTACCTATGAGGAACCTCATTAAAAGAATCTCATAATTTGCCACAGCAGGGAGCGCACATTTTAATTTCTAATAAGACTTTTCATATGCAGATAGTCTTCACGGTGGTGGCAGCAGGCGCTTGCTTTGAAGCAGAAACACCTCATGATTGTTTGTTTATAAAGCACATGTACCAAAGGCTTCACAGAAAAGGTGGGTTTTAAGAAGGGTTTGAAGGAAGCATGAGAGGTGTTATCCTGGAGGATTGCCCTGGATCCTTGAGCCCTTTCAGAACAGGCCCTGCTGGATCAGGCCAAAGGCCCATCTAATCTAGTTTCTTGTATCACACAGTGGCCCCACCAGATGCCTCAGGGAGCACACGAGACAACAAGATACCTGTATCCTGTTGCCACTCCCTTGCGACTGGCATTAAGAGACACTGCATCAGGGCGTCCTCATGTGTACAGGAATGGGTGGGGCCTTCACTTCTGAACAGGGTGCAGATGGATGTGAAAACAGGGTTCCTCTGCACGTCAGCCAAACTGAAAGCCAAACTGTTTTACTGTCCCAAGCAGAAGTCAGACGTGGACCGATTAATCCACCCCCAGCCATTTTGAGGCTCTTGCTTGTCGTAAATGACAAGTTTTTTTTTTCCCATTGGAGAGCGTTAACGACCAGTTTTATCCTGGTTATTGAATTGGTCATTTCTTAATCCTTGATTTTCAAGCTGAAGAGAGAATGTTTTAATCCTGGATTGTTGAATTATTCCACAGGAAACAGGAAGAGCGAGTGCAGCAGGTACGCAAAAAACTGGAGGAAGCGCTCATGGCAGACATCTTATCCCGAGCTGCAGATACAGCTAGCCTGGACGAGATTGAGATGGACGATGGAGAAGAAGCATAGGAAACAAAGAATCGGGTATATTCAGAGCTCCGAGAGAAGGTTTCATGAGATGCCAAATTTGTGTGTTTTCCCCTTTGCAACCAGGTCATGACTGCTATTAACAATAAGTGCCAGAAAGATGCCAGAACATTCCTCCAATAATTTCTTCTTCATAACTGAGAAATGACCTAGTCGCTCTCTGCAGGGCTTACAGATGATAAAGAGAGAGAATCAAAGACTATCAAGAGCCGGGGAGGGTGGAAGCCTCACCTATCCGCCACGGAGAACCATTTCTGACATTCTCTTGTGGGTTGGAGCAGCCGCGGCAGTTTCTCCACCTGTTCTGTTCCTTGTCCAGTGACATGATGCAAAAACACACAGCCTTCTAATTTTCATTGCCTCAGGGAGACACAAAGTGCTGCATTGAGATATGGTCCATCTTGATGGCGGGAAATGTGAAACCTTTGGTTTTGACACTGTTGTGGAGTAACAGGAGGTCTGAGCGGCTTGTGTTTCTGTGCAGCTGAAGAATGTCCAAAGTGGCTCTGAGCACCTTTGGATTGGAGTAGGGTATTATCTTTTTTAAAAATAAAGGGAGCACGTGGGTAGTCATTTAAAGCCCTGATTCTGCAGGGAGTTGGTGATCCTTGAACAGCCTACAGGTAACTGTAGTCGTTGTGACGTTTGTTACACCCCAGTGTGGAGAACTCCCTTCTAGCCCTTTCTCAGTGCAGCCCGTTTTGCCCCCTTGCTTGCTCTCCCTCTGGCACGGCCACAGCAAGGGAGCAGAGAGCAGCGCCCACGACGGAGCGTGAGAAGGGAGCTTCCTGCGGGTATCAGAACCGTTAAACCGCTCTCGTTATACTGCTCTCCAGGTCCACGCTCTGCCTTTAAGGCTCCTGTATACAATAGAGCCATGCGACTCATTCTGAGGAATTTCACTTGTTTGGCTTTCCTTGAAAGTTCTCAGATGTTTCTTCAGGGGAGGAGCCCTGACATTGGCTTCAAGCTTCACTTTTTGGGAGTTTTGCTGCCAGCCTTAAAGTTCATTTGGAGCTCAGATTTCTGACTGTAAAAGCAGCACACGTGTATAACACTTATTCTCTTTCTTTCCCCCCCTCCCCAAAAATCTTCCCCACCCTTTCCCTATATTCTTCTTACAGGTACTTTAAAACAGAATTATCCCCAAAAGAAATTCCTGGAAAGTGGAGGCACTCCCTCCTCCTCCCCCCGTTGGTCTTTCATAAGAAGAAGAAAAGGACCTGACACATTTATGTAGCTTTCTAATAGCATTAAAAACCAATGCCTTTTTGGGGGGAGGGGGGCTCTTATTTTTTGTTTGTTTGTTTGATGTATATATCTTATTCAAAGAAAGAAAGAAAAGAAAAACACAAACTTTATTTTGTGTCTTACGACTTTAAAAGTCTCTTTTTGTAATGTTAAACAATTCCCTGCAACCAAAGCTGAGCTTTAGATGTGCGGTTGCAATTCTACTTGGAACTATATGACGAGCACTAAAATATTCAGGTTTGATTGTTTTTTTTTCTTGTGTGTGTGCGTGCGCGTGCGTGCGTGCATGCGTGCGTGCGTGTGTCGGTGCGCTTGTAACAATGGATCAGGCAAAATGGATCATTTTCCAAATTAAAAAAACAAACACAATTGTGACATGTGTGTAATATATTATATAAAAGATTTTTATACTGCTGTTGAGTGAAAACACCTGTACATTGTCCCAGCCTTCTTGAAAGAGAAATAAATAATAATTATATTCGAAGCAATTCAGTTTTAAGTCTGTGATGCACTAGAAAGGAGGCAAGTCAGTGCACTTATTACCATTCATGCCCAGATCGCAGCTCTGATCATTAAGCAAAGATGGTTGGTTGGAGTCTAAGAACCATGACCAGAGTTCCATTTGCAGAGTGGGGCATTCACCCAACTCCTCTTTCCCCTTGCAGCCCCCATTTTCCTTTCCCCCCAATTCAATCCTTAGGGTTAGCAAACCTTCAGGGATGGTGTGGCAGGTTTGTGGGGGCTGCAGCTGGGGGAATCACCAAATATTGGGGGGCCCTATTTGCACGAGCAGAAGTGCCTTGCACAAGCAGCCCTTTGGATCCAGCCCATTGTAGTCCAGTGGGTGGAGTGTATCTGGGAGACCTGAGTTAACTGGCCTTGACCCAGCTCTAGTTGTGCTTCACTGCTTGCAACAAATGGCCCTGGTTTGGGGATGCCTAGCCTTGTCCCCATCAGAGCCATCCATTAAGCTCAACAGGAACTGGACGAGGACTGTGTTGTGAATATGGATGCACATCAGCCAACTATGTGGATCTCCCATGCTGGATTTGGGCAATTGTTTCTCAGCCTCAGTTTTCCATTTGTAAAATGGGAATAAATGACCTACCTCACAGGGTTGTTGTGAGGATGAACCTAATAAAGATTCTGAAGCACTTTGCAAATGAAATGGTCTATATGATGATTGGCCTTCAGCCAGTGGACAAAAAAAAAAAAAGGCCCACAAGCTCAGGGTTAGGCTATTTGCTTTGTATGCGGAAATCCCACATTTGTTCCTCAGCATCTTCAATTAGGAGGGTCTGTTGTCGAAGGGGTAGGGCCTGAGTTTCCTGCTTTCTTTAAAGAGCCTGAGCCCTTGGAGAGGCAACGCCTGTTGGGAGTGGGCGGCACTGGGCTCGGTGGGGCCATGATCAGACTCCCTTTATGCAGCTTCATGTCTTCCTATGACAATTGCTGTCAACATGGTGACTATTGCAGCTTTGTTTATTTTGTGTCATTTCTGGATCCCACCTTATCCCTTATCTTAAAGGCTTATGGCAAGTAACAACCCATTATAACAGTGGGAGGAGAAAATGATCCAGGAAATGGAACTCTTTCCCTGGGAGGAGAGGCTGAATTAAGCGGGGGACGGATGGCACTTTAAGCTTAGAGTAAAGATCATACAGCTAAGGAGGGAATGACAGCAGCTTAGAATATTACAAGTGGGTCACTGAGAGCAGACAGACAGTTTGCTCCCTGTCTGTAATGCTCGATTTCCCAATCGCCCAATCAAGCTGACTGGCTGTAGGTTCGGAACTGACAAGAAGGGACGTGCTTCTTTATCCAGTATGCAGCTGACGTGGAATTTGCTGCCAGAAGAGTTGGCAATAGCCACTGACAGACGGCTTGAAAAGTACTGGCTGAATTCATGGACAACACGAACTTCTAAAGGAACCGCCAGGGACAGAGACAGGCGCTGGGGGACAAATACCATGGGAAGGTACACAGATTGTACAAGCATCCAGCATAATGTGTGAATAGCCCTTTAGGGTTTGGAGTGGGATGTTCACCCCTACCCTACCCCTTTTTTCATGGCTGTGTGCCCCTATTTCCACTACAAAATAGTTACTCCCATGTGATTCCCCACCAATTTCTAATCAGTCAGTTCCTAAAGTGGGAGAATCGGTGATTGCAAAAATCAGGCTGCAGAAACTCATTTGTCTAGGAGAGGCCAAACCTGATGAGCTTTTCCGACCCCTTGGTTGGTAGCCGGGAAGATATGCTCATCGCTCAGTGAGTTTTCATAAAAGCCACCCGTAAGACACAGTGGCAAATAGATCCTAGTGGCTTTATAATCATGTGCATTGAACTCCTACAGCCAGAGCCGTTTGTCTTGGACTCCATTGTGCTCCAGCAGTCTCTCCTGGCCTAAGTTGTTTGCAAATAAACCATTGATCATTGGACTCCTCAAAGTCTTGCAAAGCAACCTCCTCTGTGGATTTGCCTTCCCTCTGCTGACGGGTAATTTATTCTTGTTAAAAAGACGAAATGGAAGCCTGTTAAACATGCACTGAACAGTGACAGTGAGTGCATTAGACGGGGGCTTCTGTACTGTGCAAAGAAATGATCTGCTACAAGGCATTTAGAGCAAGCTGGGAGTTGACACGGGCAGCGTCAAAGAGACAGGGCCATTTTCACACGGTTTACCAGTGTGACTGTTTACCAGTGTAAGTCAATAGTTTCCATGTTTACCAGTGTAAGTCAACCCTGATGCAAATATTTGTAAGATACTTATTTTCAAACATTTTTGGCCATCATTGCACAGCATGCTTACGTGTACACTTAAAAGTGCCATTCTGTACAATTGTTCGGAGAAGTACGTCCTGCTGTGGTCAGTGGTGCTGCCTTTATTTCCAGGTTGCTTTGCGTAGGATTGCAGTATCCGTGGAATGCTTGGAGAAGTGAGGGTGGAGCAGGTCCCAGGTGTTTAGTCCAGGGCATCTCCAGCTAAGCCTGTCTGAAAATGGGAAGAGCTGCTACCGTATTGAGCTAAATGGAGCAACAGTCTAATTGTAGAAGGCAGCTTCATATATACACTATTTCAGCCTTTTCATTGAGCCACAGCGGACAGCACAAAAAAAGGGATTCTTCCCAATCAATTCAGGGCTGGCTGACGCCCAATGGAGCCGCCATTCCTGCTGCTGCCGCCACCATGCCCCCCAACCCGACACGCCCCTGACCTCACCTCACTCCTTCCTGTAGGTGGGCTCTTTAAACAAAGCAGGAAACTGAGACTGTGCTGGGAGCGCTCCTGGTGTGTTCTGCACTTCCTGCTTTGTTTAAAGGGCCTGCAAAGAGAGAGGTAAGGCAGCTGGCTCTGTCTATTGTGCTGCTCTCCCCCCCCGCCCCCGCCCAATGCAAACATCATTGTTCATGGACTGCCCATACATCTAATAACTGAATTTTTCAGCCTGCAGCTACGAGAAAACTAGTCCCATGGCCACGGATGAGCCATCTAATACCAGAGGTTACAGTGGCAAGTCCAGCTTGTGGAGTCCCTGTGGCAAAAACCCTGTGAAGGCCCTAAATGGCATTGTCAGAACACCAGTCTATTGTAGGTGTATCTGTGTGGTCTTCATGTTTTTGGGCATTGTCACCCCTCTCTCTGTAGCTTTTCTGTTAAACCTTACAGAAGCTGCCAGACAAGAGTGGGGGAGGAATGCAAATTTGATTCAGAGCTGAGTGGCAAATTACAACCAGCCAAGCTGGTTCAACCAGCTTCATGGAGCCAAGGTGAGTGACCAGGCACTCCTCCAATCAGAGGGACAGACGATGTCATTCCAAGAAAAACAGTTGCTGGCTGGAAGCTCTCTCTCTCTTCTTCCTCCGGCTTCAGGCAGGGAGAGCCCACTACCACCACGGGATGCGGGTGTAAAGAGTTGGTGGTTCCATCATCCAGACACAATCAGAACCATTTATTTAGTCAGAAAATCATTAGCATTTTATGTTGATTTCAGTGTTGTCTTTTCTCTGCATTATAAGCTTCATTCAAAACTGTAGCAGCTGCTCCAAGTTAAAGTGAATATGTGAGATGCTGCAGCACCTCAGTGCCATCTGCTGGCTGTTTGTATTATTGCTTTTAACCACCCCCCCAAAATGGGGGGCCACCTGTAAACTTGGCCACTTTGCTTTTTACCCCTAACTACAGATAATTTATGAACAAGATAAAAAGCATCAGTCCTGAAACAGATCCTTGAGGGAACCCACTTCACTATGAAGATTACCCATTTATTCCTGCTATCTGCTTCCTGTTCATTAATCTGTTGCCAAGCCATGAAGGACCTGTCCTCTTATTCCATGGCTGCTACGTTTACTGAAAAGCCTTTCGTGAGGGACTTTGTCAAAAGCTTTTTGAAAGCCCAAGTAAACAATGTCAGTACACTGCTGCATTCTGGAATCCTGTCCTTTTTCAAGAGTTGTGCGAAAAATTTTCAGGGTGTGTGCAGTGACGCTGCACATGCTGTGAACCCCACAAAGTCTTTCCATACCAGTATGAGCAAGAAAAAAAGAGGTGCAGACGCACAGACTTTCCAAGTAAAATCAATTCAAGATGTTTTTGCTTTAGTAAAAGCTGTAACGATGCAAGGAGCCTCTCTGTGGGATCAGATTGAACCATGTGGCAAGCCGCTTGCAAATATTACAATCCCCATGTGGAACTGTCACCACATGGAAATGTTTTTCGATGGCTTTTGTGAACAGTTCCACACTTTACATGGCAATTGTGTTTGCTGTGCATACAACAGTGTTGACAGAAGTGTTTCCAAATCAAACAAGTGAAGTGCGAATAACAGACACACATCCTTAAACACCCACCTGCT
Source organism: Plestiodon gilberti rubricaudatus (assembly GCA_026170595.1). Lineage (NCBI taxonomy): Eukaryota > Metazoa > Chordata > Lepidosauria > Squamata > Scincidae > Plestiodon > Plestiodon gilberti. Next base: position 12,606,467 of record JANXHW010000002.1, on the reverse strand, counting down.
TGAGAGCCCTGTTTGAATTCAAAGAACTTTATTCTGTTCCAGCTTTATGCTAGGGATTCTCAAAATAAGAGACTATTCAAATTGGTGATGGGACAAAGTCCAAATATGGGTAGGTGCCATCATACACCAGATTGCTTGAGCCCACCCCCTGGTTCTATCTTGGTTCAGACCTAGATATCTTCAAGATGGAATAGGGTTGCCAACCCTCTTGGATTGGTCTGAAGTCTCCAGAAATCAGCATCTATCCCCAAGGAATCAGCATCTATCCCCAGGAATTACTGAAGCAATCCTGGGGATTTCAACTGAGCCTCTAGGAATGTCCAATGTTACAACATGTTGGGGGGGGGAATCTCCTGGAATAGCTTCAGTCAGAATTGGTGACCCTAGTCACACATGAATCAGGTTTGCCTTCCCCAAACTCTCCAAAGCCTTGTATGGAACTTGTATGGACCATTGACTCAGGGAATGACCAAGGAAGCCTTGTATGGACCATTGACTCAGGCTGAGGGCATCAGATATTGCCTCGCATGGCATACTGCCATGTGTGGTCGTAAAAACCTCAGTTTCATTATGTCATAGAATCATCTTATTGGATGAGTGAGAACCATCTGGGTTTCTCAGCTCATAGTTACCTAACTAGGTGGGCTTGGCTGCCCAATCGGTGAACACATGCCAATCTCAGTAGGAGGGTTGGCTAGAATCCTCCTAGTTTTCAATCAGTTCCTAATCCATAAGAGGACCTGCCCCCTTATTCCCTGACTATGGAGTTTTTTCAGGAACCTTTGATGAGGGACTGTGTCAAATGCTTTCTGAAAATCCAGATATATAATATCAACAGGTTCACTTGCATCCACATGCCTGTTGACCTTCTCAAAGAATTCTAAAAGTTTTGTGAGGCAAGACTTACATGACAGAAGCCATGCTGATTCTCCCTCAGCAAAGCTTGTTCTTCTATATGTTTTATGATTTTATCTTTGATGAGGCTTTCCACTATCTTACCTGGAACAGATGTTAGGCTGACCAGTCTGTAGTTTCCTGGGTCCCCTCTCCTTCCTTTTTTAAAAGTTGGTGTGACATTAGCTATCCTAAGCTATCCATGAAGACAGTTAATTCGTGTTCTGATATGTGGTTATTTGGTAATGGTGCTATTTTTAAAGAATACTGCTGAAAAGATGGCTCAGCCACTCTTAGGATGTTGAGACATTATAGAAATATCTGGGAGGGTTGGGTAGGTCCAAAAATAGGAGGAAATGGGCAGAAAATAGGAAACACCAGGAATTCTTACTATACAGCCCTACCGCATTCCATTAGGTCCGAACTGGAAAAATTACTCAGATTAGGAGATAGGTTCTGAAACCTTTCTTTCCGATATGATTTATTTGTTACACTTCCTGGAAGTAAGTCCAGGGAGTGGTGATCCTCCTTCTACTTAGATCCCAGGAATCGGTCAGGAATAGGCTAGGAAGCATTTGTGTTTGTCCATCTCATGCTTCAGGAGCAATTAACACCTCCAGGCTGATCCTTACCCTCTTTTGCTGGATCAGCAGAAGAAGACTCCCGCTGCATTGATGGTTACAGTATACCTTTGTGAATTATTCTCATTAGATTAGTTTTGTCAGTCTAACGATAGCTCACTGTGTTTGCGTGCAGTTTTGTTCAGTCACTCCCTTTTGACTCCCTCATTGACAACAATTTCTTGATAACAGGGCCCACCTCCTCCTCCCCACCACTGCTTTGAGCTGCTACACCTCTCATAGCGCAATCCTAACCAACTTTCCAGCGCTGGTGCAGCCGCAATGGAGCTCCGAGGTAAGGGAACAAATGTTCCTTCACCTTGAAGAGGCCTCCATGACTGCCCCCGCATTGCAAAATGCAGTGTGCGCCCTGTTGGCACGGCTACACTGGTGCTGGAAAGTTGGTTAGGATTGCGCTGTCATTCTCCCTGTACCTCCATTGCCACTTACTTTCTTGTCCCTTAAGTGGTAAGAGGCTTATGAGGGAGTGTGTAGAAGAGGGAGTGTGGATGAGCGAGTTTAGAATCAACAGGGGGAGGAGATGGACAAGGCAGGGGGCTCTTGGTGGTGGATCCCATCAGAGGTCAGGATGTGGACCCTGGTAGATGCCCAACAAAGACTTAACTCCTGACACCAACACTGTGGGTAGAGCCAAGGTGGGCCCACCCTTCTCTTTTTACAGCCTCTCACACAGAGTGGTGCCACTTCTTATCAAGCAATAATCTTTGCACTAGTATTTCTCATAGCTCAGTGATAGAGCACATGCTTTGAGTGCAGAAGCTCCTTGGTGTCTCTAGGTAGGCCTGTCTCAAAACTCGGAGAGCTGCTGCCAGCCAGTGTGTTGTCAGTGGACAAAGACTGAGGTATTCGAGGATTAAAAGCCATGCTTTTAATCCTCGGATACCTCAGTCTTTGTCCATTACTGCGGGTCATGAAACTTTTTCTGCATATTTAGTGTTGTCAGTACTGGGCTAGATGGACTAATGATCTGATAGACTAATTAATGGGTGATCTCATTGATCATTAGATGGACTAATGATCAGTGTAAAGGTGCTTTCTATGTTCTCTGGAGATTAAGGACACACAGCAGTTGCATATACATGTTTGCCATGCAGACCAAATGCTTTTTTTCTGTGTTCCATATTAAAAAGTACTGCTTCCCCCCCTTTGTTTTCTTTTTCTTTTTGAGTGGGGGATTTTTATTAGAGAAGAGCAGGCTTTGGTGCTGACTGAAAGTACAGTACGCATACAAACACACATACTGACTGTACATACAGTATATCCTTGCGCGACAACAGATTATTGACATCATCCTTGATTAGGAAGCTGCTTATGGTTATGGGTGCCATGGGAAAATCCTCCCAGCGCCAGTCATGGTACATGGTGGTTTTCTTTTGTGTGACTAGGAGAACATGACTTGTTCATCCTTTTGAAATGATGAGATAAGATAATTAAGTGATAATTGTCTCTTTTTTCTCCCCTTAGGGAAAGATAAATGGCTCAACAATAAATAACAAGGCCACAGGCTGAGCTGCTGATTCACAGGCAGTTTACCTCCTAGCTCGAAAAACTAATGATGTGTTATACTTCAGCGGCAATACTAATTATTATTACAGCTGTTTATGTAATTGCTGACATTCCGGCTGTAGGAAAAAAAGAGATCTAATAGGTCATCTCATCTCTTTCCATTGCCAATGCTGGAAAGTTTCATGCTGCGTTACAATTTTCAGTGTAAGTTCGGTCTTTAGCGCACAGATCCTTAACACTTCCACTTGGGTAGCAGTGATGTAGACTTGAGTCTATTGACTCGGACCTGAATCGGACTCAAGTCATGTCAATGACTTGACTTGGCGATTGTGAAAGACTCGAAAGACTCGACTCGAGACTTGGAGCCTTTACGACAAGTCGAACTTTATTCAGGTTTAAACTTGTTTTCCCCATTAAATAGATAGGGACCCCCAACCAAAGTCTTGGGACTTGGGGGCAAAGACTTGGAACATGACTTGAGACTTGGACCCAGAGACTTGAGACTTGACTTGAGACTCGGAGTCAGAGACTTGATCCACATCCCTGTCAACAACCAGACCGAGAGAACTGGGAGCATGAGCCAAGAGAGGTATCATAGCAGGAACGGTAGTGAGGCAGGAGCAGCTGAAGTGCTAAGTTGGTTGCGACTCACAACTCACAACCAATGACTCGGGACTTAGTAGCAAAGACTTGGGACTTGACTTGAGACTTGGACCCAGAGACTTGAGACTTGATTCAACACTTGGAGTCAGAGACTTGATCCACATCCCTGTTGGGTAACTTCCTATAATGCTGATTGAATGTCTCCAGCTATTCCAACTATGTTTTTGTGATTTGGTGCCTCCAAACAATTGTTTCCTGATGTCACAGATGTTATAAGGTTGGATGGTAAGTGCCATATTTGCCATTGGAAAGCTACAAAAGGAGTTGACCAGCCTTCACTGAGAACATGCAGTTTCAGTGGAAACTCATCCGTCTCGGGGTCAAACTACACATTATGTCATAAATGACACATCATTGGCCTACATGTGCTTGATTTTTATTCTGAAAGAGCAGCCATGGGAGATTGCAAGCAGGATCAGGACCATGGTGTGAGACTTTAGTCCTTTGCCTCTACCATGATTATTATTAATAAATATTTATATACTGCTATTCAACAAAAAGTAGTTTACATAGCAAAACAAATCAATAAATGATCCTGATTGTAATCCAGGTTCCTCCCAGCTCCCCCCCCCCCCCCGCAGCTGTTATTTGCCTTGGGAGGTAAGCTGCTATTGATGCCAGTGTGAGTTTTTCTTCTGGGGCAAGTAATAGCCATGGCTGAGAAGGGTTCTGGCCTGGGATTCCATTGGGGCAAGGGGTTAAAGCAGCCCTCTCTCAGTGCCACAGTCTCAATTCTGATTGGGCTCCCCAAAGGTTATTCACTTTTAAAAAAAAAAGCATGTCAGGCAAATGATGTAGTAGTTTATTTAAAATATTTTTACCTTGCTTCTCCTGTCCAACCGACAGCTCAAAGTGGCTCACAACACAGATAAAAACAATATGCATAATAAAATAAAACTAAACATTCTAAAAAATAAGTAAATCCCAAAATCCAAATTATAACAGTTTAAGAAAAAAATGCAAATGTACCGTATTTCCTTGATTCTAAGATGCATGTTTCCCCCCCAAATTTAGGCTCTCTAAAAATGGGGTGCGTCTTAGAATCGAGGGCATCCCAAAATGTCCCCCAAAACGCAGTTTCCTTACTTACCAGGGTTTGGTAAGGGAGGCCTGCATGATCATCTGCGGGCCTCCTGATCTTCAAATCGCCAAAAACAATTTGGGAGATTGCAGACAGTCATGCAGACCTCCCTGAAGCCCCCCCCCCCAAGCCCCAGTAATTAAGGAAATTGCATTTTCTGGCGGACTGCAAAGGCACTGCTCAAAGGCAATGAGGAGATCGTCAGCTGCAGTGCGAGGCATGCTGGGGCGAGCTCTCAGGTTCAGGAAGAGAGAGAGAGAGCTGCTGAGCAGAGGGGGCAAAATGGCGCGGTAAAACTCTGATCGGCGAAATGGAGTGGCAGGCAAGCTGGGGAGAGTTGGTGCTGAGTGGGCAAAATGAAGGAAGGAGGTGCATCTTACAATCGATGGTTTTTAATTTTTTTCTGCTGGTGGTCCTGGAATTAGGGTGCGCCTTAGAATCGATGGCGCCTTAGACTCGAAGAAATATGGGTATGTATGTAACATGCCATGTGGCTGTCAGCACAATTGTACCTATGGATGCACACTTATATTGTTTTTAATTTATTTTGTGTATTGTTTTAAATTATGTATTTTTTATCTTTGTTGTAAGCCGCCTTGGGCATTTGCCTTGGCATGGGATAAGGCGGGGTATAAATTTTTAAAATTAAATAAATAAATATGTGGCAAGAGCGCATTGAGCAAGAGCACAACCCACTGCATGTAAGAAGCTGCTTTATACATACTGACTCAGACATTAGCCCATCTGCTTAGCATTATCTGCATTGACAGGATGCAGATCCCCAGAATTTCAGGTAGTTGCTTTTTCTAACTCTACCTGGAGATACTAAGGATTGAACATGGGCCCCTTTGCATGCAAAGCATGTCCTTGTCAGGTATGGCCCCTTCTCCAGTGCACCAATGCAGTCTTGGTGACTCTCCGATGCAAGGCATGACTCATTGAGCCTGCACAGATTTCTACACTAGAACCAGAGATTAAACATAAGAACCATCTTGATTATCTGGATTAGACTAGGTGCCCTTGGAGATGTAAGTTTTTGAGACCTTGAAGTTGAAACCTGAAGAACTCTAGTGTACCTGTGGGCATACTGACACAATGATAGAAGAGGCATTCTTTATATCACCTGAAAAGGCAAAATGGAGAAGAAGCCAGTGGTTTACCAGTGGCTGGTGCCAGAAAATCAAGACTGTGCCTGGTAAAGAAGAACACTAGGAGCAGATCCCTCTCCAGGTGCATCTTCATCATTTCTGGAAGTCCAAGAACTCTGGAGAGGCCAACTCACATGCTGCATCACTAACACAACTTTGTGGGGGCTACGAAAGAGTTATACAAAAACTATTTGGAGAACCATCTGTGACCCTCTTTCATTGAGCAGTCAGGCAGAAAAATGTCAGCATCATGTTATATTCCACAGACTTTTTAAAAAAGGAACTTTCGCAAGGTTCTCTGCGCAGAGCGACTCTTCATCAGGGTGGGGACGAGCACAGCAGAAAACGTTGGCCTGATGGATTAGGATGGAACTTCCAATTTCACCTTTGAGAAGAACAGTAGATGAGTAAATGGTCCACTGCTTTTACAAAAGTTGCTTTCTTACCACCGATAAAGTTCAGTGCAAAATATGGACCTTATGGGGAGCTCAGTATTGTCTACTATAATGCAATATACAGGAATGTCAGGTTTCTTCTCCTATTGCAAATGGAAAGCTCATGAAACAAACTAGGACTGGTGTCAGTATAGACGCAGGCAGAGCCGGCCCATGACCTCCTGAGGCCTGGGGCGTTAATTGCGCCACGGAGGCGGGTGAAAAATGGCCATGCTGCGCAGAGAATTGGCCTGCCCTCCTGGCAGGGGGGGCATTTTTGGGCCACGATGTGGCAGTGGCGGGGACACAACTGGCGGGGCTTCTGACATTCCATGTGGGGGGCGCCGGAGAAGCTAGCTATGCCTCTGGCTGCCTACCTGGGCAACCCAACTCTTGCAGTTTGAAGTGGGACAGCTCAGGACAAATTCTGTCACACAAGATGTGTTGTCTGTTGACCCCTGGCTATGGAATTCAGGCTCTACAGATGCTTTGCTTATTAAACAATTTTATGAGCAGGGTTCTGCCAGCTCTATGAAAGGACAGGACTCCAAACACAGCACTGCACAAGGTTTCTCCTAGTCTGGGTATATTACATTACCTTCTGTACACAGTTAGAAATTGCCAGGAGTTGTTGAGACCAAATTCCACAGGGTCACGCTTGCTAACAAAGTCCAGCTCAGCAGCTTCCCTTGGGAGTCTCTTTGCAGTGACTTCTTAAGGTCTGCCACTACAGAGTGCAGCGGTTCTATACTGAGCAGTTGAGAATATCTTTATCTTATGGCTATTAAGTTGGCAACAGGCTGCTGAATGATTGATTTAGAGCTGGCTGTTATAATGCTATATGAATCCCATCAACCCATATGACGTTGTAATTGCTGTTAACTTTAATGTCCTACACTGCCTCTGCAATGAACTCTTGGGGAGTGGAGGTTGAATCCAGGCAGTGGAGGGAAGGAAGCCGCGGGAATACCACGAAAACCAGCAGGGCCTCATTGGAATATGGCGGCCATGTAAGGCCGGCCTGGAAAGGGGCTTGGGATATTGGCGCAACCCAGAGCCAATATCCCCACTTCCTCCCAGGCCAGTCTGGCCAATGGCTCCCTCCCCCGCCACCCTGTAAGAGCTGTCTGGCACTGGAACAATCTGCCTCATGAAGTTGTGGACTACCCCTTATTAGAGGTTTTCAAGCTGTTGGACAGCCGCCTGCCAGGAATGCTGTAGCCAGGAGCGTCACTAGGGTGCGCGCGCCGCCCTAATGACCTCCTGGCCACCGCGACAGCCGGCCGGAGAGGATGTCTCCGGAGCCGGCAGCAGCGGAGGCTCCGCTGCTGCCGGCTCCGGAGACATCCTCTCCTGCCGGCTGTCCGGGCCTTCTGACAAGGCCCAATGCGGCGACGTCATATTTATTAGGTTTTCGCGCATGCGCAGTACGTTTCTGAGGGCAAAGGGCTGCCCTTTTGCCTTCAAACATTCTGCGCAGGCGTGAAAAACCTAATAAATATGACGTCGCTGCATTGGGCCTTGTCAGAAGGCCTCGGACCTCCGCCGAGGGCGGACGCTCCAAGGCCTTCTCCTGGAGCGGAGGTGACGTGCGCGGCGCGTGGGACCATGCGTCACCCTTTGCGCGCATCACCCCCAGGTGGTCCGCCCTCCCCGCCACGCTCCAGTGACGTGGCTGGCTATAGCAGTTGCCTGCTGCAAGGAGGACTAGATCACCTCCAAGGTCCCCTCCAACTCTAACATTCATGATTCTATGGACCTGTCCACTTCCTTAGAGTGGTTTGGGGAGTAGATTCTTGTGCAACCTCAACCATTTGAAAGGGGGTGGTGTAGTGGTTCGAGTGCTGGCCTTAGCTGGGAGACCAAAACCCTACACAGCCACAGCTCTCAATCTAACCTATCTCATAGGGTTGCTCTGAGGATAAAAGGGAAGGACCATAAACATCAGCTGTATTCCCTTGCAGGAAGGGTGAGAATTTTAGCTCAGAAACCTTAGTTCAGAATCCATAATGTCTAAGAAAATATGCTCAGGGTGAGCCTCTAGATGTCACTGTAACTTAAACAATGGATCATACTAGAAATGCAACCCTAATTCAACATTTTAATCATATATTCTTTCTTCATCCTAACAAGAAAGTACACACTTTTCCTTACAAATCCTCATGATGAGACCCTTTTTTCTCACTTCATGGCAACATCTTGCATAATTTTGAAACCACTGGCATCAAAGGATGATCTAAGTTCCGATTAAACACTTCTTATATGCACATATCAAAAATGCTGCTTGTCACTTTCTCTCGTTGGACGCTTAGATCATTACTGTCTGGCTCTGATTTTCTGCCCTCCTAGGTTCCCACTTAGCAACTAACGTTCAGAACTCACTATTGACTGAACACTGCTAGGATTATTTCCTTCATCCTTGCATCAATATTGTTTGAGACAGCTGGACTACTTTGTTCTCCAAACGTATGAGCCAGATGTCTGTGCTAAGCTAAATGTTCACTAGGGTTGATTGTTTTGGCCACCAAGGTAATGATTTTGAGAATCTCCCAGAAATTTCTCCCATAACAATGCTCCTTAAAGGTTCTCAATACAGTAACAAATCCACACAACCCGTGGGTGGGGGCCGCCATGGACAGCCCCACGGCTGCCACACACCCTGCCCCTGGGGCGTGTGATGGCAGCGTAGCGCACCACCGTGCGTGTGGACACGCCCCCGGCGCTTTTTGGCTCCTTTTTGGAGCCAAACGGTGCAAGAGAGGGCGGGCCGAACCACAGCCGCCCCCATCGGTACGAGGAACAGCCCGCGCCCTGGGGCCCACCGTCCCAATCGCCCCCATCGGTACAACACCTCTGTCTCAATATCACATTTTCATGACCACTCACAAACAATGTGCAGTTACTGTTTCATCACTCTACTGTGTGCTAGAGACCATTTTTTTTGTTTCTGTTTCATATTCTCAACCAAATAGGAATCACATACTGAATATGATTATGTCACAATGCTAGGTAACAAATTCAATTTAGTTCTGTGTTAATATGTCACAAAAGGCAAATAAAGCCCTTTAGAATGAGGCCAACAGAATGTGGTACTAGCCACATGGGCAATCCTAGCCAATCAGGGACCATGCTGAGACTCAAACAGTTTCTTAGGCCTTTTGCAATGATCCCGGAAAAATCTCATGATCCCCATGGGAATTATGGTGAATTATCCACCCACAGTGGATTATCATATACACTCACCTACCATGTGAAGAGGCATCATCATGATGGGAGTATCCCTGTTCCACATTGTCAAGTGTGGATGATGCTGCATCTATTAACATTTGAAAACTATTAATATATTAGTCAAGAATACTGTATTAATCTATGTGTTGTACTCTTTCTTAAATAATAATACACTTATTGAAAAAAAAAAAGATGGTGCTGATCCATCTAGCCTATGGATCAGCCATGGTGATAGATCCAGCTAGATTAGCACAGTTTGGGGACAAATTTTCATGGTCTTAGGCCAAGGTCCTTCCCAATCCCTGCAACCAGGAATCCTTTTAGGTGGTTCCTCTACATGGAAAGCAGGTGTTCGGCCAGTGACCTTGCCTTGCAAGCATGCCATATAATAATATCTCCCTGAAGACTGAAGGGACCATTTCATTTTTGTGCTGTGCAGGGGTCTGAACAGAACGAGAAGTGGGAGCTTAACAGCCCCCCCTCCCACGACTAGTTTCACCAGCACATCTTTGTTCATTAAATGTCTGAAATCAACAGGCTCTCTGACAATTTTTCACCATCTTTTTCTGTTGTGTCTGGTGAGCCTGGAAACTGGTTTGTAAAATGTTGGCCTTACACTTCATGGATTGAGAACGCTTTAAGCTCACATCCCCTGCAACAAACAGTTCCCATCTCCAGCTTCTTTTCCAAAATCTCTCTTCCAAAAATCAATCTTTATCTCACAAATGTATCTTGCTGGGGACAGAAACCGCCAGGGGGCAATGACAGCAGCGATAAACATATCTTAGTAATTATCTTAATTTTTCTCATTATCATGGTCAAACTAGGATAATAAAAATGCAGTACTTACTATTCCAGTCCGTGGACAGATACCATAAAATTCTGATGACTTATACTCTGAATGTCTAATGAAAATGATACACGATTGATGGAAATCGTGCTGGGTCCATTGGCACGTTTTACTTTGGTTTCAGCATAGGTCGACACCACTGCAAAAATGTTCATATTAGTTTAGCTAGCAAAAGACTGGTGTACATCAGCCAGCAGATCTACTTGTCCTCCTCCCACAAACAAAGTTTCATTGGCCTGGTGTACGCAAAAACATGGCCAGGAATTCAGGTTATTCCACAGGTTATTGGCTTTGACTAGTGAGTACTGGGGCTTAATTTAAGCCAGGGCCCCTCCTGGCTCAACCGCTTCAGGGATACCAAGCTCGACTTTTGGAATGTGTGAAGAAATAAGCAAGTACTTCTCTAAAATCAGAGTGTGGTTGGTTTCTCAATGATTGCTTCTGCGAATCAAAGCTTGATGGAAGGGGCTTCCACAGAAGAAAGTGTGACCCCCCCTGACTAATTTGAAACACCAACACCTTCTTGAGAACTCCTGCTGAGTTTTCATCATAGTTTTTAATTTGACCCTAGTAACAATGGACTTGAGATACTATGATGGTGTAACTGACACCAGGAATAGATATAACACTTGACTCACTTGCTTGAGGCACCCAAAACTGTCAACATGTAGCTGTAGCTCTCTGGTAGACCACCTACTTTGCAGGCACAAAGTTCCAGGTTCAATCTGTGGCATCTCCAGGCAAAGCTGGGAAAGAATGCTATCTGAAACTCTTGAAAGTTGCTTGAAATACCAAGCTAGATTAGCCCTACCAGCGTCCTGGAACTGAGGCTGGCTTCAGCCTAGAGCGGACCCGGGCCACTCCCAAGTGTGCACCGCGGCTGCCCAATAGGGTTCTGGCTTCCAGACCTTCTGGTCAACAACACGACGGAAACCGGAACCCCTTTGGGCAGCCATTGAGATGACGGCTGAAGTTCAAATAGGAACATTTCTTGACCGCTACATTAGCTCATTTTCAGCACAATCCTATGCGTGCCTTGTCAGAAGTTCCATTATGTTCAAAAGAGCTTACTCCCAGGAAAGTACTGGAAGGCCTTACTCCCAGGAAAGCCTTTGTGTACTGAATCTGTGTGGTGTCATGGGAAGAGTGTCGGCCTTGGGCCATAGAGACCAGGGCGCAAATCCCTGCTGGACCATAAAGCTCATTGGAAGAACTTGGGCCAGTGACTATCTCTCACTCAGCCTGACAACTCCACAGCCTTGTTGTGCGAAAAAAAATAAGTAGTGGCCGGTTGCTGCCCTGAGCTTGTGGGAGGAAGTGTGAGGCGAAAATCTAACAAATAGAATGACATTAAGATGACAAAAATATGCAGACCTGGCTATGTGCACATTAACATACGGAAGCATAACTCTGCTTACATGGAAATGCCATGTGGTAAGAAGGTTCTACCTACCCCTGCCTCAGTTTCCCTGTCGCAAAAGCCAGCAAACGTTTTCTCAAATATCAGTGCTTTGGAGCCAAGCAAAGGAAAACATTCCACGTGAGTTATGTCTTATTTTTCTTTCAACACATCATGAGACTCATTTCTTTGCTCTGTGTTTTACCCAGAGAAAATGAAAAATGGCCTTTCCTTAATATTGGGATAATGAAGCAACTGTTTCCCACATATCTTTGTATGAGGTGTCAGAAAAATATTTATGAAATGTTTTGGCAATCAGCCAGCTGAAAAATGATAAACTGTTAATATCTAATCTTTTCTGGGCTCCTTTCAACACTGCAGACGCCCCTTTGGAATGAGGTTTAAAAGTGAAACATTGATTCTTGCTTCAGATGGGACAGGTTTGCTCTTCAATTGTATTCTGTTGACAGATATGAATCTCAGGAGAACTTTTTGCAGTAAAGAGTAACTACTAAGCTTCTCTCTTCAAGCCTGACCTCCCCTACCAGGCTTTCGAATGGGGATCAGGGGGGTACAGGATATGTTCTGTGACCAGAGTGAAACTCACTAAGTAAAGGAGTTGATGTGAGTTGCTAGTCTAGACTGAAGACAGATGTAGCATTTAAATACTATCTAGTCTTGTGTAGCACAATCAAGATGAACACATTTACAGCGCAATCCTACGTACGTATCCAGCGGGCAGCCCAGAGCCGCCTGCCGGATCCTATGCCCATTCCAAGCCACTCTGCAGCGGCCCGGGGTCTCCTTGGGGGAAGGAGTCAGTTATTTAGCTGGCGGAAGTCAGAGGAGGCCATGTAACGGCCAAGCCAGCCCGGCGGGAGATGGGGATATGGCGGACGCCATCCCCACCCCCCGGGACGGCTCAGCCAATGCCCCCCTCCCCTTGCGCCGGCCGCCCTTATTCCGGAGTCATTGTGAATGTGCTTATGGCATGTTTGTGACAGCTTTTGGCAGCGGAGCGCTTGCTCCACTGTTGTTTTTTGCACAGGATTACGCTGTTATGGAGGCACAGGTTTTCACGGACTACATTGTGCATCAGGTGTGTTCATCTTGAAGGTGCTACCAGGCTCTGTGCCATTTTTGCTGCTACAGGCTACTATAACGAGTTCTGGACATTTTTAGAACAGTGGTGCTGGTTTGAAAACGTTTTCTTATGGAAGCTGCCTTTCATGAATCAAAATATTGGTCCAGCAAAGGCAGTATTGTCTGCAGAGCCAACGTATCCATGAAGCCAACTGAAGCACCCACCACCGTTTGCCTTGGCCTTGTAGCATGAGAAGTTCTGTAGCCAAACAGAATCAGTACTAGTGCTCCTGTTTTGGATACAGTGCTCCCATTTTTGGCGTGGCTGAACCAGTGTGGGTGCGTGGGGGGGGGGGAAGGATAGGATTGGGCCCTAAGGCTGCTCTCGTGTATACATTTTCCAGAGCATAAACCCCACTGAACACAAAGGGACTTATTTTTGAGTAGACTTGCACAGGATCGCATTGTAAGGCTACCTAGTTTGTTCGTAACAGAGGCAAGATTTGAAACAGGGACCTCCTGATTCACAACTCAGCCTCTTAGCCTTTATCATGTCACACCAGCTCCCTTCTTTTTGATGATAATGATGATGTATCTTTGTTTTTATAGATATTGTTTGCGGCTGTCTTTTATTATTGTTTACAGGGTGGTGTTTTTAGATGTTTTTAATGGTATTTCTTCTTTTCTTCGTGAGCCACTATAGGTATATCTTGAAAAGGGAAGTGCGAGAGTACAAAACAGAATTTTAAAAAACAGAACTATCATAAGGTCTGGAACATCTTTTTAGGATTCTGAACAGGAGCAATATGAGTGAAAAGTGGATTTTCTTGGAGATAGGGTGGGAGGGAGAATGCATGAGAGGATTTGGGAGAAATGTGATGACTAGCGAACGGTTCTGGCTGCTCAAAGTATTCTTATACAACGTTCTATGTAATGGTGACAGCAAATCGTCTCGTTCTTGTCGAAGTACAAAATATAAATAACACCTCCACATGCAAGGAAACAGATATGATTTTACAACGCAACGATACAGATCAACAATAATATTTGTGGAATTATATTGCTGAGATTCCAGCACAAATAAATTGTGGTCACAGAGTTGGTAATACTGTTAGAATGCAAAGAAATCATATGAGTTGACAGGGTAATAATACACAGCATTTTCAGGTGTTCCACGTACATTATCGTTTGTCAATTCTTACAACTGCTTTGCAAGTAAGTACATTGCAGATGGAGGGTGATTCAATGAACCTGAACAATTTAAATTAAATATATAATTAATTAATTTGAACAATATGTTTAAATTTGTTATTTAAATTTAATTAAATAATAATGGTCGGGGGGGGCATAATGAGGATTGGAACCACAGCAGGGGCGAAGTACGAAAGCCCCCCTAACCCTGCCATGATTCACAGTGCAATCCTATCCAACTTACACCACCGGTATAACCAGCGGTACAGCAAGAATGGGAGGCCCCAGAACAGAAAGGGTATTCAAATCCCCTTTGAATCACCCTTTGGAGGAGATTTGAATCCCCTTTCCATTCTGGGGCCTCCCTTTCTCGTTGCACCCCTGGTTACACCGGTGGTGTAAGCTGGATAGGATTGTGGTGTCAGTAGTGTAGCTGCCATAGGGCGGGGGGGGGACACCACCTCGGGCGGCATGTGTGGTACCCTTGAAAGGAGGAGCCGCTGCAGTGTCTCCTGGCATGAGCTGGGCCCTCCTGTCCACCCTCGCTTCCATTAGGCTCCTCCCAATGGAGTCTTTCCAGAATTGAGGAGGGGGTGGTGCGAGTGTGGGGGGTGGGGACTCTGGGGGGGCAGGGACTCTGGGGGGGCAGCACAATGTGGCATGACATCACCTGGCCGCAAGCATTGAGGGGGGCTAGCAACGCCACTGCCATGATTTCAGCTGCTTTGGGGTCCTTCCCATGCTATTTTTTAAATGGAGAAGCCCCCCATCCCTGGAGCAGCACACACATTTAACGTGCTTTGGCCCTTAACCACTCCGCTGCTCCAGCTCTCATTAAAGCCTATCTTCGAAACCTTTGAAATCCAGGATGTTGCTTTATCCCTGATGGATGACAAAGTGGCCGCCTGCCCAAAGGTCATGTGCTACCGCCTCGGAATGGCTGCATTCTGTTCATTTTATTCATCGGAGCTTGGAGAGGTTTTTCTCCTTCTGTTTTATACTTGCAATTCATGACCAGGAAACTTATTGGCCAATAACTATAGAATTATTCAAATGAATCCAGCTTCTACAAAGGACTTATTTTACAGTACGGTGGAGGGATGAAAAGGAACTATATAAGATTACGAGTTTTAAGGGCTCCAGAACTTTTCAAAAAGTTGGAACAATGAATAAAAAGTTGGAACATTAATAGGGAAACTTTTTCTCTCTTTGGTTCAATAGACAAAGTATGCTTAGCTAACTGGGGCTGAAATCCTACGCATAGATAGGTTTGGGCTATACAATTTTGTACATGGAATTGGTGTAATTGGACTGTATCCTGGGCTGAAAGACCTGGAATAAGAATGAGCCAGTGAAAACTCTTCCTGGAAGGAATCCCTAAATTGTGACTCAGGACCAATCAGCAGTTGGGATCCAAACAACAACTTTAGGTGTGCTCAGTAGCATTTTGGACATTTTAATCTTCGAACAACAGGCTTCTGTCCATATGACACACGGCTGTTGATAGCTTCTTCAATTTCAAAAGCAATTTGCCATGCAGCGTGCTGGATGGGAAAAAGTGCTGTTCAAGAAGCACAAGTCAAAATGACCTCCCCAGGATGTGCTGCCGGAAAACGCTGTACAGTTCTTTGGATCCTGGCCATGGGGAGGACAGCATAGCTCAGGGTTTTGCACAGGGGAAGGTTCTAGGTTCATTCCTGGATGTCGCCAGCAAATGGACATGTAACAGGACTGGAACCTGGAGAACCACAGCCAGAGGATCAAGAAGATCAATACTGTGCTTCAATATACGGTTGGGATCTTATGAGGTAGCACCAAGGAGAAGGACTGGCTGTCCTAAGCCTTGCTGCTCCATGCTGCCCCCCGCAACAGTGGCCAGAATGGAAATTGCAGGCAGCCAGGCTCATGTGTCCTGAGGCACCAATAGGGCCCCAGATGGCCATATACAGGAACTCACCTGGGCTTGTGGGCTTCTCATCTTAAGGATAAGTTGCCAAATTGTCTTGCCTCACCTTCTCTGACTGTTCCAGCACTTGACCCATGCCATATGCCTCTGGCCCTCCAAGTCCTCACTGCCGGCCCACCTTTGACTTCTGGCCCTTTGGAGACTCATCTCCCCATGGTGGAACCAAGGCCTGTTTGGCTCAGACCCTGCTGAGACCTCACAAGGTTTAGATATTTGGTGCATACCTGCCCTGTTTCCCTGATTATTGTTGCTAGGTGAGGGGTTTGTCCAGGACTATACAAGGGGAAAAAAAACCAAGTTCCACACCCAGGATTTGCTCACAAAGTCACATTACGCACATTAGTATAGAATTATGCTAACTGCATACGTATTTGTCTAACAGTGCCAACTGTGAACATTCTTTAGCGCTTTACAAATGGGAAGAGAGAATATGTATATCATGGGGGTTTGGGAAGTAAAGTAAAACACTACGTTAAGAGAGGAAGAAAGTCTGTTGAAGGGAAGCCGACGTCCAATAGAGATTTCACTGTGAATAAATTAGGCAAAACATTCTGGGCAAATCGGCAAGTTCCTGTTTTGCATGCTTTCCCTGAGCAGATTTCTCTCTAGTTATCTGCAGTCCATTCTTCCTCTGAGGAGCTGGGAGTATGTGAGGTTTCCATTGGGTGATCTCTGCTCCAGGGAATGGCTGAGCCCAGACCTGTTTAGCTTGCAGAGATTGGACTTAATGACCCTTCAGGCTAATGCCTCTCCCCCTCCTCCTGTTTGCATATTCAGTATTTGAGTTTTTGCAAAAAGGGGGGGGGCAAAGAACTTGCAAGAGGAAAGTAGTGGAGGAATGCCTGGGGTGGGTGGCGGTGCGGCCCACCCCCCGGGCAGCACCCGGAGGGGCAGTGCACCAGCGGGGGGGCAGTTTACTGGCGGCGGCACAGACATGAGCGGGTGGCGGTGAAAAAGACGTGAGCTTTTTGGCCCACCCACCCAGAGTGTTGCTTGAGCCATTTCGCGCATGTTCTGTGCGGCTGCAGCGTTCCGGACGATGTCAGCGTTGGGCAGGGGGGTGGTGCTCCACACAGGGCGTGCAGCAGCCCCACCCCTGGGGGCATAGCTACACTGCTGCCACCTGCTGAGCCAGACTATTGGGCCATCACCAAGCTTAGGACGGTCTGCTCTGGCTGCAGCAGCTCAGGCGAGAGAGGCCTTTCCCAGCCCTGCTATTCGAGAACCTTCCACTGCTGATGCCTGCAGTCAAAGCTTGTGCTCTGCCACTGAGATATGAATAGTTGATGGGAAGGGAGAGGAGACAGTAATAAGCGATGCAGGGGCCACGACAACTCCCACCTGTCACAATATCTCTTTTAAGAATGAGTATCACTAGATTGGGAGAATACACTGGTAAATCCAGGTTCAAATCCCTGCTCAGCCACGAAGCTTCCTGGGTGACCTTGGGCCAGTCACGATCTCTTAGCCCCACCTACCTCACAGGGTTGTTGTGAGGACAAAAAGGAGGGAAGGAAATATGTACACCACTCTGAGCTCCTTGGAGGAAGGGTGGTATAAAAATGTGAAAAATAAATAAATAAATAAAAGTAGGTGGGTGGAGCCTCAGACTGCAGAGCCCCGCCCATTTCCATTTATCCATTGTTGTCCCCACCTGTTTTTAGAAGGCTACAGAGCAGAGAGGGGCCATGATTTGGCTAAAACTGGGAGAACGCTAGGGTGGTACTTAAGGATTTCATGAAGGCCCCCCCCCCCAATAAGAAAATCTATAACACATTCACATTCAACACAGCTATTTACTAGATTTATCCTCACTGTAAACAACTGCAAAGAAATCTCTATTCTATGAAAGACCCTGGCATCTGTACGCACTGGTAAAGTAAGAGCATAGATCACATCACTTCGTAGATACTTACTGGAGGCACTTGCCATGATCCAGCAAAAGCTTCATGATCTTGATTTCTGATGATGGATTTCCCCTCCTGGGAGTAGAAAAGGCTTTTGGAGGCAAAGTACTGAAGGAAGCGAGTGAGGGAATAATCTTACATCCAGCACTTCCTACCTTCACAGGTTTCCTGTTTGGATGGAGAGATCCCTCTGTGCTTATGACAGTACATATAGGGGGGCTCTTGACAGGCATTCCAATGAACGTTAGACTTAGAGCATTAGGAGAAGCCTGCCATTGCAATGCTGGTCCCTGCTCCTGTGTGTTTGTTTCACATCACATCAAACGACTGAAAAGGCAGATCCCTCCCTACACGTACAGGTCATCCTCACTAGACGTTAGCAACATGCACATGTGAACTCATACTCTGTCTGTCTTTCTTTTGGATTTCTGAAAGTTGGCAGATGTGAATTTCTCTTCCTTGGTATCTCCAGATAAAGCTGGGGAAGAAAGCTTCCCTGCCTGACACCCCAGAGGGCTGCTGCCATTCAGTGTATACTGACCTACATGGACCAATAGTATCATCAGTATCATCAGTCATGCAACTTGACATGTAAGTTGAAGGCTCTTGATGAGGGGATTTCATGCTGTGTTCTGGAGGACCATGGGTTCCTATGGAGGCCAATGGGTTCCAACAGTACCTATTGGGGTTCTCAGTGGGAAAACACAGAGCTGCAGTCTACCTTCCCTGAAAGATGCCTTGCCCACTACTACCTATTTCTCTCCTCATTGTGACTCTGGAGGGGAAGGGTGGAAGTGTTCAACGTGTGCAGTGATGGTGAGGCCCAACAGGCGGAATCTGCGAAATGAGTGTGCAGTCTACAACATGTTCCTGAATCCTCAACAACACCTTGGAGGGTGTCCAGCATTGGACTCACCTTCCTCCGGGGTGGCTGGTCCCCTGACGAACAATAGCAGCAATAGCGCAGCAGGCCTTGGTGGGCCTCCCGGCAAGACCAAGAGCAGCCACATCCCCCAGAGCAGCAGAAACGTGGCTCACTGATGAGTGTGTGCAATGTGGCCCTGTCCAGGGAGGCTGCCTGCCCCCGATGTGAATGCTGGGGGAACCGCGACCCTATCCCCAGAGCAGGCAAGAGAAGCTGATGAGCTGCTGGCCCCGCCACCAGAGGACGCTGATATCAGCCCTCAGGAGCAGCCAGGAGCAGGTGCACCTAGGGCAGCCACAGGCCGGCAGGGGGATGAGGCAGCAAACTGGGTGGGTCTATGGGGCTTAATCAGGCCTTGGGGGGGAGGTAAAAGGGAAGCCTGTGATGCGGCTGGGGAGGCTACTGTGGAGAGGGCAGACCCTGAGGAGGTGGAGGCTCCCTTTCCCTGTGCCGCAAGCCAAGCACCAGTAGGTAGAGGAGGAGGGGGAGGGTGAAGTAAACCCCCTCCCCACCCAAGCTCTGAGGCTCCTGACAGAAGGGGAAGAGAAATGCCAACCGGACTGTCCGCAGTGGGGCGACACCAAGAGGGTTCCTATCAGATGGGCAGCGGCACCTCAGCAGATAACCTGATGTAGAAAGGGTTCTCTGAATACGCCCTGGTGCATAGCATTTAGAAGAAACATTGTAATTCTCCATTCTAGGTCAAGAGTATATTACAACACAGCTGCCTAGCGCAGTATGTCTCCAGCTAGGGATTTAAAGCTCTGAAACAGACTGCCCTGAGAATAGCACTGCATGCAAATCCCCCAGTTATTTATGTAATGTTTTCAATATTTTATAATTAGGATGCTACCTATCCAAGCAAATCTATTTATCTAAGCTCGGGTATTTATGGTGCACCAGGCACCACAAGTAGCAAGATTCCAGACAGTAAATCACAAGGTCTTCTTAATGCACCTGACTTGGTAAGCGATGGCACTCAGTTGATTCGTGTGTGCAATGATTTAGTAGATATTCCCTTCCCTGCTTTTTACGTGCTGCTGTAATCCTGCAGGGTTGCTTCCTCCTCCCAATTAGTAGCTCTTCCTCTCTAGGTTCTTGGCACCTGAAGGTTCAGGATCTCAGCTGTTTCACTGAAGCATCACAATTCATTCAGTCCTCCACTCAGTTTATTAGCTTCCTTCTTCTAAGCAGAGCTGGAGCGTCATGGTGGCGGCGAATACATTTAAATGCGGCAGATGAAAAGGAACAATTGACTTAAATATAGGTCAAGCCTCCCTACTAATTGTTTGTTCTTTTCCAAGTAGAGGCTTAAGGATGTTTAACTAGCACTGTGCAGATTGAACAGTAGGGACATTGAGCTGCTGGCTTGGTGGTTCTTCGGTTGGGTTTATTCTTTCCGTTGGGAATTTCTAGTCTCTGTTTCAGATGGGAAAGATGGTAGACGCTGGGCTCTTTTCCAGTTACGGTTAGTCACTGGTAGGAATCAGCAAAATTGTGGTTTTGAGAAGCAAATGGGAACTAGAAGATCACAACATCCCTCCACCTAGCCCCAGGATCTAGTATTAGTGTTAATATTTATTACTAATGAATGGATTAATTACTATTAGTGTCAGGGCCAAACGAAATGTGTTATGGGAGTTCCATCACTGGCAATCCTGTCTTTTGCAAAAAAGCAGCCACAGAAGGAAACTCAGCTTGGATCAGGGCTATTGTACAGGGAGAGGGAGCTCTAATAATTCCTCCCCCTCCATGCCACAGCCCTGATTCGAAACCCCCTGAAACTGCTAGTGTGCTTGGAAATCATCCCCCATCCTACCTGTGACTGATGGCAGCTTCAGAGACAGGAGGCAAGTTGGGGAATCTGTGGGGGAAATAACCTTCCTCCTCTCCTTCTCCAATCCAAATCGACCCCTTCCTTTCACGTGGAACTTCCACGTCATGTCTAGTTTGGCCCTTTGAAGTTAATATTGTTCATACAAGGCCCTGAGTATTAGTACCGATTTAAACCGATCATTTAGGATCTCTTTTTTTCTCCAAGTCACACTTCCCAAAATTAGCCCCTCCCCCACCCCACCAAAGTACATTTTCCAAAGTACAAAAATAAGCCCAAAACCAAAATCAGAGAGACAGAAGGGCTCCGAAAATAATTACAATTTTAAATCCATGTTAATTAACACTTAATTAGCTGCTGATGGGGCAGATAAGGGGCAGGGCTTGGCGTATCCCCAGCAAGAGGTCCGCGTACCCCTAGGGGTACCCATACCACAGGTTGAGAACCCCTGTTTTAGACTGTAATCTTGCTGAGTGGGCCGTGTCTTCATTTTATGAATGTACATTAACAAACCACGATTCACAATAGTTCCCGCACATGTTCTAGGGCGGTGCCCTTGCATTCGTTAAGCCATGTCAGCATTGATCAATCAGCAGACTTAACTCTTTGGGGACCCAGGCCTGTTGGTGAATAATTCCCTTATATGAGCCACTCATACATTTGCACACGACACGTTTTGAGTTATAAAAATCATAAAAGGAATCCGCCTGTGACTGAAAAGTCTTGCTGTGGGAACGGGTACTCAGAGACGGAATTAATTTAGTAGCATTGATTTGGAAATGTCAAACGCGAGTAATGAAAAAGAGGGTATATTTCCCAAAGAGATCTAGGCATAAAGACAGTCAGATCATTTTTTTTCCCTGTGATGCTACTATTCTTAATTCTCATAAGAAGAACAGACTGATGGAAAGATGAGGAGAGTCACACCAAGGTGAGGAATTCAAAAGAGGACATCATTTGTTTCAATCTTGCCATCCTTTGGGATACCTGGAAATTACTTATAGGTAGTTGTGAAGCAGTAGATTGAATGCAATTAATTTATTATAGCAAAAGGATGATTATACAGTGAAGTGCTAAAGGAAGTTTCAGAAAAAGATCACAGGGGAGTGCTTAACTGATGTGGTTGCTCCCATGGCAGAAGACATACAATGTTCTATTTAATTTTTAATTACATTGCTCAACCCCATTACATCATACAACATGCCACGCTTATCACAGGGAAAGCAGCCCACTTTAGAGCCCCTTTCAGTTGGCATTGCAGGGCAAAATGTATGTGGCGGTGGTAGGGGAAGTGGCATTACAATGGCAGGTTCTTTCTCCAACCTACACATGTTCATTCACTGGGGCGTGTGTATAAGGGCCCCCTGAATGCATACCTGTACATTTCTCCACATGAGATTCCTGATCTCATTGAGAGAGAACCTTCCATGCATACAGATGTGAGATGCATGCAGCCCACAGCAGACACCTTTTAATAACTCAGCTATTCATCACTAACAGCTCATGGGAAAAGCCTAGTAGTGCATAAATTTATTTTATTTATTTTTTATTTTAAAAATTTATATCCCGCCTTTTCCTATGCCGAAAGGGAAATGCCCAAGGCGGCTTACAACAAAGATTAAAATACATAATTTAAAATAATACATAAAATAAATTTAACAGTACATAACCATACATAAACACATTTAAAAACATTAAAATCCACTAGGGGGGGGGTGACAATATGGAGCAGAGAAGCAGCTTGGCAGAGCATCTTAAGACACAGGAGGCAGACCACGACCCATCACCCAAACGCTAGACGAAACAAAAATGTTTTCAGCCCTCGCCGAAAAGTCATGAGGGAGGGGGTGGTTCTCAGATCCCCTGGCAGGGAGTTCCACAGTTGTGGCGCCACAGCAGAGAAGGCTCGCCCACGTGTTGCCACTCCCCTAACTTGCGATAGAGGTGGCACCCGCAGGAGAGCCCCCTCAGATGACCTAAGAGAGCAGGCCGGAATGTATGGGAGAAGGCAGTCCCTCAGATATCCTGGGCCCAAACCGTGAAGGGCTTTAAAGGTCATTACCAGCACCTTAAAAATTCAGATTGGTGAACACCATTGCCACAAAAGCATGCCTTTTCTCTTTGGGCTGTCTGATGTGGTGGTAAACTCGGAAGTGCAGGAGCTCTTCATGCTGCCCTCCGATCCTAGCCACCACACCTCTTTAGCCTAGCCATAGCCAATACAAACACAAAATCAAGTTCCTCAGGGGGATGTGTCAGGCCAGGAAAAGGGGGATAGGATTTTGCCACTGCTGCTGAGATCCTCCCCCTCTTGCCCCTCCCACGCCCAGTTTGGCCCAATCCCCACCCCACTCCTCCCCTGAACTGCCACTGCTGCCACCTTACCTGCTCTGGTAGGGTGTCTGGGAGCTGCTGGCGCACATATGGTTCTTCCAGCCATTTGCTCCGAAACACAAGGCGGCAGCGTGGCTTTCATGCTGCTAGAACAGGGCTTATGCTGATGGATCGCGAGATGCATTGTGCTGCCCATCACCTCATAGCTGGGCCAACTGTCCATGGAGGGCCATGAGCCCCCCCCCCCACGATCACCACTCAGCCCTGGATTTATACATGTAATGAGTGTAACAGGTAGCCAGGCCAATATTAGCCAGACAGCATTAGAATGTGGATTACATTTTCACAAAACATATTTCACAAAGATACCAATTCACCCTGTGAAGATACTCAGAGATGTCAGAACTACCGCACCAACCAAGTGATGTGAATTTGCAGACCATGAATAGAGGGGACAAGTAAGATTCAATCAAGGTTAATGCATAATCCATCATGTCTGCAGTTCAATTTGTGACTCCGTTCTTGCCACTTACAGCCTGAGATTCCAAAACAGGCAGCCTGTCAAGATCAATTGGGATTTGAACCAAGAGCCTCCGGGTCGGCATATTGATGCGCCATGGGATGAATTGCTCAAGGCTGCCAAGTGGATGGAGAAAGGGCAGCCTTGCTCTCCCATTCACTGCTGGTCCATGAGGCCACCGGATGCAGGCGGCATCAGCAGTGGTAGGTGGACTCAGGGTGCCTTAGTTTTACCCTGAGTCTGCTGCCGCCTCCCTCCAGCCAGGCACCATTACAAGCCGCACTGATCTTCTTCCTGCTCACTCAAGTGAGAAGCAGCAGGTCATGCTCCTCCTGCTCATGCTCCTTGCGCACCCACATTACCTGAAAGTCCCGCTTCTGGGTTTCCCAGCAGTGTGCAACGAGGGGCATGGTAATGGTTTTGGTTTGTGGCTTCCTTTGTAGTGCAGAGGCAGTGGATCCGAGATGACATCAGACTGTGTTATGGGTCCCACCGCCCCAGCTCCTCTCCCCAGAGTATTTCCATGCCCATACATTCTGGCAGCAGCCCAATAGGTCCCCCTGACATGGACGGGTTGTCAATACTTCCAAACCTCTGCTTGAAGAATGACAGTGGGCTAGATGTTGCCTGCCTACCCTGCTTCTGTGTCTCCCAGCCTATTCTTTGCTCTCCCGTTGCCACTTCTTGGGACTTGGGTCTACTTTCTGGCCTCAGTGCTCCTCCTCCCTCATCCTGCGTTGGAAGGTATGAACTGTCTGCCTGGCTGTGATGGCTCTGCAGATCAGTGGTACAGCATCTGCTTTGCATTCAGAAGGCCTCCTGTTCAATCTGCAGCTTTTGATGGTAGGCAGGGAAAGAACCCTGCTTGATGCCCCGGATAGCTGCTGCCAATCAACAAGACTGAGCTAGATGGACCAAGGGTCTGATGCAGCATAAGGCCGTCTCAAGGTGGCTGCTGCTCCGACTGGACTACCTAATCAGTTCCAGATTCTGGCAGACTCTGCTCTGCTATCAGCGTTCGTGCTCCATCCAACGCTGCTTGGACTTGCACTTCCGCTCCCTTGCTCAGCAGCCCACAGCTTAGCACTTGCCAATAACGCATCCTAGGTTATTGCATTTCCATTCCCAGGAGCAGGTTAGATAGGTTAAGGAAGGTCTATTAAGCTAGGATAGCTCAATGGAGCCTCCCGGTCCAGGTAGAATACCAGCTGCTAGAGGTGCAGTGTGGGGTGTCTGTTGCCTCCTCACCCTGCAAGTAGACTTTTTAGAAGAAGCATCCTAGTTGGTGACTGTGGAAACCAGGATGCAGAACTAGGTAGATCTTTGGTTGGATCCAGCAAGACTCTTTTTCTGAGGGGTCAGTGGAATGGAAACGAACCCCACTAGGGTCTCCTTCCACATACCGTATTGGTCTGAGTATAAGACTCACTTTTTTCTCCTAATTTAAGTTTTTAAACTAGGGGTGCGTCTTATAATCAGGCTGTTGCAATTTAATGCCAGTGATTTAATTAATTTTTTTTAATAGCACCAAACTTTAAGGGTGTGTCTTATAATCAGGTGCGTCTTATACTCGGGACAATACGGGTAGATGTCGGACATCACCAGGCCTTGTGGCTGCCACAGCTCTTGCGCCACTAAGGGCAATGTCAGAAGAGGCCCTCAGTCAGAGTGAAGTTTGTGATGCTTCTGAGTTCTTCATTCCGTAATGAGTTTCTCTAATTTCTGGCTTTTTGCATGACAAGCTCCTAATCAGCTGGATCATTATTGAACAGGAAATTAGTATAAATGAATAATGTAATCATTCCACTTAGCACTGCAGCTCGGGAAATGCATTTACAACATCTTCTAATGGGGAGGTGAGAAGTCATGGCGGCCATCCCTCACCATGTTGTTAACTTGTACTGCCAGCCAAACCACAAGGGCCCATGGCTCCACCTCACTCCTGGCTCATTTAGCGCAGAGGTTTTAATGCTGACCGGATTCGATTTTGCATTATGTTTTCATCTCCCACCTCCCTGAATTTATGTTGCAGCTTTACACCTGTAAATTCTTACCTGTCTCATCTTGACGGATTTACATCCCTCCCTTTTCAAGGATTTCCCCCTGTGCTACATTCTCTTTTACAATTTTCTGGCACAGGAGTAGTAGTAGGGATCTGTAGCTTTAAATTGAACTTAAAATATTGTTGCATAATAAGCAGCCACTTATTCTCTCTCTTTCTTCTGCCCCCCCTTTCTTCTCAGTAAGTTTTCCATAACTGGAAACATTGAGGTAATGCTGTTTTAAATTCCAAAGGGAAGAAATATTTCTTCAGCATAAAATGATGTTCTTTTGTGTTCCAGGTGAATGATGGGGATTGGGTCAAAGAGAACATTAATTTCCATTCAGAATAGATTCCCCCTGTACGTGTTAATTTTTTAATGTGACGGCGGTTGAGGGGAAGGCTGGTTTTTGTTTGGAAGAGTAATGGTCTTAAGCTGTTCTCCTGTCTGCTTACCTTGATATTCAAGCGAAGGCTCAGAATAATACCAGCTTAATCAGGGCTACACACTACCTCCAAATCTTAATCTCCAAGAAAACAAAAGCACCTTTCAGACGTCTCATGCTTTTTTTCAGTCACTTGGGAAAATAATGCTATTCAGCTTTTTAGAGACACCCCCAAACAAAGACCGCACAGCACATCTACATAATTAAATTACATATAACAGATCATTAGCAGAGTAATTAGAAGACTGGTGGCAACCACAATGGCGCATGCTTATATTTTTAGAGGAAGCTACTCCATTGCTTCTTTGCCCTTGCATGTCTCTGGGTCATTTGATCCTTGAATAGATGATGGCAGAGCTCGAAATCAACTGCAAGAATGTCCTTGTCATGAAGTGAACGAAACAAGTGTAAGTACTGATGTGTCTGTGGGTGGTACTACTCGGAAGAAAGGAAAGAAAACAACAGATTGCCTGTGAGGAGGCAAGATAGAGCTCAGACTCCGTAACTCAGCTGTGAGTAACTAATACAGATTGACAGCTGACGCGCTACCGGACTAGCCGCTTCCGTTTTGAACAGCTGCGCTTTTCCCGCGCTTTCGAGGATATATGAAACAGGGGGTCAACTGAGGACAAGATCATCTGAATCTTTTGGATTCCTTCCCCAGGAAGAGGTTCCAAGAGCGGAACGAAACGTTGGGAGAGTAACTTGGATTTTAAGTGTGTTAAGAACATAAGAACATAAGAAGAGCCCTGCTGGATCAGGCCAAAAGCCCATCTAGTCCAGCTTCCTGTGTCACACAGTGGCCCCACCAGATGCCTCAGGGAGCACACAAGACAACAAGATACCTGTGTCCAGTCGCCACTCCCTTGCACCTGGCACAGAGAAAACCCACTTCTAAAAAACCAGGAGGTTGCTTATGGCTTGTAACCTGTGATGGTCTTTTCCTCCATGAATTTGTCCAAACCCCTTTTAAAGGCATCTAGGCCAGGTGCCATCACCACATCCTGTGGCAAGGAGTTCCACAGATGGATTACACGCTGGGTAAAGAAATATTTTCTTTTGTCTGTTCTAACTCTCCCTCCACTCAATTTTAGTGCGTGTCCCCTGGTTCTGGTGTTGTGCGAGAGGGAGAAGAATTTCCCTCTATCCACTCTCTCCATCCCATGCATAATTTTATAAGTCTCAATCATGTCCCCCCTCAGGCGCCTTTTTTCTAGGCTGAAAAGCCCCAGACGCTGTAGCCTTTCCTCGTAAGGGAGGTGCTCCAGCCCACAAATCATTCTGGTCGCTCTTTTCTGCACCTTTTCCAATTCAACTATATCCTTTTTGAGGTATGGTGACCAGAACTGGACACAATACTCCAGATGTGGCCTTACCATCGATTTGTACAAAGGCATAATGATATTGGCCGTTTTATTCTCAATCCCCTTTTTAATGATCCCGAGCATGGAATTGGCCTTCTTCACAGCCGCCGCACACTGGGTCGACACTTTCATCGACCTGTCCACCAGCACCCCAAGATCTCTCTCTTCATCCGTCACAGACAACTCAGAACCCATTAGCATATATGTGAGATTTTGGTTTCTTGCCCCAATGTGCATCACTTTGCACTTACTTACATTGAAGCGCATCTGCCATTTTGCTGCCCATTCTCCCAGTTTGGAGAGATCCTTCTGGAGCTCTTCACAATCCCTGCTGGTCTTTACCACCCGGAAAAGTTTAGTGTCATCCGCAAACTTGGCCACCTCACTGCCTATCCCCAACTCCAGGTCATTTATGAATAAGTTGAAAAGCACCGGTCCCAAGACCGATCCTTGGGGCACACCGCTTTTCACCTCTCGCCATTGTGAAAATTGCCCATTGACTCCCACTTGCTGTTTCCTGGTCTTCAACCAGTTCCTAATCCACAAGAGGACCTGCCCTCTTATTCCCTGACTGTGGAGTTTTCGCAGGAGCCTTTCATGAGGGACCGTGTCAAACGCCTTCTGAAAATCCAGGTATATAATATCCACGGGTTCGCTCGCATCCACATTTTTTTGTGTTTTTGTTCCGTACGCGGCTGCCTGCAAGGAAACCCGCTTACGGTGGTGGAAATAACTAAAATACAAGCTTTTAACCGCATGGCGTCTAAACCCGTATACTTGCAACATTGTCAGGCTCTGCAAGGTTAACAGAAACCTTGCAGAGCCTCTCTAGGACTTACTCTCGTTCTACTTGCCTGCAATGGAGGCTGCTTCTCTGTTTGTTTTAAGGAAGAAACAAAGCTTGTTGAAAGAAAAATAAGAGCTGGGGGGCAAGCATGCCTGCCTGCAGGGGAGTCAGGGTGGGGGGCCCTCAGGAAACCATGGAGAGGATGTTCGCTCTTATCCATGGTTTCAAGTATCCACGGAGGGGCCTGGAACATATCCCCAGCGGATATGGGGTCCCACCTGTACCTCCTTGGAAAATCTTAAACACGTGCACCTATGGGAAGAGGCAATAATCCTCCTGAGGCATTTCACTTGTCTTATAGAAATTCACTTAGCGTTTATGGTAAATTCACAATATTTCTTTTTGGGAGGAAACTGGAAATGTCCTCCAAATTTCACCTTTTTGACATTTCAGTGTCAACCCCATCCTCACGATACCTTAGTCCCAAGTCATTTAGTACTTGAGATAGGAATTGATCACATGACCAAGCTACTGGATCAGAATGTTGGTGCCAAACAGCTACAACAAAGTAGAGAAAGCATGTTTTAATACTGTTCATTGCTTCATGCTATTTGTTTGAGTGATTAGGGCAGGTCCAGGAATCAATATTCAATCATGTATGCCTACATTCAGAAAGATTCCTAGCCCAGATGTGTTTTCCACACACACATATTTACTTTACCACCAGGAGAAAAAAGTCACTGAATCTTCACCAACCCACACATGGTAAGAAAATTGATGCAATAAACCACCACAGCTTTGCAAGAGCCATTACAGTGCCTCTTGGAAAAGCAAAAACACACATTAAAAATGTATCCAGACACATTTTAAACATGCATATTGTTTAGCTGATGAGCGTAATGGCTCCTCTGGAGCTATTGTGATTTGTTATGCAAAGCCCGTTTTTATTTATACAATTTTAAAAGAGCATTATTTACCCAAAATGACAGTAACAATCCCCCTTAGGAAATTGTCATATAAATTGTAATTTGGGTGCTTGGATTATTAATCCAAGGCATTGCAGGGGCTCCAAATGAGCCGTATCGCAGGCAATTAGTGTGAATATTAATAATGCAAAAGATGCGGCAGTTAGTGTAATGTTGTGATTATTTATTAATTGTTAACGGGGCACCCAAAATTGTCTCAGGAAGTTCACAAAATACCATAGATATATGGGATCCATGCTCAGAAAAGGTTTATAAGCTAAATTTACGTACAGACGCTGCCCAAGGAATTAAGTCAAAAACTCTTGTTGACTTTCAGAGACAACAATGAACTCTGCAGACAACAAAACTGAGAGGCAAACAATATGGATTAAAAATTAGTAGGCCCGGATGAATTTCTACGATGGCAGTTTAGGGCTCCTTTTAATGAAAAGTCTTCCCTGGGTATTTATCTGAGGGATTTCCAGTGTGAACACTCTATTAATTTTACATTTTATCCTGGATTCCTTAGAGAATCCTGACAACCTCAGAAAATGATCGCTATTCTCTTTCCCTAAAGCAGGAGAGGTACTGGCACCTTTGTAAGATAAAGGGTTTGTTTTGTTTCTCAGAAAAGTTGTGATCTTTTCTGATTTGAATAGATACTACATGAGACCTTGTAAGGCGATTTGCTCTAGCATCTTGGGTTTTGCAAGCTCCTAGAGTGGGATGTGCTAGATCAAAGCTGCTACAAGCTAATTAGCAAAGTGCTGTGCAAGGTGCTAATTAGCTTGTAAAGGACTGGAGTGCTGCTGTAATGCTTTGATCCAGCAAACCCAGCTTTTTGACAGCTTCATTCTGATTGCTGGGAAATTTTCAGTGATACTGAAATTGATCAGAATGAAGGACTGTCTCCCACACATACATGTACACCCACTTGATTTCTCTGATTGCTTTATGAATGATAGCTGACCGTGTGCTCTGATTCCATTGAAAAACATTGTATCTGAGGCAATTTGAAATTTCTGTCTGTGTGGTCCTTTCACTCATAGGAATCATCAGTTGATTTGTAATCAAGTGATGAAAAAAAGGCATGTGTGAACAGTAGCGGCCCTACACCCCCCTTGGGGGGGCGCCGCTGCGACATCCCCCCACAGGAAGCCATATGCCCCCCCACGGGACAACATGCGCCCCACCCCTGGGGGGGGCGTGATGTCATCATTGCACGCCGCCACAGCGCGGAAACACCTCCCCCTGCACTTTTCGGCCCTTTTTTGAGCTGAACGGCACCCGGAGGACAGGAGGGCCCAACTTGCAGCCAAGAACGGCTGCATGAAGAGGAGTCAGCGGCGGAGGGGGCAACGGATCCGGTGGAACGTACACACCCGCGACCCGCCGCTTGGGGCCCACTGCCCCAACCGTCCCCACCGTACCGACGCCTCTATGTGTGACAAGCCCAAAGTCAAAGCAGAAGAATGATCATCCACTTAATCTCTCTCTCTCTCTCTCTCTCTCTCTCTCTCTCTCTCTCTCTCTCTCACATCCCTACTTAAAAACCCACACATTTACAGCAGCAGCAGTAGCATCAACAACAATTGGCAGAATCTTCTAAATGTTGTTTGCTTTGTCTGAGTCCTCAAGCAAGAAAATCTTCAATTTTATGTATTTTTTGATATTATTTTTTATAAGGCACTTTTTCAATAAACAGAACAAAGTGATGCACACATTTAAGGCTATTGATAACAGACACATGCTGCAATCCTATACTTACTTTTCTGGGAGTAAGCCCAATTGAACACAATGGAACTAACTTCTGAGTAGACATGCATAGAATTGTGCTGACATGCACGCACGCACGCACACATCACTAATCTTAACTCCAAAACAAAGAATTAAACAAAGAGTAAAAAGCACTGCTGCGATGATGGGGGGGGGGAGATTGGGCTGTTAGTGACTTATTTGCGAATAAGGACGCTCGTAGTAGCTGTTTTTCACCTTCTGAAGATGCCACAGATAGTAGTGGTGAAACGTTAAGACTGTTTTAAATATTTTACGTATTTTAAACTTTTAATAAACGACGGATATCCTGGGATAATGCATGTTTTTAATTCAGAAATCTGGACCAGTCATGAAAAATCTGAGATTGTACATTATTTGCGAATGTTCTTTTTTCTCTACATTGTAATGGAGTCAATTTTATTCCATTCATTAAAACCAAATGGGTGGTCAGTTCCTGCCTAGAAAATTTTGTTTTAAATGGCTGTGTTCAAAACCATTGCAAAATGGCATATATGAGCCTGCATAAAGCCAAGGAAGCTCATTGTAGCATCCAGAATTAATGGAGAAAAGTAGGGAAAAACAGAAGTCTTTTGGTGAAAGAATTCTTTAGAAAAACAGGAAGCCTTTAGTACTAGGATACATGGAGACTTTGCCCCAAATTGCCCCGAAGGCCAAGTCTGCTTGTAAATGAGGGAAATGAGATCCTTCCTCATGGAGGCCTCCCTCATAAAACTGCTGAGGGCCAAGCACTAAAGAAAAGCCACCATTTCACAAATCATGCCTCTGACTTACCTCCATTTTGTCTCATTCTGACAGTCTCCCCACTCGGTAGAAGATGCCGGCTTTAACAATTTGTCACTCTGAGGCATTCGATTAAATAATAAAGCACCAGACCAGACCTTCCAGTAGCATCCAGTGTCACCTTCTGAGGGAGTTTTGCATCTCACTTTTTTTCCTTTTGAAGGCAGTTTGCCCTCACAGGGTCAGATACAATGGCTGTCATCAGAGGCTGTTGTTTGTAGAAGTTATTTATTTGCCATTTCAGTCAATCAGCTTTTCTGTTGGAGGGGAAGTAAGCAGTGCGTTTATCACGCTCCTGTCACTCTTGTAAATGCATGTGGGGGAACTTCCTCACCATCATTCTTTCTTATTGCACTCTAAATGTTTATTATGGAGAGAGTATATCTTGGGGCTGGTTCACACAATACATTTCATTTCTCCATATGTGCTATCCCACTCCTCCACCCATAGGTAAGTGTGGCGGAATTTTAAGCAGATGATAATTAATAATGGAGGACCAGGAAGACTGGTGGACAAGGAAAAAGTATGGGTTTATTTGTTACGCAGCGCAGTGGACAGCACCCCCCTGGAGGGGATACTGACCCTTTGCTACAAGTGAGCACACTTTTTATACCTTCCAGAACTGACCATCACATGCTTGCAAGAGAGGTGCATGATCAGATGGGTATAGAGGTTTTGAGGTGATGACTGATTTACATTTCTTAGGGACAATGAGAGGAGGTAGCTTTACGATAGAATCTGACACCTCATGATGGTCCCAGCCAGTCCTGTGGGACTTAATTGAGTTAGTCCAAGGGAGTTCCTGGCTCCAGGAGCCAGCCGAAGAGGAGGGAGTGGTGAAGTTGTTTATGCAAGAGTTCTCCCCGTGCTAATGGGCAAACAGATGTGAATAAAACAATATCTAAAAATTCTGCTTCATAAGCATGCGTATATGTGGACAAATGTAGCATGTGAACCAGTGTCCAAGGATATGGCCAGCAACGGTTTCCATGATCGCAGTTGATCAAAGGGTTGGCCAGGTCTGGCTCTTGCTGTAACCATCAGAGGAGACACCTGGCCAAAATGCTTCAAAGCATGAAGGAGATGGTAGACATAAAGGCAATTTTCACAATGGACAGGAGAAAAGAAATGACATCTCCAGTGGATGAAATCAGTGTGCTAATGGTCAAAATGATCTGGACACAGTGGTGAACGGTGAGGCAGCCAAGATTGTGGTGACATTGAATTATTGCTACAGCAGCTGTCAAATGAAATGACCTTTTATTAAGCTTTGTATATAGTTAATAGCTAAAGATGTTTCTTTAGTGGGCATCGATTGCTAGAAGCTGTTTGCTTAAATGAGCATTGATGCCCCACATGCTTACAGAGAAGCCGCTGAGGAGTTGAAATGTAGCAGGGGAAGGAGATGGATGCCTGAATTTTGGAGAGCAAAAAAGGTGAAAAAAAAAATCTAGTGGGTTATGACTATGCTAATCCAAAAGGAAGAAATGGAACTTAGTAACTAGCAGCCCAATCCTAATTAACACCCCCCCCCCCGCCGATGCAGGCACACCATCAGAGCATAAACCTCAATTTGCCCAATGGGTCACCTCAGATCTGCGCCAGCTACTTTGCAGGTGTAGGTCCAAGGTGAGTAAGGGAGATGGACGGGGGGGGGGGAAACGGGATGAAAATATCAGCGCAAGTCAGTGCTGCTGCTATCCACCCCTTTCCGCCCACTGTCCTGCCACCTCCCCTTCTAGACACTCCCCCATTGCTCCCTGTCCCCGCTCATGTTCCATTCCCACTGTTGGCTTACTGGCTCTGGTGAGGGCAAGTGGGTTCCAGTGGTGAGGCTGCGGTGCCGCTGCCAAAATGGCCACCGGTGCCGCTCTGTGCGACAAACATTTTACAACAGTGGAACACTGTTAATTTAAAAAAATATATAATGATATTGTAAACCGTAAGATTAGACAAAGATCTAAGATTACGAAACAATATGAACAGTTATTAGACAAAGATTGAAAGTTAAATCTGAATGAGTAGAATGAAGTACCTAATTTAACATAAAAAATTAAAATGTATTCTGTCTTGGTTTTACCTTGTTTGGAAATAGGTCATTCTAGGGGTGTATAATTTCCCCCCAGGTCTGACTATTCCATCTGTGGTTGATGCTTGAGCTTGGGTGGAAACTGTTGAATGCATCATGGATGTCATTTTAGAATCCAGACCCTGGTCCACACATACAGTGGAACAAGGTGGTTAAATCCTGAGATGGATTGTACCATTTCAGACAGCACTCTTGAGGTTTTTTCCATCTACCCCATTTTGTTCCACTTCAGAGTCAGACAAACTAGACATTCCTTTAAGACCCCAATCCTATCCTGTGCCACCAGCGCTGATGCAGTAGCACCCAAAAGGTGCGTGCTGCATCCAATTGGCGGGGGGGAGAGACCCATGGACAAATGGGAGGTAAGTAAAAATTATTTTTACTTACCTCCGCATAAGCCCTGCAGCAAAATATGCCGAGGAGAGAAACAGCGCGGGGAGGTTTAAATGGAAAGGATAAGATCTGGTACATGTCATTGCCACCGGATCCACCCCCTCCTGCCTCCTCCCCACCCTGGTTCCTCCCCCTCCCTGCCCAGTTACAACCCAATCCTCTCACTCCCCCCTCCCTGCCCACAGCTGACTTACCAGTGCCGGGGGTTCCAGGCAGGCTGTTGCTGAGCAGCCGGCACCACTCGCAATTTCTGGCAGTGGCCTGGTTGTGTGCTGTATGGCATTGCGTTTTGCGACGTTGTAGGTTGGGCTGCACTGCTGGAACTCTAGTTCCGGCAGCACAGCCTGATCATAAGATTGGGCTGTAAGTATGTAATTGGGGCTAGCATCCTTGGTTTTAAATAAATCACTGAACCATGAGCTGTCGATCGAAAGCTCGGCAGTTCGAATCCGTGCGATGGCTCCTGCCAACCTAGCAGTTCGAAAGCAAGAAATTGCAAGTAGATTAATAGGTACCGCATCAGCGGGATGGTAACAGCGTTCCATGTGCCTCGGTGTTGAGTCATGCCGGCCTCATGACCATGGAAACGTCTTCGGACAGCGCTGGCTCTTCGGCTTTGAAACGGAGATGAGCACCGCTCCCTAGAGTCGGACACGACTGGACTTAATTGTCAAGGGATACCTACCAGTAGCTGATTCAGCCTCCCATACATCTGGACCATGGCATGAGAAGGAGGGCTCAACACTCTCTTCCTGTTACAGAACAGATTTAGACACCCCACCCCACCCCACCGGCTGCTACTTACTAATGTGAGCCTTTTCCAGGGCCAATAGTGGATGTTGGGCCTGACCTGACATCTGGTTGCTATTTACTGAATAGAAAACACATGTGCTAGCCCCAATCACATGCTGAAAGCAATGTCGAGTTTGCCCTTTTTCTTAGCAGCTGTGAGGCAGTAGACAAGTGGCCTGAAGACTAGGGGTTCATTCATGTCAGCCTCACAGGTGATGGAAGGAAGGGTGGAAGCGGAGACACAGGAAGCCTGATTTGTCACCTGTGTTCATGGTACGGAGAGGGGCTGTGGCATTGCCTATGAAGGCTATTGTAGCACTAGCTTCTGATGTGGGAGAGATTCATCTGCAGAATGTAGAGGCTGGGGGCAGAGCAGAGCTAACGTCAGAGGAGAGGATAGCTACCAAAGGCCCCAGAGTAGACCCTCCACGGTCACACCCTGACACCATGCGTCCATAGTCTCTGCCATGATGGAACAACGTTCTTGGTGGAGTCATTCATTGCCATCTCCTCTCTCACATCCCATCCACAAATGGGAGCTTTCCACCAGAGGCCCAATGACTGAGCTCCATCTTTTCCTCCTCAAAACACATCAACCTACTGACAACATCAAGGTTGTTCCCCCATGCACTTTGGGGGACATCCCAGTGAGAGGGGGCCCACAGAGGGCACTTTGTGGAAGGCCCCCAAACCTAGTCCTGGGGTGGGGAATGGGATGGTGAACTTGCAGCTCCTTCTTCTTGGAGGCCCTTTCTCAGGTTGCAGGGAGCTGAAAGCCCTCCTAGAGGCCAGCCCAGCCCAGTCCAATCTGCAGTTGGACAAACAAGAGTGAATGACCATGAGGCTCTCCTTCCGCATGCTAAGACTGCTGGTGCCACCTCTGTTTTTTATTTAGGAAAAAGAAAGGTGGGGTGTACTGTAACTATGGAAAACAAACAAAATACGTTGTCATTGTCAGCCCCATTGGAGGGTTTGGCCTTTGGACCAAAAGGCAGGATATCAAGATTTTAATAAATTAATCCATCCTCAAAGCCAAAAGGAGCAAAGACTTCTTGGATCATGTTTCTCTTCCTAAAGGCGCAAGAACATCTGCTTACCAGCAGTATCCATCCATCCCTACAGCAGGCAGCAGCTGCTGGAAGAGCTAGTTAATCCCACATTTGTACAGATTGGACCATGTGCTCAAAATGGCTTTCAGCCCAGGGCTGAAAATGTGATAGAGGAAATGTATTATTATCACAGGGCAGGTGTTGCTTGGCAACAGCATATATAGAGCAAAAGCCATGGCACAGCATGGTGACAAGGCAAAAAGGAGTCAGATGAGGACCTCCTCAAGTTCTCGCAGTGCACGATGCCACTTCTCCTACTTCCCTCCAACCCCCCCATGACAGAGACCCCTTTTCTGTGGAGCCTTTGACACAACCCCAGAGTCCCCACAGCCTACTGTAAATAAGCCTCCGTACATCATGTCACAGAAATGAATGCATATTCTTCCCTTGTTCATCCCTAGCCCATTTCCCTTCCTTTCCTTTATTGTCTGCTCTGTATTAAATGTTAGTGCAACACTTTAATCATGTGATTGACCCCTGAGCGCTTGTTTGAGTTTCTTTTGCTAAATGGCTGCCGGGTATAAGTGTGTGTGTGTGTGTGTGTGTGTGCGTGCGTGCGTGCGTGCGTGCGCGTGTGTGACCTGGACCAGGGCCAGTGTCAGTACAAGCCAACCTTGAGCAGGTGCTGAGGGCCCCTGAAGGAGGGAGTTGCTGATACCTCCCCTGGCCCTTTGGGGAGGATTGCGCCCAGAGACTGCTGGCTGGAAGGGGCCCCCTCCCTGTATTGTGGCAGTGGACATGAG
Source organism: Plestiodon gilberti rubricaudatus (assembly GCA_026170595.1). Classification (NCBI taxonomy): domain Eukaryota; kingdom Metazoa; phylum Chordata; class Lepidosauria; order Squamata; family Scincidae; genus Plestiodon; species Plestiodon gilberti. Next base: position 12,569,557 of record JANXHW010000002.1, on the reverse strand, counting down.
TTTTTCCATTCTTGGAAGGTCAGCAGCAGCAACATCAGCTTTCTAGCCAGTAGTCTCTAACTGCCATCTTCCCCCCACAGAACTTCAGGTACTGTTGTGCATTGAGGGGAAACCATGGTAGCATGCTGTTGTTGATGCTGATCTGCCAAAAACGAAAGAAACCACATTCATTTATTTTATTTATTTAAAAAATGTATACCCCGCCTTATCCTATTCCGAAGGCAAATGCCCAAGGCGGCTTGGCCACATCTGCCATCCATCATAGTAATCGGAAGGGGGCCATTCAGGTAGGAGGGGTCCACAAGAGTTCACCTCACAGAGTGACCCCTCAAACCTGGAGCCAACTCTTGGCACCACAATATGCGGGGAGGGGCTTTGCCACCACAGTCCCATTCCTTGAATCTGGCACACCATCAGGGCGGAGTGCACCAAGCATCAGGGCGGGGGGGGAGAGATCCTCCTCCCTTGTTCTGTTGCTGGAGGAGTAAAACAGATAAGAGGTGAGAGTGGGCTTGGCAGTGGGGGAGGGTGGGTGGGGGGCAAGGGAAGTGGGAGAAAGGGCAGAGGGAGGGCCTAAATTTCTCTCTGGGCCAAATTTTGATCCAAGCCAAAGAAGGGCTTTCTTGGTTGTCATTCTTGCCTCACATTAGGCATCTGCCCCTGGATGATATTCTGAACTGTCATCTGATAACTTTTGGGATCCATCAATATTTGCTTCCAATACGTCCTACATAATAAACATTCCCATTTAGAACCATTCCCATTTAGAACACAAACCTATTTGCATGTGTGCCTCTGTGAGAGAAACAGTGTCTCTAATCTTGTGGTTGGTTACAGGCCTACAACAAATTAAACCCAATATCAAGCATTCCAGTCACATTATTGTTTTCATGGATTCCACACAAAGATTAACTGAAGGGCACCAGCAATGCCAAAATGCAGTAATGAGATGTTTTAAGCCATAAGCATGTCTTTAGGCAAACAAAACCATAGCGTTTATAAACCGATTAAATAAAATGACTGAAACAGCTTGGAGGAAAAGAATGAAAAATGTGGTTCCTTGCCATTTTGAAAAAGGTTGAGCCAAAGATGACTTGCCTTGTTTCCTGTTCATTTCCATAAGCATAAAAAAGAGTTCCTGGTTTGGGCGACTTGTGACACCCGCACTGCAAGCACACTCATGTTTTATTTTTGTGCATCTGTTATGATGCTATATCTGATGTGGTGGGATGACTGAGGGCCCAATCCTGTCTAACTTTCCAGCACTGATGCAGCTGTGTCAATGGGGCATGTGCTGTATCCTGCAGTGGGGGGGCAGTCATGGAGGTCTCCTCAAGGTAAGGCAATGTTTGTTCCCTTACTTGAGGCTGCATTGCGGCTGCAACGGGACTCCCTGCCCGTTGCCTTCGCCGCACTGAATGGTTCCGACGGTGAGGGGGCGGGACCTCCTCGTTCCGGGTTGTAAACGGGGACTAGGACGGGGCGAAAATGACAATACCGCCCCTACCATAGAAACGCCTCTGGCTGGGAGGGTGTAGAGTTCTGGCATGTGACTTGGGTAGGCCTGCTGCTCCCTGATGTAGCTGGTAGCAATGGGCACATGCAACTTTGAGAGGTGAAGCTATGAAGGATCCAGTGTGTTTGCATCTCTCAAATGCTACTGAATTGCATCAATATTATATACCACATCTGAACATAAGAAGCTGCCTTATCCTGTCAGAGCATGGGTACATCTAGGTCAGTATTGTCTACACAACAAGTCCAGTTATTTTCTATTGTTCTCTAGGGTCTCCAAGTAGCTCTTCAGGATTTCCAATAGACTGGAAACTTTTGCACACAAAACATGTTTTACAACGGAACTATGGTTTTTCCCTGATTCATATTGAATATGGCTAGGGGGGAAAGTACTCTTATCATCAACAGGGAACCAGTGGAATGGTTGTGATCCAGCTGAATCATATGGGGGGGAAATTGCATATGTTACTATGAGTGGTGTGGGAGCCGTCACAGTACAATTGCAAGCATGTCGCTGCCAGTAATGTGAAATTAGACTTAATGCAGAGAGTAACTTGGAGTGAGTGCAGATTTTAGGAGAGTGGCAATGTTGTTGTTGCAAATAGGGACACTACAAGGGCAGAGAATGTAAGCTTTAGAATCTAGACAGATCAGGGTTGCCGGAGGGCATGGCCCAATCATGGTTACAATAGCAAATTATAGGGACTGAAGGGAGAAAGTCACAAGGATGTGGGCAGCTGCTGCTGTCTGACGACTGCATTAAGCATTCCATGAATTAAATGTTATTACAAATGCTTCATTCCTAAGAACAATCAATGGCATTTGCAGTACCAGCTATAACCTCTCAGCTTGAAGTGGGAGGGCTTGTTATTATATTTAGTATTCAGGGAAGCTGGTTTCTAGAATTTTAAAACGTTCTACTTTAACAATGGATTTCTGACAAAAGGGGAAAACAAGCTGGAAGGGTTATTTTGGTCTGTGCAGATGTTAGCTCATCTGCCCTTTTGTTCTTTGACAAAACGAGGAAGTAAAAACATGTACTTTGATTCCATAAAGTTCACAAAAGTTTAAGAACGTATTTTCCACTGGAGGAGGTGATTAAATTTGCACTGGTTTTTATATATTGACAGAAAAAGCCACCTCTGTTAACCCAGCCTCAACGACATCAGGAATGACATCAAGGAGATTAACTCCATTTCCATATGAACCTGTCTTAGATGGAGTCAGTGCTATCTACGTTGATTGGCAGAGATTCTCCAAAGTGTCCCCTAACTGAAGAAACCAGAGATTGAAGTTGTGACCTTCTGTATGCAGAGCTGGTCCCCCACCAACAGTGGGGAAGCTCTGGGGATTTGAACCCTGGACTTTGAACAGACGAGGCCGAGACTGCAGCTGGGAACCAAGAAGCAGCACTTTCTTATAGTCTCTCTCTCAGTCCTACACCATGATATGTTTGCACATTACCTGGCTCCACTGAGGTTGCAATAATGTACAAAATTTCAAAACTCAACTAGGGGTGTAGTAGGAGGAGTGGAACTCCAGGACTTTTCCGACAGCAGGACTGGCCATACCACCACCAGGAATGCTCAGGTGCTGCCCGGGAAACTTTTTTTTAAGGACCTCCAACAAGAAGATGCTCTGTTAGTGTGGGAGAGCTGCTGCCTTCAAAGCCCGAAGACCGGTGAACTTGATAAGTTTGAGACACGCCGCCGGCAAAAAGCTGTGAAAGCCTCCAAGAGGAGAGATAAGAGCTTCCAGCTGCTGGTGTGGGAGGCGCCAGTCAGCAGAATAGTCAGACTGTAAAAAGGATACCACCTGGAAAGTAGCCGTTCATGAAAGATTGGACATTTATATATATTGTAAAAAAAAAACCCCAAGGGGGGTTAGGACAGCCTGCCCATGTATCAATCCTTGGATTAAAGTCGGAGGAGAAATCCAATGACCAAGAAAGGCGGTATATAAATACTGTACATTATATATACTATTAATATTGCTGTTTGATTTCATTTTGTAAGAAATAGGGAACACGGGTTTGATTTCATTTTATCGACTTGTTTTGTAATGGTTATTTTTGCATATTGTTCCATTTTGCAGCGTGATTTTGTTGTTAGCTGCCTTGAGTTTTTGGTAGTTGCCTGTTTTAGAATATTCCAGTCCTTTGAACAAACACCACCCTAATTCCCGCTGAGGCTGTTAACCTGTGCCAGTGCCTGGGCTGTACCACTTTAGTCTGCAACGAATGTCCCTCCATACAAAAAGTTATCTGCACACAGAAAGGTAGCATGACAGACAGAACGCCAAAATGTCTTTGATTTTCATGATATCAGAATATAAGGGAAGTTATATGTTTTGAAGTTTGACTCATTTAGGCTGCAATCCTATACATACTTAGCTGGGAGTAATACCCATTGAACTCAATGGGACTTCTGAGTGTCTGATATTTATTGAGAGCAATCTCGCTTGAGTGGTTGGGATAATACTTTTTACCACTGGAGAGGGGTATTCTGCTCTTGCTCTGCTACGAAACCCCTATATTTTCCAACACAAATAACACAAGTTGGTTGTCTGCATGGGGGTTAGGGGATAGGTTTACAAACACCCCTCTGCTGCCATAGTACCAATCCACAGCCCCCCCCCCCAGGCTACAGTCTACTAAAGAAAACGAAAGTGATTCAGGGTCAAGGATGCATTTCATGCCACTTTCACTTGGCCCAGTAGCCTCAGCAAAACTCCAAATGTCTCCAAGGGCCTAATCCTTTCCACTGCCAGCCCATAGTATGCAGTACCGCTGATGGAGTGCACGCTGCATGCTATTGAAGGGGTGGGGTGACCAGATAGCCCAGGACAGGTAAGTAAAACTTTTTCTTACCTCCCCATAGGCTGCCTGGCCCCCAATGGGTTTCCTTGGACCTATGCCAGATATTTTGCTGGCATAATTCAGAGGAGGAGACTCAGGCGGTGCTTCAGTGAAGGGAAAGGGGGATAGGATCTTGGCATGTGTCACTGCTGCTGAGATCCCCCCCTCTTGCCCCTGAACCACCCCCTGATTGGCCCACCCCCTGCCCTGAACAATCTGATCATCCCCCAAACTGTCCCCACCAACGACTTACCTGCTCCAGTAGGACATCTTGAAACTGCCACCAGTCCAGGTCTTATGAGATCTGCCACCATAAGCCCTGGATAGGATTGGGCTGCTAACCTTCTTAAAACATATTTAAACATATTTTTAAGTTCTGCTGAACTTGGAAAACTTTTTTACCCTAAATATGAATATATCACTGAACATCTCTAAGCTCTATTGACAGCCATAGTACTTTATAGTGTCTGGAGTCCTATTAATCCGACACAGGCTCACCGTTTTCAAATAATACCTAATTCCTGATTTGAAACAATGTAACTTTTCAAGCCCATTTATCTTGCAGGATTTATCAAGAGCCCACATCTTTCTGGCTGAACTAATTATCGCAGGCAAAAGTCTTGTCAGAGGATAAATTCACCATCTTCTTCTTCTTTTTTCCAGGCTAAAGAGTTATTATATTAAAGTCATTGATTTCTTTTATTTTCTATTAATTACTTTTAGATATGTGGATTAACCTAATTGTGAGGTAAGGAGCATATTAAACATCTTTTTTTCTTCTTTCAAACAATCCTTGCCTTCCAAACTCTGCTCTAACTTCGCTTTTATGGCAAGTTTAAATAGATACCTGAAAGCTTTTCTCCCAAAGTACCGTATTGGTCTGAGTATAAAACTCACTTTTTTCTCCTAATTTAAGTTTTTAAACTAGGGGTGCGTCTTATAATCAAGCATAAATTTAATGCCAGTGATTTAATTACATTTTTTTAATAGCACCAAACTTTAAGGGTGCGTCTTATAATCAGGTGCGTTTTATACTCGGGACAATACGGTATTACGAGCCATCCCCCACCCCCACCCCCGAGCCATAATGTCAGTTTCCATAGTTTCTTTCACTATCTCTATCTCTTCTCCTTCTTATTTTTGCCGAAAAAAGAATGGAAGGAAAAAAGGAAGACTCCAAATACAAACTGGGACGTCTAGCTTAAAAGAGAAGAAAAGTGTAGTGTCTGATGACTGACTAGCAGATAGTCAAACTCTTTCCTTGTATGGTAGAAGACAGCAGTGATGTAGACTTGAGTCTATTGACTTGGACTTAAGTCGTACTCAAGTCGCGTCAATGACTTGACTCGGTGATTGTAAAAGACTCGAAAGACTCGACTTGAGACTTGGAGCCTTTTATGATAAGTCGAATTTTATTCAGGTTTAAACTCGTTTTCCCCATTAAATAGATAGGGACTTGCAACTCGCAACCATAGACTCTGGACTTGGGGGCAAGGACTTGGGTCTTGACTTGAGACTTGGACCCAGAGACTTGGGACTTGACTCAAGACTTGGAGTCAGAGACTTGATCCACATCCCTGGAAGACAGAGTCAAAAATCACTTTGGCCTCATTCCAGATTAGGCACATTTAGATCCATCAATGCTAGTGGGTTTAGTAGGACTTGAGGCTCCAAAGGAACTAATTCAAGATTGCTTTTCCCCACTGATATTAGGTTTTGAAATAATGCAGAACGCCATCCTTGCCTTCCAACAATGAAGGCAACATGAAACGTCCTGCAGAATGTATCATTTCAGGACACTCACACTGACGTCAACAACGGAGGCTGCTGTAGCAAGGTTGGAAGAATCGGGTCGTGCCATTCTTGCGATGCCATGATTGGTGGTGCTGCGTCACAAACATTGGCACCCCGTTCTCTCACTTCCTCCTCTGGCATGGCAGTGCAAGGGGTCAGACTATGAGTATTATCTGAAGCACAATAAAAAGCCATTGGGGGAACATTTTCATCATACCTTCTCCTGATTATGAGCTTTACTATAGCCGGAAGGGGAAAGCATGTTTGTGTACAGATGGAAAATTTGTTTGATTATAGGTGTAAAAAGCACCTAATTATCTCTCTGTTAGCTTTGCTGTGATTTGGTGTTTGTTTTCATTCTTGGAGAGGTAAATATGTTGTATGAGAAAATTGGCAATGCTCTTCATTGGTGCTAGATGCTCAGTATGATGTGCTGGCTGGAGATGATGCCGTTTTTATGCCTGTCAGTTTTCCTCTCCATGGCTAATAGCAGCTTCAGGGCAGGGATTCAAGGCTGGGAATTGGCATAGGACAAAGGGTCCAACTCCTTCTTCCCCTGTACCATGACTTTGATCCAGATCAGGCATCCTGTAGCTGCTTTATGAAGAGGAAACGGTGTTGGGAGATTCAGCCACAAAACTCCCGCATGGCACATCATTGGGGCCTCAGTTATCTCAGAGTGTGGATATGAAGTGATATGAGGAGGTTAAAGGGTGAGATTTCAAGGTTTCTTCAAGTTTTTTACTAGAATATTGAATAATGTCATTATACAGTAAAGATAATACTTGATCCTTTCTTTCTTTGCTCTTGAAAGGTGACAGGGTTCACTTGATGCTTCTAAGCTGGCATCTTAAGGGCGTCTTCTTCCTTTGCACACTCACATGGGAGGAAGTCCATTAAACACCTCTGAGTAGACCAGCATAGTCCGAGCCTGAACATGTTCTCCAAATGCTATAAAAGCTTCTTCTTTGGGATGGACTTTATTGGATGGGGTCATTTTAATTTGATATACTGGGAATTGATTTTATCTGTTGGCTTTTATTGGACTCCCCCCCAAGCCCCTGAGATGGCATGCATATTTGTTATTACAAATCATTACAAGCATTAAATACTGATGTATTCTACATTTTGTACACAGTCGTGAGCCACTGGATTAGAAATATAAATGTCGTGTGTGTAAATATAAAATTAGGGTTGCAATATTTAATCAATTGATTGGATAAGATTAACTGATTTTGACAGCCCAATCCTGTGTAACTCTTCAACAGTAGATCCACCGGTGTAAGTGAACTTGTGCCACTGTAACTGGCTGTACGCCGACGGATGCCGACGGATACCAATGCCAACGACATAACCCTCCTTGGATGCCACGCATGCGCAGTTAGGACGCAGGACAGACACCAGCGCAACTCTGCTGGTGCAGGGGGCATTCTGGGGGTGTCCGAACCAGAGGCGTAGTTACGGTGGGAGCGGTTGGGGCAGTGGGCCCCAAGCGGTGGGTCGTGGGGGGTGTACCTGCTGCCGAATCCGTCGCCTCCTGTGCCGCTTGCTCCTTCTCGTGCAGCCGGTTTCCTAGTGCTACCTAGAGATGCCAGGGATTGAACCTAAGACCTCCTGCACGCAATGAATGTGCTCTACCATTGAGTGTTGTCTCTTCCCCAAGTGATATTTGCCTTGACATGTTACAAATATATGCATACAAACAATTGATTAATTAATCAACTCAACATATATGATTGATTGACTAAGATTTTTTAACTGCTGCCCCAGTCCTATTTCCCACCACTCTACACGATGCAGCGGTGCCAATGGAGCATGCACTGCATCCTATGGGGGAGGTGGGGGTGACCAGATGGCCCAGGATAAGTAAGTAAGCATGTTTTTTACTTACCTTCCTGTAAGCTGCCTGGTCGCTAATGTGTCTTTTTGGAAATGCGGGGCTTGGAAAAAGGGATTCTGGCATGCACCATATGCGGGGCTGGGAAAAGGGGATTCTGGCATGCACCACTGCTGCTGAGATCCACCCCCTCCCGCACTTGAATCGTCCCCTGTCTGGCCCGCTCCAGTTTCTCACCCAATCCTACCCTGATCCTCAAACCGCCCACGACCTGCCCCCACTGCCACTTTACTTGCTCCATTCCGGCCTGGGCAAGTCATTGGTGAGCTTGCAGTGTCTCCTGCCATCTTGCAGTGCATGACAGCAGTGATGTCGCTTAGGGGGGTGCATAGCAGTAAGTGGCACAAGACACTGCTTACGGGGGTAAGCGGCTCTGACCCCTTGCTGGTCGGAGCCATTCTGGGTGGTGACAGTTAACAAACAGGAGGCTCCGTTTGGTTCTGTGAGCGCCCGTGCGTTGCCGCTGCTGCTGGGAATGGCTCCAACTGGCAAGGGGGTGGGGTCGCTTATCCCTGTGTAGTAGCGTTTTGCGCCACTTGCTGCTCTGGCACCCCCTCCAGCGACACCACTGCATGTCAGTGGTGCGCCTTTTGCAATGTCACACTAGGACTTGCAGCAGTGGATTGCGAGATCCGCCACCATAAGCCCAGGAATGGACTAGGTGGGCTGCCTGTGAAATCTTAGAGATATCTGTATATCCTTAAGATCGTAACTGATTCATTGCATTATTCATTGCATGCTTTTTTCTGAATTTGCATTGGGCATTGGATTCAAACCATCATGAGAAAACAAATGATTCTCTAATTTTAGCTTTGCAATTGAGCATTCTATCTGTGTAATATATCAATTAGCATTAAAAGTTCCCAGAAATGTGTTATTTCTGTGCTTTGGAACTGTAAACATTATGTTCAAATACAGCTGGTGCTATTCTGGCTTGAGTTGTGTGTGTGTGTGTGTGTGTGTGTGTGTGTGTGTGTGTGTGTGTGTGCGCGCGCGCGCATCCATTTATTTTGGATGGCACAATTAACATTTCCAACTCATTGCTTAGGCGGTAGTCTTGCTTGCAAAAGCTGGCCAAGAGTATCCATGAATACAGAGAGTGCTGTGCCCGGCTAGGTCTAATAAATCCCTGAAGTGCGGCTCAGGTGTCTCTTTAGTATGCAGTAGATATTGAAGGATACCTTGAGAGCAAGCTGTCTTCCTCCACTTTAGTATGAGCAAAGAATGTATTAGAATTCATCATGGAAAATATAAACCTTTGCTGTGGTTATAAATGCAAGAAGAGTCACCTGGAATTTATGATTGGCCAAGCAGAAATAAGAAGCTTGGTTGGGAATTTTAGCCAAGATGATGGCAGAAACTTATGCTAATTTGAGGGCAGCAGCATTATTAAGTACAGAACTACACATTACACTTAGGCTTACCAGATTTTCTGGCACACCGAGGGGGGCAGCAGAAGTGACATCACGGGGGCGGGTCAAGGAACCATGATGTCACAGGGGGTTGAAAATCTCTGGGGGGAAAAACCCCCACATTTAAATAAATAAATATTTTGCTTACGTTTAATTAATTAATTAATAATTGTTAATAATAATCAACATTTAAAGCAACATTTAAAGCAACATATGACACCCTCAATACACCACTGTAATAATAAAATACACTCCCTAAAATGAAATAAGTAAGAAAGGAAAATTTTTAAAAAGGCAGGGAAGCCAAATGTAAGAGGGAAGCCAAAAAGGGTGACTGGGAGGAAGAGAAACAGAACTGGAGGTGCTTTATGGCACAAAGTCTACTAACAGGAAGGGAAAGTGTGTACAGGACAGGATTGGACAGTGGGGAAGGCTGGAGCAATGCAAAGTGTCTGTAAAGCAACGTGATGAAGTACAATAAACTGCACTTTACGTAACATTGTCCAATAGTTCAGGGGTTCTCAACCTTTGGAGGCCCGGGTACCTCCTATCATGGTCCAATTTTCTGAAGTACCCCCTGCTAATTAATTGCTAATTAATTGTATTAATCAATTAATTAGCTAAAAAAGTAAAAGTAAAAAAGTACTAATACAATTTTAAATGTGAAAAATGTCTTACTTAACTCTGTGTGTCTGTGTGTGTGTGTGTGTGTGTGTATGTGTGTGTGTGTGTGACAGACAGACAGACAGACAGACAGACAGGGGGATTGCATTTAAGTTCTAATTAACAAGTAACTAACTACTGATTGATGTTGATATGGGGCAGACTCTGGCGTACCCCCTGCCATTGGTCTGCGTACCCCTAGGGGTACCCGTACCACAGGTTGAGAACCCCTGCAATAGTTAAATTAGGGCAGAGTTAGCTTGTTTCGCTTCTCCCTCTCTACCTTTGACATCTCATTTTTAAACTGCAAAAATGGGGGGCATTTCAGCAATTTTGAAGGGTTGGGAGGTGATCCATTTATGAAAGAAGTCAGGGGAGCGGGCGACAAAGCTGGAGATTAATCAGAAAGGTGCTCAAGCTTCAGCAGGAGCGCAGGGGATTTTAAAATTATTTTTGCTGCTCTTACTGCTTGTTGCGGCCGTCGTTCTTCATCTTCGTCCCAACGGCTGGCTGCTCTCGTGGCTGTCCAGGACTGTCTCCCACCTCCACCACTGCGCAACTCTTCTGGGCCTCACTCTTCTGCCCAGACTTCTTGTGCAGACACAACAGGAGATAAAAACTACAACTCCCAGAATGCTCTCTTTTCTGGGAGAGCTCTCCCAGTCGTTGTGCGCCCGTGCGAGCCTGGCCAGCCAGAACACAGCAGCCAGGCTCAGAAGAGTTTCCTTTGCTGGTGGGAGTGGACGTCGGTTTTCCTTTTTGCCTTGTCGTGCGTCGCTGGCCGGGAGGAAGGGTCAGGCCCTTCCGGGATGGCGGTTGCCATTCCGGGAAAGTCCCGGCAAGTTTCGAGACTATGGTAAGCCCAATTACACTTCCAACCTTGAAAAGCAGCCAGACTTCTGAGAATGCAATAGTAAATATTCAGGGAAAGCTTGGAGGCATTTTCTAACCTGTGCTAAGAGAGAAAGAGATGCTGCTGCTCACCCATGAACATTTATCTCTTGCTATCTTGCTCAGCTAATTTCCTCTATTTTTCCGTTGCTGGATAAAATTAGCTGAGCAAGATAATAAGAGTTACAGGCCAATCCTAACTAAACCCCTCTGCCGGTGCAGCTGCACCAGTAGACTGTATCCTGTGTAAAAAGAGCATTTTATTCATTCGTTTGTTTATTTGAAAATGTATATTCTTTGCTTCCCTCTCCCAATTGGATGCACTCATAGAGGATGACAGCTGAGTCGGTTGATGACTTAGTGGTGGAATTTTTCCTCAAAAAGAAAAAAATGGAAAAATGTACTGCTATCAACCCACCATATGAAGGCAAGTTCCTCTTTGTGCCAATTTCTTTTAAATAGCATACAACTGAGCTTAGTAGCTCCCCCCTCAACCCACTCTCACATAGGCTGACTGTGAATTCATTGCTCTCTGTGCTTTTTACACACACACACACACACACATTACTGACTATGCCAGTAAACTATATGTGAGCATAATGGCCATACTAAACAGGCAGTTAATACATGCCATATGCTTAGATTTTTAACTTTATCTTGAGCAATTCTTAATTAAGTTTAAATATAACTAAACTATGAATCGTGTTACTCTGATGCTAGTTGCAAATTAGATGTGAATGCTTTTTTCATTCCATGTGCTGCTAACAGGAGTAAAAACGCTAAGTGTTTCTGGCAAACCGGGGAAAGCCGTGTACACCTAATTGCCTACCTCTATTATTAGCAAGGTGCTCTAATTCAGCAATGATGAGGGTATCGATTTTCATGGTCTCAGCATAATCCTTTCTGGATCCTTTTTCCTGTCAAATAAATTAGTAGAGAATGTGACACAATGCGTCAATGCTGTGGAGAGTGCAGGACTACGGAGAGCTTTTGTCTGCCCTCAGCTCCAAACTGTGCAGTCAAGGTCTGCTTCCAAGTAGACCCCAGGCAGATCTAAATATTACACAGATGAAATTATTCCTTTAGAAGCTATCAGTGGTCACTCAGCTCTTTGGAGGTAGATCCTGTGGATGGGGTTTAGCACGAAAGGCTCCAAATATGGGAACAAAAGTGGAGGAGACCCCAAGGTGCAGAGAAGGTCATTGATGGTCAGGGCTGGCACCAGGGACTCCCTGCAAACTTTCCTCTGCCCCCCCCAAGGTTTGTGGTGCCCCCCAGTTTCATGATGGTGCCTAACTTGCTGGGTGGGATGGGAGAGAGGAGACAATGACCCTGAAAGCTAGAGGCACAGAGGTGTTCTCAGTGCCACAATGTACCCTTTTAAGGAATCTGGGCCTTTGGCAGCAGTAATGCCACTAGCCCTCCTGGTGCCCGGGCCAAGGGGGCGGGGCCTAAGTGACATCACGCCCAGCGCAACTCCGAACACGCCCCCCGCCGGTTTCGGCACCTTTTTGGAGCCGTTCGAGCTCCAGGGAGGGTGGGAGGGCCGAAACATTGCGCGGGTAAGTACCCCCCCCCACGCTGACTGTGACCCCCGCACCCGAGGCCGCGCCCCCGCCCGGAGCAGCTGCTCCGCGCGCTCCGTCCTACTTCCACCTCTGTTTGGCAGCAGTCCAGTGATGCCAGCCTCTGACAGCTGCCCTCTTCACTACCCAAAACATTTCGAGTAGTGTAACTCTTAGTTAGAGGCAACTCTCACTACTTCCAAGAAGAGGCCCAAACTATCTTCCATGCCATCTCAAAATAATCAGTCATTTCACCCTCCCTCCCATTGCATTGTATTCCTGATTGAAATTGCTCCACCCCACCCTCAACTGCTTTAGTGAAGAGGGTGAAAATCGTCTTTAGTGGTGAAAATATAACAACATAAGAGAAGCTCTCCTGGACCAGCCCAAGGGCCCATCTAGCCCAGCATTCTGTTTCCCACAGTGGCTCTGGGAAGCCCACAAGCAAAGAAACAGGCATACTTCTCCTGCCATTGCTCTCTTCCAACTGGTATTCAGAGGTATATTGTTGCTGAATCTAGGGATTGACCATAGCCATAATGTGGAACTCCTTGTCACAGGATGTGGTGATAGCACCTGGCCTTGATGTCTTTAAAAGGGGATTGGACAGGTTTATGGGGGAATAGTCCATCATAGGTCACAAGCCATGATGATGACTATGCACCCTCCAGGTTTTAGAGGTAGCCTATCTCTGAATGCCAGATGCAAGGGAGTGGCAACAGGATACAGGTATCCTGTTGTCCTGAATGCTCCCTGAGGCACCTGGTGGGGCCACTGATTTGTGGGCTGGAGCACCTCCCTTTTGAGGAAAGGCTACAGCGTTTGGGGCTTTTCAGTCTAGAAAAAAGGTGCCTGAGGGGGGACATGATTGAGACGTATAAAATTATGCATGGGATGGAGAGAGTGGATAGAAGGAAATTCTTCTCCCTCTCGCACAACACCAGAACCAGGGGACATGCACTAAAATTGAGTGGAGGGAGAGTTAGAACAGACAAAAGAAAATATTTATTTACCCAGTGTGTAATTCATCTGTGGAACTCCTTGCCACAGGATGTGGTGATGGCATCTGGCCTAGATGCCTTTAAAAGGGGTTTGGACAGATTCATGGAGGAAAAGACCATTACAGGTTACAAGCCATAAGCAACCTCCTGGCTTTAGAAGTGGGTTTTCTCTGTGCCAGGTGCAAGGGAGTGGCAACTGGACACAGGTATCTTGTTGTCTTGTGCTCCCTGAGGCATCTGGTGGGGCCACTGTGTGACACAGGAAGCTGGAATAGATGGGCTTTTGGCCTGATCCAGCAGGGCTCTTCTTATGTTCTTATGTTCATAATTTTCACATGTAAATCGGTGCTGCGTGGGGCCCTGATATGGATAGGGACCACCCTAATAAATTAAAATTTATTATTTATTTTTATTTATTTATTTTTATTTTTCACATTTTTTATACCGCCCTTCCTCCAAGGAGCTCAGAGTGGTGCACATATTTCCTCCCCTCCTTTTTTTTGTCCTCACAACAACCCTGTGAGGTAGGTGGGGCTGAGAGATAGTGACTGGCCCAAGGTCACCCAGGAAGCTTCGTGGCTGAGCGGGGATTTGAACCTGGATCTTCCAGGTCTAAGTCCGACTCCCAAACCACTACACCATCCCGAAATTTTCATTTAATTAATTGATTAACTTGCCTGTCCTGCCGCCATTCTGCCGCTGCCACTATTAACACCGACACCATCGTCGTCATCGTCGCCACCGGCCGCCATTGTCTCTTCTTCTTTGTCTTCTTTGTTGTCTCCGCCGCTGCCTCTGGAGCCTGGCCGGCAGCATTTGAGCCGGCCAGGACTCCTTCCCCCTCAAGCCACCGCCGCCATCGGCGTCTTCTTCGTTGCCGCCACCACCGCTGGAGCCTGGCCGGCTGCACCTGAGCCGGCCAGGACTCCTGCCTTCTCAAGCCACTGCTACCGCTTTTAAAACTTACCTTTTTTCCGGCAGCGCCATCTTGGATCTCGTGAAATCTCACAAGATCCAAGATAGCAGCGCCCAAATCTTGTGAGGCCCCCATAGTAGCGCTGTGCTGCTTTGCCCTGTGGGACTTGGAGGCCAGGACCAGGTTGTTGCAGCAGGGATTCATTTTTTTTTTTGCTACAGAGTGTATGTGTGCACAGCACGTGCTTCCCGCAGATAGGAACATTTCCAGGGGCCCTCCTTTGCCTCCTGGGCCCCCTTTTGGACCCTGGGCCTGGGTACAAATTACCCCCCTCTCAAGGGCCCAGAATGAGGGGCAACTTGCCATCTACTTAAGCTGTACCATTTTTCTGTACAAACCAAACTGAAAATGTGTGTTACTGTAGTGATTTTCCCTTCACTTATATTAATGTTCCAGAACATATGCTCCATCAATCGGGGCCTGAAAGCTATATTGATATGAATATTGCTTGACATTTTCATGAAAAACCCGATAACAACAGAATCAACTTCCTACTTCCGTACATAAACTATCTTTTTTTAATAGCAGATCTTGTGGTGGCCATTTATTTTTCTTTGGCTGTTTTCTGAGCTTTTTTAAAAGAAACTTTTAAAACCAACATGGTTAACCACTTCATAGCAAAGGAGGAAGGGAGCCCCTATTAAGCACAGTTATCCACTGAATTGCTCCCAGTGCTCCAGTACAGTCACAACCGGCCCATCCATGCAGCCAACTGATGCGGTTTGCGTCAGGGGCAGATTGCAAGGGGTCTGAGGGGACAATGGCCTTGGGGTCCCTTTCATCCCGAGTCTGTAGCTGCCGCCACCTCCCTCCAACATTACCTGCCTGCTGTTCGCTCAAGTGAGAAGCAGGTCATCCCCTAGAGGCGTCGCTACGGTGGGGGCGGTACCATAAGTTGCGCCCTGTCCTAGTCCCGTTTACAAGCCGGCATGAAGCAGCCCCGCCCCCTCACCGTCCATTCCATGCGGAGAAGGCAGCGGGCAGGAGACTCCTGCCGGCTTGTAAACGGGCGTAGCACGGGGCGCAACGTACGGTACCGCCCCCACCATAGCGACACCTCTGCATTCCCCCCCCCCCCACCATGCTCCTCATGCACTGCCATGAAACCGGACACCCGTACTTCTGGGTTTCACGGCAGTGTGTGAGGAGCATGGTAAAGGTTTTGGAATATTTTTCTTGGAGGGCAGAGGCAGCAGACCTGAGATGGCATCAGCTGGTGTTCCTGGTCACGCCGGCCCTGAGTAGTCAACTCCTCTCTACCAAGACCTGCCAGAATGTGAGAATATGGCCCTCCTGAGCCAGCAATGCGAAGCAGATCGAGGAGAAAGATCAAGGACAACTTTGACTGCTGGGATCTCTTTTCTGGTGCCCTGGGAAGAGTGTCAGTCACCTGACCATTTATTCTTACTTGGTTTCACTTTGATATTAGTCTCCAACCCCAATATGTGTAACTCCAACCTCCAATCCTGTGTAACTCTTGCACCAGTGTAACAGTAGATCCCCCGGTGTAAGAGCACTTATGCCAGTGTAACTTGCCGAATACCAACGGATGCAGGACGGACCCAACCCCCCTTGGACACCTCACATGTGCTGTTAGGATGCAGAATGGACACCAGCACAACTCCGCTGGTGCAGGGGGCATTCTGGGGGCATTCAGACACCCCTGGAATGCCCCTTGCACTGGTGGAGTTGCGCCAGCATCCGTTCCGCATATGAACTGCGCATTTGAGGTGTCTGAGGGGGGTTAAGACAGTGTCCGTCCTGCGTCCGTCGGCGTACGGCAAGTTACACTGGCAGAAGTGCTCTTACACCGGGGGATCTACTGTTACACCAGTGCAAGAGTTACACAGGATTTGGCTGTATGTAGAGTTCCAATCTTCTTTCCTTCTTTCTTTCTTTTTTTTTTAATCCAAAGGAGCCTGGGTTAGGCGATGTCTGAAATGAAGGAGGGTGGGTAGTGAGTGGCTTCCTAATCCATTTTCCAGTTATTTTCCAGATCAAAACCATTCTCCTCAAGCTACTTTTTCACCTGCAGGGGGAAAGATGCAGGAAGGATCTTCTGTGTGAACGGCATCTGGTTTCACTCATCTCCCTGGATCCAGGCTCTGTGCTTCACAGAAAACCCTTTCCTACCAGCCCCTTGAATCCCACTCTCTCACTTCTTTTCAAGAATGTGCAAAACTCCCTTGAAAAAAAATCACACGGGTCTTATCAATACTCATACCGTTTCTCTCAGAATCCCTCAGACGCTTCTCCTTAGCAGAAATGTTCGGATTTGCCTTGGATTCTGTCTGTGGCAATCTCAGGGTGTGCAAACCAACACTGGGAAATCCCGTTAGTCTTACTGACGCTGTCTTCTGATGATCTTCTTCAGATGGTTTGCCTCAGCAGGAAGTCTCCACAATCATACTGAATACAGGCACCACTGTCAACAAGCACCCTAATGTTCAACCAGAAAGGGGTTTGGGCTTCTTCTGCACATGTTCCAAGCAAATGTTGGCAAACGTTTGTGGCAGGCAGTCAATTCCACCACTCACAAAAATGTGACGATCTTGTTATAAAGCAAGTGCTTCCATTCCATCACTGCCAGTGTTGGTAATGCCTGAAGAGGGCCATAAACACCACAAAGATTTGGTCTACACAGGTGGTGAAAGACCAATGTGACAGAATTCTGGTGGGGGCGACCACTTTTGAATGCTCCCTGATGAAAAAGGTAGATCAAAACATGGTGAAAGCAGGAAAAAAAAAAACCAGCACACCAGTGAGAACGATCTGCTAACGCTTGCTCCCTGACGTGCTATCTTACTATAAGCAGGGAGCTTTGTAGGTAGGAGAGCATTTGGAAATTTAGCAGATTCACATGACTGCTTTTTCCATTGCAATGCGATTTATTGGCACTCGCTTCATTCTACGGTCCATTTGCTCTCATCCACCTCGTTCGGCTGCATGTGTAGACCAGACTTAACTTCCTCTGCATCAGGGCCATTGTAGGTATATTTTAAGTCTAACCCTTATGATTGGATTGGGCCTGATTCCAAATCTCTAGCCCCTCTTAGCTGTTAACATATCATCACAGTGCCTGGGGTGTCAGAAAGTGCTGGGGAGATGGAAGGAGCTTTGATTTGAAGCAATGTAGCCATCCATCTGTGAAAAAGTCTATAGCAACAAAACAATAAATTTGAAGGCCTGCGTCTGAGGCTACCCAATGGCGTGGAACCAGGAGCTTTTTCTCCCTCGTTCTTGCCTGCTAAAGTTTTCCAGAGATTTGCTCAGTGATGAGTCGGACTCATAGTAGTTGATTCAGTGCTTGCAGGACTTGGAGTTGAGCACTACACTGGCTTTTCATAAAAAAGAAAAAAAGGCAGCAGCTTTTGCAGGAGTCTTGAGTACAAGTAGATTATTATTTTTATTATTTTTACTTGCTTTCTGTTTAAAAATACTAAAAGTACCTCACAAAGATAGGAACAAAAAGAATTGTACAAAATTACAAAACAGTTACAGTACAGCAGTACTGTAGCATCAGGAATGAGGCATAAACAAAACAGCAAAGTGAATCAAAATGTTGAGCTCAAGTGTTAAAAAGGTTTAAAGCCTGCTGAAATTTTAAGAAAAGGTTTTTTTTTTAACAAACATCTGAAAACAAGGTGAGAAGGAACCAGCTGGATCTCCACAGCAAATTCTACATTCTTGGAGCCACTACTGACAAGACCCTGCCTGACGTACCTACCAACCTGTGCTCACACAAAAGCAGGAGATTAGTGCCTTCAAAACTGATCTTCTGGGCAGGCTTATGTGGGAACGGTAATTTCCTGGAGCAAATGGGTGGTTTCAGGCATGATGTGTGGAGCCATTTTAACTGTGGTTTGTTTAATGAGCCGCACTTAGCACCACAGACTATCACCACATCCTGGCTCATTCCATCTCGTTCTGGCTCCATTCCACTGTCTTACTTCCCGAGAAAGTACCTGGATGAAATCCCAGGTACCAACCTGGTTTCTTCCTGCTGCTGGCAATGTCTGTCCTCACCACCTATGCTCTTGCCATTGTTCAGAAGGAAAAAGAGGGCATTGCAAGCGGATCCCTAGCTTCTTTGGACATTTTTGCCTGCTCTCAGCACAGCCCAGTGAGCAGGACAAAGCACAGCTCTGCTCCCCTCCCAAGAAAAGCCAACTGTTTCTTCCCCATTCCCCACAATGAGTACCTCAAACACAATGGGATGTTAAAAAAAAAAGCTTTCTGGTTATTGTGTTATTTATTTAAATAACACAACTTTATTTACAAGTCATACCCTCTCATCACTTTTGAATTTTGGGGGTTTGAAAGAATAACATGCGGAACAAGTTCCCTTTGCATTTGTTTCTTGGGTTGGGGGGGGGGGACAGCTAAACAGCAAGCTGCCTGCCTGTGGATTTCAGTGGAGTGGCATGACCCAGAGTGCCTCCTGATGCTGTCTTGGGTCCGCTGCCTCTGTGTTCCAAAAAAAACCTTCAACCACCCTTACTGTGCTCCACGCATACTGTCATCAAACATCATCATCAGCATCATCACCACCATCATCATATAATATACAGTATTTATATACCGCCTTTCTTGGCCATTGGATTTCTCCTCCAACTTTAATCCAAGGCGGTCTACATATGCAGACTTTCCTAACCCCCCCTCAATGTTTTTTTTTTACAATATATAAATTCCAATCTTTTGTGAACAGCTACATTCCAGATGGTATCCTTTTGCTCTCTGGCTTCTCCACTGGGCATCGCCTCCCACACTTTACCGATGCAGCTGGGAGCTCTTATCTCTCCACACGGAGGCTTTTTCACAGCTTTTTGTCGGTGGCATGTCTCGAACTTGTCATTCGCTGATCTTCGGGCTTGCAAGGCGGCGGCTCTCCCGACTGAGCCAGACCCCTCTGCCCATGGAAGTGTGACACTCCTGGTTTTATTTACAGGGACGAATGTTCACGCTGTCCCTGTAAATAAAATTGGAAGTCCTGCTCCTCCGGGTTTGATGCCAGTGCATGAGGTTCATGGTAAGGAGGGGAATTATTGGCTTCTTGCTCAAGCAATTGGCGGTGCCCTGGAGGGAGGGGGGCAGCAGCAACAGATTTTAGGTGAAAGCTTGCCGCCCCCTTGGACCCCTCACAGTCTGCTGCTGATGCAACCTGCATCAACTGGCCTCATGGAAGATATGTGAGTAAAGTTGTTGCTAAGCAGAGAAAGAGGATGACTGACTAAAGAATCAGCAAAAGCAGTCTTCAGTCTAGAGCAGGGGTTCTCAACCAGTGGCACTAGTACCACCAGTGGTACTTTGGTTGACTGCTGGTGGTACTCAGACCGCTGGACCGCCAGAACCCTGCTCTGATGTGGCGCTTTCAGCAGTACATTTTTGTTGCCGAGAGGCTACTACTTTGGCCAAGCATCTTGGGAATTCAGAGAAGGGCCGTCCCACCCACCCAGCGCCTCTGACCTGCATTTTCTGGCATCCAAAAACCTGAAAACCCAGAAGTAATTGGCAATGATGCCATCGGCAGTCATTTCCGTTGGTACACAGCAGGAGAGTGGCGCCAGAGGTGGTACTCGGCCGGGAAGGGGTTGAGAACCCCTGGTCTAGAGCAACTCGTGTTTTCTGCTGATTTAGTTTAGCATCTCTGTAGGTGAGGGCAGAGCTGTCAAGCAAACCAGGTTTAAGTCAGGATTCTTGGTTCAGGTGTAACTTGGAGCCATGGTGAAGACAAACTATTGTTTACAAGCCAACTTCAAACCATGGGTTCAGAGTGTGGTCTAATTTTGACTTGTTAACCAGGAATAAACCATAGTTAGTTTGAGGTCCTGGTTGAGACAATCAAACAAACCATAGTTCTGTGTGATGTGTGAATATGACCCTTGACTCCACCTCATCGACGAAGCCTTTGGAACAACCTCTGAGTCCCCTAGCCTACAAAAGAAAGCCTAAGTACTTGCAACTGCAATGACAGTACTCCATATTTTTTCCTTGTTTACCTGTATACCTCTTCCTTTTTCCTCTTCCTCTGTTGTCTTCCCCTTCTCATTTTCTAGACTGTAAACTCCTTGGGGCAGGGTTAAAAGTCATTAGAGAGTTGCATAGATTCAGAGAATCTAGGTCCACAGGTGCTAGAAATGTACAAGACAAGATTTTTCAATCCAGTTTGATTATTCATCCCCTTGAGTGGTCCTACATATGCCACAAACCATAAAAATGCAGTTTAGCTTGAGAGATTTGGAAGTCTCAACAGAACCCTAATTATTGTGATCCCTGAGTCTGTTGGATGTGGGTTGTCAAACTGTGCAGGTTGACCATCTTCCCCCAGAAGGGAAAAACAGGAAGAATGGCAATGCTTAAAAGAATACCCAAATACATTCTTCCAGTGTTAATATGAACTGATGAGCAAAAGCCAAACATTCTTGCGGATAAATATATGCAGAGGAACAGCTGGTGCCAAAAATCCAAGTCTCATATTTTCTACATTTTTTTTTGCCCGCATTTCTCTAAGTCCCAGCACAAATGTTGCCACAGTTAGAAAAGCTGGAAACATTGTCAAGAGCACAATGTTGGTTGTTTACGGTTGGAAATGTTGTTACTTTGGAATGACTCTTTTTGCTTGCATGTGAACACATACTACACACTTTTTTTGCCCACCCCCTTTTTTTTCTGGCTGTGCAGTGGCCGGCCGCACTTTTTTTGCCCCACTTTTTTTTTTTGGTGATTCCGTCTTTGGAATCGTCCGGGGAGTCCTGGATGTTTCCGAAGGGCTCCCAGGCATTGTGCGCCTGCATGAGGCATGCGCAGGTGCGTGAGCCTGTATTCAGTCCCGGACGGCTGCGGAGGACACAGCCGGCCACTAGCGTCACTACAGGGGGGGGCGGAGCTGTAAGTGCTGCTGAAATCCGAGCCTCCCTTACACAGACGAACGAAGTGGCCCCGCCCCCTCCCCCTTGCAGCTGTTCAGAGAAGCGAAAACAACAGGCAGGAGACTCCCTGCCTGTTGTTTTCGCTTCTCTGAACGGCTGCAAGGGTGGGGGGCAGGGCCGCTTCATTCGTCTGTATAAGGGAGGCTCGGATTTCAGCAGCACTTACAGCTCCGCCCCCCCCTATAGTGACGCTAGTGCAGCCGGCTGACCAGGAATGGCTGGTACAGTTCCATGAGGGGCTCCAGACTATCGGGTTCAGGCTCAGTGTCAAGGCCTGGCTCTGGATCCAGCACCTTTTTGGTTTGCACTGCTGGACTTCTGATCTAAAGGCTGATCTACACCTACCTCTGTGGCGTTGCGCTTGTGTGGTGAGGCGCGCGAGAGTAGGGGACAGGACGCCCTGCCCAAAACACTGCCCTGGGCTCCACCAGTTTCTTCAACGCAAATAGTCCCTCCTGATTGTCCCGCCTTCTAATAAATCTCAACGCTGATTGGCTGGAACACAAGTGCACTCCGATTGGCTGAAAACCCCCTCATCCCATTGGTCTAACAATTAGCTCCGCGTCCCACCCTCTCAAATCATGAGCATGGTCCAAAGCCAATCTCTCCCATGTTCCATGGTGATCAGATAAAATGGAAGCCACACAGCTCCGCACTCTCTGCACGTGCCCAGGACGCACTGGAATTTGTGTGGTGGAGGTCAGCCTTAATTGGCTTCTCTCTCTCTCTCTCTCTCTCTCTCTCTCTCTCTCTCTCTCTCTGGGACAAAGTCCAGACCGCTGCTTAAATTTGGGCTCATGACACTCTCTTTGTTCTTCACAATGATGGGCTCTTGGCTAGGAATGAATGAATCTATTTCTGCAAAAAGTTCTTTGAAGGACTGTGGCCAGTCAAAATGGTCCCTCCTGCATGGCTGCCAGATGATACATTATCATTAAACTGCTTTGGATTTGCACTAAGGGCCCACAGCGTGCTGTTGAATCCAGTAGAAATGTTTTTGAATTGCACAACCCTGCACAATGAGCTGCAGAGGCAGCAGTGTCGACTCCATTTGATGCATTTTGCTAGAGGGATTTTTAAATTAGAACAATATAAGGTAACAAACAACCAGATGGTCTTCTGTGGTCACTCATAACAGTTAATTCAATTAACTGGGAGCAGTCTGTCTGTAATTGAGGTAGTAGCTGAGGGGTCCATTATCTCCTCTTGTACCTGTAATTTCCATTGTAAAGTGGCTAATTGTATGGTTATGGGCTAATCAAGTTGAAATTTACATTAATTATAGTAAGAATATGCTTGTTGGCCTTCACATGCAAGTAAAAACATGTTAGTGTGTTATTGCCATATACAGAAATCACCCTCGGGTGTTTGACATAACTCCCAGAATTCTTTGAAGCGTTGCTATACCTAAGGTCAAGACTGTGCAGTGCAATACAGTTCCAGATCTCACAGCACAATCCTATGCATACAGCACAATCCTATGCATATCTACTCAGAAGTAAGTTCCATTATGTTCAGTGGGACTTACTCCCAGGAAAGTGTGGATAGGATTTGAGCTTCAGACTGCCTGCTGGAAACGTTTGCTATCTTCGAACTCTAGGACTGCAGAAAAGGATAACAAAGGGAAAACAAATTGTTCACCCTCTTCTCTGTGAATAGGACAAAGTAGCAAATAGTTCAACTAAGATGTAGCCCCGGCTCAAACTCTAAAGCCCATGACACACTGCATGCGACGCGCAGAGCAGGAAAGCAGTGCCATGTGGATGCGCACGTACAGTGTATCCTGGACTAGCTTCTCTTGTGCAGCTGCTTGCGTGAGCTCGCATAGCTGTGCAAGAGGAGATGAAAATGGCCGATCAGCCATTTTGGCCAATCAGCACACATGTACAATCAGCTCACGCTTTGGCCAATCAGCACACGCGTACAATACGGTGTGGCAGGACGTGAACAGTCAATAGAAATGAATGTTTCATAGACCTGGAAAATGGCGGAGATTCAACTGTGCGGGTGGGAGTCTGACGTTGAATTTGTGTTAGGTGCAAGCGGCCACTGTTGACGAATCCATAAAAACATAACATGGCTGCTGCTACAGTATAGATAGGATGTGGCGTGGTGCAGCGCAAAGCAAAGGTTGTGATATTTTCTTTCTTGTTCATTTTGCGCCGCCACGCTTCGCGTCACATGCAGTGTGTCACGGCCTTAAGAGTGCCTCTACATGACAAATGTCAACCAGCTTAAGAGTTATTTTCTATAGGGAAACTGAGGAACTGTAGATCTGCTATGAGGATCTCTAAGGATCCTAACAGAATCTTTAGGATTTGTGTCTAAGGATCTCCAACAGAAAGTACTCAGCATCTTACCAAATAAAAATTCCCAGGATTCTTTTGGAGAAACCATGCCAGTTACTTTGGTTTAAAACCAATGTTAGTTTGTAACCAACATGAGAATGATCTTGCTGGCTTTGATCAAGGTCCATTCCTAGCACAAGTCTAAATATGCCTACACAGAAGTAAGACCCTTGGTTTCAATGGGACTTATCTCAGGTAAGAGTGAATAGGATTGAAGCCAGCTAGTTGTGCAGCCTGTTTCCTACAGCTTTCACCTAGATGTCTCTGAGCACCTAGAGGCAACTGCCATTCCCTGTCACCTGTCCCCCAATAACTGATATTCAGAGGTATAGTACTGTTACCGCACATGCTCTAAGTCAAATATTTTTTATGCACATGGGAAAAATCTACTTGTGTCTGCAGGGTCCAAGTGCTGTCCCACAGACTCCAGCGCGGCCAGGGAAATGGACCAGGAGTCAGCACACAGGCTTATCCTTGTCTTGTTAAACCCAAATTCAGTCCAAGATGAAACTATTTCTAAATCAACACACTTGTCATCATTTTAGAGAGCACAGACATTATTTCTGAACACCCAAGAGCTTCCTGCTGAGGAAATATATTCTGCATTTGTATCAGTTATATGCGGCTTCTTTTGATGAAGAGTTGTCACCTCTTCCTTTGTGTTTGTGGTAAAGGATATTACTATCCATGAGGCATCCACATTTCACACACACAAGGCAGGTCGATGAATTTTTCAACCCAGTATCCCAGGCTGAAGAAGCTTCCAAAAGTTCAAGTAACCACCCACATCTTTGGACAGAAATAAAACTGCTCTCAGCCTTTGGAGATCAATGGCATTTGCTACTAATTTCTCACTTATTTCCTGAAGATGGCACTACAGATACAGCCATAACAGTACTGCCATAGTTGCATGGTATCGTGTCCTTAAGTCCTAGTCTAGAGTATGCCAAGGCTTGGGTACAGAGGGATCATGTCATGATGATCTTGAAGAATGAGAAATATAAAATTACAGAAACTTCTGCCAGCAAGAGTAAAGGCGCCCTGTTCTAGGCAGGAGCCCATAGGGAAGTACTGGTCAAGCACAGGACATGTCCAGCCTAGGTGAAGAACGTAAGAACATAAGAAGAGCCTTGCTGGATCAGGCCAAAGGCCCATCTAGTCCAGCTTCCTGTATCACACAGTGGCCCCACCAGATGCCTCAGGGAGCACAAGACAACAAGATAACCTGTTTTCTGCTGCCACTCCCCTGCACCTGGCACAGAGAAAACCCACTTCTAAAACCAGGAGGTTGTTTATGGCTTGTAACCTGTGATGGTCTTTTCCTCCATGAATCTGTCCAAACCCCTTTTAAAGGCATCTAGGCCAGGTGCCATCACCACATCCTGTGGCAAGGAGTTCCACAGATGAATTACACGCTGGGTAAAGAAATATTTTCTTTTGTCCGTTCTAACTCTCCCTCCACTCAATTTTAGTGCATGTCCCCTGGTTTTGGTGTTGTGCGAGAGGGAGAAGAATTTCCCTCTATCCACTCTCTCCATCCCATGCATAATTTTATACATCTCAATCATGTCCTCAACCATTGTTGCAAGCAATTAAGGTTGTAGCAGCTCACTGGTTACAAATCAGACAATCAAGGAGTCCTCTGCCACATCCTCTTCAGGGTGCAGAACAATAGAGGCTCCCATCTCAAGGCTGGAATGGGCCATCAAGGGCCATCAATACACTGGCGTCACTACGGGGGGGGGGGCGGAGCTGTAAGTTCTGCTGAAATTGGAGCCTCCCTTACACGGAGCAACGAAGCAGCCGTGCCCCCTCACCTTCGGAGCCTTTCAGGGAAGCGAAAGCAACGCGCAGGAGACCCAAGCATCTGTAAGTGCTGCCAAGGAGACCCTGCGCGTTGCTTTCGCTTCCCTGAAAGGCTCCGAAGGTGAGGGGGCAGGGCTGCTTCGTTGCTCCGTGTAAGGGAGGCTCCAATTTCAGCAGAACTTACAGCTCCGCCCCCCCCCCCCGTAGTGACGCCAGTGCATCAATACACAAAGATGAACTCACCCACAATTGCCTCCATGTGTCCCTACGGACACATTTTGCTTCTAAAAAGCAGGGACACAGAACCTCACCCTGTTCTTGCAGCTTCTGCTGCCCTTCCTGGACTGCTCAGTGATCCACTGGTGCTGCGTCAAGTGGTTCCCTCCACTCCCCAAGAACCACTGTGCCAGCCAGCCAGCCAGCAGCCAGGAAACATATCAGACCGCTCCCTTCTCGTCTCAGCCTTGCTCCCTCTTCCTCGTACTTTTCCCTTGAGTGTGACTGCAAACTGCAGCTCAAGAGCCCACTGAGCTGTCTCTCAAGGAACCCTTCCCCCCTGGGAAAGCAATCTCACCAGCCTTGCCTTTCTTCCCTCCCTGGAACAAGCTAAGGCTAGTTCAACAACCTAGTCTGCCCAGGTGTGCTTTTCAAGCCTTTTTTTTGCTTTCCCCCCCACCTTTGAACCAGAAGATAGCTATGCCTTGCCAAGCCTCACAATCTCTGCAACAACACAAGCTTCATCCCAACAGATACAAATAGGTAAACCTGGCTCTGGCAACCTTGACCATTAGCTCACACAAACTCCCTCTATCTCCTGTGCGATTAAATCGACAACATGCCTAGCGTTCTATCCCTTTGGCGTGGGTGGGAGTCTAGCACTCCTTAGCCTATCTTACCAATCAAGCCTAGAGTTCAGCCCCAATGCCACCTGAGAAGGCAGACTACCCTCACTGTCACTGCAGCAGCTGCTGAAAAACTGGGTGGCTGAGCAGAACGAGCTTTCCATTGAGCATCTGTAGTGCCCCTTAATAGGATCCACATGGCGGGAGAGAGAACTCTCCACTGCAAGAGTCAAGCATTTCCATAGCTTGCTGAGGGGCAATTAGCAACCTTGGCTGTAGCCCTGGTTCAAGCTACAGAGAACAAAGACTTGGCACCATTTTTCACCCCCTTTTCCTTGAAAGAATGTCCTCCTTCTCTTTCCTTCTATCTAGAAACTGCTGGTGTTCAAGGCCTAGTTTTGTGTGGGATGGTGCTGTAAATTGCATTGCATTTTCTTGTTTTCCCCTTTGCAGTAAAACTTACTTTTTTTCCCTTCGGCGGCCATCTTGGATCTCGCAAGATTTCCTGAGATCCAAGATGGCCGCCGAAGGAAAAAAAGGTAAGTTTAAAATTTTCAAGCCTCTTATTTACCGTATTGGTCTGAGTATAAGACTCACTTTTTTCTCCTAATTTAAGTTTTTAAACTAGGGGTGCGTCTTATAATCAGGCTGTTGCAATTTAATGCCAGTGATTTAATTTATTTTTTTTAACAGCACCAAACTTTAAGGGTGCGTCTTATAATCGGGTGTGTCTTATACTTGGGACAATACGGTATTTATTTAAAAAATTTATATCCCGCCTTATCCTATGCCAAGGCAAATGCCCAAGGCGGCTTACAACAAAAATTAAAAAACATAGTTTAAAATACAGAAAAGTTTAAAACAATACATTAATTTAAAAACAATAAAATCCACGGGGGGGGGGGACAATATGGAGCACAAAAGCAGCATGGCAGAGCATCTTGAGACACAGGAGGCAGACTACAACCCATCACCCAAACGCTAGACAAAACAAAAACTTTTGAGCCCTCGCCGTAAAGTCATGAGGGAGGGGGTAGTTCTCAGATCCCCTGGCAGAGAGTTCCACAGTTGTGGCGCCACAGCAGAGAAGGCTCGCCCACGTGTTGCCACTCCCCTAACTTGTGATAGAGGTGGTACACGCAGGAGAGCCCCCTCAGATGACCTAAGAGAGCGGGCCGGAATGTATGGGAGAAGGCGGTCCCTCAGATATAGGCTTACCATCTTCCCGGAAATGGCCGGGAAAGTCCCGGCAACGGCTCTTTGTCCCCCCGTCCCCCCCGAACTATGTTTTAATCCCGGCCCTGGCCCGCCGGCTGCATCGCGGCAGGCCGGAGCTCTTCTGAGACTCTCCGGAACAGCCCGAGTTCACTCGGGCTATTCCGGAGATCTCTCAGTCTCATCGCGTATTTGCGTGATGCTGGGAGCTCTCCGAAACAGCCCGAGTTCACTCGGGCTGTTCCGGAGAGCTCCAGGCCTCGAGGGAGGAAGTCCCCGCCCTCGGCCACGCCCCCGGCCACACCCCCAGTCACACCCCCAGTCCCGGCCGAGTGCCGGGGAATCTGGTAAGCCTACTCAGATATAAGGCGTTCCCTTAAAAGTGGCGGCGGCAGCAGAGGCTTCCACCGGGCCTGGAACAGTCCGGGACTGATCCGGTACCCAAGCCCAGGTTCTGGGACGGTCCCGGAAATTCCCGGATGAAAGGGAAGCCTACTTATCTCCACAATAGATGCTAGATATGGTTGCACGTCTGACCTTGCCTCCCTCCTCATTTCATGCCATTCCATTGAGCTGCGCCATGAGCCACTGCACTTGGTCCCTGCACATGAAATACCGTTTTCCCCACGTGTACGTGTTACACGCATCTTAGAGCAGACCTGTTGTAATGGAAGGAGTAAGACCAGGTGAAGCAGAGCAGAGGTGAAGATCACCAGCATCACCTGTTGGGAGCATCATGTGGAGATGGCCATAGCCCCAATCAACTTTTAAAATAAATTGGACAAAGTCATGGAGGGTAGGTCTATCAGTGGGTTTTTGTCATGATAGCAGAATAGAACTTTTATATTCAGGGGCTAAATACCAGATGCTGGGAAAAGACTTTTCTTCTAAGCCTGCAGACGCTTTTCTTATATTCTTAAACCTCTGCAGGTTTAGTTATCTCTAGACCCACATTCAATTTTTTCCGTAGTTGAATATTTTTTTAAAAATAACTAAGGATTTTTTTAGGATGACAAGTGATGTATGGTGCATTTAATATTTCACAACATATGAATTTGTGATTTGCGTATTGTATATTATGGCTAATTTGTACTTTTATATTTTAATATTAAAAGGGAAATCAACTTTTCAGCAGAGCTGAAGGAAAAATCTGTTTTGGATTGCTTTTCAGTTTATTACGAAAAGCAGAAGTAATTATTTAAAAGAAACAGAACAAGGTTGCTGTGACTGGAGAAAACATATTTGCGTAGGTGAAGTTAAACTCCAATGTTCAATTTCTTCCAAAGAAATCTGGTGCTCCAGAAAGGAAGTTTTGCTTGTGGAAGCTGAAGGAGCCAATAATGGAACTCCTATAGGTCCTTCCTATTTCTTTATTCTCATATCTTCAGTAGTTGCACATAGGCAGGCTTACCAGATCGTCGCCGGGACGGGAGCGGTCTACCCTTAAGGGGGCGGGGCGTGGGGGGGCAGAACGTGACGCGTTCTGGGCTCCCCCACGCCCCGCCCCCTTAAGGGTAGACCGCTCCCATCCCGGCGACGATCTGGTAAGCCTGCAAATAGGTTCAGTTTAGATGCCTGTGGATGGACCTTCTACAATAATTGCCTACAGGTGAACTTTAATTTAAAAATGAATATATTTTCATTCTCAAGCCTTGTAATCTATGGCATACATTCTTCCTTTTTTATTTTTACATTTCTAATGCCGCACAAGCAAAAAAAAAATGCATCAGATTGAAAACTCCCAGTAGCTAAATCACGATTAACCTTCTGGAAAATTGAGAATATTGAGAAAGTTCTTTATTTCAAAAATACACAGGGAGCCATTTGGGCCAATTACTTGCTTGTCTGTGTGATGTTTGACAATTCGGGCACATACAAAATACAATTAGAGTGTCGCACTTATCTGAAACACTATTTCATTCCCTTTTTATTTGTCTTGTTGAAATCAATCTTTTGAAATGTGAAGCATGATATTTTGTCTCTAGACTGGAAGCAGAAATGGTATTGATAAATTGACCTTCAAAGTTTTTGTTTTTTTTAAATTGAAGGGCAAAATTGAGACAGTTACTGATCTTTTGAATGGTTCCCCCTCTTCATTTTCATCTTCATATGAACTTCTGTTGGTGATTTTCTGTTAGCTTACTTTGCAAGCCTATGTATGAGAAGTCAGCTCCATTTTGTTCAATGGATCTTAATTCCAGGTAAGGGCGTGTAGAATTACAGCCTTAATTACCCATCCTCCTTCATTGGTTAGAAGATAAACAATGATATATCCTCACATTTGAATTCATCCCACAAGGAGCTCAAACAAGTATCTCTGGGGAGAGGAAGCATTATCCCATTTGAACCTCACCCCAAATATGTAGTAAAGGTAAAGGTATCCCCTGACAATTAAGTCCAGTCGTGTCCGACTCTAGGGTGTGGTGCTTATCTCCATTTCAAAGCCGAAGAGCCAGCGTTGTCCGAAGACGCCTCCGTGGTCATGTGGCCGGCATGACTCTCCTTGCTGCATCGCGTAGCATGCGGCTGGAACACGGAGCGCTGTTTACCTTCCCGCAAGCGGTACCTACCGTATTTTACGCTCCATAGGACGCATCGGTCCATAGGACGCATGCATCCTATGGAGCATAAAATAGAGAAAAAAAAAGTTTGTGCTTACCTGGGCTTGGGGGCGCTTCGGGGAGGCCTGTGGGGGCTTCGGGGAGGCCTGCGTGAGCCTCTGTAGGCCTCCCCGATGTTTACTTCGGCCCCAAACAGCGATTTTCGGCCATTTCTGGAAATTTATTTATTTATTTATTTATTTTATTTAAAGAATTTGTAGCCCGCCTTTCTCCCGAAGGCACTCAAGGCGGCTTACAACATATTAAAATACATAAACAACTTTAAAACAATTAAACACATTAAAATAATTAAAAACACTTGAGATTAAAAACAACCCCAATGGGTCACCAGCATTTACATATATAACCATTTGTTAAAAAGTCAGCCCACCGTGTCAGACATTAAAAGCAGTCCTGAATAAAAACGTCTTAAGGCCCCGCCGAAAAGCCTCTAAAGAGGGAGTCGTTCTTAGTTCCAAGGGGAGGGAATTCCACAATTGGGGCGCCACCGCCGAGAAGGCCCTACTCCGCGCCGCCATCCCCCTCACTTCCGCCAATGGCGGCACGGTCAACAGGGCCCCCCCTGATGACCTCAGAGTACGGGTCGGATTGTAGGGAAGGAGGCGGTCCCTCAAATACCCTGGACCCGAGCCGTTAAGGGCTTTAAAAGTCAAAACTAGTACTTTGAATTGTGCCCGGAAACGAACCGGTAGCCAGTGTAGCCGCCGAAGCAACGGTCCGACTGAGTCAAACCAACAAGCCCCGGCAACCACCCGGGCCGCCGCATTCTGCACTAGTTGCAGTTTCCGAACAGTCTTCAAAGGCAGCCCCACGTAGAGCGCATTACAGTAATCTAGTCTAGATGTCACTAGGGCATGGGTCACTGTGGCCAGGTCTGCACGATCCAAGTACGGTCGCAGCTGGCGCACCAGCCGAAGCTGGGCAAAAGCCCCCCTGGCCACAGCCGCTACCTGGGAATCCAGGAGCAGCTGCGCATCCAGGAGAACCCCCAAGCTGCGGACCTGCTCCTTCAGAGGGAGTACAACCCCATTCAGAGCAGGACGATGATCCAGTACCTGAGTCGTAGACTTCTGGACCAGAAGAACCTCTGTCTTATCAGGATTTAATTTCAGCTTGTTCGCCCCCATCCAGCTCCCAACTGCCTCCAGACAACGATTCAGGACATCGACCGCCCCCTTGGAGTCAGGTGGAAAGGAGAGAAAGAGCTGGGTGTCATCCGCATACTGATGACACCTTACCCCAAACCCCCGGATGACCTCTCCCAGCGGCTTCATATAGATGTTAAACAGCATGGGGGATAGAATTGACCCTTGTGGCACCCCACACCTCAAGGGCAAGGGTGCCGAACAAGCATCCCCCAGCACCACCTTCTGGGATCTATCAGCCAGGAAGGAGCGGAACCACCTCAGAACGGTGCCTCCAAGCCCCAACCCAGCCAAACGACCCAGGAGGACACCATGGTCAATGGTGTCAAAAGCCGCCGAGAGGTCCAGCAGGACCAACAGGGACGCACTCCCCCTGTCCAGTCCCCGGCGCAGGTCATCCACCAAGGCGACCAAGGCCGTCTCTGTCCCGAACCCCTGCCTGAAGCCAGACTGGAATGGATCCAGATAATCAGCTTCCTCCAAGACTCTCTGGAGCTGAGACGCCACTACCCGCTCGATCACCTTGCCCAGAAACGGGATATTTGAGACTGGCCGGAAGTTGTTCAGAACAGTGGGATCCAGGGAGGGTTTTTTCAGGAGGGGACGCACCACCGCCTGCTTCAGAGACAGCGGCAGCACCCCCTCCCTCAGAGATGAATTTACCACCCTCCCCGTCCACTCAGCCAGCCCCACCCGGGCAGCTCTAATCAGCCATGCTGGACAAGGGTCAAGCGGGCAAGCGGACGGTCTCACACTCCAAAGAATCCTGTCCACATCCTCAGGTTCTACAAGCTGAAAAGAATCCCAGGAAGGAGAACAGACAGGTGCCTCAGGGACATCATTAGATACTGCTAACGCGGCGTCCAAGTCATGCCGAATCCGATCGACTTTGTCCACGAAGTGCTTTGCAAACTCATCACAGCGAGCCACCGTGTGTTCCACCCCATCTACTGGGGGGGCCAGATGGAGCAGGCCCCGAACCACACGGAAAAGCTCAGCTGGACGGTTCTCCGCAGACGCGATGCCAGCAGAAAAGAAAGCCTTCTTAGCTGCCGCCACCGCCACGGAATAGGCTCTGAAGTGAGCTCTAGCCCGTGCCCGGTCGGAGTCGGCACAAGTTTTCCGCCACCGTCGCTCTAGACATCTACCTTGCCGCTTCATCGTCCGCAGCTCCTCAGTAAACCAAGGAGCCGCTCTGACTCTGCGGCTTGGTCGAGGACGCTCAGGAGCGATCAGATCCAGAGCCCTGGTCATTTCCCCATTCCAGAGGTCAACCAGGGCGCTGGGTGAGTCGCCGACTCTGGCAACAGGAAAATCCCCCAGAGCCCTCAGGAATCCATCCGGATCCATCATCCTCCGGGGGCGGACCATAGAATGAGGTCCCCCACCACTGCGGAGGCGACAAGCTGCAACAAGCCTAAATCTCACCAGGAAGTGATCTGTCCATGACAAAGGAGTGATGTTAATTTCCTCCACATCCAGATCACCATCCACCTGCCCCGCAGTAAACACCAGGTCCAACGTGTGTCCCGCATCGTGCGTCGGGGCAGATATTCTCTGAGACAGACCCATGGTTGTCATGGCGGCCATGAAGTCCTGAGCCGCAACTGTCCTCGGGGCCTCAGCATGGACATTGAAGTCCCCCAACACCAATAGGCGAGGGCACTCCAACGCCACCGCCGAGATCACCCCGGTCAGCTCAGGCAGGGAGACTGTTGGGCAGCATGGTGGGCGGTACACCAACAGAATCCCTATTCTGTCTCGCCCTTCCAGCACGACATGGAGGCACTCAAACCCAGTGGACCGCGGGACAGGATACCCAGTGAGATGGATGGTATCACGATAGACTATCGCAACTCCGCCTCCCCGCCCCTGTAGTCGTGGCTGCTGCAATACCCGGAAACCCGGCGGGCACATCTGGGAGAGACTTACCCCTCCCGACTCATCCAGCCAGGTCTCCGTAATACACACCAGGTCAGCGCCTTCATCCAGGATTAAATCCTGGACTAGGCAGGTTTTATTGTTGACTGACCTGGCGTTCAAGAGCAGCAGTTTCAGACTCAGGGGACTGTTGCCCAGACCGCCAAGGGTCAGAGGGATGGGAGAAGGGCCAGAAAGGGGGACAGTCTGCCTGTGACTGACCCTCGTTCTCCTGAAACGGCCTGCCCAGCCCCCACCGCCATATCTTCCATGACCCGTCACTCTGCTAATGGTGGTTGCCCTCCCCTCCCCTAGACTCCCTCGAGGTGACAAACACATAGCCCTTCAGCGGAGCCTACTTCAAGACCACGCAACCTAACAAAACTCACACACTCCAGCCCACTCTCAATCACTACCACCCTCCCCAGTCAGTCCACAACCCACTGTCTAACACTTCATCCAAACCCAACCACTCCTGTTCAGAAAACCCCTGCCTCCCTCTCACTGAGGCTTGGCTCACTGCACCCCCCACCCTTTGCCCCCCTCTCACTGGGGCAAAGGTCCCACTCGTCCCCCCTAGGCCTCCCTCTCACCGAGACCCAGGTTTAACACTCCCCTAACCCATTCACAGAAATCCCAAAAACTTAACAACCACACACTCAACCTACACACTAACCCTCACCCACATACAAAAATCAATCACTCAACCGTTCTCTAGATGCTGACACGGTAGCTCCAATCTCTGTAAGGTGTCCTGTGCACAAACAAACAGTGTGCATGGAGAAGGGAGAAGGCTGACGGTTGGTAGCAATTGGTGACCCACTGGATAGCAGCAGCTTGGATGGGCTCAGTCGTGAGAAGCAGTGTCCTGGCCTGCCTGGTCTTCGCTCCACTGGCGAAGAGCCACGGGCAAGCCAGTGGCTCTTTCTAGCAGCAGCTCACCTGAGGGGAGGAGAGAGAGAGATTGCTGAGCAATAGCTCCACAGGCCCAGGTGTTCCAGTTAAGGGGCCAGTCCTCAGCTCCACCACTTCCAACCCCAGAGAGCCCAACAAACAAACTGGCAAGCCAGTGGCTCTTTCTAGCAGCAGCTCACCTGAGGGGAGGAGAGAGAGAGATTGCTGAGCAATAGCTCCACAGGCCCAGGTGTTCCAGTTAAGGGGCCAGTCCTCAGCTCCACCACTTCCAACCCCAGAGAGCCCAACAAACAAACTGGCAAGCCAGTGGCTCTTTCTAGCAGCAGCTCACCTGAGGGGAGGAGAGAGAGAGATTGCTGAGCAATAGCTCCACAGGCCCAGGTGTTCCAGTTAAGGGGCCAGTCCTCAGCTCCACCACTTCCAACCCCAGAGAGCCCAACAAACAAACTGGCAAGCCAGTGGCTCTTTCTAGCAGCAGCTCACCTGAGGGGAGGAGAGAGAGAGATTGCTGAGCAATAGCTCCACAGGCCCAGGTCGAAAATCGCTGTTTTGGGCCAAACAGAGCATCAGGGAGGCCTGCAGAGGTTGGCAGGAGCTGGCCAAGCAACGAGCGCTCACCCTGTCGCGGGAATCAAACTGCCGACCTTTCGATCAGCAGCTTATGGTTCAGTGGTTTAACCCGCTGCGCCACCCGCTGGCCTTGTATGTATGTATGTATGTATGTATGTATGTATGTATGTATGTATGTATGTA
Source organism: Plestiodon gilberti rubricaudatus (assembly GCA_026170595.1). NCBI lineage: Eukaryota > Metazoa > Chordata > Lepidosauria > Squamata > Scincidae > Plestiodon > Plestiodon gilberti. The sequence continues at coordinate 12,534,492 of JANXHW010000002.1, read as the reverse complement.
GTGCATTCTTATAAAGGGCCCTGTTGGATCAGGCCAAAGGTCCTAGACCTGCATCCTGTTTCTTACAGTGGTCAACAGGTGCCTTTGGGAAGCCCATCAGCAGGGCATGAAGATAATAGCCTTTCCCTAGTTTTGTCCACCAGCAACTGGTATTCAATGGCAACCTGTGTTTGAACATGGATGCTCTACGGAGCCACCATGGCTAATAATCATTGATGGAACCATCCTTCATGAATTTATCTAATATGCTATACACAGCAGTGTCTTTTTTTTTTCGTTGTCCTGAATCTTCTGCCATCCGTACCTGCTGTCATCGGGGACCATGGGTTCTCCAGTCACACAGACAGAGCCTATGTGCATAGCTTGTGTTCATTACGGTGAACTGGTGTAGGGGCAAGGGTGGGACCAGTAGGTTCAATCCCACAGTCCTGCATACACATTGAGATGAATGCCTGAATAGTGCTTGAGTTTCACTCTAATGCTTTCAATGGGACTTACAGCCCAATCCTAAATAGGGTTATTTGGGCTGGTGCATGGAGGTAGTTACAATAGTGGAACAGTGTTCCGCTGTTGTAAAATGGCTGCCAATGGTGCGTGCAGTGCTCTGTCAGCGACCATTTTGCTTGTGCTGCTGCAAAAGGTAGGGTTGGTGCTGAAATTTCAAAAAAGGGAACTTCGAGGCAAAGTTCAGGTTCGTTCCAAGGCAAAATATTTGAGAATTTTCAAGAGCTTCAAGGAACAGAAAAGAGTTCCTATAAGGTAAGTTACATTTCTCAGGGAAAGTGCTGGTCAGGGTGCTGGAAGTCCTAGGGAGAAAATCCCCACACTTACCCTCGCAAACTTTCTGGTTGTGGGTGGCGGGCAGTGGCGGTTCCTCCCATCCCCCATAGGCAGATAGGAGTATGTGGCAACCGTCTGGTACTGGGGAGTGTCAGGGGGTTGGGTCAGCTGGGTCGGCTTTAATTCTTTAACTTCTGATGGTTGCTGGCCCTTGACCAGTTCCTGCCTCAGCCAACCCCTGATGCCACACTAGGGTTCATGGAAGTTTCACACAAAATGACATTGAGAAAAAACTTCAGAGTTTCTTCCAAGCAGAAACATCTAAGAATTTTCAAGGGGCGCTAAATGAATTTTTAAAAGGTAAGTGAACATTCTTAGCATGTTCTGCATATCTGTCTTGCTTTGGGAAGCACCCCACTCTGGGGACCCCAAATGATTCAACCCAACTTCTCCTTCTAGGAGCAAGTTTGTTCCCTTTTAAATGCCCGCTTCAACTGAAAAACACCTCTTTCCTCTCAAATAGCCGCAAAGCTGTGTGTAAAAACGAAAGCTGAAAACTCAGATGGACAATTAACCAAAATTTATTGCTTTACAGCAACCCTTATCTCCCTAACACCATAAATTATCCCACAGCAGAAACCCTTCTGCTTAACAGAAACAGTCTATCTCCTAAAAGCAAAGCAATCCCTTTGTGACTCAGTCCACAGAAAGAGACAGCCCCTGCTGTCTTCCTTCTCCCAACAAGTCACTCTCAAACCCGGGCTCTTTCCATTGGCATCCAGGCAGGCAACAAGCTGGTCTCTTCCTTTCCCCGTCAGCTCAGTGTCCTCCAGCTGGGCATCGTCCTTCCAGAAGTCCAACGTGCAGTCCTCCTCCTGGTCCTAGGCAGCAGCATCCCGTCGTCGCTCAGAAATCTAGCAGTGTATCCCCATGGTGAGCTGGCGAGGCTTCTTCCTGCTCCTACTGCTGCTGCTTTTATACTCAAAGCCCTCATTAGTCCATCATGGATCACAGCTGGGGGCTGCAATCCAAAATCCTAAAGCCCTAATTATTGGCAACACCTGGGGGGCACACCCTGCGTGGGCGGTAGGTGTGCCTCCACCCACGCAGTCCTGGGTGTTGACCCCTTGCTGCCCAGTCCTGTCAAAGTCCTGTCAAAAGTCCAAGTCTTCATCTGTTAACTCCTTGCTGCCCGGACCTGTCAACAAGGGTCCACTGCTGACACCACATTTGGCTCCTGCCAGTCTTCTGGATCTTCTTCCACTACAACATCCCTGTTAATAGTTGGGGTTAAGAAGAGTCAATCTGCTCTGATGATGTTTGAGTATATGTATCCGGCCACCCATGATGTACAATGACCCAACTTATGCAAAAAACTAAATGGAAGGTAATAACGCTTGAGCAATCAATCATGGCATGTCCTTTGGGGACACAGGAACCTTTAATTATTTAATTTAAGATCTATTTCTTGTAGTACACTACTGATCATATGCAGTTGCCTTACCCAGCTGAGTACCGTCTACACTGTTTCCTCAGGGTCTCAGAATGGGGTCTTTCCCAGCTCTCCATGGAGGTGCCAGGAATTAAACTTGGAACCTTGTACATGACGAACAGGGGCCCCACCATTGGGCTACAGCCTCATCCTTTGTGGCATTGAGAACAGTCATGTTCTTTTGGAACACAGTATGAGAATGTGAGCGCAACCCTGACAATCGCTCTGGTGCCAGAACAAGTGCTTCGGCGCCGGAAGCTGTTGCGAACGTGCCGTAAAGCACATTCGCGATGACTCGAGAGTGAGGGAGGCTGGCGCAAGGCCAGCCTCCCTCACTGCGGTGCTGGATCTCCACGCGGATGGCGATGGAAGGTAAGCGCTCTGGCGCCGGCTGCATGGGCAGTCCAGCTGGGCGAGGGAGGGGGGCCATTGGCCTAGCCGGCCAGGGAGGGGGCAGGGGATGGCGTCGGCCATATCCCCATCCCCGCCGGGCTGGTTATGCCATTTCACGGCCTCCTCTACTTCCGCTAGCTATTTAGCTGGCGGAAATCCAAGGAGGTCGATAGGGTCGGCCCAGGTTTACACTCAGGGAAGGGGATGAGTGTCCCCTTCCCCGAGTAGACCTCCTGCCCGGCACACACCAGGCAGCCTGTGCACAGGATCCAGCTGGCGGTCCTGGGCCGCCGGCCGGATCCTTAGTCAGGATTGAGCTGTGACTGTGTTAACGGGACTGAGAATGTCAGTCTCTCTGATGTCCCCTGTCTTTGGGGATTCAAATATGCCACAAGAAATTACCTAGCAAATACATTTTCAATTAAGGCTAATCAAAGTTGAAAAAGGACACTGTTTTCTCTTTGGAGCCACTTGACTTGGAATAAAAGAAAGGAATCACCTCTTAAGTAATTCAGAATAGCTCCAAACAATTTGTATTATCATATCGTAAAAGTTCTGATGGCATATCTCTCTCTCTCTCTCTCTCTCTCTCTCTCTCTCTCTCTCTCTCTCTCTCTCTCAATCTCTCTTTTACTGTGAAATATTAAGATGCAAATTCTATGTGTGTTGTAAAGGAACTTGATAGTGTGTGAAATTAAAACTACAGGCAGTTAAATTATTGATAGGAAATCAAATAATACATTTTGTAATCGTATACCACTTCACATTTAGATGACTTTTCTATAACAAATTTATCATGATATGCCTGAGCACCTTCAGTTGAAACAATTGAGACGGCTCAGATTTCACAGCCAGGGCAAAGAGGTTGCGATGCTTTTCTCAGGCCATTCTCAGACAGAAAAGCATTAAATTAAATGGCACCTCTACTCCGTAACGTGACTCCGTCTGTGTTTACAGTTCTGCAGCTCCTTCTCTTCCCCCTCCCCCCCAGTCCTTTTTTCTTCAGTACAGCGATTGCGATTTTCCTGAGTTACTGTGTTGGGAAACGTTTGAATCTGAATTCATAGATTAGACATTAGGCATTACTCCATATTTAAAGGTAAAGGTGACCCCTGACAATTAAGTCCAGTCGTGTCCGACTCTAGGGTGTGGTGCTCATCCCCATTTCAAAGCCGAAGAGCCAGCGTTGTCCGAAGACGCCTCCGTGGTCATGTGGCCGGCATGACTCTCCTTGCCGCAGCGCATAGCATGCAGCTGGAACACGGAGCACTGTTTACCTTCCCGCAAGCGGTACCTATTTATCTACCCGCATTAACATGCTTTGGAACTGCTAGGTTGGCAGGAGCTGGCCAAGCAACAAGAGCTCACCCCGTTGCGGATTCGAACTGCCGACCTTTTGATCGACAGCTCATGGTTCAGCAGTTTAACCCACTGCGCCACCCGCTGGCTGAATCCATATTTAGGTATTTATTATTAAAATCATTGAAAAGGTGCCTTTCCTGCACTCAGGACAGTGCACAACAATGGAAAACACAGTCGTGTGACTAGCATCAAAACAAAACTGAACAAAACAGCATTCAGACAACAGCATGGCAGACAGAATAAAGAAAAACAACCATCACTGTGCCAAATGTCCAATATAAGAGGTGAACTGCTTTGTGTCCTTATCTGCATGTCATGAAGAAGAGACATTCTGTAAATATCAAAGGGAAATCATTGCATTGACGTGGGGCAATGCATGTAAAGGTCTGGTTTCTTCCTATAACCAAACAGTATGTACAGACTTGCTCTATAACCAGGGAGTGCTCCCGATAAATGGTTTCAATTTTGCCTCTGGGGGAGATTTTGGGGTGCCGGGCAACCCAATCCTGTGTAAGATAGGGTGGTAGGCCCTGGGTGCAAGGTGGCCCAAGCCCAATTGGTCTACTCGAATGTATGCTAGCTTTGGAGCTGGCGTACATCTGAGGCCTCCGTGTAAGGCCGCACCAGGCCTGGAGAGGGCTTTGAATAATATTGGCAGATCTCACCGCCAATATTCCTGCCCTGTCCTGGCCCGGGGCAGCCATTGGCTGCCCTCTGTCACTGCCCGGTCTGCCCTCCCCCTGCCCCTGCCCCTGCCCCAGCCAGTGCAGAACTTACCTTGCCCGGCGGGTGCAGGGATGATCCGTCATGGGAGAGAGGGCCGCCGGCCTCTGCGCTGGCGTTCCTTACTCTTTGGGTGCTGTAAACACGCTTTATGGCGTGTTTGCGACAGTCAGCGCTGGGGGAGCGCGCGCTCCCCCGGCTCTTTGTCACACCGGATTGTGCATTTAGTTTGCAATATTTTGTTAGTGTGCATTGGTAGAATTGCTATTCTTCAGCAACTCCTTGAATCTTGATGGGTGGATACATATGTTGATTCTCAGGTATCAATCTATTCACATCAGCCCTTCCTTCAAAGGGGTGTGTGTGTAGCTCTAGTTAAATAGATCCGGTTGAAGGATCTCAGATAGCAGGACTAGAAAAGATCTCAACCTGAGACCCTAGAAAGGCGCTGTCAGCCAGAGCAGACAAATAGCAGGCCAGATGGGCCCATCGTTCTGCTTAGTTTTAGCAGCTTCATTGCATGGAATCAGGCAAATTCAGGGAGGATATGTTGACCAATGTGGCGATTAGCTATGGTTGCTATATATGGCAGCTCAATATTTAGAGGAAGTCTGCTACTGACTACTAATTGCTGGGGAGCCACAGTGGGAAAGAGCTGTTGCTTTCAGGTCCTACTCATGGACTTCCCAGAGGATCTGCGCCCACTGGGAGAAGCAGGATGTCGATTCTTGATCTGATCCATCAGGCCTTTTTTATGACATGTACCAGTGAACTGCTTTCCACCTTCTCCCATGCCCACTTAACCCAATATGGTACATAGTGCTTCTAAACGTGTTTGAGTTGCAGTCATTTCATAATAGGTACACCCAGATTGCAGAAAGTGGTGGTTGCAAAACACAGAGGCAGGAAGAATGTTAGAGTCCAATTCGATTGGCCAGCTAGCCACCGGAATTCCCGTTCCGGCAACACAGCGTGCTTTACAGCTGTCGCGAAAGGTGACATGACATAGAATGTAGCTGGGCAGCTGCAGCAAGTGGTGAGTGGACACAGCCAGGAACAGCCTCGGTGCTGATGAGTCAGTGCGGGGGGGGGGGGCGGGCAGGGGGAAGAGAGTGGGCGGGGAGGTGAAGGAACAGAGCAGAGACTGGGGTGGGGAGGGGGTGTGTCGAGGCCAGGTAGGGGGTGGTATTGGCAGTGGCAGCGCCGCTAATATCCTATTTTCTTTCCTGGCCTCAGTCCACCTTTCTGGGTCCACTAGGACTTGTGCTAGCAAAATTGCTGGTGCAGATCCCAGTAGACCCATTCGGGCAGTAAAGGGTTACCACCAGGCAAGGGAACAAATGTTTTAGGGATAGGTGGGTGGGGTCAGCAGCCCCACAATCCAACACAGCTGACTTCTGGTTTTATTTGAGGCCATGTGTCCAGCCCTATAAGCCGATTCCTAAAGGTGTAATTACATCTCGGCCATGTCTCTTAAAGAAGTACCCTAATATTCATAAATATGCACTCGCTGGCAGGTCCTCTGAGTGTCTCCGCCAACAAATCTTCCCCGTCTCATTGATGGTTTTGAAAAGCTTCTGGAGCCTCCCAACCCTGCCATTTAAAGTCACATCTAAATACATTTTTCTATCTTTAAATAATCTCTCATTTCTAATTACAACAATAGTTATGCTTTCCCTCTGACCCAGAGGAATGCTGCATGGATTTAAGAAGAGTAGTGTGTTGTGTAATAAATCAATGGGGAGACATGCTCTGGTGATGTATAGCTCCAAGTGCCATCACTCCAGTGATGTATGTTAGTAGAGGAACATAAGAATGATGCTGAAAAATGAAGCGCATATATTATGGGGCTGTTGACGGAACTTGATGAAATCCTGAGCAGAATCGTTAGTTATATTCATCAGTCTCCATGTGTAGGGCACTGCCATGCTCTTTGCAAAATCATGTTGCAGAAGGGGAATTTGGAACTGACGGGATGGTCTGATGGTCTACCATGCAGGATAAAAGGTGGGTAAGATGAAATACACACGCACCTGGCCTCAGGACAATGTTGGGGTGGTATTTCCTTTGCACAGGCATGAGAAGCCAAGATAGTGTGGCAGTCAGCTGGCAGGAGGAAGGGAAAAGCACCCTCTTGGTCAGGGACACTGAGACAGCAAGCATTGCTGGTAGGATTTATGGCCCCCAGAACATGTGTGAGCAAATGATCTCTGGAGTCCATAGAAGAATTTACTCTAGGTTCCCAGGGCAGGGAACAGTGTCTACTGGGTATAATTGATGTGCACACATGACATATTGCCAAGTCTTGGTATAAATACGGATTAGGCAGTTGGAAATATAAGGGACTTAGCAAAGGGAACTAAAGAAGCTAAAGGACATGAATGAATCCTTGAAATTTAAAACCAAAGGTAAGTGAGGGTACAGTGAAGTAACAGAGGGGGTCCTGGACGGTTTGGAAAAGAAAAGATGGTGTAATATCTGAGTAGACTGAAGTAGTAGCATCACATCACTGCATATTGACTACTAACATGCTAGATAAATTGGCTAAACTTCCCTCTTTCTCCACTTAGGGTTGGCTCCCACTTGTGAGTCAGCACATAATGTCTATGGTGCTTTCAACAGAGTCTGTTCACAATTTGGCTGTGAATAATCCAGTGTTGAGCCATCCAGAAAATACCCGGATTGACGCGCTGCCTGGGCCTTCGTTCAGAAGGCCCTGGAGCGCCGACGGGGTCGGACGCTCCGAGGCCGGCTCCCGGGCCGGCCTCAGAGCGTCCGGAGGGGGGCGACGCGATGCGGGGGGGGAGCCGGATGGCCCCCTCCCCCCGCGCCTATAACGTCGCACCCCTAGGGGGGGGTGACGCGCGTCCCCGCACCAGGGTGACGCGCGTCTAGTGACGCCAGTGGTGATGATAACTCATCCACAAGTGCAAGTTAACACGTGATGCTGCAGTTCTAAGGGGGAAACACTCGTGCAAGTACTGAGCCAGTTATAAAAGGTTACAGAGGCAGGAGGTCTGGCTAGGTTGGTAGGGTGGCCGTCTCATATGCTTGAAGATCTGAAGGATGGCAATTCGGGACTGCCGGAAGTATCCGTATCTGTCGGAGAGCTGTCAGCACGCCACTGATAAGCTGCAGAGACTCTGTCAGGGAGAGAAGCTGCATCTGTACTTTGAGTGGGAGTCAAGGTTGCCTGTCAGTCGAAGTGTGATGATGCGGACGCCAGAGAGAGGCTGGACTGTGAAGGAAACCACCTATAATGAAGGGTTGTATGCAAGACTAGAACATATTGTATTGTAAAAACCCTTCAGGGTTTAGAAAGCCTGCTTGTGTAAACCACCTTTGAATTAAAGTCAGAGGAGAAATCCGATGACCAAAGAAAAGGTGGTATATAAATACTGGTGGTTGTGGTTGTGGTTGTTGTGTCGGACATGGAACAGGCAATGTTCTGTCTCTTTCCCCTGCTTCTTGACTTCCAACCTGGTGTTCCATACCTAGTTCCTTGATGCCTAAGATCTTACTTGGCTCCAGTCTGTCCTTTGCTACACCTCACCTATTTGATGGGAGGTGATCTATCATAAGACAGATAGCAAGAGAGGTACTTGCTTGATGACTTTTGCAGACTTTGGGGCCAGCAGGACCTCTGCAATAGTCATCAAGTCCATCAAGTAATCAGGCACGTCTGTCCTGCTCACCTGCCTCTTATGATAGATAGCCTGGCTACTATGTTAATGGTGTCAGTAAAGTTTGTGGCCTTTGTGACCCACTCTTGGCTGTATTAAGACTGCATCACAGATGTCCATATATCACTGGAAGGTCTGTGGTATAAATCAAGAAGTCCCAAATGTTCCTCTGTCCTGAACTTACTAGGTGTTCCTTTGCAAGGTGTGCCTTTAGGCAAACTCTTTCACCCCAAGTCTCTACTTGCCACATAAGGATAATATTACTGAACTACTGTACAGAGATGTTGTAAGATTTATAGAAAGAATGCATGTAAAATATCTTTAACAGCACCATATAAGTGCTAGTGATAATCTTCTACTGATTTCTTATCATTAATTGGCATTATATTCAACTGCTATGCAGATATTCTTTTGGGCATAGACATCAGTGTATGATGGGGGCAAACATGAGTACATGATTAGACTAGCCATGCCCTCCCCATGCCACACCTGTGTGCTTACTACTGGCCATTGCCCGGAGTCTTTGCTTTTGAGTTCGCTTTTAAGGCAAAAGTCTAGTTGGTCCAGTTCTAAAGCATCCCTATTGGCTTGTTGATCACATTCCACACTTCTGTGCATTTGACCTGGACAGCAGTCATTTGGAAAGAGCCCCCCCCCCCCCTCATACCACATTATCCATTCCTCTTTCTTTCTTTCTTTCTTTCTTTCTTTCTTTCTTTCTTTCTTTCTTTCTTTCTTTCTCAGAAAATGCAGTCTCTTTGAGATTCCCGGCACAAATGCTTCGTTTATTTCTCTCCTTTCTGCCTCTCTTCTCTCTCTCTCGTCTCTCGAAACACCCGCTCTCTAAAAGGCTCCTCCCCCCAGCAATCGACCTATCACAGAGAGGCAGCAAGCTTTCAGCCAATTGGAGCGCACTTGTTTTTCATCCAATCAGCGTTGACCTTTATTACAAGGCGGGACAATCAGGAGGGACAAGCGCGTTGAAGAAACTGGTGGAGCCCAGGGCAGCGTTTCAGGCGGGACGTCCTATCCCCTACGCTCGCTCGCGGGCCTCCCAACACAAACACAATGCAACAGGAGTTGGTGTAGATCAGCCTTTACCACGAGTAGACTTCAGGTAAGATAGGATCCGGCGGTTGGGGGGGGGAGGTTTGGCGGAGTTGGGAGGGCGGCCATAGGCCCAGCCACCCTGGGTGTTGGCATGGCTCCCACCATATCCCGGCCCCCGCCGGGCAGCTGAGCCGTTACACGGCCTCCCCGTCTTCCGTCAGCAAAATAGCTGGCGGAATTCCAAAGAAGCTAATTGGCCCCAGCCCCGGTTACACTTGGGGAAGGGGACGAGCATCCCCTTCCCCTTCCCTGAGTAGACTTACCGCCAGATGGGGGCCTGCCCACAGCAGTGCACAGGATCCGGCTGGTGGCCTCGGCCACCCGGCGGATCCTTAGGCAGGATTCGGCTGCCAGAGGTCTTTCTTTCCCAGATGAGGGAGTATTGATCATGGACTGTATTGTCTAAGTCAGGGCAAAACCATAGACAGCCAGAACTGAATCAGACCCAAGGACCACACCAAGAATCAAAATGACCCAGTAAAAACCATCATTGCCAAGACAAAGTCCCAGTCTAAACAGGACACCTTCATAGACTATGAATCATAGTCCTTACTGTTGAGCTGAGCCAATAACCGGCTTGGGGGGGGGAGAAAAAATATTCAGTGCCCAGACACATGCATCCATCTGTACCCTGATAGGTTATCTCACAAAACAGCTATACAGAGCCCATGTGTCCTAGTTCTAGCCTCCGGGGCTTCTGATCAGGATTTTTTGTGTGTTTGTTGTGTTTTAATGATGGCTTGTTTTTCATTGGTCATAAGCAGCTTTTTTGCTGAGAAGCAGATTACTCATCTAATAATGAAATAAATAACCCCATATTGAGTCCACTGATATTTGCCTTCTGTATGTATTCCTCTGGAAACTCTTTGCAGAGCTCATAACTTTTCTTTTTATGGATGCTCCATGGTTTCCAAAGAGCTGAGCTGGTGATAGCCAGTATAACTTAATTTCAAAGGTAATTAATGAGGCTGCACTATAATGAGCCTATATATATATATATATATATATATATATATATATATATATATATATATATATATATATATATATATATATAGTTTCACCATGCCATTTCTCTAAGATTGCTAGGGTGGGGGGGGAAAGAAAAAATGCAGAACTTTGTGAAAATTAATCTAAAGCTGTATAGGAATTTGCATTTATGCAGTCTTTGTGGATGACTTTTTTTCTTTTAAAGTAAAAAGGCAATTATTTGAAGCTGTTGGTCCTGGAAGGGACCTGCCGAGAGGATTCATAGCTTTATTATGTATAGTATTTCATTTATCATGGTTTGGTCATTAACAGACGGTTTCCTACTGGTTTGCAAAGAAATCAGGACTAAACAGAACCTGCAGTGCCTAAATGAAGTAAGCAAATCATTACTTTGGTGGCATCATTTATTTCCTTTTTCAAATGATTGCAGAAATGTAAGGCCCCTTAATGGTACCTTGGCAATATTTTATGCAAAATTACAGGGTAGGGACATGTAAGGAGCCAGAGGAGGGGGGGGGGAGAATCTACACTCCATGGCTGTAATTTTAATAAATACATTTATAAGCTCTGTCTGTAAATATAAATATCTTAGGCGTAGGTGTGAAAATAACAGAAACAGATGTATACAATCCTTAGGGTCAGGAGAATACCTAGAAAGTTATTTTAAGTTCCTGCTGTAGGGTTTGTCAGTTGAGTGCACAATGTTATGTATTCATTGAGGCTGTCAAGTGATTGAAAACTTTTTCATTGATTGAGTCACCTGCCTTTTAAGCAATTCATCAGTTAATTGGCTGAATTTAAATATATTTGCATATTACCAGTACTCTAATGTTGGTGCCTTTTTGAAATATTAAAAATAAACAAGAGCTACCATTTATTGTTAGACAGAAAAGCCATCTTCCGGGTTATATTTAGGCTCGCCATCTGTACTGGAATTTCCGGGACAGTCCCGGAATCCGAGCTCGGGGCCTGGATCTGTCCTGGACCGTTCCGGGCCGGTGCAAGCCTCCACCGCCTTTTAAAAACTGAATACACTTACCTTTTTTTCAGGGCGCCGCCATTTTGGATCTTGCGAAATCTCACAAGATCCAAGATGGTGGTGTGCAAATCTCGTGAGGGCATGAGGCAGTATAGCCCCCCCCACAAACGCTTTGTTTTTCCATATGCAGATCAAACACACCTTTAGGAAAACTCCTCACAGACTTGTATATTTCTTGAAGTGCTCAGTCAGTTGAGAGAGGTGGAAATCAAAAGGGGATTTTAATCAAAACAAGTTTTTTTAGGGGGTGGGGATGGGAAAATGCCAGAATCGCCCTAGGCAGTCTATGAAAAGGAAACAAATAACAGCCACCTCAACAGACTGCATTTATTTTGGCACCAATCATGTCAAAAATTCTGTCCCTTGGCACTAAACAAAACATGGTTGTGTATATTAAAGAACAGCGGAAAGTTCACACCATATGAATTTATGTAAATCTTGGTAAAATTCCTAAGCAGCTGTTTATAACACCGCTGTTTATAACCAATAAGTCTCTTCTCAGTTTCCTGCTGGGAGTTTTGGAAGACAGGTAGGTAGGGTATATTTCAGAAAGTGCTTTACGGACCTTTAAATTTATTTGAGTTTGTTGTCATAGAATAGAAGCACCTGTGTTTGAGGGACCTGGGCCTGGAAAGGTACCTCGAGATGGTCAATGATTTACAGCACTCCCCCTGAAAGAGCAGCTGAGCCGGAGAGAGCTGGCGGGCACCGTTGGAGAGTTTAGCGTGATACAGAGACAACCCATCTCACCGTTAGCGCACTGCTGCTCCAGCCATAAATTCTGACCATCTCCACATTGAAAGATGCATGAGTTTCAACAGCAGAGTAGCCAGTCAGACCCTGCTACAGCAGAGCATGAAAAACTGTGGAGCAATTCACTCAAAGGAAACCAGAGCAGTGCTACCCGTGGGTATCATAACTCAGTAGCAGATGGGAAGGGAGGGGTCGTTCCTCAGCAAGAGAGCACATATCTTGACAAATGGGGGGGGGGCGCAACTTCTGGCTTATGTACAAAGTCCCAGGTTCAAAACCCTCTGCCTGACAGCTAAACTAGATGATATGCCCACTGCATGGTTAGGCCCTGCTTGATATTTCAAATGTCAAGGGCAGCTGTGTGGGGCCCTGTTCCTGACCAGGATTTCGGCACGGGGGAGGGGAATGTCAACCCCGTCCCCCCCCCATGGTCCTGATCCAGGCTGGTGCCTCCTCCCTCCAGGCCTGCTATTTGTCCTGAGGAAAAAGCTTCCATTGGGACCAATGAGAGCTTCCCCCCTTTTCAAACAGAGGGCCAACTGGGAGCATGGGGAAAAATAGTTAAAGCATCCTTCCCCCATGCTATGATCCTCCTGAGTTGGATTGGGAACCCGAGTGTAGACTCGGAGAGGGAGGGGAAGAGGGAGGGGAGGGAAACCTCCCTCTTCTGCCGTTGTCTAAGGAGCCATCGCACTTCTGAAGCAACCAAGAAACTGGTTTGGGGGCTTCAGAGGGGCTTGAGTGAGGGATTCAGATCACATTGTGCTCCTGATGATGTCATTGGGAGCATGTCACTAGAGTCCAAACTGGGCCTGGAATTCATTGTGTTGGTTTTCCTTCTTGTGTGGTTCTCAGAACATAGCTTGGTTTGCACTTTGCGGAGTCCATTTCCGTATTGATCCTGGGTGACTGTGGTGGCTTGCCCAATACCGCTAGGTGTGGTGTGATGCTTGTTTGACATTACCGCAGTAGTGCTGGTGTCACATGTCCATAAGTTCAACCCACAGTGCTGGAGTAATTATATTAAAGGCCTTATCAACTGTGTCCTTGTGACACAATTGTTTGCCAGCTGGGTTGGTGGGTGTCCATCAAAGAGTAAGAACCTACACAACTGGCCTTTCCTATGTGCTAGCAGCCCTCTAAATGTTACAGTAGCATTGTGGGATGAACCCACAGATACGCAGCTCATATAGTGCTGCTGTAACACCAAAAGGGCATCCTACGCAACTCTCTATTCTAGTATATTTGTGCATGGAAGTGCAAAAAATCTCATACCTTTTACAAAAGCACACATAAGAGAATCCTGAAACCTCTAGCACCTTAGTCCTAGTCAAAATACTATATATTTCACTGGGAGGTGCTATCATCACCAGACCCCTTCAAAGCTAAGCACAACAAAATCACAAATACAACTTCCTGTCCCTTCCTTGATTTGCTACCAGAGCAACATGTGAAGGACTCTCTCTGATAGCAGGAGCTATCTACGCTAAGGCAGCTTACAACATTAAAATACATATACATTAAAAATTAAAAACAAGTAATTAAAAACAATTAAAACAAACAACTAAAAACAACAACCCCAGTGGGTCAACCTGTATGTACTTTGTTAAGAAGCCATTTGTTAAAACACCAGCCCACCATGTCAGACATCGAATGCTTCCCTAAATAAAAATGTCTTAAGGCCCCGCCGAAAGATCTCTAAAGAGGGAGCAGTTCCTAATTCCAGGGGGAGGGAATTCCATAATTGGGGCGCCACTGCCGAGAAGGCTCTATTCCGCGCCGTGCCAGAAGTTGGACTAGATGGGCCTTTGGCCTGATCCAGCAAGGCTCTTCTTATGTTCTTATGTTCTTATCGAAAGATGGCTAACAATGAAGCACTTTACAGGACTCACTTTTAGGAGTTTGCAATTTTAACTTTTGTAAAAGGGACAGCAACCAAGGCTGACACAAGGGAAGGGACAATAACAGGCGATGAAGGTGAGCAGATGCAGCTACACACATCGAGGCTCCATTTCAGCTGGAGATGATGATGAACGTCTTTGCAGAAGGCCTGGGGCCTGAGGAGGATCTGAAGGACGAGAAGGTAATTTATAAACAATGCCATATTGGCCTCTGGAGGGATCAGTGAGTGGGTGGCTCTCGCAACAGTCTGTAGCAGTTTGCAGAATAATATGCAATCATTACTTCAAGCAACCTGGCAGGGGAAATAAGGAGGAAAAATGTTTTTTTGCTAAGTGATAATAGCACCATGTTCTCTGATCTGCTTAGTAGCTGCTTATCAGATTATCCATCTGATGGAGGAAAAGGTAAATCCAGGACATACTCTCCAATTTTAGGGGTTTTGTTTTTGTTTTGAAATGGATTTCTCTTTGTGGCATTGCAACAGATGGTTGTTTGTATCTGCCGGAGATTGTTTCTCTATTTGCACGTTGTTTAGTCTTTGACTCAAAAGTCTGAGCCTGATGCCAGATTCTCAGCAAACGCTTCTGCTCCCCCTCCCAGCCCCAACGCACTGTCCTGCGTTTCCCTGGACGGCTTGTCCTTTGCATTCCAAACTGGATTGTTGCCATTCATTGTGCTGCAAGAAGGGTGAATGCATGCAAACATCTGTGGAGCCTCGCAGCTTGCTCACGCCCGCCGTGCTAGTTCTATAAAGAGCTCCATAAAACAAAAGCAGATTGAATATGACTCTCAAACTTATCCTATTATGTCTGCTGCACCAGACAGTGATACATTCTCATGTTCCGTTCTTGTGTGCTCATAAATCTCAGCAAATCAGGCTGAGAAACATTTCGAGCACAAGGCCATATGTTCCATTTTCTCCTTGCCACCTCTATAGAATTGACAACCAGAGAGTATTTTATACGGTCGGTCCAGCCAGTAAAACTGTGTTCTGTCAGGTAACCAGAACTGGACTCTAAAAAGGCAAGAAAGCCCAGATTTTGTCAAAGGCTGCTTCTAATTCACCAGATTCTTTGCCCTCCATCTATAACCTGTCCGATTCTTCTCCTGATAGATCCAAGAAGGTTTATAGTGAAGATAATGTAATCCAATCAAGAGCAATGTTTGTTCCCCTTAAATTACATACTGGGGTTCCCTGCCGTCATGCTGAATCTGGTTCCTTCCCTCCTAGGTAAAGGTATCCCCTGACAATTAAGTCCAGTCGTGTCCGACTCTAGGGTGTGGTGCTCATCTCCATTTCAAAGCCGAAGAGCCAGCGTTGTCCGAAGACGCCTCCATGGTCATGTGGCCGGCATGACTCTCCTTGCCGCAGCGCGTAGCATGCAGCTGGAACACGGAGCGCTGTTTACCTTCCCGCAAGCGGTACCTATTTATCTACTCTTTATCTATGGTACTTTTTATTTTTTTTCTTTTACCTCTTACTATCTTAGAGTGTACGCCTTGGGCAGGCTTTTATATGCTTCTATATGTGTTTGAATTCTTCAACCTTGTACAGCGCTGTGTATAGTGACAGCGCTTTAGAAATAAACTTTAATAATAATAATAATAATAATACTCGCATTGACATGCTTTGGAACTGCTAGGTTGGCAGGAGCTGGCCAAGCAACGAGTGCTCACCCCGTTGCGGGAATCGAACTGCCGACCTTTCGATCGACAGCTTATGGTTCAGCGGTTTAACCCACTGCGCCACCCGCTGGCCTATAGGCTGATACGACCATGTAAATGTCATATCTTTTGGCATGTATGTATTCCCTCCTACACCACCGCTGTGTCGTAGCTGCAAGCCTGGCAGACTGAGCTCCAGTGATGTAGACTTGAGTCTATTGACTTGGACTTGAGTCGGACTCAAGTCGCGTCAATGACTTGAATCAGACTTGACTCGGCAATTGTAAAAGACTCGAAAGACTCGACTCGAGACTTGGAGCCTTTTACAACAGGTCCATTTTTTTTCAGGTTTAAACCCACTTTCCCAAGTAAATAGATAGGGACTTGCAACCAAAGACTTGGGACTTGACTTGAGACTTGAACCCAGAGACTTGAGACTTGACTCGAGATTTGGAGTCAGAGATTTGATCCACATCCCTGCCTAATTCTAGCCTATATTTGTAGGCCACAATACTCTCATTCCAACGAATGTATGGAGAGATTGGGCACATGGAGGAGATGGGCAGGTTGCATGGTCATGATGCCCCCCCCCATAGGTAGAGAGGAATGTCTGCACTAGGTGTCTCTGTGGGTGAACAGTGTGTATATGTATATTTATGGGCTCAGTGCTATCTGTATGGGAAGAGTGTTGTGTGCATAAAATGTACAGTACAATGCATAGATATAGAATAGTAAATAAATATTTTTGAATGTATAAAAATACAAAAATGCAGCTTTTTTTCACTATGAGCACTATTCAGTCAAAGTGAAATACTGTTCAATACGGGTTACACTGGGAGGAATTTAAATGCAAGCTGAACAGCACAACCTGACTAAGTATACACGGTCAGCCTAAAAGGCCGGCTGCTGTATCCTCCTATGGCCGTTCCCGAGATGCGCCGGGGCAGCCCGGGAGCACCTCGGGAGAAGGGAACATTCGTCCCCTTCCCCAGGTGTCAACCTGTCCAGACCTGGTGTACATTCGGGGAGGTCATGTAAGGCTAAACCAGCCTGGGACTGTGTATAGGATAGTGGCGGAATACACCACCGAAATCCCTGCCCCCTCCCAGCCCAGGCCGGCCAATGGCCCCCCTCGCCGGCCCAGCCCAGCCCCTGCACCGAGCGGCATGCAGAGCTATCTGCATTGTCCAGTGCAGGATCAGTCCCCTGGGGGTGTGAGCAGTGCTGGCCGCTTACACCCAAGTTGTCACAAACATGCTTTACGGCATGTTTGCGACAGCTTAGAGCGGCGGAGCGCACGCTCTGCTTATCTAAGCTTTAGTGAGGATTGCGCCGTACCTCTTCCATTCAAATCAATAGGCCTGGACTGTGCTTAATGTTGGCTGAGACAAGTCCTTTGCTTTTGTTTTTTACAAAACATGTTCAACAACAACAACAATAATAAATAAATAAATAAATAGTATTAAAATCCAGCCATATTCGAAGAGAAGCTGACAGTAGATTTAGGATATTTTTTCATTTTCTTTTCTCCCCAATAGTTTCTGGGTTAAAGTTTAATTAACCAGTTTTGGAGATTTGGAGATTCACGGCTTTGATCTTGTACTTTGCACTCCCCATTGTTTACTGTGGCACCCAAAAGCGGAATCCATTATTGGTTTGCAGTAATTTAAAAACAAACACTCGAGCTATCCTGCCCTGAAGGTCTAAGAAATCAAATTTAAAGATTAATCTCATTTCAATTTTGAGTTTGCACCAGACACTGGGTTGAAAAGGGCAAACACTGGCATATGTGTGCAGAACAGAAGGAGAGGGAAGACTGACACGGTGGTGGTTTGTACTTCACCAAATGCAATGGAAGGGCGTTCCAGAACAACAGTTGGCCAGCCTAAAATGAGAAGCCCAAAAGAAGCAAAGCAGGATTTGTGGCTGGAAAAGGCTGAAGGCTTTTGAATTTTACAGGATATTGGATAATGCTAACATGTGAATCTGCCTTATGCGAAGTCACCAAGCTTAGTCCTGCCTACACTTGCTGCAACTCTCCAGGGTCTTTCCCCAGTCCTACTGGGAATTGGCAGAGACCTTCTACATGCAAAGCATAGCCACTGAGGTCTGTCCCCTCCCCATCTCATCCAATTCATAGTTTCATCTGGACAATTTTCAGCCCAATCCCATGGCCTCTTAGCGCTGGCAGAACTGGTGTACAGCAGTTGTGAAAGTGCTTCCAGCAGCATGCGGACTCTCACACTGCCGGGAAGGCTGGAGGCTTCCCACGCATGTCAGAGCAGCCACCCAGCCCCACCGATGCAGGAAAGGTAGCGGGGAAGGTGAGATGGGGTAAGGGGGAGAAACGAGGCAGCAGTGGGTGTGGGGGAAGGGCAGATCGGGTCCACAAAGGGGGTGGGTTTTGCAGCAGCAGCGGCTGCCGAATCCTAGCCCTCGTTCCAGACCTGATCATGCGGCATTGGTCCACCGTGAATTTCACTGTCCGGTGAATTTGCTAGCACAGGTCTGAGTAGAAAGACTCCATGCTGCAGAGGCTTCCCCAGAGGAGGAGACCTCAGCAACTGCCCCTCCCACAGGATGCCGCAATAGCCTTTTTGGCGCTGCTGCATGAAGAGGGGGGAACAGATTGGATTGGGCTCTCCATTAGTGGTGCTCAACTGCACTGGTTTAGTGTAACCCCAACAAGCCACATGGCAATCGTGTTGATCCCTCCTAGTCCACACCTCAGTAGATCAGGGCTGCAATCCTACACAAATAGGCTGCTTAAATACTGTTGAGTTCAAGCATCCCAACGGTGTGCAGGATTCTAGCAGAGAGGACTCGCAGCCCATAAGAACATCAGAGCAGGTCTGCTGGATCAGACCAAAAGCCTGTCTAGTCCAGCATTTTCATTCCAGCCAGCCCGAGGTCTCTAAAAAGCTCATACATAACACATGAAAACAGCAGCTCTTCATTGCTGTCTGTCCCCTCATCTGGTATTCAGAGGTATACAGACGCTGACCATGCAGGTCCTATTTATCATTCCTATTTACTTTTGATAGATCTCCCCTCCATGAAGTTGTTTAACCTTTTTTCCAAAGCCGAATCAACCTGTTGCAGATGCTCTAGAGCAGTGGTTCCCAAACATTTCAGCACCACCGGGACCCACTTTTTAAAATGACACTCTGTTGGGACCCACCTAGCTTTATAAGACTTTTTTTTAAAAAAGAAAAATATGATCTAGAAAGAAATAATATTTATTTATTTATTTATTAATCACATTTTTATACCACCCTTCCTCCAAGAAGCTCAGAGCGGTGTACATATTTCCTCCCCCTCCTTTTGTCCTCACAACAACCCTGTGAGGTAGGTGGGGCTGAGAGATAGTGACTGGCCCAAGGCCACCCAGGACGCTTCGTGGCTGAGCGGGGATTTGAACCTGGATCTTCCAGGTCTAAGTCCGACTCCCAAACCACTACACCATCCTGGCTATCTTATCTATCTATTAATAATAAAGATATTATTAATATCTTTATTAATAATAAATTTATTAATAATAAAGATAATAAATATATTATTATCTATCTATAATAATATCTTTATTTACAAGTAATATTTTATTTATTTATTTATTTGCAGAAAACTCAATCCACTTCTCATAATGAGGCAACCCTAATGAATAGCCTCAAGGCTTGAGGGGCTTAGTTATGTGACCCTTCCCCCGAAAAAAATGCACCAGAAAAAAGACCCTCAAACATTATCTCCCTATATTTACACAAGGTTGCAAACTGCAGGAGCTCAGCTCTTTGCAGTGAAATTAGCAGCTATCTAATTTTTGAATAGCCTCAGGTCTTGAGGCAATTACTTATCTAATTTTTCCATCACCCCTGTTTTCATTGGAGGCTCTGCGGGACCCACCAGAAATCGGGTCGCGACCCACCAAGTGGGTCCCGACCCATAGTTTGAGAATCACTGCTCTAGAGGATTTCCTACAGCTGGCAGCGGGCTGGACTAGTTACGAACATAAGAACATAAGAAGAGCCCTGCTGGATCAGGCCAAAGGCCCATCTAGTCCAGCTTCCTGTATCACACAGTGGCCCCACCAGATGCCTCAGGGAGCACAAGACAACAAGATACTTGTACTCTCTCTTGATCCATCACAGACAACTCAGAACCCATTAGCGTATATGTGAAATTTTGATTTCTTGCCCCAACGTGCATCACTTTGCACTTACTTACATTGAAGCACATCTGCCATTTTGCTGCCCATTCTCTCAGTTTGGAGAGATCCTTCTGGAGCTCTTCACAATCCCTGCTGGTCTTCACCACCCGGAAAAGTTTAGTGTCATCCGCAAACTTGGCCACCTCGCTGCTTATCCAGGTCATTTATGAATAAGTTGAAAAGCACCGGTCCCAAGATCGATCGTTGGGGCACACCGCTTTCCACCTCTCGCCATTGTGAAAATTGCCCATTGACTATCACTCACTGTTTCCTGGTCTTCAACCAGTTCCTAATCCACAAGAGGATCTGCCCTCTTATTCTCTGACTGTGGAGTTTTCTCAGGAGCCTTTGATGAGGGACCGTGTCAAACACCTGAAAATCCAGATATATAATATCCACGGGTTCACTCGCATCCACATGCCTGTTGACCTTTTCAAAAAATTCTAACAGGTTTGTGAGGCAAGACTTCCCCTTGCAGAAGCCATGCCTCAGCAGAGCTTGTTCTTCTATGTGTTTTAAGATTTTATCTTTAATGAGACTTTCCACTATCTTCCCCGGAACAGATGTTAGACTGACCGGCCTGTAGTTTCCCGGGTCCCCCCTCCTTCCTTTTTTAAAGATTGGCGTAACATTAGCTATCCTCCAATCCTCTGGCACAGTGGCCGTTTTAAGGGACAAGTTGCATATTTGGGTCAAGAGGTCAGCAACTTCATTCTTGAGTTCCTTCAGAACTCTTGGGTGGATACCATCCGGGCCCGGTGATTTATTGATCTTTATTTTGTCAATTAAGTCTGAGACGTCTTCTCTTTTAACCTCTATTTGACTTAATTCTTTATTCAGGGGAGACCGTTCCGGCAGCAGTATTTGCCCGAGGTCTTCTGCCGTGAAGACAGACACAAATAACTCGTTTAATTTCTCTGCAGTCTCCAAGTCCCCTTTTATCACCCCTTTCTCTCCCTCACTATCCAGCGGACCAACCGCTTCCCTGGCAGGTTTCCTGCTTCTAACCAGCAGTGTCACTAGGGCGCGCGCGGCCCCAGGGCGGGGGCGCGTGCGTCACCCTAGTGACCCCCACACACCCAGCCCTAAATGTGAATTTGGCGCGGCCATGAGGCCACACGCGTGCTTTTTGGGGGGCGACCCGACGGGACACTGCCCCGGGTGCCCCCCGACTCTGCCCCCCTGCCACTCATTGCAGCCGGCTCCGGGGACGTCTTCCCCGGCCGGCTGTCCTGGGCCTTCTGACGAGGCCCAGTGCGTCAAAACGTAATTTATAACGTTTTCGCGCATGCGCAGACCGTTTCTGAGGGAAAGGGGCTGCCCTTTCCCCTCAGGAACTGTCTGCGCATGCGTGAAAAACGTTATAAATTATGTTTTGACGCAGTGGGCCTTCGTTAGAAGGCCCACAAGCGCCGGCCCGGGAGGACGCTCCGAGGCCTTCTCCTGGCCTTGGAGCCTCCGGAGGGCGATGCGCGCAGCGGAGGGCGACGTGCATGGGTGCGCGCGTCACCCTTCTGCGCGCATCACCCTCCGGCGGTCCGCCCCCCCGCCACGCTCCAGTGACGTGGCTGCTTCTAACATATTTGAAGAAGCTTTTGTTATTCCCTTTTATGTTGCCTGCCATAGGTTCTTCAAAGTCTTGCTTGGCCTCCCGTATCATCTTTTTACATTTCTTTTGCCACAGTTTGTGCTCCTGTTTACTTTCCTCATTAGGGCAAGCCTTCCATTTACGGAAGGAAGCTTCCTTGCCTTTTATAGTCTCTTTAACTGTGCTTGTTAGCCATGCTGGCACCCTCCTGGACTTAGTCGAGCCCTTCCTCCTTTGTGGGATACACTCCTGCTGGCCCTCTATTACTGTTGTTTTAAACAGCCTCCATGCACTCTGGAGCGATTGGACTCTTTTTACCTTCCCTTTCAGCTTTTTTTTTTAACTAGTCTCCTCATTGTCTCCACAAGTTGTCCTTGTGGGTCCCTTTCAACTCTATGATTCTATGATTTTCCTCCCCAGGCCTTGCCACTGCTGAAATTTAGATTATAAGCTCCTAGGGTCAGAGACCTGCCTTTTTTGTTTTTGCTTATTTTTTGCTCATACTGTATATGCTTGTATTATCATGTAAAGTTCCATATACATTGATGATGCTATAGAAATAACAACATGGCAACAAGAAGAAATAAGTAATTTACAACAGAATGTGTAAAAAAAAATATCACAATGAATTAATAGTGTCCAGCAGCTTTCCTGTCTCCTTTTAGAGAGACCTACTTATGCATTCCCCCCCCTCTCACATATTTTTAATTACCTCTCATTCACCTTGCATCTATGAGTATAGTATTACTGGCATACACAAGACATTGTCCCTGGCCCTGGAGATGGTTTCTTCCTTATTAGTGAAGAAAAGCAGCCACTTAGATGCTCAGCTAATCAGCCATTTCTATCTTTTGCTTTTTGACATTTAGATCAACCTGCAATTTAGCAGACTGGATTAATGAAAGAATTTCAAATGAACATTGCAGTGATTAAGCATTTAATGAGGAATACTAATTCCCTACAAATTAAGCCGAGCCATCGTGAAACACAAGCGCCACTTTTAAAAACGGGCCAAATTATTGCCAAGGATTTTTGACTGAAGCCCATTTACATCTGTGCATTTTTTCTAACACATATAAATCACAAATGTGTTCAGCGAGGTTGTTTATCACACACCTGGCTGACAAGCTTGCCAACTTTGGCTTCCAGTTCCTGTCCCATGCCTTTAAAAGTGGGCTAATGTGCCATGCTTATCTCCACACAAAGGAAAGGTTCACCTGCCGATTCTGATACCTAAGCTTTTGTTCAAAGCACAGAAAAAGCCTGCTCTGGTTTATGTTTTCAGGGCAGTTGGCATGGCAGGGCTACTCCTCTGGATTCTTCTCCATTTGCATCACAGCTCCGAGTTTCAACATGTCCCTCCCCAAATCAGAGAGCGAGTCCAGTGAAGTGCATAACGTTCAGAGATGAAGCCCATCAAACGTTTTCAGTGCTGAATAATTTTAGACCCAGCTGTGCTCAGCTAACATTAGAGCTGCATATTTAAGGAAATTTGGACAAGTCGTGCTTCAAGTCTCCCCTGGCTTCTTTCAGTGCTTTCATGAGAGATGGAAGGAACGCTTAGCACCGTTTAAAACAGACAAATGTAAATGTACTTGAGTGATAGGTGACCCAGTCCAGCAACAGAGAAAGAGACCCTTAAAATGAAGCGGGTCATAGACTCAGTTCTCCTGTACATCGGATGAAAAAAAAATGCAATGCAAGAGAAGGTCGTTTTCCTTTTGAGTAGTAGTACAGGAGAGAGAATTTCAACACAGGTAGTTGATCTCATCCCTGCTGCAGTCCAAGCTGCATGTTTCATAGCCTTAAACTCAGGGGTGGTCACAGGTGAGGTCTCAGGGTCTTCAGGGCTTGCGTTGCTGTATACAGCTGGTTTTAGGGGCAAGGGAAGCAACACACACACACACACACACACACACACACACACACACACACACACACCCCACAAACTCACAGAAGTAGCTTTCCCTGCTCCCATTCCCAGCCAGAACCCTGTTGTAACTTAAATGAAAGGCACTTTTCACTGGTGACGTTAGTACAGACCTCCGACTTATGGCCATTACTGCCTCCTCACTGCCTCCTGTGGGCCCTCCCAGTCCCAGTCCCTGTAGAGGCGTCGTTAGGGTTTGTGTCACCCTGTGCCGTCACTCATGGTGTCACCCCCATTAACCTTTTTAATTTTAATATAGAACAGTACAGGTCACCCAACAAATCAGTCACCCAAAAACAAATAAACCAGTGGCCAACTTGATGACACACAACTGAAGAAGAGTTCTAGTATTAGCACTGATACAGAGAAATGAGAGCTGACTCATACTAACACCTTATTGGTTCCATGTTGTGTCATAACAACACCTCATTGACTCTCAGAACAATCAGTCTTATTGATCAGTTTTGAGTTAAGGAAATACACTTTTTGTTACTTAAAGCAACTGTGTTTTCTATTTCCGGTTATTTGGCCATACCTTTTGATAGATAGACATTACATTCTACATTAAATTACCTTTCCAATGAGATATAACACTATGGTATTATTAAAACAGGTGGAACCCTCATATCCACTGATCCGCTATCCATGGTTTCACTTATCCACGGATCGCCCCCCCCCCCAGACTTTTACTTTTTTTCCAGCAAGCTTCATGTCTTCTTTAAACAAACAGGAGAAGCAGCCTCCGGCTACTTATTGCAGGCAAGTAAATCGAGACAAAGTCCTAGAGAGGCTCTGTAAGGTTAACAGAAACCTTGCAGAGCCTCTCTAGGACTTAGTCTCATTCTACTTGCCTTTAATGGAGGCTGCTTCTCTGTTTGTTTTAAGGAAGAAATGAAGCTTGCTGAAAGAAAAATAAGAGCTGAGAGGGGCGTGCCCCTGCCCGCAGGGGAAGCAGGGCGGCCCCCCCTCAGGAACCCATGGAGGGGGCGTTCGCCCCATCCACGGTTTCAAATATCCATAGAGGGGCCTGGAACATATCCCCAGCGGATATGGGGGCAGTACTGTACAAGGTTTCCACAATTTTAGCCACTAGTAGTGTCACCCCCCACACCCTAGGGTGTCACCCAGTGCGATCGACACCCTTCACACTCCCCTAGTGATGCAACTGAGGGCTTGAGACCTCTGACTTGTCCCATGATCCTTAGCTGGCCAAGAGAGGACAACATCTTCCAAAATCCCCCTTTTCTAGGACTACCAAAATTACTGCAGCCTTTTCTTCTAGTTACAGTCCAATCCTGTCTAGGGCTTCTGCAGCGTGCAAAAACATGCTGAGCCGAATTCTGGGCAGGATTGGGCCCGCGTTGGTGGAGCTAGAGTGCTCCTCAGGAGAAAGGGACATTCGTGCCTTTCTCCCGGGGAGAGCCCCAGCAGGCCCAATGGTCGTCCTCGGATCTGCGCCGACAAAATGACCGGTGCAAATCCAAGTTGCTGGAGTAAGCCTGGCCAGGCCCAGGACAGAGGATAGGATTCGGTGGAGCACTCCACCAATGATCCTTGTTCCTGACCTGGCTGGCCAACCCCCCCCCCACGGAACACCCCGGTCTGCCCTCCCCCCACCCCTCTGTCGACCAGTGGGGACTTATGTGTTTGGCGCAGCGGACAGGCTGGATGTGAGGTGGGTAGGCCAGCCATAGCGCCGGCGGGGCCTACTCGCCAGGTGTCAAAAATGTGCCTTACGGCATGATTATGACACCCAGTGCCGGCAGAGCCGTCGCTTTGCCGGTGCATGTTTAAAACAGGATTGCGCTGTAAGTCTACTGACAGCCCAATTCTATCATCGGGCTGCACTGCTGGAACTCATGTTCTGGCAGTGCAGCCCAACTTACGGCATTGCAAAATGTGACGCGCTATCACACTACCAGACCACTGCTGGAAACAACGAGCGGCAGTGGGTGTGTAGCAGCAATCCTCCCAGATTCCCCTGCACCGGTAAGTCAGCAGCGGGTGTGGGCCATGGGCATGGAGGGGGAGGAACAGGGCATTTGGGGGGATGAACTGGGGGGCGTATCAGGGGAGGGAGGGATCCAGCAGCAGTTGTGCATGTTGGATCTTTCCCCCTCTTTTACAAACCTCCCTCTTTTTCCTCCTCAGACATATGTCACCAAAATGGGTGACGTATGTATAAGGAGACCCATAGGTGGCTTTACATGATGGAGGTAAGTAAAAATGTATTTTGCTTACCCCCCCCCCCATAGCATACAGTGTGCACCTTTTTTGGTGCAGCTGCATGCTATTGCATGGGGGGGGGTAGGATTGGGCTCTTAGACTGTGAGTGCAGAAGACTATGGAGCAGGGAGAGGGAAAATCTTGGCTTCTAGGTGCCCCACAACAGTTTGTTAATATGCTGCACAGCTGACCTGCACTTTGAGTAAGCAATGCTGAACAAAATGTAACTGATGGGTTCCAGTTTGGCTAGAGAGCTGAAATATTGCTATTTTCTCAGATGCAGTCATTTCTTGAAAGAAAATACAGTCTGCTACTTATTTTCTTATTCATTTCCACATATGGTGATATGTTTTAAATTGCCCTTCCAGCAGGACTGGAAGGACATGTGGAGGTGATAGTCCCACTGGAATGGAGAACATCCAATACATTTCTGGCAGGTGGAGTCTATTGTCTTCCCAACTGTTCATATGTAGCAAGTGGGTCACATCCCAATTCCCTACTCCAGGCAGTCAGCAGTCATATGATGTCAGAAAGGATTTCGGGAGCAAGCTGGAGGTGAGAAAGCAGGATACTTTCTCACTCACCGACCACGGTGACGGATGGCAATCATGTTTAAGGCAACCACCCCCACACGACAAAGTCTATACCCCTTTGTACCTACGCAAAAAGAAATGCAATGTAGGAGTGTCGCTTCGTATGCTACCAATTGCAGAGAGATCTTACAAGTTTTATTAACATAAAAAAGTGAGAGGGGAAAAGTAACACATAATTTACTAATTCCCCCTGGATTCACCTCATTCTCTTACATACAAAGTGCCACTTCCTTCTTGAATCCCAGGTAATCTGAATGTTCTTAAAGCTAGATAAAGAGTTGCCTCACTACTCAATCCTATCCCTTGCCACGTTATAGCATGTCCTAGGAGACGGAGTGGCGGAGTGGCTTAAGAAAGAAGAAATAAGATCTGGCAACACACACCGGTGCTGCTGAGATCCACTCCCACCTTCCACCTCCCTGCCCCTGCCCTCCTCCAATCCTCCCTGAAACTCCCCCTGCCCTCTCCCTCCCTGTCTACGATATGCCTCTACCACCATGTTACCAGAGCCAGTGGAGGCCTCTGATGCTGCTGACAGTTTGCAGCAGCGCCCTGGAAGCGCGCAACAGTGACCTGGCTTTCACACCGCCGTAACGCGCCTTGCACTGCCGGAACGCTAGTTCCAGCAGCATGCCTCAGTAGGACTGGGACCTCCGTTATCTTTGTGTCTAACCCGAGCTCCTTTGTCCAAATCAAATGTGCTGTCCAACACACTAATATGCATTTGGGCTGAAAAGGAAAGAGCAGAATACATTGTTTTTTGTTCTGTGAATCTCTTTGCAACAAGGAGAACTGCATTCTGTTTAGCATTTCTGGAACCAGACAGACCCTCCATAATTTCAAAGCAGCAATGACCCCAGCACTGCTGATATTGTCAACATTCTGTACTTAACCCTGCCCCCTGTCAACACTTAGAATGTCTGTGACGTCACAGCAGTACAGCGAATGAGTAAGGAGGACTCTTACTGATGATAGGAAGCAGATTTTGAATTTAGATATAATATATGGTCTAGTTTCTAATAGACAAATCCCTTTGAAAATACTGAAGCAATTTAGTACCAGACATGATGACAGGTTCCAGACAATGTTCTCCCTGGCAGAAGCTCTCCCATATTTGTTTGCTTGGCTCATCGAACGAGGAGTCCATCTGTCTTGGTTTCTTCTCTTTTGCCACTTGGCTGCTGTGTAGTTCGGATGCTACATTTGCAACTCTTACCATCTGCAACTTCACAGCTGTTCAAAATATTCCATATTTTCAGTGTTCTAAACCATGTGGTGAAACACGACTGCTAGTTCCAGTGTTTATTACCTCAACGATGTAATATGCATTTAAGCACTTGATAGCCTATTTGCTTTTAATGTTAGTAATGCACCTTGACTAGCATATTTTAAATCATCATTCCCAATTACTTCCAGTGAGTTAATTCTACCCAATTCCTTAAAATTAAGCTTGTAGCTACAAAGAGGTAAATAGATAATTTACCTACGTACAGGTAAATCATAAATGCATGCCTTTCCTTCCTTCCTTCCTTCCTTCCTTCCTTCCTTCCTTCCTTCCTTCCTTCCTTCCTTCCTTCCTTCCTTCCTTGTAACAACACACATTTTCTCCATTCCTTAGCTATTCCTTAGCCCAGATATGAATCTTTTCCCCAGCCAAACTCCTTTTGCACTTCCCTCACAGTAGCTTCAGTGACTGACAACATTCTATGCTCCTTGCCCAAGATGCTCTCAGAATAGCTATGGCATGGAGCTCAATGGGGCGCATAAGGAACAGAAGAGCTCCAATGGATCAGATCATCTAGCCCAGCATTCTGTTTCCAGCAGTGGTTAGCCAGAGATCTGGGGAAAGATGATGAGCAGTATGTATGGGGCAACAGAGGTGGTGGTTAATGCTAGGCAAATAGGTAGGGCACTAAAGAGATATGGGAGGGGTTTAATAGAGCAGCTCACCTGTGTTTGAGTTGATCTCCAGCTCCATATGCTGCAGTTTCTTCCTCTTTCAATCAGAAGCCAGAAGTGTGTGTGTGGGTGAGGTGGGGTGAGAGGACCTTGTTTCCCATGTTTTCTCTGTGTTAATTATACAGTCAAGGGAGTGGAGAGACATGTACTCTGTGTATGCTCAGAGGCTTTGTTGTTTGTTACTTTGTAGATAGCACGTTGCTGGAGAAGACTCCTGAGAGTCCCTTGGACTGCTAGGAGATCAAATCAGTCAATCCTAAATGAAATCAACCCTGACTGTTCCCTGGAAGGACAGGTACTAAGGCTGAAACTCAAATATTTTGGCCACCTAATGCGAAGAGAGGACTCTCTGGAGAAGACTCTGATGCTGGGAAAGATTGAAGGCAAAAGGAGAAGGGGAAGGCAAAGGATGAGATGGTTAGACAGCATCACCAATGCAACGAACATGAAAATGCGCGAACTCAGGAAGATAGTGGAGGACAGGAAGGCCTGGCGGGATATGGTTCATGGGATCACGAAGGGTCGGACACGACTTAACGACTGAACAACAACAAGATAGCACAGTGCGAAAGAAACACACCAGCGTCTCAATAGCTTTATTCCATTTGCAGCCCTCTTCAAAGTTTACCGTAGGAACACATCGACGTTTGTTGATTCCATATGGTGCTTGCTATGGGAGCTTTAAGGAACTCTGTAGGCAAAGAGCATGGGCTGAGATGGTGGAAATTAGCACACCATAGTAATAGGTGGCATTTGAGGGAAGCACCGTGCCTTGTAGAGATGCATCAGGCAGACAATCATCCAGCGCATCTCTTGCAAGGTGATGGAGGAAGTGTCACCTGTTGAATTTGTGCCTGGAAGCATCCCTCCCCAGTCCAGCATAATATATGAGATGATAAATGTCTGGCCTCTTTGCCCAGAAAGGTTGCCGACCTGTGTCTTACTGCAAGATTTCTGCCTTGTAACATTACCACCTGCTAACATTATATATTGCCATTTGCGTAATCACAGCTTGCAATTTTAAAACTAACTTGAAAAATTAACTTAGCTGGAAATGTTAAGGAGTTAGCCCATAATAGTGACACAGGGAGGTTAGCCAGCAATTTCACTTCCATATGTGAAAGCCCAATTAAAATCAGACAAGTATCAATAAGACTCGTTAAAGGTCTATATAGGACAGCTAAGGGTAGTAAAAAAGAGAGAGAGTTTTACACCTCCATAGTGAATTAATCTCCTGAATTACTTATCTGCATCCTATCACATGACCTGGAAATATGTCAAACAGCCCCATCATTGCAGGCAATGCAGCCATGCTGATGGAGTGCATGCTGCATCTAATGTTGTTGTTGTTGTTGTTGTTGTTGTTGTTGTTGTTGTTGTGTGTGTGTGTGTGTGTGTGTGTGTGTGTGTGTGTGTGTGTGTCCAGAAGGGCAACCAGAGGTACTTTTTTACTTACCTCTGTGTAGGCCTTCTGGCTGCCTATGGGTCATCTCAGACCTACGCCAGATATGTAGCTGGTGTAAGTCTGAGGAGAAAAAGGGGGCAGCGCAGGTTGAAAAATGGGGGATAGGACCCGGCATGCACTTTTGCTGCCAAGATCCACCCCCTCCAGCCCTCTCCCCGTCCCTTGCCCCTTTATGGCGCATTTATGACACCCAGCGCCAGCGGAGCGTGCACTCCGTCGGCGCCGCATTGTGCAGGATTGCGCAGTAAGCCAAGAAAAGGCAAATGAGAGAAGATGCTCTGAAGAAAAGCTCAGGAAGGACCTTATGCTGTGTTTCCTGTTGTTGCAGCGCTGTAATCTGACCGACCTAACATAACATAAGAACATAAGAAGAGCCCTGCTGGATCAGGCCAAAAGCCCATCTAGTCCAGCTTCCTGTATCACACAGTGGCCCCACCAGATGCCTCAGGGAGCACAAGACAACAAGATAACCTGTTTCCCGTTGACACTCCCTTGCACCTGGCACAGAGAAAACCCACTTCTAAAACCAGGAGGTTTTTCCTCCATGAATCTGTCCAAACCCCTTTTAAAGGCATCTAGGCCAGGTGCCATCACCACATCCTGTGGCAAGGAGTTCCACAGATTAATTACACGCTGGGTAAATAAATATTTTCAGACCTAAGATCTGGCCCAGTGAAGGCTTAGAAGCAATGTGGGGAAATAGGGCCTGCATTTCCCGGACTGATTTGAACTAACCAGTCAATTATTTGGTGCAGGTTTCTAGTGGGCCAAAGACATCTTGCTTGGATCATGTGTGGATGTGATGTGATCACAAATAGATGTGATGTCTGATTCTGTCGGGTTAAATAGGGAATCTTCCCCAGCCATGGAGAAAGAGCAGGTGGGGAAGGCACTGTAATAGCAAACACAGAGGTGGTGGGTGACCCACTTGCCTGATGACCAGTAGCACACCAGTAGGAAACATGTGGCGGCCTGTCGGACTTGTAGTCTTCCCCAGGGCTACTGCCCTTCCTGGCCCATTTTGCACGTATCCCTCCCCCCTCATCTCCTTTGAGGTGTTGGGGCAGCTCTGTGTTTTGTACATATGATTAGGGCCGGTCCAAGACCTCCTGGCACCCGAGATGGTTCACCAAATGCTGCTGCCCCTTACCTGGTGATGTGCTACTAGCCTCTCCTTGTCCCACTCCCTGAACTGGAAAAGGAAGAGGGCTGGCTGGAGGTGGTGTGGAAGAGGAAGTGTCTTCTTGCTCTTCAGCTCAGAGTGGAACACTTCCTTTTCCACCCTGTCCCCTTCTTCCTTTTCCAAGCCAGGGAGGAGGAGGAGGAGGAGGTGAGTGGGAAGATGGAGGTGGGTCCCCCCCCCATGAACTCACTGCCTGAGGCAACAGCACCAGTCGGCCTCATCATGGGTGGGTCAGCCCTGCATATGATTCTGTCTTGCACTGAGTCAGACCATTGGTCCCTCTAGCTCAGCAGGGTCTACTTTGGAAGTGACTCACCATGGCCTTGGAGAGCCGTCTTCCTTAGCCATGCCGCTTGATCTTCTTTTAACTGGAGATATCGGGGCTGAGCCTGGAACCATCTTCATGTCAAGCACATGCTTTAACGGTGAGCCAAGCTCACACCAGTATGCCATCTTGTTGGCCCTTAGGACGCTGCTCCATGTACCATGTGATGACGTCCAAAAAACCTTCTGTTGCAATAAATGTGTTTGTCTTTAAGATGTTATGGAAAGCGTCATCGTTTTGCTGCAACAGACTCACATGCATACCTCCTAGAGTGCCACATCAAGGGCTTTCGTTGCTTTCGGCATCAAGGATACAGTATGTTGTTGTCAAGTTCAGTTTGATTAAACACTGGGATGTTCCTCTTCTCAGATGAGCAATTCTGTGTACAGCCTGGCATCAGGCACATAATTTGAGTTCTGAGAATAACAAGCTTTCTGTCTAAAGAAAAACTGGCCATCTTAGCACCTGTGGCTGCATTCATATTGTGTGAAAATGTACCGGACTGGCAGTTTCACAGGATATAAACCTCCATGTAAAAGGAAAACGAAGCATCTAACACTTACAACTGTGGGGTGATATGTTTGAAAACAAGCAAGTAAGAACATAATAAGAACATAAGAAGAGCCTTGCTGGATCAGGCCAAAGGCCCATCTAGTCCAACTTCCTGTATCTCACAGTGGCCCCACCAGATGCTTCCGAGAGCACACAGCCAACAAGATGCCACTCCCTTGCACCTGGCACAGAGAAAACCCACTTCTAAAACCAGGAGGTTGCTTATGGCTTGTAACCTGTGATGGTCTTTTCCTCCATGAATCTGTCCAAACCCCTTTTAAAGGCATCTAGGCCAGGTGCCATCACCACATCCTGTGGCAAGGAGTTCCACAGATGAATATCTTCTTTTGTCCGTTCTAACTTTCCCTCCACTCAACTTTAGTGCATGTCCCCTGGTTCTGGTGTTGTGCGAGAGGGAGAAGAATTTCCCTCTATCCACTCTCTCCATTCCATGCATAATTTTATACGTCTCAATCATGTCCCCCCTCAGGTGCCTTTTTTCTAGGCTGAAAAGCCCCAGACGCTGTACCCTTTCCTAGGGAGGTGCTCCAGCCCACGAATCAATCTGGTCGCTCTTTTCTGCACCTGTTCCAATTCAACTATATCCTTTTTGAGGTGTGGTGACCAGAACTGGACACAATACTCCAGATGTGGCCTAACCATCAATTTGCAACAGTAGGGGCTGGCAACAGCTACAGATTGCAGAGCTACCTGGCCCTCCTCCAACGCTCCTGGTCCAGAGTTCCATGTTGGCTCTAGTGCACATTATTTATTATTTTACCTTATTAAAAATGGTATCTGTCACCTTTCTCAGCATTGATTCCCAGCTTATATACTGTGTTTATACAATGTATGATTTTCCCATTGCATTGCCAATACTCATTTTATGGGTATGGATATCTTTGAAATAATAGTCTGATTGCAGAATTGGGGTTAAAATACATCTTCCCTAAAGCATGTGCTCTTGAAGTGCTTGTTTAGTTTTTTTAATGTAAAATAATAGCTGGATGTCTCCCCACAATGGATTGGATTTAGGGGGGACTTTTAATCCTACCCCTTGCCGTGGTCTTGATCCAGATCGCATGGCTGTGCAGGATGGAGTTTTCCTCCCCGCTTTGGCATGTAGCAGCTGTGGGTAGGATCTGGACTGAGCTCATGGTGGGAGGCGGTGGGTTAAACCTATGATGTGGGCATCATAGTCCCAGTCTTGTGGGCTCAACCCACCTGCTGTTAAACATTCAGCAACCAACCACACCCTTGAGAAGTACGTGCTTAAAGTAGCATCCGGTTTTGACACCTTGATTCCTGTACAGTATTTTGGATTTTGACGTTTTTGAGATTTCCAAAGACCTTGCTTGAAACTGCCTCTGTTAATGCTTTTTCGTCCTCCTGCCACTCTGGCTAGATCTTTGCCTGTCTTATGCTGTCACAGAGATGACAGACACATTCCTAATCTTGAAAGGTGAATGCATTTTTTTTCGTTGTGTGCGAAAGCACCAGCAAGCTTTGCAAAATGAACAGGTTTTGGAGCGGAAGTGCTGTCCTCTCCCTGACTTGAAATGTTAGCTCTTGGTTGCCCCGATGGCTTTTCTTCTATAATCTACCTGCCAATGCCCATGAATATGAATTACAGCAGTGCCACCAAGGCTGCCTGACACCGTGCTGGAAGAGTTTCAATTTCCTTTTTTGTGTTAGCCACATCACCCTGGTACAGCGTGTCTCTTTACACTTGAGCACACTGGCTGTCATACTCGATGGGAAGTCAGGAAGGCTGCCCAATGAAAGATCAGAACAAAGATTCTGCAGAGTTTGATTAGGATCCCATGTGGAAATGGGCTATCACAGGACACATGGAGAATCTATCAAGGCCTCATCTGTTATGCACTGCCTTTTTAGAAGCAAGCCCCCAAGCCAAAGGATGACACGGTCGTATGAGAGAACTGGGGGGGGGGGGGAGAGAGAGAGCTTCTGTGTTGCAGCAGAAGCCTGTGTGAGTGGTTGTTGGGCTTGTCTGATCTTCTCAGGAGCCTGAAGGATTCTTTATCTGGATAGACTAGAGACTAGACAGAGTCCCTAGAAATGTGCATGATGAAAACAACATCTACATTTTCTGCAATGGGCTTTTCCAGTGTGTTGTAAGCAATAAGTAGTTATCAGGAAAGATCGGCTATGTGCTGCTGTTTTCCCATATTCAATACCGTTCTCAAAGAGTACTATATAAAAAACGCTGGTCCACAAATACAAAGATTGGGCTCCACTAGAAGGTAGATGCTGATTTCCTACTTCCTGAACAATTGGGGCCACTTCGTTTTTAGTGGGGAATATAATATTTATGACCTTATGACCATGAGGGACCACCTTTTTCCATGTTAGACTACCGCTGCATCCTGCAGAGGGGGGCAGTTGCGGAGGTCTTCTCTGCGTAAGCCTCCGCAGCATGGATGGGTCTACTTGGACCTGCGCTAGCAAAATCACTGATGCAAGTCCACATGGACCCGTGCCGCAGGATCAGGTCTGGGAAGAGAGTTTAGATTCGGTGGCTGCCGCTACCGCCAAACCCGCCCCCTTCCCAGACCCTATCCACCCTCCCCCACTCTATTCCGCCCTCCCCCCACTCCATCCCGCCTCCTTGCCATTCTACCTTTGTCAGCAGGTCTTAATGGATCGGCTGGCACAACTGCCATAAGGCAGTCTACGCTGGAGGAATTGTACTCATTCCACCAGCATACAAGCCCAATAGAATTGAGCTGTTAGTCTGTTTCCCAGTCATCTGAAGTTTGGCTACTGCAGAACCAGGAGGGCCTTTTGGGTGGTGGCTCCTTCTCTGTGGAAATCTGTTCGATTTTAGAAGAAGATTAAAACAGTTTTTTTTAAGTTTTAGGAGATTAAAAACAAACTTCCTTGACCTTGATGACTATTTTTGCTTGTATCATTGTGTTTCCCCTTTTTCATCACTCTCTTTTTGGTGTTATATTATATAATCTTTTTGGTTTTTTGGTTTTTGTTTTGGTATTTTTTTATTCTGTTTTTTTACTTTGTTGTGAGCCACCTTGAATCTTCAAAGATCAGACAGGGTATACATGTTTTAAAATAAAAGAATACAATATGTAGTCCCTGATCAACACAAGTGGAGCTCAGCGGGTTTCCTGTACCTATCAGCATAGAACAGACCCCTGCACATGGTAGACCCATGCTGAGCAAATAAATGCCACGTGTGCCCAGCCTTGGATATCGAAGGGTCTCACAGACCCATTGTTGCTCAGTCTTTGATGCCTGAATGCCACTTGACCCTCTGAAATAGGGGGTGCTGATTGCTCAATGTTGACGGCATCATTCATTAGCACGGCCCACTTGGGAACTCTCCCTGTTAATAGGGAACCACTTATGATAAACGTTTTTGAGGTAGAGTGCACAGAAGGGGCTTAACACAACCATGGTTGGCGACTCTGCTAAGCGAACGGAGTCTGACTGCTAACCATGGTGTCTCTGTACTCAGAGCTGATCCTCCCAGAAAAGGCTGCTGGGAGTTCATTCTGTCTGAGCAAACGTAGTGAGTAGAAATGTCTTTGTAAGGATGTCCATTGCAGGGCATACATGCATACGGAAGAACAAGGGGACAAGCTAAAAAAAAAATGTAGGAAACGAAGAGCCAGAAAATCATAATGTGCAATGACATTTGGCTAATGTGAGACTGCAGCATTACATCTGGGAGTAAGCTGTTTATAACACAGAAAAAAAGTTGAGCAGTCCCCGTTCATAAACAGAGCCAAAGGCAATTAAACCTGCCAGCACCATCAGCAACATATCTCTCCGATGGCATGCACTACTTTTTGGAGATGGAGCATATGCATATTAGACAATTGGTGACTGTCGCGGCCACCTGTGATTCTTCCCTTCCTCGTGCCTTGATTGCACCGGGTCACAGTCAAGAAGAAGATATGATAGATCACCTTGTTCCTATCGGGTAACAAATCTCAGAAAATGACAGATTGTGGAAGTCATTGAGCTACTTGAGAATGTTCTTCTAGTGACGCTGAAGAGCAGATGGCCTTGTTCAGTCTGAGTAAGCACTTCTAGAAGAGATAGAGCTGCCTGGGGATTGTGCCTGGTTATTTTCTTTGAATTAGTCCCCTTCTGAACTGAACTGGCACGTCCTTGTCCACCGTAGTCCACGGAGGACTTGTCCACTGAGGCATCTGGTGGGGCCACTGAGAGATACAGGAAGCTGGACTAGATGGGCCTTTGGCCTGATCCAGCAGGGCTCTTCTTATGTTCTTATTACTCCGCTGTTATTTCTTGGGAAGACATTGGAGCCGTGCTAGAAAAGAGCACCAGGCTGCAAACCTATGCACATTTTACTGTGAGTAAGCATCATTGGACAGAACAAGACCTACAGCCCGATCCTGTGTAAGGATCTGTGGATCCCACAGGGCCAGCCGCAGGATCCTCAGCCATTCCCGGGCCACTCCAGCGCGGCCTGGGGACTCCTCAAGAGAAGGAAACGCTTGTCCCCTTCCCCCAGTGTAGTGCTTCCTGGGGCCTATGGGCCTCCTCGAATGTACCTCAGATTGGTGTCTTGAGCTGGTGTACATTTGGGGCAGCAGGGAACACCCCTAACTAACAGCACAACCTTATGCACCATTAATCTCAGTGAGACCTACTCCCTCCCAGGCTAGCATGTATAGGATTGCAACCTGAATCAATTGGATAAATAATTCGCCTTACTTAGAACCCAGAGAAGGTTTTGTATTGTATAGAGCCAATCATTTGAGATTATGTCCCTGCACGTTTTCAGATGGCTGTAGTAAATCTCTCCCCTGCCCCACTTCAGGTTTCACTGCTAATGCTACCCAATGACACTTCCCAGACCTCTGGCTTTCGACTACTGTACTTCTGTTCTGCAGCATTTTGTCACACAGTATTGCTGCTCACCTTCTTGGCAGCCAAACTTTCTTTCCATAACAGTGCAACTCATATCTCATCTTTAGTGTAACTCAAGTGTTTTTGACTTTCTTGGTACAGTATTCAGAAGACCTGCAGTGAACTTGTTCTCAAAAATTCTCATATGCAACATTCAGCCCAATCCTGAGGGCCATTCCGGGGCGTTCAGAAGCCCCTGGATTGCCCCCTGCGCCAACGGAGTTGTGCTGGCATCCAACCCGCATCTGAACTGCACATGTGCAGCATCCGAGAGGGTTACACTGGTTTCCATCCTGTGTCCATCGACATACAGCAAGTTACACTGGCATAAGTACACTTACACCGGTGGATCTACTGTTACACTGGTGCAACACAGGATTGGGCTGTCAGTTGTTGATTATTCACTATTAGCCTTACCAGATTGCCCCCACATGCAAAGGGGGGCGTAAGTGATGTCACCAGGGGTGGGGCGGGTGTCATCGGGGGCGGGGGCGGGAATGTGATGTCACTGAGGGTGGGACTTAGCCTCGTGCATGCGTGCGAGGCTGGGAGCACTCAGAAAGTGTCCGGGTTCACTCAGACGTTTTCTGAGTGCTTCTAGCCTCGTTGCGCATGTGTGCAAGGCTGTCCCCGCCCCCAGTCACACAGGTTTTTTTACTCTTTAGAGCTTGCGCGGCTTCCCAGTGCTTCAAACAGCTCTAAAGAGTTTTATAAAAAACAATTCACAGCGACTTCTGGTTACAACGCGAAACCGGATGTCGCTATTAATTCCGGTTTTTAAAAAATGTTTTAGAGCCGTTTGAAGTGCTGGGAAGCCGCGCGGCAACCGGGATGCTGGGGAGGGCAGCCCGGGATGGCTGGGATGATCCTGGTTACCGGGACAATCCCGGTCATTTCCAGGACTCTGGTAAGGCTACTGAGTATCCCATAGATCAGAAAACATTTTCTAAATATTCACCAAATATACTTGGTTTCTGTGTTTGCACTATGATGCCCGTATTTGATACGGCTATACCCCATCCTTCCCAGAAAAGATAACTCTAGCAAGACATGGTAACTGTGCAAGCCTAAGTATGTCTACTCAAAATAAGTCTCATTGTGTTCACTGACACCGAGGCTTACTCTCAGGAAAGTGTATATAAGATTGCAGAAGAACATTTAAGAGACATTAACCCAAACAGAGTCATTTTCTTTCAGCCTGATGTCCTTCACAGGGTTGTTGTGAGGATAAAATGGGGAGTGGGGGGGTCACGTTAGCCACCCTCAGCTCCTTGGAGGAAAAGCTGGAAATGAAGTGAACTGACAAAATAGCAACAAGGACTGACACATGAGAACATAAGACAGCTGGAGCATATGCACCCGCTAGGAATTCGGTACTACAAAAAGACTGACAGTGAGCCCCTCGAAAAGCTCTGAACCCCAGCAAATGTCTACACCTGCTCACTGCCGCACTGACCATGATTGACTGGAGGCGAGTGAGACCTGATGATAACTGGATTTGCCGCATTGCTATTGGTGGTGGGAGACGAGTCAGAACATATGTTAGCTTGAAAGCGAGGACAGATTTTCTTATTTGCAATTGCTTCTTCCATTTTACCCCCCCTGCCATTAATTTTGAATGTATTGAGATGCTTGTTGAAAGAGAAGGGCCAATCTGTTTGGAGCTCATTTGTAACTACCCCGAGAAGAAGGATTCGGAGTGGTGTCCTATTCTTCTGCTTAATCAGGTTTTTTCTTTCCTTGCCAAAAAACCCCAGAAATTTATTAACAAATCCCTGGAGGAATGGTTCTAGTTTGCAAGAGAAGGCAAAATAAAACTTCTCCTCGCACATTCAGTGATAATGGTTTAGTTACATACCAGATTTTACGAAGGGCCATTATCTCTAATGTGTGTCATTCCAAACCAACTGGAATATTCATTTATTTTGATGGTGATAAATGACTTGGAGAAGGTGACAAAGATTTGTGTGCTGCTTTGTTGATTTAGCTGCATTTGGAATGCTCTGAGCTAAGAAAAAGGAGATGGGGGGGGAATAGTCCAAGTCCTGCCAGCTTTGCTGGGGAAATAAAAATGACATGGACTGATGAATACCAAAATGAACTCGGCTGAACTGATTTCAAAGCAGCCCCAGCTTGGAGCAGCTGAGAGCTGCGGCACACAAGAAAAATGTGGAGGTTGGTTTGCTCCCTTGTTGCCAACGTGCGACACTCACGATCGTGTGGGATGGAAAGATGCTTGTTCGTTTGTGAGACTTGGTTGTGTCATGAAAAACG
Source organism: Plestiodon gilberti rubricaudatus (assembly GCA_026170595.1). NCBI lineage: Eukaryota > Metazoa > Chordata > Lepidosauria > Squamata > Scincidae > Plestiodon > Plestiodon gilberti. The sequence continues at coordinate 12,495,381 of JANXHW010000002.1, read as the reverse complement.
GAGCCACTTCAGGGCCACCGGGGCTTAGCTGGCAGGGCATTGGGAAGGCAGGCAGGGAGGACGGTGCATCAGGGATGAGGAGGAGAGGCCATGATGAAGGGTCATTGTGTCAGAGAGGAGGACTGCAGTGAAGGCTTGCTCTGCTGATGCCTCACTCTCACAGCGCAATCCTAACCAACTTTCTAGCACCGGTGTAGTCGTGCCCACAGGGTGCACACTGCATTTTGCAGGGCAGGGGCAGTCATGGGTAGGCTTACCATATCGCCGCCCGGGACGCTCCGTTTTGCCCTTAAGGGGCGGGGCGGGGGGAAGGGAACAAGAGCGCGCCCGGGCGCGCTCTTGTTCCCTTCCCCCTGCCCCGCCCCTTAAGGGCAAAACGGAGCGTCCCGGGCGGCGATATGGTAAGCCTAGTCATGGGGGCCTCTTCAAGCTGAAGGGATGTTTGTTCCCTTACCTCGGGGCTGCATTGCGGCTGCACCAGCACTGGAAAGTTGGTTAGGATTGCGCTGCCAGTGTAGCAGTGACCCAGGAGCTCATCCAGAGAAAAATAGGCAGCCCTTCATGAAATCCAGAAGCCGTCCCACCCCGCCAGTTCTCCCAACTGCAGACAGAACTTGGCCTCACCTATAACCTTCTAAAGCAGTGTTTCTCAAACGTTCTCCCCGCGAGGTCGGGAAAACATTGAGTGTTTGCGGGGGTGGAGCCAGCAGCAGCGGCAATTCGGGGGATCGTTGCCACCGAAACGGATGTTGCGGCCCTTATCGGGGCTTGGAGGAGCTTCAGGGAGGCCTGCGTGACCCTCTGCAGGCATCCCCAATCTTCGGATCGCTTCAAAACGGCGATCTTCAGCAGAGGCGAATGTAGAACCTCGTGGGGTGGGGACCACCGCCACGCCCCCACGGCAGCCACACGTACCGCCCCAAAGTAGCGCGCCTCCGTGACGTGGAAATGCCCTTCCCCCGGCGTTTTTTGGCTCCTTTTTGGAGCGAAATGGCACCAGGGAGGGTGGGAGGGCCAAAACGCAGCCGTTCTCAGCTGCGAAGAGGAAGCGACGGGGCAAAAGATCAACCGGTAAGTGACCCACGCCCTGCCCCCCCCCCCCAGTGCCATGACATCTCTGATCTTCAGGCACTTCTAGTTTTCACGAAACCCGGAAATGCCTGAAGATCGCCATTTTGAAGTGATTCGAAGATTGAGGGGGCCTGCAGAGGGTCGCGCAGGCCTCCCCAATGCTCCCCCAAGCCCCGGTAAGTGCCGCAACAGCCGTTTCGGGCACTTTTGCAGCGGTGGCGGCAATCCCCCAGATCACCGTCACCATGCTGTCTCTGCCCCATAAGGGGCAGGGGAAGCTTTTGTTCTCAATGGAGGGTCGCAACCCACCACTTTGAGAACCACTGTTCTAAAGCAGTAGTGAGGGGTCTGGTCCACTGCCCCCTCCCACCCCACTGCACCATAATTCAAGCACTGGCTAGAGGGGTGCTCCCAGTTTAGGAGAGAAGCTCCACACTTTATGCAAAAATCACCTTCCAGGACAGGTCTGATTGTGTTTTTGAAAGCTCCCTCATAAAAATAAGAAAAGCTCCCTGAAGTTGGACATCTAGCTCATTCAAGAAAAGGGCTAGGCTAAAACTTATTTTTTTTAATGTGCTGTTGTCACATAAAAAAGTTTTTTTTTTTCTGTAATGTGCAGGGCAGTTTAAAATATACAGTATATATACACAGGGGAGTATCCAAAAGTCAAAACCTCCCTCCTGCAGTCCGAAGTGGTAAGGTCCAGGAAGGAGTCTTGCCTAGGGCTACCAAATTCCCCCCGACGCAGGGGGGGCAGAAGTGATGCCCACCAGGACATGGCCGGGATGGGGGCGGGGGTGGGGGCAGGGCGGGGGCGGGGGAAGGGACCTCGTCCCAGCCTGGCGCACCTGCGCGAGGCTGGAAGGTCTCCGAAAGCGTCTGAGTGAATTCGGACATTTTCCAAGTGCTTCTAGCCTCGTTGCGCACTTGCGCGAAGCTGGAAGCTCTCTGAAACAGCCTGTGTTCACTTGGGCCGTTTCGGAGAGCTTCTAGCCTTGTGAGAGTACGCGACGAGGCTGGAAGCACTTTGAAAACGTCTGAGTGAACTCTCGGACATTTTCAAAGTGCTTCCAGCCTCACGCAGGTGCACGAGGCTGGAAAAAGACGCAGCGCGTCGGTGGCAAGTCCCAGCTGGCCGCAACAATGAGAGGACCGGCCGGGAGCCCGGGATTTGAGCTCCCAAACCGTGACTGTCCCAGCCAGAACCGGGACTATGGTAAAGCTAGTCTTGCCACATGATTTTGCTGAACTTGGAACTAGGATATGCGTGAGGAGTGGGTGAGTCAACCAACATTCTGCCACTAGGAAGAATTGCTTGTATATCAGGTACATATAGGTACTTCTGAAGCTTGGTCACATGTTGCATGAAACTTGATGTGTGGGGTTTGGGCTACAAAAAGAATAAGGTCGGTGTTACTGCAATGCCAGCTCATTAGTTTGCTCAGCTCTCATTTCACTGTTACTGTCTCTAAATTAAGAATGAGTCACAGCTACAACCACCCTTCACGTATCCAGTAATTTACTGATTTCTGACAATGCTGGGTGAACTAATACTGCAATAAGGCGAAAGTATGGAATATCCTCCCAATATTTCTTTTTAACAATGGATGGTTTTCTTCTCCATTCCAAATTCAATTCAGTATTGTCCAATGCATACCACAGATGCCAATTTGTACTTAATTGCTAAGGAGGAAAGAACTGGAGTTAGAGCCTGAGCAAACTGCTCCTCTAATACCATCTGACCTGCACACTCATTCTTTAATCCTAGATTAGAGAGCTGTTCACACATTATATTGTATGCATGTACAGTCTTTTTGCAGCATACATTGCTTGTTGATCTATACATGTGTAGAGTTATTCACACATTACACATCAATCCATGGACTACTAGCAGAGCTGAGGGAATCAATTGGTCCCACACACAGCAAAGCTGAGTTTTATTAAGAACTTCACTGCAACGAGGAAAGAACTGCAGCCGTTGTTATACAGGCAGAACAAGAAGACAGGGTAAAGGAGCTAAGCAGAGGTCTAGTAAAAGTAGGAGAGAGCAGCTCACAAGCTGTTTAACCAAGTAACAAGATAGGTTACAGTTCCCTCTCCTGGTGGAGCCCAAGATTTACACCTTATATACTGGTGGCTTTGCTCACATGCTATCGCTCTTCCACCATGGACAGCAGAACACACAGTCTCTGCCCTGCATTTGAGGGGTCCTGTCCCCATGCTCACTTTTAAAGTGAATGTTTAAAGTGACACTTTTAAAGTCATTCACTCAAAAACATGTACACTTGTACAGACACCTGCACATACAACACAATGTGTGAATACCTGCCTATGCAGTTGTAATCCACTCACCCCAACACAGCCCACCAGCCATGTATTCAGTTGTGATCTCCCAGATATTCATTCCTCGTTTTGCATTCCCAGATACGCAGCAAAATCAGAAAGTATATTGAGCCTTTGGTAGGCTGCTGTACATGGCTAGGAGGCTGTGTTTGACTTGGTGAGCCTCTGACTTGTACAAGGCAGTATAGTGTAGTGGTTAGAATGATGGACCTGGACTGGGCAGGCTTGGGCTCAAATCCTCACTTAGCCACAAAGCTCCTTGGGTAACTCTGGGCCAGTCACCATCTCTCAGCCTAATCTTTTCTCACAGGATTACTTTAAGCCAGTGTTCCCCAAACGTTTTTGACCCGTGGCTCCCTTGAGCATTAGCGACCATTGGCCGTGGCTCCCCATTACATGATGTTGATGCCTGCCAATTTGTGTTGCACTATTTTCTGAGAGGATTTTGCGGCACTCCGCGGCTCCCCTGGCTGGTTTTCACGGCTCCCCTGGGAGCCACGCCTCCCAGTTTGGGAACCACTGCTTAAGCCTTAAGGTAGCTTAAGAATGGCCTGCTTCCACTTGAGTCTATCCATCTGTTATTACTTTTGGGAGGCTCTGAGCTCTGAGACTATTGTTCCACCGGTGCTGCAGAGGCACTGGGCCCCCCAATAAAGGATTGGAAGTTGGCCTCTCTGGGGGCCGGGACTCTTGGGCGGCTGCCAACCTCGGATGCATCCTATTGCTGGCTCCTAAGAATCTTGCACCTCTAGAAGCCTCGTTTCAGTGACGTTGGCGCATAGCCGGATGCTCTTTATTTTGTCTTGCATCATTTGCTTGTTTTTCCCTCCTTCTGCTGCATAGTTCCTGACACATTATTTCCGAGCAAAGACTGCCTTTCCCGCTGCTGATTTCCCTGCCAAATCTGTATGGGAGGAAAGGGACCTCTGCAGAGCGGAATCTTTTTATGATACTATTAAAATCGACCTGTGTCAAGCACTGTAATCCTTAACCTGGTTCTGAGAATGATGGGAGTCACCTTTGTAATGCTGAAGGGTGCATTCACAGACAGTGTAGGAAGGGTGTTCGCTATTCATGGAATCTGGCCAGAAGGCAGGAGGATGGGCAACTAGCATGGAAAAAGTGCTGGGGTGGAGGGAAATATCTCAACCAAAGTTGTCATTTAAAGTTGCCAACGTTTTCACCAGCCTCTGTAGCTGTGCCTTTAGTAACTGCCTGATTAGCAAGAGAAAATATTTCTCACTATGCCATTGAAAAATGTCTCCTGCTTATGAGGGCAAAGTGGCTGGAGCATGTAACCTGTCTCTTGGCTTTTCCCATATAATCCTGTACAAAGCTTTGGTTTCTATACTTTACTATAGCGAAGCCTACATGTGTGTAACTGCAATGTAATATTTTCTGTTGAGTCCTGGCCTCTATTTTCCTCCCCTCCTTTAGTATCTCTCTTTTGTCTATATCTAAACTGGAAGCCCGCAGGGGCAGGGAGTTGTCCTCTCATTCTTTGTAAAGGCGGATCCACACCGCACGCGTCTCAGTGCGTACGCCCCCAGGTGTCCCGCCCCCAGGTTCAAACAACGGGTTCTGATTGGCTGAATGCAAACAGAATGCTGGCAAAGTGGAGTTGGATTCCACTTTGCTGGCGTTCGCGTTCGCACTCAGCTAAACAGAGCCCGTTGTTTGAACCTGGGGGCGGGACACCAGACGCGTACGCACCGAGACGCGTGCGGTGTGGATCCGCCATGAAGATTCTTCGTATCTGTGTACAAAGATGTGCCGTGGTGGCTTAGTGGTTAACTAATTAATTGTGGGGGGGTGTCCTGATTTAAGGGGGAAAATATGGTAAGCCTACCTTTCAACATCCTGGACTCAAACTTTTGAGGGTTTCCAAGGAGCATTTTGACCTGGGCCCAGAAATGCAGACTCTCAAGCAGTAGCCAGACTTTCTTGACTTCCCCAACCCTAGAAGAATGATGCATTCGGGCCCCACATTTCTCATGCTGTCCTTGGTTATATGAGCCGGCCTCACAACTCTTCCACACTGTGAGGAATACAAAACATGCATGTACATTGATGTCACTGATCCTTCAGAATCCATTTGTCTCAGACATCACAACCACCTTGACCTCTCCATTTTTAGCAACACTCCAAAACATTGCGGTGCGGTAAATGAAACTTGCTGATCCTGCACTAGGCTTTTACACATATGTACACAACTTTGAAACGACAAAGCATTTTTTGCCTTTGTTTAGTGAAATAATTCTTTCCGTTTTTCCATTCAGACACGGAAGGTGTCATAGGACTGGTTCGCCTATAACTTAGTGGAACTATTATTATTCCACTTAATAACAACAATAACAACTATTAGTCCATCTTCCAGATCATTAACAGGGGCTGAATGATAATAGGGATTTTTTTTCTCTAAATGTCAACATTCAGTGAGTTGCAAAGTTTTTTGCAGTCAGAATTTTTTTTTTATCGAGCAGTTATCATTTCTCCCACCCCACCCAGACATATAAGGGTGGGGGAAGAGTTTTTCAATGCCTCCCATTCCCCACCCAAAGAAGAACTGCAACCTTCTCCTCCTCAAAAGACCTGATGGGTCAAGCCAAGTTTTTTGATGCTTCTATTAGGACTGCAGATTGATCAAGAAAGCAGCAGGAGGAGAGAGACAGCCCAGAACAGGTACATAACAAGAGCACGCCCAAGCCCAAGCCTCAATCTTCATCCCAGTTCATGTAAAAGTTTGCAACTTGATCAGTTTAAAGGGCCTGACAAGAAATTGGGACTTGACAGGTGACGGCAGAACTGTTGAAAACAGGGAGGAAACACAGACGAAGCACATTAGTTCAGCAGTGCCTGATTCCTACAAGAACTGGGTACTGGGCACTGACATCATAGTTCTGTTAGCCAATGGGAGGAGCTTTCAAGTCTTCCCTGCTCCCTGTCTAACTTTAAAGTATATTTTTCTCAAAACAATGCTAAAAATTACAGCAGTGGTTTTTTAAACATCACTCTATTGAGTATATATTATCTCATGTAATTATGGGACTGATACTGGAATAAGAGTTAGGAAAAATCCCCATTGTTTCACCCAAGTGCACACAGAAGGTCCATGGCTGCGGTGGGTTGGGAACCGGGCAGCCCCCCAATCCTACCCAACTCCCTACACAGCGATGCAGAAGCATCTGCTGTATTCCACAGGGGAGCTTCGGCATGTTGAGGCCTCCTTGGGGGTAAGGGAATATCCCGGCCTGGGGTAAGCCCCAGCAGCCACCATAGGTCAACTCAGACCTGCAGCAGAGATATCGCTGGCGCAAATCTGCGTTGATCCGTGAAGGTGGATCAGGCCTGGGAAGAGGTTTAGGATTTGGTGGGTGCTGCTGCTTCCGAACCCATCCCCTTCCTGCAGAACACTAGGGGGCAGTGTATCGTCCAGGAGGCAGATAACTCAGAGGCTACTTGTCTCAGACTTTTGACTCTTTAACCTTCAGGGATGTGTCTCTACCTGGCTTCCTTCCTCTTCTCCCTCCTTCTCCTCCTGACATGCAAGCAGCTCTCTCTATGAGCTCTAGGAAGGATTGCCTGTTCCAAAAGCCTATGACCTGTACAGCCGACAGAGAGATGTACATGCTTGTGAATTGTAGTCAAGTACAGGTGGGCCCCCATATCCACTGATTCGCTATCCACGGTTTCAGTTATCCACGGATCGTGGGGACCCCCCAGGCTTTTACTTTTTTCCCAGTAAGCTTCGTTTCTTCCTTAAAGAAACAGGAGAAGTTACAGGCAAGTAGAACGAGACTAAGTACTAGAGAGGCTCTGCAAGGTTAACAGAAACCTTGCAGAGCCTAGAGCCTCTCTAGGACTTAGTCTCGTTCTACTTGCCTGTAATAAGCAGCCAGAGGCTGCTTCTCTGTTTGTTTTAAGGAAGAAACAAAGCTTGCTGAAAGAAAAATAAGAGCGGGGGGGGGGCAAGCATGCCTGCCTGCAGGGGAGGCGGGGGGGGGCCTTAGGAAACCATGGAGGGGGTGTTTGCTCCTATCCACGATTTCAAGTATCCACGGAGGGGCCTGGAACATATCCCCAGCGGATATGGGGGCCCACCTGTATTTTTCCTTAAAACCGTTTTACTGCCTCTGCTCCTGCTTTATTGTTAATAGCAAACTAGCAGGGGTTGATGGGGAGCAATCAGAAAAAGGGTCTCCCAGTATATAACTGCTTGATTTAGAGACCCCTTTTCTCCAATAAGGCTGAGGGATAATAACTGGCTCCAGGTGATCCACAGCACTCAGACCAAGTGAGACCTGGATCCTGGGTCTCCCTGCTCCTAGACCACCACTCTAACCACTGCACCACACTGCCTCTCAAGGGCGCTTGTTCACATTCAGCATTTTGTCTACTCTGCTACATCACACTGGCCACATTTCACAGGTTCAGTGTCCCTGTCCAGCTCCTCTTCTGTTGTCTTTGCCTTGTTGGTGGGAAAAGGGAAGCTGAAGGCCTCATTCAGCCATCGGATGAAGGCAGCAACGTTGTCAGGGACTGCCACCCACGGGCAAAAGGATGGCACATGGGCAGCAAGCCAGTCTGGGAGCAGGCTGTTGAAAAGGTCAGGATGCTTCTGTACAAGATTCTCTCCTTCAGCGGCTGCCACCAAATGAGACAGCAGAACTGAATAATGCTTGAACTTGTCTGAATCCGTATCCAGAAACGATAGGAAATAGAGCTATGAATCATTGGGTGAGTCTCTAGGATGTCGATTGTAAAGATAATTAGAAACCGGAGAAAATGAAAGCTTCTCGTCAGTAATAACGCCACCCTCTGCACCTGCTTTTCGTTGCTTGTCAATTTTATTTGTAAAGATAGGACTACACATAACCGCTTGTGTAAATGATTGGAAGCCTTTGCATTTGAGTAATAGAAACAATCACAGGACTCTTCATTAAAAACCTTCCATTCTGCTTGAAGATCAGTTCTGTGCAATCTAAAATGTGGCCTGGTGTAATAAATAGAGGGCTAAAGTTAAGACTGGGGAGAACGTGGGTGTGACCATGGACCATGTGGTGAACTTGGGTTCGTCACTCTCTTTCAGCTTGGAAGCTGGTTAGAAGTACAGTAATAGTCGCAGACAAGCTCCCCTGCATTTCATTCTGGAACGGAAGCTTTCATGGCCAGCTTTTGCATATGTATGTTTGTTTATTTAATCAGTATCAGTAGACCTTTATTGGCATAATCAGAACAACACACATAACATACGACACAAACACATAAGACACAAGACAACACTAACCGTAAATAGGGGTAAATTGTCCCAAAACCTAGCGTGCACTTCCCACATGACTCCCACCACGCCTCCCCACAATCTGCCCCAAGTAGACCGAGACCGTCATCACTGCATCTGCACCCCACAAGACAAACTGGACCCCATCCTGTTCCCCCCAACCCCAGATGGAGTCCCTCCACACCTCCCACAAAGCAACTCCGATCGCACGACACCACATCCCGCCAATGAAAAGGCCCCGCGACCTGCACTTCAGGAGGTACAAACACTCTGCCCATCGGCCACACTCGACAGGAGAAAGGAACAAGGGGGAATACAGACACCAAGAAAACCCAATATAATCCCTTTCAAAATTACCCTGGTAACCTGTATACTACCCAAAACAGTCTTTATATCAATGGGTTCAGAATCCAGATGTTCTTCCACCAGGGTGACAATGCCCATTAATGGTCAAACTTTGGCTTTAGATTTATAAGGTGGGATTTATAAGCTATTTATGGTTAGTGTTGTCTTGTGTCTTACAGTATATGTTTGTGTCGTATGTTATGTGCGTTGTTCTGATTATGCCAATAAAGGTCTACTGATACTGATACATGGCCAGCTACTATACTACAAGAAATAGGTTGTCTGGGTGAAATAGCCATGTAAAAAAGTATATAAACACAGAAACTCCCAAAAACACGTAAAAATTTTTTCAAAAGAAGCCACCCAAAAAGCTACCCGCTTTTTATTGGTGGCTTCTTCTTTGAAATTTTTTTTACGTGTTTTTGGGAGGTTCTGTGTTTATAAACTTTTTTACTCAACTGCATTTGTTTGTTTTTAATTAAAATGTTCTTACAATATGGAGCGTACACAGAATTGGTCACATGACAAGTTGAATATTTGTTCAACATTTACAGAGGAGCTTGTGTTTGTGGAGGGGGCTGTAGTTCAAGGATAGAGCACCTGCTGTACCTGCAGAATTTTGAACCAATGGAATGCTAGTTTCCCCATCACTACTGCATTTCCCTTGCAATGTACAGATACAGGGAATGCCCAGGGTATGTTCTCTATTCACATGGACTAATTAGAGGCACTGGCGTCACTGCAGGGGGGGGGGCAGAGCTCTAAGTTCCTCCGTGATCTGAGCCTTCGTTACACGGAGGAACGAAGCGCCCCACCCCCGCGCCTTCCGAACCCGTCAAAGCAGTGAAAACAACGCACAGGGAGTATCCTGCGCGTTGTTTTCACTGCTTTGACTGGTTCGGAAGGCGCGGGGGCGGGGCGCTTCGTTCCTCCGTGTAACGAAGGCTCGGATCACGGAGGAACTTAGAGCTCCGCCCCCCCTGCAGTGACGCCAGTGATTAGAGGGGCTATAATTCAATTGCAAGCATATGCTTTGTATGTTGAAGAGTCCAGATTCAGTCTCCAGATAGGCTGGAAAGGACCCCTTTTATTGGGGGGGGGGAGAATATAACAACAAGGAAGGGAAATAAAAAAGATAATGCCATGCCATATACCAGGGATGGCCAAACTGTGGCTCTTGAGCCACATGCGGCTCATTGACATATAATGTAGAGTTCTCGGAAATATGTTGGCTGAGCACTTTTTTTTACAACACAATTAATGATATCGTGTGTGATTCTTCAAAAAGTGTAGCTTAGCTCTCAGTTCTGGACATGTCTAACAAACACCCACCTGCATCTCCTCCGCTTGAAAGGCGGAAGAGCAGATGCTCCCCCCCCCCCCGGCATCTCTGTCCTATGCTAGCGTAGCTCCCTTCCTGCTTGGTCGCTGTTGCTCCATTCATCTGTGGAACTCCTTGCCACAGGATGTGGTGATGGCACCTGGCCTAGATGCCTTTAAAAGGGGTTTGGATAGATTCATATCATGGAGGAAAAGACCATCACAGGTTACAAGCCATAACCAACCTCCTGGCTTTAGAAGTAGTTTCTCTCTGTGCCAGGTGCAAGGGAGTGGCAACAGGATACAGGTTATCTTGTTGGCTGTGTGCTCTCGGAGGCATGTGGTGGGGCCACTGTGAGTTACAGGAAGCTGGACTAGATGGGCCTTTGGGCTGATCCAGCAGGGCTCTTCTTATGTTCATACATGCATTACTCCTTCCCCTCCCTCTAGCAAACTAGATATCTCACCATTGCCTTGCACCTGGCATTTACTGGTGTACAGTGGCTTCATCGCAAAGCCAATGTGTGTGCAGCTGGTAAGTTTCCATCTCTGGAGTCCCTTTGCTAAGTATGCGCTACCCATAAAATACCAAAAACCCAGAAAGAGCTGCTTTCCAGAAATGTCATTCCAGCTGAAAACAAGACTAGTCGGCTAACAACCTTCCAGATAAACAAAGGTAAATCAAAAAGTACCATCTGTGATAGTGGAATCACCATCACCTGCTCATTTGATTAGCGTCCATGGAAAGGCTGAAGGAGTCTTATGCTACATTATAGGCAGGATATTTGAACTGTATTTTGCTAATAGTTACATAAGAACATAAGAACATAAGAAGAGCCCTGCGGGATCAGGCCAAAAGCCCATCTAGTCCAGCTTCCTGTATCACACAGTGGCCCCACCAGATGCCTCAGGGAACACACAGCCAACAAGATAACCTGTTTCCTGCTGCCACTCCCCTGCACCTGGCACAGAGAAAACCTACTTCTAAAGCCAGGAGGTTGCTTATGGCTTGTAACCTGTGATGGTCTTTTCCTCCATGAATCTGTCCAAACCCCTTTTAAAGGCATCTAGGCCAGGTGCCATCACCACATCCTGTGGCAAGGAGTTCCACAGTTATAATCCATGGGACTTGTCAATGGTTGTTGTCTTGCTTTGTAGCTTCAGCAGCTTCTAGGCAGGAGGAAAGAGACCAGAGAGCTTTCAGACACTCAGAGGAAGCCATTGGAGATGGGTTCCATTAAGTGATTGCCACCTGCAATCCTTGCTGCAGCCATTCTACAGCTGCAAGACAAACAGGGCAGAGCTATCTGGTTTGTCCCCGTGCTCTGCAGTAGCAGCACCAGAAAGACTATATGGGGGGGGGGGGATACAGAAGGGCAAAATGTATGTCGGGGGCCGGGGGGAGCTTTGTCCCACATGTTAGATCTCTGGAAGAGAAATAGCAATATACCGGTATAATTTTACATGAATGCTACCGTCCTAAATGCATTCTCTCTGAAGTAAGTCTAATGATTTTGATGGAATTAATTTTCAAGTAAGTGTTCTTGGGAGTACAGGCTTGTTTAATTCCCACTCTATGATTCAGAGAGGGTACTTGCCTGCCATTACACTACCTTTGTGGTTCTGTGCTTTTTGTTTTCCATGAGTAGTCCTAGGTGCTGGTCCTAGGTTCCCCTGGCACTTAGGGTCCTGCTCTGTGATCTCTGGAGTGGCTCTCTTTTCCTTTCCTCACCCCAGGTCCAAACTTCCTCTTCACATTACAGATTCTTGTGCTGATTTGAGGCCCACTATTGTCACTATTGTCTCCGTCTGCAGTGATCTTGGAACCCAAAAAAGTAAAATCTGTTACTGCTTCCATTTCTGCCCCTTCTATTTGCCAGGAATTGATGGGACCAGATGCCATGATCTTAGTTTTATTAATGTTGTGTTTCAAGCCAACTTTTGCACTCTCCTCTTTCACTCTCATCAAGAGGCTCTTTAGTTCTTCTTCACTTTCTGCCATTAGGGTGGTATCATCTGCATATCTGAGGTTGTTGATGTTTCTCCCGGCAATCTTGATTCCGGCTTGCGATTCATTCAGCCCTGCATTTCTCATAATGTACTCTGCATATAAGTTAAATAAGCAGGGTGACAATATACAGCCTTGCCGTACTCCCTTCCCAACCCTGACTGTTCTCTGGAAGGACAGGTACTGAGGCTGAAGCTCAAATATTTTGGCCACCTAATGCGAAGAGAGGACTCTCTGGAGAAGACTCTGATGCTGGGAAAGATTGAAAGCAAAAGGAGAAGGGGAAGGCAAAGGATGAGATGGTTAGACAGCATCACCGATGCAACAAACATGAAAATGAGCGAACTCAGGAAGATAGTGAAGGACAGGAAGGCCTGGAGGGATATGGTTTATGGTTCATTATTCCAGACAAAATATGTAGATGTTAAACAGTGATGGTACAGTGGTATTAAATCACGAGGCAAAGTCAAATCACTGATGAGATTCATAACTTCCACCAGTGGGACCCTGGTAAATAGGGACACCACATCGAAACTAACCAATATAGAGTCCAACTAACCAACTAATATAGGTGTTTTGCCCCTGCTCCTGAGGTGACTGTACCAGCTAGGTTACAGCAGAGCGGTCATTTGATTTCAATTATTCAATTAAGCTGTTCCTGCTTTTTTGCACTTCTCTTTTTCTTTATATGTTTGCGTCAATGTAATCTCTGGTTCATGTACATCTACCAGCAAGTTGCTGAGTGTTCTTCTTTTTAGCTTTTGACAATGTCCCAAGGCGGGAGGAAACGTAAAGCAGAGGATTAAAGAATTATTTGTGCCTGTCTGTTCTGGATAATCCTCGAAAGCGGCACCCATATCACTGGGGATCGAGTAGAAAAGGAATTTCTTCAGGCAAGTTTTGGATGATATATTTCTTTATTCTTCAATTTCTAACAATTTAACATGGCTGAAAATCCCATAGAACCCACGTCTGTACATTCCCTTATAGTCATATTAAAGGAATTGTAATTTGTGGAACATGCCCTGAAGGTACGAGAGGCTGCTGTACAAAAACTGTTGAGTCCTTCTTAAGGCTGACCTCCACTGCACAAATTCCGGCGCGTCCCGGGCGCATGCGGAGCTGTGTGGCTTCCATTTTATCTGATCGCATCGGAACGCGGGAGTGCCGCCCTCTCCCAAGTTCTGTTGCAATCGGCCATGGACCATGCTCATGATTTGAGAGGGCGGGACGCGGAGCTAATTGTTAGACCAATGGGATGAGGGGTTTTTCAGCCAATCAGAGCGCTCTTGTGTTTCAGCCAATCAGCGTTGACCTTTTATTAGAAGGCGGGACAATCAAGAGGGACTATTTGCGTTGAAGAAACTGGTGGAGCCCAGGGCAGCGTTTTGAGCGGGGCGTCCAGTCCCCTACGCTCACGCGCCTCATCACGCAAGCGCAACGCAACAGGGGTAGGTGTAGATCAGCCTTTAGAGCTGTGCTTTGTGCCAGTTCTCATTTTGGACCCCACAGTTATTTACTGCCTTGAATGAAGACCTCACTGTGATTGCTTCAGATTGTAATGTCTGGCTTCACTAATGCGGGTTGTTTCACCCAGCAGACACCACTTGTATCAAGTGATGACTTGCATGTGTGAATGGGCACCAGGGATTGTGGTTTGGTCACAAGTGCTTTTCAACTGACAGCACGATCCTAGCATGTCTACTCAGAAGTAAGTCACATTGTGGTCAGTGGGGCTTATGCTCAGGAAAGTGTGTATAGGATCGGAGTGTGTGTGTGTGTGTGTATGTGTGTGTGTGTGTGTGTGTGTGTGTGTGAGTAAATATCTGTGAACAGAGGACAAACACATGGCTTACATATTGATTCATATCTACATTATTTATCACCTTGAGAAATTAAGTTACACTGTCACTGGGAAAAAGTCAATTTTCCTTTAACTAATTGTGCTTTATTAGCAGCACAATTTTTCTGCTGATTGAATTAAACTCTGCGTGACAGGCCAGCTCATTAGTTTTGCAATACGGGCAGTCCCAACAAGCCCCTTCCTGGTGGAAAGTCCCGTCGCTTTGACAATGCCCTTGTGCAAGAGAAATGTAATTATTATTTGGCACCCAAGTTTGACTTCTGGGGGCACTCGATTACAATATATATTGCATGGAAGTGATATACTACTTGAAATTTACATTTCAATTATCAAAAGCATGATTCTGCGTTTATTATTTTTAAAAAGGCAATTAAAGGAGACATTAAAAAAGAAGTTAACTGTTGGACAGAGGTCTACAAAAACCAGGAGAAGAGAGCAACCAGGTGCTTTCTTTTTATCGGAGCCCTTGGCCCAGAAAACCTTTTTGGGGTGGCACCAAGTTTTAAATTGCACAATAGACTAGAACAGTGTTTTTCAAACTGTGGGTCGAGACCCACTTGATGGGTCGCGACCTGATTTCTGGTGGATCCCAGGTGATGGAAACAGAGATGAACGGAGAACTTTGTGGGGTGGGGGCCACCACTGCCACGCCGCCACGCCCCACCCCGACGTAGCGCACCTCCGCAGCTCGGAAATGCCCCCCGGCGCTTTTGGGCTCCTTTTTGGAGGGCCAAAATGCAGCCGTTTTGCAAAGAGGACGCGACAGGGCAGGTAAGCGACACACGCCCTTGGGCCCACTGCCCCAACCGCCCCCATCGGTTCGACGTCTCTGGATGGAAAGCTCATATAAATTGCCACAAGCCCCCAAACTATTCAAAAATCAGATAGTTGCTAATTGCCCTTCAAAGAGCTGAGGTCCTGCAGTTTGCAAGGACCTTTTAACTGGCAGATCATGAACCATCCTTTTCAGTGCAGGGGAAAGATGTAGCTCAGCAGTCTTGCCCAGGTTCACTCCCTGGCAGCATCTCCAGGTAGAGCACAGAAAAGCAACCCTGAAGAGCTGCTGCCAGTCAGTGCTGACAATAATAAGCCCGGTGGAGCAATGGTCTGACTCAGTACACAACAAGCTTCCTATGTTCATATTAACCACACCAATGGGACAACCCTTCAAAGCCCTTAGCAGCCTCGTCCCAGGCTACATGAAGGGATACCTCCTCTTAGGGTGATCAAAGAATAAAGTATTTTTTAAATGTCCACTTTATTAGAACAAATGACCCAACTCTCCATCATTGAATGTCTCACTCACAACAGGATCTCCTGTGCTTAACTTCAACCAGTAGCTTCAGTTCTGTCTAGAGCAGGGGTGTCCAACCCGTTTCGTACAGTGGGCCGAATAGCATTCATGGCACCTGCTGAGGGCCAGAGGTGACATCATTAAGCAGCTGATGGCCAGAAATGGCCATTTCTTCTCAAGTAGGAACTCATTAGCTGCAAATGACAGAAGAGAAAATATGGTGTGGTGGGGGAGGGCGTGGTGGGGGAGGTTAAGGTGTGGTTAACAGCAGCAGCTCTGCCGATATCCTATGACTCCTTTCCAGCCTCGACAGGCCCCCTTGGGCCCACTCGGACTTGCACCAGCCAAAGAGCTGGTGCAGATCCAAGTAGACCTATTGGGAACCATGGCACAGTGGATAAATTTACTTACCTCTCCACCATGTCATTGTCGCCGGCCAGCCCATAGCATGCAGTGGAGCCTGCGCCCGTGCTGTTGCATGCTACTTTCTGGCTGAGGGGCGGATTGAGCCATAAGGCTGTAATCCGGTGCATGCTTACCTGGGAAAAAATCAATGAGACTTATTTCTGAGTAAACAATGAAGGATTGTGCTGCTTTTGGTATATGAATCACACTGTTTCGGCTAGGCTACCATAATAAATATCTATTGAGCAGGCAGAGAGGAAAGGCTGGGAAAGCAATTATATATACAGATCGGGTTCTGAAAACAACTTTATGGTTTACATTCCTCCTCCTTTTAAGCCTCCAAGAAAGTCAGCTTTCAAAATGCACATGGCACGATTAATACTTTTTGAATATTTACATCTGACTGTCCAAGAAGAGAGAATCTTTAGTTTCCTGTGAGATAAGTCGTTGCTCGACAAAAGAGTCTGAAATTGGATGTTACAGGTCACAGAATTGTATTTATATATCCATTTCATGCTTCAGAAAATCAGTTCCTTAGAATGCAATTCTTGATTACGGAAAAATGCCACCTATAAAAATAAATAAATAACCACACCAGTAGCAGCTGCCATTCCGCTGTGCCTTGTAGGCAAGGAAGGTACACAACATTATAAATGAGCATGGGGGGGGGGGAGAATAAAAATATAGATACAAACATACATATTTTTGAAACATCAGATGCTTTAATAAAACCTCTAGGTTTTTAAAATGGAGACAAATCACAACTTTGTTTTTAAATAAATCAGCCCAAAGATTTAGAATAGCATCCAGAGTAGCGCTTCTGTGATTGGTAGCACTGGTCGGGAAGCTAGTCTTGCTGTCTGTGGTGCAGATTGGAGAATACCAGAAAACATCATAGGCATGGTTGGGAGTAAGCACCTGCCTTCTCTCCCTGTCCAACTTAAGAACATAAGAACATAAGAAGAGCCCTGCTGGATCAGGCCAAAGGCCCATCTAGTCCAGCTTCCTGTATCACACAGAGGCCCCACCAGATGCCTCAGGGAACGCACAAGACAACAAGATACCTGTGTCCAGTCGCCACTCCCTTGCACCTGGCACAGAGAAAACCTACTCCTACAACCAGGAGGTTGCTTATCCCCATCATGGCTTGTAAGCTGTGCTGGACGTTTCCTCCATAAATCTGTCCAATCCCCTTTTAAAGGCATCCAGGCCAGGTGCCATCAACCTCCTGTGGCAAGGAATTCCACAAACCAATTACACGCTGGGTAAAGAAATATTTTCTTTTGTCTGTTTTAATCCTCCCTCCCAATGCTGCCCTGCCCCAAGATGTCTATGTGGGGGTGTAATTTTAACATTCAACCTGTGTGCATAAAATCCAGAATTTGCGGGCCCAGGCTGCACAGTTCCAATACCAGCTGATTTCTGATCATCAAATTCATGATCTGGGCATATGTGAGCAGGATTTTACATATGCGGGCCCTATTAATGCTATGTTCCTATGGGGAGGTCCTGGGCAGAGGAAGCACACTTACTTACTTGGGATTGGACAGAAAGCGCAAGGACTGGATTGGAGAGGTATCATCTGATCCAGCCCAAGTTTCCAAACTTTGTTTCCTGCAATGCGAGAATTCCTCTGGATAAGATCAGTTACGGCAGACAAGCGTCTCTGAAAGACAACTGGGCCATGGCCACCAGTCTTCCTCTGCAAAATGCAGGTACAGCTCTCCATTGATGGCTGAAGGGACATTCAAACCCAGGTCTTCCCGCTCTATTTCCCACATGTTATCCGCTACCCCGCACTGGCTCTCAGATTTATGGTACTAGGATCTCAGAATGGTTCTTGGTCTCCAGCAGAACTATGAGAAAAAATGTTTCGCTCCAGCAGTGAAAAGGAAGAAATTTATTTATTTGCTATTTTCACTTCTAGCTGAAATATATACTACCAATTGGGTAGTTTCACCAAGCGTGCCATAAAACAACTTATTTTGCCATCTAAAGACTGCTTTATGCTTCCTGGAATCATAGGCTGGAAACGCGCTCAGACGGGAGGCTCCATGAAATATTGCTCACTGCATCATTCAGTCTTGTTCAGAGTGCCATAACTTACAGTATCACCAAAAGGTCACTCTTGTGACGAAAGAAAGCAAAGGATAATGTGTGGGTTCAGCACAATACATTGCTAAAATGGAATGGCAATTTATTTTACAAACACAATTAGCCCCAAAGTGTCATTGCTCAGGCAGGCTGAGCACAATTAGCCCCAAAGTGTCATTAGAGGCAGGATGCATCTGTTTCACAATCGCTGGAGCAGATCCGAATAGCCCCATTGCGCAGGCTGGGGGGGGGGGTTTACCCAGGGTAAGGGGAAAAATGTCCCCTTACCCCGAGGAGACTTTCAGCCTGCTTCTATCAAGTGCTGGATACAGCATGGACCGCACAGCCGTGCTGCATTGGTGCTGGATAAGCTTGGGCTGCATGTTAAATCTCAGAAGTAAGAGTGAGTGTTGTGTTGAATTCTAAGAACCTGCTGCTTCGGTACCCCTTCCCATGCATTGTAGCTGAGGAATATTCACTTAGCAAAATATATGCAAGTGGCAGAACTTATACAGGTTCCACAATCTAGTTTCTTTGTGTACTTATAGGCTGTGTTTGTTTTTCACATTCCAATGCTAGGAGCGCTGGAGAGCTTTTTTCTAGCACGCTCAGGTCGGGTTTTTTTTTTTAGCTTCTAGTACGCTCACCACGCTAGCTATTTGAACTGTGAGCTCAAAGCTAGAAAAGATGATGGCCTCATGCACCAATAGGAAGGCTGCAAAGGAGCTTGGGAGATGTAGTACGAGGGACGAGGAGATAAAAGCGATCTTTTCAACGGAGGCTTATGTCACGATTCAGTCAAAACAGCTAAGGTGGCTTGCAGCAGCACTTCAGATTCCCATCCAACACTTGTAAATAAATATTTAATGTCGCAAAAGTACCCTGAACTAAAGTAAGATGCCATTTTGTCGTATTTAAAACGAACCGTGCTAGAAGCATGCTAGAAACGTCACTTCCTCCTATTTGCTATTTGGAAAACAAACGCAGCCATAATTCAGAATTCTGTTCAAAGTCCAGAAACCTACTTACTAATGCTATTCGATTAATTGGGATAGTGACAATTTCCATTTCTGCTTAGCATATAGGGACTTTTCACAGAGGCAACACCTGACAGAGGCAACACAGAGGCAACACAGGATGTGGTGATGGCACCTGGCCTAGATGCCTTTAAAAGGGGTTTGGACAAATTCATGGAGGAAAAGACCATCACAGGTTACAAGCCATAAGCAACCTCCTGGTTTTTTAGAAGTGGGTTTTCTCTGTGCCAGGTGCAAGGGAGTGGCGACTGGACACAGGTATCTTGTTGTCTCGTGTGCTCCCTGAGGCATCTGGTGGGGCCACTGTGTGACACAGGAAGCTGGACTAGATGGGCTTTTGGCCTGATCCAGCAGGGCTCTTCTTATGTTCTTATGTTCTTATGATTTGCCAGTATATGTACACCTCAAAAGCAAGAGCCAATCACAGATCCCTAACTAGTATCCCTGTGTGATGCACATCTTCTTTGCATTGTAGGTGTACATTGAAGGGTTCCTCTTCAGTTTAGTCGCTGTCAAACAAAATAATAAAGAATGTTGTAAACAGGGAATTGAAAGCAAATCCCCCCCCCATTTAAAATCCAATTGCACTGAAGAACCAAGAAGCAGACTCAAACTGTGCACTTAACATAACATATAATATGGCCCTTAGTGTGGCCCCTGATGATGAATTCCAAACCTTGATAGGTACTGGGCATTGGGCAATAAGCGAACTTCTCTGCACTTTGAGGTCTACTCCCATTTGCTCCTGGATTCGATGGCTGCCGTTCTTTCCTTGTTCATCCAGAATGGCCCTGTCCACCGACTCTTCCGAACCACAAAAGGCTAGAGGTACTTCCAGGTCATGGAGTCCTTGCTTTGGCGGCAGCAGAATCCACTGTGAATTTCTGTGACTGCCTGTGCGCGAGTGCAGAGAACTCAGTGCGTCAGTGTGGCCAGGGCTGCCTCTAACCATTCTGCCTCTAACCACTGAGGCACAAGCATGAGAAAGTCCTGTAGAACCTGGACGAAACGTTGCTTTTAAACTGTTAGTTTTTAAACTGTTTTTAACGTGTTTTAAAATGTGTTTTTTTTTACTGTGTTTTTAAACTGTTTGGTTTTATGCCATGGCTTTTTATCCCGTAATTTGTAACCAGTCGAAGATTACTGCCGGCCATGAAAATTCGAAATCGTATTCTGTCAAGAATTATATATACCGTATTGGTCTGAGTATAAGACTCACTTTTTTCTCCTAATTTAAGTTTTTAAACTAGGGGTGCGTCTTATAATCAGGCTGTTGCAATTTAATGCCAGTGATTTAATTAAAACATTTTAATAGCACCAAACTTTAAGGGTGTGTCTTATAATCAGGTGCGTCTTATACTCGGGACAATACGGGTACATTATATTCTCATAATAAATATTAAGAATATTTATACAGTATATCTCTTTTCAACAAAATATGTTCACAAAGTGGTTACATAGCAAAGTAAACAAATGGTTCCCTGTCCCCAAAGGGCTTGGCAGCCAGAAATGTTATTTATTTATTTATTTAAGAGATTTGTAGCCCGCCTTTCTCCCACAAGGGCATAAACACAAGGAACTAAAAGAAATGGAGGGACTGAAACCAATCAATCTAAATAGACAAGATATTCTGGGAGGAGACAGTTGACAAGTGTGTACATGGATCTTGAGAAGTGATGCTTGGACGTTTTACACCGCTAGTAAAAATGGAACACAGACCAAGGCCTTCATCTCTTACGTAAGTGAATGGGGAGGTACATACATGCCAAAAGATATGACATTTACATGGTCATATCAGCCTATAGGCCAGCAGGTGGCACAGCGGGTTAAACCGCTGAACCATAAGCTGTCGATCGAAAGGTCGGCAGTTTGATTCCCGCAACGGGGTGAGCGCTCGTTGCTTGGCCAGCTCCTGCCAACCTAGCAGTTCCAAACCATGTTAATGTGAGTAGATAAATAGGTACCGCTTGTGGGAAGGTAAACAGCGCTCCGTGTTCCAGCCGCATGCTACGCGCTGCGGCAAGGAGAGTCATGCCGGCCACATGACCACGGAGGTGTCTTCGGACAACGCTGGCTCTTCGGCTTTGAAATGGGGATGAGCACCACACCCTAGAGTCAGAAACGACTGGACTTAATTGTCAGGGGATACCTTTACCTTTTTATCAGCCTATCAGTTAAGAACAGTTGAAAACTATTTTGAAATCAAATAAATGAACCAATCTCGACTGCAGTGCAGCCAGTTAAGCTACACTGTTTTACATCATGCAAGAAGTGAGCTCATTTGAAATCATGTCTTCTATTAGCATATCAGTAGACTTCTGGCATGTCTTTCTTTTCTTTCTTTCCTTTTTTTATTTGCGTAAAATGTTTCAGCTCTGATTTAATTTGGTGTTCTCTTTGGAATGTTGATCAGAATTAATTGCTTTTAAATTATGTTGCTGGAATAAAGTTAATAGAGGAATTGAATAAAGTAAATGCATGCCTTCTATTGAAATCCTTACGCTGGGCTGCTATACTGCACACATTCAGTAGACTGAATGAAACTTGTGCTTCTTCATAAATCATGTTGCTTTTAAATGATGGCTGTCAAAAACCTCAAGACGCATTCTTTTTCTTTTTTTGGAGACACTAAAATATTAAAATAACTTACCATTTACAAACACATTATCTTCTACATTCCCTACTATTGCAAAAACCCGTCAGAATCAGAATAGCATTTGTCACCATGCAGCTCAGCAACTCCTTACTTACAGCAGTGAGACCTGGCTAGCGATTCATTTTGTGCTAAGCTGTTTCTCATCAGTTCCCCATTTGGAGAACAAGCTAACCAGCTACTGGTGATCATGCTGGTCTATTGCTTATTAGTTCCACGTTTAAAGGATAGGTCTGGCAACCTGGTGTGTTGGTCGCCACTATGATATTGCACAGATTTCACTGTTCAAAACATGAATCCAGCTAGCTTTCAAACATTGTGCCAGGCAGTCTCTTCCCCCATTTCAAGACCAGAGCCAACTAGCTACTGGTGATCATGCTGGTCTATTGCTTATTAGATCCCCGTTTAAGGGATAGATCTGGCAAGCTGTTGAGCTTCATTTTCATGCAATTTCACAACAAAACCCCATGTAAAAATTTAGTTAGCTATTGTATATCATGCCAGGTACTTGCTCATCGTTCCCCCCATGGATCTGACAATATTTTCCTGGGTCTGTTGTTGGTTTAGGGCACTTGTCTACAACACTACATATGCCATTTTTTTTTCTTCCAGTGCAGAAAATCACAATTTTTCACAGCAACCCTCTTTACAAGGTAGCAAGTCCCTGCTACAGCCCTTTTCTTTCATGAACAATTCTCATGTTATGCTTTGATGTGGCAAACCCCTCATCTGGTAATTTTTATCTTGTCATTTTTCAAGTACTGAAGCAGCCAGTTGATAGGGTATTGAGCCTGGATTTAGAAGACACGGGCTTGCTGAAATGCTTTTAGCATCCCTCAAAATTCCTATAAATGTTGTACCCAAGCAGAACTCATTTCCTTCCCTGCCATTTGTCTCAAATTTTACTTTAGATTTGGAAGCAGTTCAAGAACATTCAGGAAAGGTCCCGCCCCCCCACTTCATAGAACCTTCTGAAGCTGCCTTTTACTGTCTGCATTCAGATGTCATAACAAACTGTTATCTCTGAATACAGAGTTCACAAACCAGTATATCAAACTATAACTTGAAAGCCAGGTTTATGAATGAACTGTGGTTCAAAGAATCCAAAGTTCCCTGTGCTCAGGTGTCAGAGGAAACTATGGTTTGTTCAAAACCATATTCTATGAATAAACAATGAGTCGGACTCACCCTCTTGAGCACAAAGGAGGGATGCGTATAGTTTGAAGGCTTATTCTTATCACAACAAAGCATGGTTTGTTGTGAAATCTGAATGTGGCCACTGAGTCAAACTTTTTCATTCCATCCAGCCTGATACTGTCTGGTTTGACTTGCAGCAGGTCTCCAGAGATTTTTTTCCAGCCCTACAACCTGAGGTCTTTCAACTGGAGATACTGGGGACAAAACATAGGACACTCCGTCTTTCATTAAGCAGTGGGCCTTCCATAGCCTATTGTGAAATTGACTTTCTTTTAACTAAGCATTGTAAATGCTTAAAGAGTTTACAATGCTTAGGTGTGGGCAGGAAGTTGATCTGTCACCTTGCCTGAAAAGCTAAAACAGGATCAGTTGCTTGGACTGGAGACTGAGAGACAGAGCGAGAGTGACAGCCCAATCCTAACTAAATTCCCCTGTGCTGATACAGCTACGCCAGCATGGGCTATGCTGCATCCCGTGGGGGAATTTTGCATGGTGGAGGTCTCCTTGGAGCAAGGGAAGATTTGTCCCTTTGCCTCGGGGTAAGCTCCAGCATACACAATGGGTTAACTCGGACCTGCGCCAGCAATATCGCTGGCGCAAGTCCATGTTAATCCATGTCGGAGATGGGATATGGTGCATGCCAGTGCCGCCAACCCTGCCCCCCTCTGGGACCCGATTTGCCCACCCCTAGCTGCCCTCCCCCTGCCTTTCCCTCACCTCCACACCAGACATGCCTGCTCTGGTGGGTGTCACTCTGGCTCCGGCCTTCCAGCCAGCACTGCTGGAAGAAACACTGTCATAAAGCGCTTTTACGGTGCTTTTGTGACAGCGCATGCCAGCGAAGCACGTGTTCTGCCAGCGCACTGGGGGGGGGATAGGATTGGGCCATATAACAGCCGTTTGCATATCACTGCAGAGGAGTGAAGTGTGGAGGAGTCAAGGATAACAACTTTGAGTAACCAATTTGAAGCTTGGCGCAGCTGCCTGCGAGACCTTGGAAAAGTGCAAGAGCCGGCAGCCAGGATGATGACTGCACTATGAAGGGAAACATCTGGAGAAATGGAGGTTCTGTGAGATTTTCTCATGGAGTAATACTTGTAAAAACCCCATTAGACAATGGGGTTTATGTTCAGCCTGTCTATGTAAACCGCCTGGAGTCTATGAGAAAGGCAGTATATACCCCGCATTGTCCCGAGTATAAGACGCACCTGATTATAAGACACACACTTAAAGTTTGGTGCTATTAAAAAATCTAATTAAATCACTGGCATTAAATTGCAACAGCCTGATTATAAGACGCACCCCTAGTTTAAAAACTTAAATTAGGAGAAAAAAGTGAGTCTTATACTCAGACCAATACGGTAAATACTGTAGTAAATAAATAAATAAATAAATACATACATACATACACTGCTCTTTAATTCTGGTTTAATATCCAGGATGGATCTGTCCTGCCACGGCACCCGCTAATAAGCGATGCTAAAAGTATTTTTGGGCAGTCTACCGTTATCTTTAGTTTCTGGAGATTGGGATCAGAGAGGTTGTAAGTAGAACTTCTTGTTCTCTGATATTTTTTTTTTTTTTTGGCAGGCTCTAGGACAAGGGGCCCAAAATTGCTTTTTTCTAAAAAAAAAAAATACCGTGTGTGCCTCTTCAGCTGTAAACTATGCCCATATAAATGTGTTATCTGTCTATTAGTTTCCTAAGTGAAAAATGTACTGGGATCTCTGATTAAAAGGGACAAAGATATCCCTCATTGGCTGCGACAGCCTGAATGCTATTGAACAATATCTCTTCTTTCATCAGGAACGGAGGAGCTAATGTGAAACCGAGGCACATTCTCCCTTGCGCAGTTTAGGTGGCAGGACATTTTCTCTTTGGCGAGATGCTTCATCACTGGACGGTGAGCCTGCTATGGATTTTTAATGCCAACTTATATTGTGTAGAGGCTGGGAAACTGACTGAAAGATGTTTTTTCTTTCTCCTCCAGAAAATTGAGGCTGAATTTTAATCCCACACGAGTCATTATTGGCTCACGGCTGCATTATTTCATGTCCTATCCAACGTCTCTGGAGAGTCTAATGTTCAAATTCATGATGGACAAGAAATAGGAGATATTGTTCGCATAATTTTTTTAAACCTCCATAAAACAGGCTCTTTCCTGTGAAAGTGTCCTCTTCTATTGCTAAATATGCCAAACTGCCCTTCTATACAGAATGTAAGTACGGTGGATCCTCTCTATCCGCAGACCTGGGATCCACGGATTTGTCTTGCTGCAGATCCCAGATCCGCGGGGTCCCGGTACACATTAGGAAGGTTTTTAAAAGTAGGGGAAAAGCCCACCAATCTCCATTTTTACCTTTACTATGGGCAAACTGTGCTGTTTCCAAGCCTCTGCAGGGCTTTTTCAAGCCGAACAACCCACTTCCAGGGCACACGAAGGCTCTTCTCTCCTCCCAGCCATGCCCCAGGATGCATTCGCACGATCCGGAAGTGGGTATGCAAAATAAAGCCTATGAGGAAAGGTTGAAGGACCTGGGTATGTTTAGTCTGGAGAAGGCGGTGGGGGAAGAGAAGGATAATGGGGGTATGATTGTACTCTTCAAATACCTGAAGAGTTGTCACATTAATAAGGGCAAAGGCTTCTCTGCTGAACAAGAAGGCAGGACTAGATCTAACGGGTAGATTAAGAAGGGTAGATTTTCATTGAACATTAGGAGAAACTTCTTAGCAGTCAGAACAGTTTCACAATGAAACCAATTATTGTCCTAGGGGGTTGGTGAGCTCTTCCTTGCTGGAGGTCTTCAAACAGAGGTTGGACAATAATCTGTTGGGGATGCTCTCTCTCTCTGGATTTCCTGCATCACAGAGGGAGCTGGACTGGTTGGCATAGGTGGCCCCATCCAGCACTGTGCTTCTATGAACCCAGCATATAAGAAACTGAAGTTTTCACGCCGTACTCTAAAATTTACCTTAGTTTCTCCTCTAGGAACTCATTTGCCTCCTGGAACCAAGACTGCTTGTTGTTCCCATACACAACTCTTTAAAACGTGGCATCTTCTCTCCGCAAATGTTTTAGCTATGCTGTAACTGCGATAAAAATGTACCGATGTGCTGGCATGCCTAATATATTTGTAGGATTTCATTTCATCTCTTTTCAAATGTATTGATTTCCCTTCAGCTAAAATTGCCCTAAGTGATGAGCCAGGAAGAACATAAACATTTGCTGCATGTCTATTTTAAGTCCTTGATCACAGCTCTATTTGATGAATTATTTTAAATCAGGTACCCTTTCTTCTAGGCTTAAAAGGTCCAGCACTTTTGCTACTCATCCAGAAGCAGCTTTCATGCCATTGCAGTCAAGTGTGAATTGGCCGTCAGCTTTTGCCTTTGTGATTGTCTGCAGTGGCCTTGAGTCAAATCCAATGAAACTCCAGATTAGGGACACACAGATTTCCTTTGTTCCACTTCTGCATTATTACACAGTTTTGCTCTGCCCTGCATTCTATTCCTCCTGAATTCAGTTTAACTAGGATAATTTCTAAAACTAATTCCAGAATTGGAGGATGGGCAGTTTGCCTCAGCAATCCATTCCTTTGCATCTTTCCCTCTTACTAATGTGTGCACTGATTAAACATCACAAAAACCAATCTTGATGTCATTGTATATATGATTGCATTATGATTTATTTTTGTGTAGTGTTTTACTGATGAGCACATACCTGCTTATGCATTGGTAAAACACCCCACAGAAAGAATCTTGTTTTTTGTAATCATTTTTTTTTATCAATGCATTGTCATTGTTATCAATACATGTGGGGGTAGGGGGTAGACATAAATGAACTCAAAACTGTGACAAGCTGATTGACAGTCCTCTGTGCAAAACTGCATATTAAATTTGTATCCTACCTTTCCATTAATATGCTCAAGGAAGCTACCCCAATCAAAACCAGTGGCAACAGAAAAAAATATTTGGGGGGAGGCACAGAAGGGGCAAAGTACATTCATAGGCAAACCTTTTTCCCACAAATTAGATTTCTGAAAGGGTAAATTTTACATTAATGTTATAAACATATCTTATCTGCAGTGGTGTCGCTGGAGGTGGGGCAGAAAGCTAAGTTCCGCACTGCACTGACCTCCGTTACTCACCGGCACAACGCGGCCCATCCCCTCACCTTAAGAGCCATTTAGTGGGGCGAAGGCAATGCGCAGGGAGTCTCCTGCACGTTGCCTTCGCCCTACTGAATGGCTCCGAAGGCAAGGGGATGGGCCGCGTTGTGCCGGTGAGTAACGGAGGTCAGCACGGTGTGAAACTTAGCATTCTGCCCCACCTCCAGTGACGCTACTGCTTATCTGAAGTAAGTCCTATTGGTTAGGTTGAATTAATTTTCAAGAAAGCAACCTTAGGATAGTCACCTTAAGAACATAAGAACAGCCCTGCTGGATCAGGCCAAAGGCCCATCTAGTCCTGCTTCCTGTATCACACAGTGGCCCCACCAGATGCCTCAGGGAGCACACAAGACCACAAGAGACCTGTATCCTGTCGCCACTCCCTTGCACCTGGCACAAAGAAAACCTACTCCTACAACAAGGAGGTTGCTTATCCCCATCATGGCTTGTAAGCTGTGATGGACTTTTCCTCCATAAATCTGTCCAATCCCCTTTTAAAGGCATCCAGGCCAGGTGCCATCACCACCTCCTGTGGCAAGGAGTTCCACAAACCAATTACACACTGGGTAAAGAAATATTTTATTTTGTCTGTTTTAATACTCCCTCCACTCTATCTATCTATCTATCTATCTATCTATCTATCTATCTATCTATCTATCTATCTATCTATCTATCTATCTATCTATCTATCTATCTATCTATCTATCTATCTATCTATCTATCTATCTATTTATTTATTTTTCACATTTTTATACCGCCCTTCCTCCAAGGAGCTCAGAGTGGTGTACATATTTCCTCCACTCCTTTTGTCCTCACAACAACCCTGTGAGGTAGGTGGGGCTGAGAGATAGTGACTGGCCCAAGGTCACCCAGGAAGCTTCATGGCTGAGCGGGGATTTGAACCTGGATCTTCCAGGTCCTCTAGTTCCTCTAGATGTCTTCTAGTTCTAGTGTTGTGTGAGAGGGAAAAGAACTTCTCTCTATCCTCTCTCTCCATCCCATGCATAATTTTATACGTCTCAATCATGTCCCCCCTCAACCACCTTTTTTCTAGACTGAAGAGCCCCAAACGCTGTAGCCTTTCCTCATAAGGGAGATGCCCCAGCCCACTAATCATTTTGGTCGCTCTCTTCTGCACCTTTTCCAGTTCCACTATATCCTTTTTGAGATGCGGCGACCAGAACTGGATGCAATACTCCAGATGCGGCCTTACCATCGATTTGTACAACGGCATAATAATATTGGCCGTTTTATTCTCAATCCCTTTTTTAATGATCCCAAGCATGGAATTGGCCTTCTTCACAGCCACCGCACACTGGGTCGACACTTTCATCGACCTGTCCACCAGTACCCCAAGATGGATCTCTCTCCTGATCCATCACAGACAGCTCAGAACCCATGAGCGTGTATGTGAAGTTTTGATTTCTTGCCCCAATGTGCATCACTTTACACTTACTTACATTGAAGCACATCTGCCATTTTGCTGCCCATTCTCCCAGTTTGGAGAGATCCTTCTGGAGCTTTTCACAATCCCTGCTGGTCTTCACCACCCAGAAAAGTTTAGTGTCATCCGCAAACTTGGCCACCTCGCTGCTTATCCCCAACTCCAGGTCATTTATGAACAAGTTGAAAAGCATCGGTCCCAAGACCGATCCTTCGGGCATACTGCTTTTCACCTCTTGCCATTGTGAAAATTGCCCATTGACTCCCACTCTCTGTTTCCTAGTCTTCAACCAGTTCCTAATCCATAGGTGGACCTGCCCCCTTATTCCCTGACTATGGAGTTTTTTCAGGAGCCTTTCATGAGGGACCGTGTCAAACGCCTTCTGAAAATCCAGATATATAATATCCACGGGTTCTCCCGCATCCACATGCCTGTTGACACATCCACATGTCTGTTGATGTTTTCAGACCTTATTTTAGTTTTCAGTTAATTAAGCGATGGGTCCACAATGGGCATGAATGGGGGGTGGTGAGCTGCTTATCTAGGGTGGTGCTTTCCTCTCACCCCCCTTTGGTGCCACTTGTGAAAATAAAATTAGTTTAAAGGAACAACAAAATCAATACAATATAGAACCCCGGACTGCTACCGCCCTCTGGTGCTTGAAATTGATGTCGTGTGGTTGCAAGATGGCAAATGTCCAGTCTTGGTCCCTCCCTTTGCTGTTGGCAGTTGATGTCCTCTAAATCAACAGCTGAGATTGCAAACAGAGAGCAATTTTTGGCAGGCGCGTATGCGCGCACTCACTCACTCACACACACACACACACACACACACACACACACACACACCTGACACTTAGGGTTCCTCTCAACCGGCTTGAAAGCAGATAAACATTTTTCTGGTCAGCTGGCAACCCTAACCATAGTTATAGTCGGGGCCTTTGTTACTCTTTTCCTCCACTGCCAAATGCACTGAAATTTATTCCTCCAACACTGTTTTTGCAGCCTCGTTTTAAGACTTCTGTCACTGTCCAGGGTCTCTCTGACCAATCTTCCATACTCCCGGCTCACTGACCAATCTCCCCCAAGTGAGTCAGAAATGCATGTTCCCAATTTAGTTCTTGTGTATCCTACTATGTCAAGGTTCTTAATACACCAGGAGAGAGCACGGTACAGTTCCTAGGCAAGAAAGCCAAATGTTGAGTACAAGTTCTTGCACAGATTCACCTGAAACAGGCGGACGTACAAGTCCTCAGGGCAAACTGCCCTCCGGTAGCTGCAACCACCCCTTCTAACAGACAGTCCTTCAACCAAGGGGAAGGGGAAGTCCGACGGGCTAACTACACCCAGCTCTTGCAAGCTTTGAGCTCCCCAAACTCCAGGGACTCAAGACTCAGATTCATTCCAGTAGCAGACTTGAGCGCCCAATCCTATGTATGTCTACTCAGAAGTAAGTCCCATTATGTTCAATAGGGCTTACTCCCAGGAAAGTGTGTATAGGATTCCAGCCTACATGTCCTAGGCTGGACTTAGAGGAATCCAGTTCCTTTGTACTTGCATAGACAGAAGTCTGTAATAATATAATTATTTATTTAAAGAATAAATTAAGGTTACATGTTACTTTGGAATGCACTTTGGTATTTCAGAGAATAACTACATTATACACACTATGCTAAAACAATAAAGCTAAGCTTACGTATCCCTAACACATTCACCTGGATCATTCCAACTCCTGAGCATAAGCAAAGGGTAGCTCTTCTACCTGTTATACCATAGCTGATACAAACAGCCATCCATGATGGAATGGCAAAGAGCAGCTCACCCCTGTCCAACTGCAGGGGTTTTATACCTTAATTCAGTGGTTCCCAAACTGGGAGGTGTGGCTTTCAGGGGAGCCGTGGAAACCTGCCAGGGAAGCCATGGAGGGCCACAGAATCCTCTGGGAAAACAGTGCAATGCCAATTGGCAGGCATCATCATAATGTAATGGGGAGCCGTGGCCAATGGTCGCCAATGGTAGGCTTACCATATCCAAAGGGGGACAGGGTGCCTACACCTTTAACCATTGTAAAAAGAGGGAATTTGGGCAGGTGCAGCTTGTTGCACCCTTCCATTATGAGCTGCACCTGCCCAAATTCCCTCTTTTTACAATGGTTAAAGGTGTAGGCACCCTGTCCCCCTTTGGATATGGTACGCCTAGCCAATGGTCAAGGGAGCCGCAGGTTGAAAACGTTTGGGAAACACGGCCTTAAATTAAACCTAGCTCTTAGTCAACCAGAGATTCAGACCAGCTGAAGTTTCTGGTAATGATTTCATCACCTGAGGCTATTGTGGGTCACTCACTTTGACCCTCCCACCTGGAGAATCACAGCTGCAGCCAATTCCCAATTAGCAAGACCTTGAGGAACCAGCATGTTATCAGGTCTCTCACCCCTCCAAAGTGAGATTCAAAACAAGAAGCTTCTTTCCCAGTCTACTAACAAGCTCTGTTTCTACAGCTGCCGCAAAATGGCTGCAGGCTTGCAAGATGGAGTCAGAACTAAGGTAGTGATTTTGACCCTCTTCTTCACAGCTTCAAATAATGTTATGCTTTAAAAAAAAATCAAATGTTCAGGCTTCCAGCTGCAAGAAAGCCCTCAAGCAGTACATTTTTCCTCCCTGACGAGTTGCTGAGCAACTAAAAACAGTTTTAAATAACGGTTGCTATATTTAAAGGTGTTTTGGGGTCTTTTTACTCAAAATTAAATGTAAGCATTGCAGCAGCTTCTCTGTCAATACAGGATTGTCAAAATTTAGGAGCCCAGCCTATGTACTATGAATCGTGACCTTTCCAGTCCAGACTAAACTGACTGGCCTTCTGCACAAGATGTTCCCATGCAAAATAGCGACTGATAACTTCTGCAATTGAATATTATGCATGGAGGTGACTGGAAGGTAAATGAGCTCTTCTTAAAAGCTGAGTTCTGTATTTGTGTTATTATGACTG
The DNA here is from genome assembly GCA_026170595.1 of Plestiodon gilberti rubricaudatus. NCBI lineage: Eukaryota > Metazoa > Chordata > Lepidosauria > Squamata > Scincidae > Plestiodon > Plestiodon gilberti. Next base: position 12,463,875 of record JANXHW010000002.1, on the reverse strand, counting down.
GCTATTATGTGGATGTACAGTCGAAAAGGCACCATGAGTTACTGTTTACCTTCATCGTTCTTCATGGAACATCTTCCATGCTGGCTGATCGGCTGAGGTAACCCAAGGGCCAAATCACACATTACATTAAATGCCTTTGCTAAGAAGCATTAAATGCATCACTTTCAATCTGTGGTGGAGGGACTGAGGTGTACAGGCCAGGGTTCTGAGCTCTTTCCCTGCGAGCCATTGTCTTACCAAAACTCCCCCCCCCCCGAAACCTGCTATTTGCAGCAAGAAGTAGCTTTAGAGAAACGAGCTGAAATGTGTGTGGAATTTTTCAGTGGGAAAATAATATTGACACCCCTGGATGCAGTATGGTCCCTACCCAGATTAGTCTCTTCCCATCGGATGCAGTATGGTCCCTACCCAGATTAGTCTCTTCCTAGCTGGTTTTATTTTGTTAATGATCATATACTAGAGGTAGGTGAATCCATGCCCAATATTTCTGTGGAAGAATTTCATCAGATTAAGGGGGGGCTTATTCAATGGCATTTGGATATCTGATGGATTCTAGTCACCACTGAAAATTTACCAAAGTTTGTTGACTCCCGGGATATGAACAAGGGTTATGTATGGCTTGGATAACAAGAGCAGGAAGTGTTAGGTGCCTCCCCATTGCTACTGTGGAGATAACTCTGCTAACTGGGCAAAGAGGTGCCTTTTAAAGTGGTGTCCTCTTATATTTGGTAGGGGTGGAGAGCAACTGTCCCTCTTCACCCCAGCATGATGTCTGTTCCAGTGGCTTTTGCCGATACCTCTTTTGAGTCTTTTAAAATTGTGAACCCTTTGGGCACATGGGACCATGTATTTATATTGCTTTGTAAACCACTTTGTGAACTACTATTTGTTGAAAAGTGGTATACAAATCATCCACCACCGCCATCAGGTCAATGCAGCCCCAAGTCATGCTGTGGAAGCCAAAATGGGTTTGGAGAGCCTGGATGTGCCCACATGTGCACAGGGGTTCCAGGGTTGCATGTCATCCTGGGAGCTTCATGCATAAGAACTTCCAGGGCCTTTGAGCACTCTGCACAACCAAAGTGGTAGGGAGGGGGCCCAATATATGCCACGCAGCAGAGACACCCTGGCCAATGTCGATGCCAGATTTCCCTTGATTTCTGGTATTTGGTCGGACCCCTAGATAGTACTGCTTTTCTTGATCTCAGTATCAGCTGAGCATGCTTTGTTTTGAAAGCTTCAGCCTTCCGCCCAGATCCAGACATTTATTTATTTCATTTTAAAAATGTATATTCTGCCTTTCCCTTCCAATCTGGAGGCATTCAGGGCAACTAACGACCACATAAATTGCAATCAAAACATGAATTAAATTATGCTGAATGAGGGAGGGTGCACCATGTATAAGCTAAGCAGAACAACACACAGAATCCTGGATCAGGGCATCTATGTACAGCGCATACGTAAAGCCACGTTCACGGTCTAGCCTCCTATTTCCTTTGGTGCTCTCCTTGGCAAATTATCTCAGACTTGCTGGAAGCTTCCCATTAGTCTTGCTGGAAATTGCCCTTCCTCTGCTTGATTTAAACAGAGCTGCGGCTAATTGTTCATCAGTATTGCAAACCGACTTGTTAAAGTTCACAAGTTGCCTGCCATTTGTCACAAGGCTTGCTCTTCATCATGATCCCGAATGTGCCCAGTGGGCTTACAGTTAGAAATGAACCTAAAACAACCATCCGAAATGTCACTCCCTCCCCCTCTGTCCGCTAACAGGCAGGAAATGATTAAGCAAACAGATCTGCGGATTAATGAGAGACAAAAGGGAATCTGTCACAGTCTGGAGTGATGGGCAAGGGAAAATGCACACTGGAGGTTAGGTGATAAAAATGTGGGGTCGTTGAACAGGTAGATTTTGCTGTGCATTTTATCAAGGTTAATTGGATCGTCTAGAAGGGGTGCAGAAAAGCTCTGCCTGTGGTTGTCTATTCCCAGTGACGTAGCACAAGTGTGTGGATTAACTATTTCACTGCGAGTCCAAGAGACGTATTTAACTGTGTCTTGAGACGCAGGCCAGGTGTGAGAGCCTGATTTTGTTTTCTTGTTGTTTTTGGGTGAGGGGGGATCAGGATTTTGTTTTTGAATTGCTTCTAGAATATTCTAACACTGAATTGCTTCTCTAGGGGTGTCTTCTACTCAAGCAATGCACTTTCATTGTGATTGTCCTTTTTAATTTTGTTATTTTCATATTAATTGAGAAGATAAAAAGGTAAAGGTGACCCCTGACAATTAAGTCCAGTCGTGTCCGACTCTAGGGTGTGGTGCTCATCCTACCTGGGGGTCATCTAGCGAAACTGACTGGCAGGAGATTTGGGACAGAAATGGGCAGAGTGCCTCTAAATACTAGTTAAGGGGGCAGCAGGGACAATAGCAGAGAGGTCTGTCTGTTTTCTCCATGCTCTTCTTATGGACTTCCCCAAAACACCTGGTGGGAACGGTGGAGAAAAGAATGAAGGTCCTTTGGTGAGATCCAACAGAGAGATCTGTTCTTATGAGCACTTCTAAATCTCACTTCCTTATTCATAGTAGGTGAATCAATGGTATTTCTGGGGGCACTCTGCTTGAGAGGACTTTGTGCCAAAATGATGATTGGGTCAGATTTTATATTGTTAGAACACATTGTAGGGAACAGTCTGTTGTTGGCAAGGGTATATGATTTGGGGTGGTCCAAACATTTATTTTGAGATGTAAAAAGGTAAAGGTATCCCCTGACAATTAAGTCCAGTCATGTCCAACTTTAGGGTGTGGTGCTCATCTCCATTTCAAAGCCGAAGAGCCAGCGTTGTCCGAAGACGCCTCCGTGGTCATGTGGCCGGCATGACTCTCCTTGCTGCAGCGCGTAGCATGCAGCTGGAACACGGAGCGCTGTTTACCTTCCCGCAAGCGGTACCTATTTATCTACACGCATTGACATGATTTGGAACTGCTAGGTTGGCAGGAGCTGGCCAAGCAATGAGCGCTCACCCCGTCGCGGGAATCGAACTGCCGACCTTTCGATCGACAGCTTATGGTTCAGCGGTTTAACCTGCTGCGCCACCCGCTGGCTCATTTTGAGATGTAGTGCTGTTCAAATCCCTGCTCCTGGGAGGTACACCTTGGAATTATAGGAGTATTCTGAAACTCAGCAGCTGGTCACGTGACCCACAGAGGCATCATGTAAGTAGATAAGGAGACGTTTGGAGGCAAGGCTGGATAATAGAAAAGCCCTTTCATTTTCAAAACAAATGAAAATGGATACAGAGGAGCCCAATAGTCGAATAAGGGTCTGAAATTGGGGACCCATTGTGTGGCAGCACAAATTTTTACTCGCGCAGCCCCACAATGAATGAAAATAATAATGAAGTGAAAATAAATGGAACACACAAAAAAAGAATTAAAATAAAGAAGGAAAATGAAGTGAAACAGAAATCCCTATTGCAGTGGTCTTCAATCTATTTTGTGCCACGACATTAATAAAGTATGAGGCTGGGGACCCACCATTGATCCCGCCCCCTCCTGGGACCTGATCTGTCCATCCCCTGCCCCTATTCCCCCCTGCCCCAGTACCAGCAGCTTCATTCTGCCGAGCTCACCTGGCCCACACCACCTGCGGAGGGGTCATTGTAGAACAGGAGAGCTGAGTCGTGGTTCCCCCCCCCAGCAAATCAAAAGAAGGAAGGGGATGAAATCCATGTGGAAGCCCCCCCAGCAGGTTCCCCACTGCCCCCCAGCATTACCCCCCAGCGACCATTTTGGTTCCTGTAAGTTGTCGTGACCCCACAAATGAGGCTTCGCGATCCCATTGGGGTCCCGACCCCAAGGTTGAAGAACAGTGCCCTATTGGATAAGGGATGAATAAAAGGGTGGGGGGGAGGGTTCAGTTTCAAAGCTGGAATTTGGAGCTCCTGTAAATCCTGGATTAACAGCACAACTCACTGTGTGTTTTCTCAGAAGTGAGTCCCATTATGTTCAATGAGGCTAGGTGATGGCATTGCAGTTACTGGACTCTCCTTCTGCTACGCCCTGCCTAAGAAAGTCTCTGCGGTGGTCTTGAAAGGCCACCATGAGGGCTTCTGGCTGCAGCAGAGTTCCATCATGGAAGAAAGGAATATAAATGAAACAAACTGAGGTAGTGAGGCTTGTAAGCAGGAAGATCCCCGGGGCTGACTCGGAATTCATCTGAATAATTTGATTAGGGACCAACTTCAGGCTCATATAAATGATTTGATTTCAAGGTCAGAACAGCAACATCCATTAAGACTGGTTCTAGAAAAAATGTTCTAAAATGGTTCTCTGTAAGAGAGAGTGGAGGAGGAATAAAGGCAGAGTGGTTTGCTTTGTCTCCGAGTTCAATTTGTCCTAGGGAAGTTGACTCCCATCTTTGCTTTAGTGGCTTCGAGAACTTGTTGCTGTTAATGAGCAAGCATATATCCTTCAGTGTGGGTGATATTAATTACATGGCATTCTGAAGGCAAAGTGGCGTCAGCTAATGAGTTATCGATCATTAGCTGGCGAAGAGGGAAGGGGTGGGTGGCCACACTCTCTTCGGCAGGATGAAGCTGGATAGCACTTCCCCCTCCCTCCACATCCTTTTTAATCATGTCATATTCAAATTAAGAAACAGGAAGATTAAATGGGAAAACATGCCCGTCCTCAGTCATTACACGCAGTACAAGAAGCCAGTCACCAAGTAATTGGCTGATTAGTTCAAATCAATATGTGAAACTCCGTCCCAGCTGTCTACTTTTTGGTCCTCATCATTGCCCCCTTAGAGTTTTCAGCTTCTGCAATTGGCAGAATTTCCCTGTTGAGACATCTAGATCTAGGACCCCAGGCCCTTTGGGCTCCCTCACTCATGGTCCTACTTGGCTCTCCAAACATCCCATGGGTGTGGGGGGGGAGCATGGTGAGGAGGGTGGAGGAACAGGAGGGTGGCCAATTCTCAATGACTTGGTAAATGATCTGATTTTTAAAAAAAATATTTTTCCTGATTTTTGGAGAAGAGATTGAATCATTAGAGGTGAATCTCATCCAGCTTGTTCATATCTAATCCTACTTTCCAGTTGTACTCCAGTCAGTCTTTGTACAAAGTCCCCCTTTCTCTAGACCCTCCTGTCTCCTAAGCCATGTCTCCATCACCTATTCTCCTTTTTCCTTGTCAAATCTCTGCTGTGGAGCGCAATCTTATTTATCTTTTAGAAATAAATGGATGCAATATGTATCTGGGTTGCAGGAGGGGCCAGGTCAGTCTGCCCATGACACTGACTGACAGCTCAATCCTATGCATGACTACTCAGAAGTAAGTACCATTATAGTCAATGGGGTTTACCCCCAGGTAGGTGTTGATAGGCTTGCAGCCCTACTTCTGAGTAGGTGTGCATAGGATCGTGCTGTGAATGTCAAGCCAGTTCCCAGAGACGTAGTGGTGGTTGCAACTACAGTACTAATATGGGCTCATGGCATTATGTCTTGTTTATTGCAGCCTGCAGTTGGCGCAGCCCAGATGCAAGTTTACCCCCATCTAGGCTGCAGTGAAGGACTATCAAGTGATAAGGTGATGATAAGGTTGGAAGAAAATTATATTTGGGGGGGATGAGGCTGCTGCCAAGGAAGGTACATTTTAGCAGGAATGTGGAGTCAAGTCTCTGACTCCAAGTCTCGAGTCAAGTCCCAAGTCTTTACACCCAAGTCTTTGGTTGCAAGTTGCGAGTCCCTATCTATTTAATGGGGAAAACAGGTTTAAACCTGAATCAAATTCGACTTGTCGTAAAAGGCTCCAAGTCTCGACTCGGCGATTGTAAAAGATTCGAAAGACTCGACTCAAGTCATTTGACACGACTTGAGTCCGAGTCAACAGACTCAAGTTGACATCACTGCATTTTAGTCATATCAGCAGCACAACCCTACACATATTTACTCATAAGTAATTCCCGCTAAGTTCAATGGGCCTTAAGGTAAAGGTAAAGGTGACCACTGACAATTAAGTCCAGTTGTGTCCAACTCTAGGGTGTGGTGCTCATCCCCATTTCAAAGCCGAAGAGCCAGCGTTGTCCGAAGACGCCTCCGAGGTCATGTGGCCAGCATGACTTTCCTTGCCACAGTGCGTAGCATGCAGCTGGAACACGGAGCGCTGTTTACCTTCCCGCAAGCGCTGCAAATCTGACAGTTGCTTTCCTTTTCCAATGGCTCAATCCTCTGCAAAATTCATCCGTGTCTTCCTACTCGTCTTTTGGTCAGTGAGTGCAGTTTCATGCCTGCCCTTTCAGGAACCTACAAAGCATCTAAAAATAGAAGGGCCATAGTGATTTCAGCTGATGAAGCAGAAGATCGGTCTGTTATATAATGGGCATTCTTAAACCACAAATTAGAACATGTGATTTCTGCTCCTGTTGTCCTGCAAGACATTAATTTTAAGTCCTCATTGGTCAATGTGCTACTTATATGGATTGGTTTTGCTTGAATGTGACAACTTTCACATGCGGAAAGGGGGAGGGAAACAATATTTAGATTGGGGAAAGGAAAACCAGTCGGCCAATTGGTTTGTTCAGTTGCTTGGAATAATACATTGGCGGCGGCTGGCTTGTGAAAATGTTATTTTAGAGAATTTAAATAGAATTTATCTTCAGTGTCCAATTAAAATACATAGTCATCAAACAGCAAAGTGAGGGAAATTAGGTCTGTGCCTTGTGCTTGTATAATTTTTATTCTGTATGAATGGAGGAGCAATAGAAAACACCCATCCTGTGCATTTAGATCAGAATCGATTTTATATGTGCGCTATCAGATATACAGATAGGGTATTTATATGTATATCCATGCATTGAAATGAAGGAGTTTTACATAAATCAAGCGTGCAGAAAGGGCTTGGGTGCTTAAAGCCACTGAATGAAAATCAAACCAAAAAACACAGATTCAGAGTTCACTTCCGCCCTTTGGCAACTTTCTCCTGGGTAACTTTCTCATGTGGCCAGTCTGTACTGAACCGTGAACTACCTTGAAACCATTTCTCTAATGAGGAGTGAAGAGGTGGGGGCCGGGCGGGTTGTTGCTGCTTGTTAAATAAACATTTCTGCTCATCTAAAACTGAACTCTTCGTTAGCCCACACACCATGTAGCAAATGCATCACACAACTTGCATCACTGGGGGGCGCAGTCTTCTCTGGAGTCAAACTACTATGTGTCCCAATATTAGTCCATGTGCTGATTCAGGGACAAATGAATGCCAGGAGGGGGTTGCGTGGGAATGGGCCTCCTAGCCCTGCTCAAGCCTCCATGTGTTAGGAAGCTGCCTTATAGTGAGTAGGATCACTGGTCCTCTAGTTAGTAGTTCAAAAAAGTTCCTATAGTCAGGGCGATAGTGTTCCCAGTAGCAATGTATTGTTGCGAGAGTTGGACCATAAGGAAGGCTGAGCGCCAAAGAATAGATGCTTTCGAAGTGTGGTGCTGGAGAAGACTCCTGAGAGTCCCTTGGACTGCTAGGAGATCAAATCAGTCAATCCTAAATGAAATCAACCCTGACTGTTCCCTGGAAGGATAGGTACTGAGGCTGAAGCTCAAATATTTTGGCCACCTAATGCGAAGAGAGGACTCTCTGGAGAAGACTCTGATGCTGGGAAAGACTGAAGGCAAAAGGAGAAGGGGAAGGCAAAGGATGAGATGGTTAGACAGCATCACTGATGCAACGAACATGAAAATGAGCGAACTCAGGAAGATAGTGGAGGACAGGAAGGCCTGGCGGGATATGGTTCATGGGATCACAAAGGGTCGGACACGGTCGGACACGACTTAACGACTGAACAACAACAACATTGTCAGCACTGATAGTCAGTGTCTCTCCAGGGTTTCAGAGAGGACTGATAGTGTCAGAAATGACACTCTTATCAGGACCCACCTAGCAACGCACATGCCAACAATTCCAGTGTCTCCAAGGAGAGATGCTTGGAGATGCTGGAGATTGTTGCCATGTGCGTTGCTAGGTGGGTCCTGATAGTGTCATTTTAAAAAGTGGGTCCTGATGCTAATTTTTTTGGGAACCACAGCTCTAGCACTTTTGGATAGGGAACTGGAGGTCTGCCCTTTTGGTCGTACATTTGTGTTTAACAATGCATATCTAATCTGTTCTGATAAACACTCAAAGGTGGAAGATTTCAATGCTGGAAGACTCACACCACATCTGGAAGATATGAAATGCTTAAGTTTTGTGGCCCAAGCAAAACTAGTTTCATGTGGAATGCCAAACCATGTCGCTCTCTGTCAAGGTGAAGCAATACTCAAACCAGGAGCCTTAGCTAGGACACTAGCAGCACTCTCCAGAATCCTGCTAATCCTAGGAATCTGGTGATATCAGGCAGCGAATCCCATGCTACTGCCTCCTATAGTATACAGTTTCTAGATCCACTGGAGTCCCTCAGTCTGGGCCACCTATCACTGAGGGAGCGTCATCAGGTTGTCCTTCCCTGAATGCTCAATCACTCCAGTCATTTGCCAATGCTCAGATCTGAACACCTGACCCAGTAGTACTTTCACACCTGTCATAGGAGGGCAGTGGTAGTAGGATGGACCAAGTCAGATAACCTGTCTGCATGTCATTCTCATCACCTGGTGACTGCAAACATCAATCCTCCTGAAAGAAACCTGGCTGTCTGAACCCACTCAAAGCCATGATTTCAAAGTTTTCAGAACAATCCTTTTTCTACCATTGCATTAGAGGGCATTCCACACAAGAGAACATTCATTCCACTTGTGAGGGAGGCTCCATTCTCGAGACGTCATTGAACTGTTGAACTGTGTTTTTGATCTGCCATGCATGATCAAGGTTAAGGAATGAGTTGTCCTATGGCTACAATGAAAGAAATTCCACTATTTGAACTACTTACTACTATTATCATAATCAGCCATCACCTTCAACTCTCTTCCCTTTTAAGATATCCTCTAGAAAGAAGCAACAGCATTAAAGCACACCAGTGATTTGCTTCCTAAGCCTCCTCTTGGCGCAGGATAGCTAGACCTAGAAACTAACGCCAGGAGTTGTAATTTCTGAATCTCGATTAGGTTGATATCATTGCGAGTGAATTTACAGCTAGGGTGAGTTTTGGGATCAATACAACCTTTGGAGTTATGGGCTGGGGAGCCATGCCAGCAACACTTCCATGCATAGCCAAGGGGGCAGGTTACTTTAAGAGCACTGAAAAGAGAAAGGTAATTAATAGCCCATCCTAACTAAACTTCTGCACAGCAGTGCTGGTGTGGGCTGTACTGCATCCTGTAGGGGAGTTGTGCATGCTAGAGGTCTCCTCGGGGTAAGGGGACATTTGTCAACTCTGACCTCAGGGTAAGGGGAGCAATGGGTCAACTCAGACATAAGAACATAAGAACATAAGAACATAAGAAGAGCCCTGCTGGATCAGGCCAAAAGCCCATCTAGTCCAGCTTCCTGTGTCACACAGTGGCCCCACCAGATGCCTCAGGGAGCACACGAGACAACAAGATACCTGTGTCCAGTCGCCACTCCCTTGCACCTGGCACAGAGAAAACCCACTTCTAAAAACCAGGAGGTTGCTTATGGCTTGTAACCTGTGATGGTCTTTTCCTCCATGAATTTGTCCAAACCCCTTTTAAAGGCATCTAGGCCAGGTGCCATCACCACATCCTGTGGCAAGGAGTTCCACAGATGAATCACACGCTGGGTAAAGAAATATTTTCTTTTGTCCGTTCTAACTCTCCCTCCACTCAATTTTAGTGTGTGTCCCCTGGTTCTGGTGTTGTGCGAGAGGGAAAAGAATTTCCCTCTATCCACTCTCTCCATCCCATGCATAATTTTATAAGTCTCAATCATGTCCCCCCTCAGGCGCCTTTTTTCTAGGCTGACCTGTGCCATAGCTGGTGCAAGTCTGCACTGATCCATGTCAGTGGATCAGGTCCGGGAAGGGGTTAGTGCACCCCCTCTCAGCCCCAATCTGCCCATTCTGCCCCCATCGCCTGCCCCCATTTTTTCTCACATCCCTGTGAAAAGCTGTGAGGTAGGTTAGGCTGAGAGACAGTGACTGGCCCAAGGCCACCCAGGGAGCATCATGGCTGCGTGGGGATTTGAACCTGGAACTTCCAGTTCTAAGTCTAGCACCTGAACCAGCAGTGTCACTAGGGCGCGCGTGGCCCCAGGGCGGGGGCGCGTGCGTCACCCTAGTGACCCCCCCACAGCCCCTATATATAATTTTGGCACGGCTGCCAAGCCGCGTTGCGTTTTTTGGGGGGGCGACCCGACGGGACGCTGCCCCGGGTGCCCCCCGACTCTGCCCCCCGTTGCAGCCAGCTCCGGGGACGTCTTCCCCGGCCGGTGCTCCAGGGCCTTCTGGCGAAGGCCCACTGCGTGAAAACGTAATTTATAATGGTTTTCGTGCATGCGCAGACCGTTCCTGAGGGAAAAGGTCTTCTCCCGGCCTCGGAGCCTCCGGAGGGCGAGGCGCGCAGGGGAGGTGACACGCGTGGGTGCGCACGTCACCCTTCTGCGCGCGTCACCCCCCGGAGGTCCGCCCTCCCTGCCACGCTCCAGCGACCTGGCTGACCTGAACCACTGCACCTGGCATCCTCCTGAATCTGGCGGTGCTTTTCCTGCTTGGTGGTATCCATTCTAGTTGAGCTTCTGTTAACATGGTTTTCGAGAGCCTCCGTGCACTCTGGAGAGATTTGATCCTCTTGAGCAACCCTTTCACATCCCTTTTTACTAGCCCCCCCCCCTCGTTTTTAGAAGTCAAATGTGTTTGCATTTCACTTCCAGGAAACTTTCCAATTGCATATACATACAGGTATGTTGAACTGATTTTTATCAGCCACAGTTTAATTTCACTCTTTGGACATGTATACATTGTGCCACACAAATACTTCTGACTCTAAACCCATTCAGTCAACACCGTGTGAATAGCGGGCAGGTTAACCATGCCTTGCTTCTGAAACTCTCTGAGTTTCATTTTATTTAAGAATAGCGTCAGCTTGAAGCTGGCAGACTGAAGCACAGTTTACCGTGTTATATCTGAGGGGTCCATAAAATCATAACCTGAATTTGAAAACTGGAGCTTGGAGCATTGCAGGGAGCAGTTTGCCTTGTCTTTATAATGTCCATATGGGACCAGTCAGGGAATACAGCTGCACTTTACAGAGATGCATGAGCAGAATTTCGTTTTTAGCTCTTAGATGTGCTAGGGAAGAAAGCATCTTTCACATTTAAGGCCTGACCTTGGCATTTCTTGTGCAAATAAAAATCCCATAAAGATGTCAAGGAAAAGGCTTTGCAGAGAAGATGACTATATAGGTAAGCGATTTGTGGTTAAGAGATTCAGATGTGACCGTTTCTTGGTTGGATATCATTTCCATATGGGAATTCCATATACAAACACTGTCCCGAGTGAAGACACCTTTGTTTCACTTGTATATGCAACAGGAAGCTGACACAAGTAATAGGACCAGTGGTCTGATCTTGGGGTACATAGAGGAGGAATCTGAGGGGTAAGAGTCAGGACACTGTCATAGCAGTGATGTTCGGCAGGGCTTCCATATGAAGCTTGCTGAAGAGAAGAACAGGCAGGGGAGGGAATTGCAGACTGGACACCAAGTCTGCTGCCCTATATAAATGGAAATTTGGCAAAGGGTGTCTTACGGTACCTTCAGCGTTTATTATGGCAGGTGTTTGGATGAACTAGTGCTCTCTTCATCAGGTACATGAAGTGTAAACACGTACAGAGTTGCAAAGCAAAAGTTGTAAACAGAAACCAGTGTGCCTTTTCTAGGAACTATAGATTGCAGTAGGGTGGAAGACCCTACTAGCGGGATAGACCAAGGAGCATTACTGTGTCCTGGCTGAGCACCCAAGAGAACAGGGTTGCCAGCCCTCCAGGGTTGACCTGGATCAGGAGCCATCTGAGTAGATCTGCCACCTAAATTGGGACTCCATCTTGCTTTCTCTTTTCTACTTCCTCTCCTTTTCTACCCTCCCTTCTTGTTCCTCTGCTTCCTCCATTCTCTCTTCCATCACACCTCTTTGTCTCTCCTCTTAGTCTGTCTTGGCTCCTCCCCGTCATTATTGCTGGCAGCTGCCTCCCAGTGAGCGGTGCTGAGTGATGATGTCATTGCCCTGCCACCTGAGGGGCCACAACCAGCCCCCAGGACTCCCAGTGACCACACAGTGGCTTGTGCGGGGTGGGTGATGAAGAAGCCCACATCATGTTTGGGCTGCTTCATCATATTGGCAGGCTGCTGCTTCGAGCAGCGGAATGCACAGAAGCTTTGGATGAGTTAAACTGCCCCAAATGTGGGGAAACGGTCAGAAGATACACAGAAAGAAACAGGGGGACCCGACTTGGGGAAACACAGGGATTCATCACAGTAGTGGTTTGTGGACACTTGGTGGGTGGGGATGGAGGCCTACACACCCTCCTGCACTTTTTCCCCACAAGTGCACCCCTTCAGTCGGCATCATGTTTTGGGGAAAACATGTTTGCTGAAATAACATGCAGTTCCTCTTTCTCAGTAGAAGAAAAATGCTGCAACACACCAGCAAACAACAGCCAGTGATGAATAGCTGCAAACAAAAGCAAAAAGGAAACCTGATTAAAACAAAACAGGGAGGGAGAGAAAGAGAGAGAAAATCTGGGGACCCTGCAGAGGTTTAGAAGCCAGCATGCTACAAAGCAAACCAGCCACCTGCAAGAAGCCCCACATAGGCACCAGATGCTATTAGACAGATTAAAAAACAACCACACCAAAAAGATCTCTCTCACCAGTGGTGCTAACAAGTAATAAAAAAACTCCAGGCATCAAGTGTCCAAATAAATAGATTGCAGAGGGGGAGGAACACCAAAGAAATCGTATGATAAGCCAACTGCTAATAGATGTTACCTCCCCTCTCGTCCTTTATTGACAAAGCAATCCAATGGCTTGTTTCCACAAGCTTCCTGTTATGCGGAGTAAGAACTTCTGGAGTATAGAATTGATTCACATGCTCACAGCTGCTCCAAATAACACATTTTCCCCACTCGAAGGTAATTTTTCTTCTTAATTTTCCACTGGTGTGTTGATAATAAACTGGTGGAATTCATGGCTGCTAGCTTAGAAGACTTTTGGAAAGGAGTCGATGGCTTCATGGTGGTTAGTTCTATCACGATAGCTAAAATGGAGCTTTCATATCCATAGGAGAGATCTCCAGTTGCCAGATGCTGGGGGTTAACAGCAGGGGGGGGCTGTCTCCATGATACCTTGCTTGGGAGCTTCTCTTGGGGGGATCTGGCTAGACGTTATTGAGGCAGCGTGGACCTGTGGTTTGATCCAGCAAAATAATTCTTGTGTTCCACTTGTGTGTGTGTGTGTGTGTGTGTGTGTGTGTGTGTGTGTGTGTGTGTGTGTGTGTGTGTGTGTGTGTGTGTGTTAGGATAGGCATTAAAACACAATGACTGATCAAATTGCAACTCCCTTCCCTTTCCCATTCTTATCTATCAAAATCTCCAATTCCTCTCTTCACATTCTTGTCTCCAAGCTTGCTGCCTTTCCATTTCTGTTGGTATCACCTGCTCTTCCTTTGGGGCACTGTTCTCTCCTCCTCCTTCTGAAGTCCCTCTTCAGGGTTCATGTCTAAGTCTCTCCCTCTCCTCCTCTGACCCCCCCCCCCAAATCTTCTGTACCACATCCCACATCCTAGTTTCTAAAAGAAGAGATTCCAAGCCCAAGGATTGCCTAGCAAGTAACACCCTCTTTTCTGGATGTCTGCATAACATCCATGCTAATATTGCTATATGCATGTCTGGCTCTTTCTTCATAATCAGGAACCCTACTTTTCCAGAAACCCCATTTATAATACAGTGAATGTCCGACATTTGTAGTTACATGGATATTATAGACTCCATGAAATTGGGAATCTGCTCTTAGGTGAGGAGCTGCATAGCACAGTGGTGGCACACATGCTTTCCATGCAGAAGGTCCCAGGTTCAGTCCCTGGCATCTCTTGGTTGAGAAAGACCCCGGCCTGAAACTCTGGAGAACTTCTGCCAGTCAGTAAGCTAGATGGACCAGTGGATGAATTCAGTCTAAAGCAGAGATGTGAATCAAGTCTCTGGGTCCAAGTCTCGAGTCAAGTCCCAAGTCTTTGCCCCCAAGTCCCGAGTCTTGGTTGCAAGTTGTGGATCCCTATCTAATGGGGGAAACGGGTTTAAACCTGAATAAAATTCAACTTGTTGTAAAAGACTCCAAGTCCTGAGTTGAGTCTTTTACCATCGCCAAGTCAAGTCTGAGTCAATTCATTGATATGACTTGAGTCCGACTGGAGTCCAAGTCAATAGACTCAAGTCTACATCACTGGTATAAAGCAGTTTCATATGTGCATTGAGACAGAGCAGCTCTCTGCATATATGCTTGTACCCCTGTAGGCATTCAGATGAACATCTGAAGGGTTGGGGTGAGAGCTGCCACCACCATGGACATTCGCTCGGCTCGGGTTATGTCGGGCAACTAGTCCTTGCTGACTGCTGAGCATGTGGCTGAATTCCTTCAAGTGACAAGACTGCATGTCAACCAGATTTTTAAAATCTAGATTATGCCCAGCACGTAGCTTGGGTAAGCATTTATCTGCTTTATATATAAGCAATCCATTTGGAAGGTTGGTAATTATGATTATAAATGCGAACCCTGCATTTAGGCCTTCTGCTTGGCAACGCGAAGGATTTCTTAAAAGAGCAATTGAACAAATACACAGCGTTCTGAAAAAAACAACACCACAGAATGAGACTAAAGAGGATACTTTATTTATTTTCTCTTGCAGTCTAGCTGGTGGGTGGAGTGGGGAAAGTAGCATACACAACGGGGTAATTACAAAGTCAAGCATGAGAAATTATCCAAATTTACAGACAAGACATATAAGGAGCCGAGCACAAAGGGCTCCGAGGATCATAGTCTTCTGGAAGCTAGAGAGGAATAGTGCTGCGAGGTGAGAGAGGAGAGCAATAGCATTTGGGAAGAAAAAGCATGAAAATGAGGAGGAAAGGCGCTGTGAGAACATTATAATGAATAGGATTCATGCTGCTTTTAGACCTCTTCATGTGAGTGCGCACCACAGCTAAGCTGAATGTAGCACCAATTTATTTATCTGAACACACAGGTTACCCTAACCCAGAGGCTAAGACAATTGTTTGAAAAGCAAATGCAAAATACCCTATTAAAATGTAAAGAGAAATGCTGAACAGCTCCTTTGGCTCCAGCCTTCCCAAACCAAGGGAAGTAATAGGATGATCAGACCCTGGTAGGCTGCCAACATTTCAACGGGCCTCTGTAGTTGTGCTCTTTACAGAGACCTGTTAAGCAGGAATAATTGAGTGAAGGTTTTCATGGTAAGGACCTCATCTCCAGACTCCATGCCATGCAAATCTTCACCTGATCACCTCAAAGTGGCTGCATATGAAGCGGTTAAAGGCGCAGCCCCAGGAGCCAGAGGATAAGTTGGCAACACTAGTTCAAAGCTAACCCAACACAGGGTCAGGATTTTATTTATTTATTTATTTATTTAAGGGATTTGTAGCCCGCCTTTCTCCCGAGGGCACTCAAGGCGGCTTACAACATATTAAAATACATATAAACACATTAAAACAATTAATTAAACACATTAAAATAATTAATTAAAACACTTAAGATTAAAAATAAACAACCCCAGTGGGTCACCAGCATTTACATATATTAAAACCATTTGTTAAAAAGTCAGCCCACCATGTCAGGCATTAAAAGCAGTCCTGAATAAAAACGTCTTAAGGCCCCGCCGAAAGGCCTCTAAAGAGGGAGTCGTTCTTAATTCCAAGGTTTTGATTTCTTTTCAGAGTGTAATGCAGTCATTATTGTTACTGTTACTTTTATTTAGTGCCATCAACTTTACAACAAAAAGAGAAGACAGGTTTGTGCACTGAGAGACTCACAATCTCAAATGAACACAAGGGAGACATCGGAGGAAGGGGAGGGAGGTGTTCCCAGGGTAAATGGGGAAGAATAGACGAGTACTTTATGTGCCTGCATGCTGCCGGCGGAACTCGCATTCTGGCGGTGCAGTTTGCTTTACAGTGGTTGTTTTTTTACAATGGGGCGGAGACCAGGGAGGGAGGGGCATGTGTCAAGGCCAGAAATGGGAGTGTAAGCCCCGGATAGGATTGGGCTGTTATTTGGATTTTGGAATACTGGTCTAGTAGGTGTGCATGCTCTAGTGCAGAGGTGGCCAAACTGCGGCTCCTGAGCCAAATGCGGCTCTTTGACATATAAAGCGTGGCTCTCGGAAATAGGTTGGCTGAGCTCCTTTTTGCATCATAATTCATATAAAAGGTAAATAAGAAATTTTCAAGCTTTGTGGTTATTTTCTGGGTATAGACTGAGAGTCCACTGGATTAAAATAGAAGTTTAAACTTCATGGTGAGTAAATATATTTAAGAATTTAAATGCTTCCTAAATATTGCGACTCTCAAACCTCTGAAGTTTATCACATATGGTTCTTACGTTAAGCACGTTCCCCCCCCCCCCCCCCGCTCTAGGAGGTACCAAGTTGTGTTCTATTCCAGACCAGGATGACTGATCAGAAAAACAAGAGCACTTTCTACAATTTTGCAAAGGCCTTCCAAGGGTTCCAGTCAAGACAGCACCCACAGAATTCTGTATCTGGAAAGTGGACATGCTGCGAGTGATTGGCTTGTCGTCATCTGCGGCTCTAGCCAGAATAGCTCTGGGTAGCCATCATTTCTCATGGTTCTCTGTTTGGATAGACCAGGTTCTGGTGTGCGATTTTCTTGGGGGGGGGGAGCAGGGGTTATGATGAGGTAACGTCTGACTCTTCCCCCCCTTGCCTTTTCGTTGTGCTTGTTTTTCATTTACAAAACTCTCCCCCTTTCTAGACGACATGCATTCTATCCTCCCAAAAAGCATGCAATTTACCAGGTACTCTCTTCTCGGAAAGGTTGTTGATTGTTGACTAGCACTCTGATAAAGGGAGCACAGGCACTCTCTGGTCATAATATTGCTTTTCCCTGGAGAGCAGATGGCTGAGAATATTACGATACCAATTTGTAAGCTTTTCTCATCTGTTGCTTCCATCCGTCTGTCTGTCTTTTATGGTCTCCTGATAAAGTCCAAATGCAATGTCTGTTGTTACCTGGCCAGTCTTTTATTTATTTTGATTTCAAGCCACACATACAGTGTACTTGATGCTGAGAGCCTGCTAGGAGGACATGGACCAAGCCAGTAACACGACTGATTGGACAGAGAAACAATGTTTATGGGATTTCCAGCCATGTAAAATTTTTTGAATTGAAGAAATAAAGAATTGTTCAACACAAACTTGCCTGGAGAAATTCTTCTTCAAACGTATCTGCCACCAGTGTGCATGCAGGCGTCCTGAAAAGATTATCCGAAGCCTGCATACACACTGGTGGCAGATACGTTTGAAGAAGAATTTCTCCAGGCAAGTTTGTGTTGAACAATTCTTTATTTCTTCAATTCAAAATTTTTTACATGGCTGGAAATCCCATAAACATTGTTTCTCTGTCCATTGTAACAAGCCATGAAAACCTGCATGTTACAGGACTGATGGGAAGAGGTCTCAGATCCACAGGCCAAGATGGCCCCATTTTTTATTCTCTAGGTCCATGTTTCTCGAAGTTCTCCCTGCAAGGCAGGGAGAATGTTGAGTACGACTTAAGATTTTCATGGCCAGCAACAATTTTAAAATAACTTGAGTTTAACGGGTAAAAAAAGCCATAACAGAAACATAAGATATCAATAAAAAACAATTTAACCAATGCAATTTTTCTACGTGGAATTACTCGGTATGCTTGTTTTTTTAATTGATATATTATATTTTTGTCATGGCTTTTTACCCGTTTAAACTCAAGTTATTTTATAACTTTGAGTGTTTGTGAGGGCAGGGAAAGTGGCGGCGTCGGCGATCCCCAGGGATCGCCGCCGCCAGGAGAAAAATGAACTTGCTTCACTTACTGGGGGTTCTGGAGCCCTCCAGAGGGTGCGGGGACGCCTACAGACCCCTCTGTGGGCCTCCCCGAGCTTTACGACCACTTCCGGGTTTTGGACGAAAACCGGAAGTGGTCATAATCGCCGTTCCATGGCGATCTAAAGCTCGGGAAGGCCCATGGAGGGGTCTGCAGGCCTCCCCGCACCTTCTGGAGGCTTCAGGACCCCCACTACGTGAAGCAAGTTCATTTTAAAACTTTTTTCCCACCGGTGGTGGTGATCCCCAGGATAACTGCTGCTACCGTACTGTCCCCACCCCTTAAGCTGGCAGGGGACAACATCCGGTTCTGCTGGTGGGTCGCGACCCACCAGTTTGAGAACCGCTGGCATTGGGGTGAGATGATAATTGAAAGAAAGGCACAGGTTAAAGAGAGAGACGACCCCACCAGATGGGAGGGGAGGATTAGTGGGAAGTTTAAAACGGGCACTGGGGAATGATGGAGGGTTTAAAAGAGTTATTAGGAGAGGGAAGAGAGAGAAGATAAATTACCTAACCTTAGTCAGCTGGGTAGACTGAGGTGCCATGTCCTTCTGTGAAGTAAGTCTGGGCTGCAGGCCTTCAGGTCCCCGGGGGGGGGAGGGCATACAGCCAAAAAGGTGCCCCTTGCTGGGCAGAGAAAGCAGTTCCTCCAGAGATGAAGGCAACTACCATGGCTGGAAGCTTTCCAGGTATGAAAAACCTCTGAAAAATGGGCAAAGTGGAAGTCCCTATTGGAGGGAGAGACTACCAAACAGAATGGGTGCGTTCAGTGGGAAAGAAAACGCCAAAGCACCAAACACCAAAATTCTGCTTCCAGAGCAGGGGTAGTTTTGGGGTCTGTACAAAGACATTCCTGGATGAATAGTGGCATCTGGGGTGATGTCACCTGGGTGTGCAGCCAGGAGTTTCCTGGGCTTGATTGCGTTAAGACGTGTCCTTCCAGCAGAGCACAAAGGTGGGTGGGTGGAGAGTCACCCTGGAGAAGGAGGCTGAAAAGGGTGTCTAGGCGGCCTGGCTGCTGGGCAGTGGAAGACTTGTGCTTGCAAACGAGATTATGCCCAGGTGGGTAGCCCGAATGTGCAAGACCTTAGAGGAGCATCACAGACAGGTACACCAGCCTTCCATTCCAATCTGTGGCCCTTATTTTACATGATCTTGATTAGCGGGAGTCAGGCAAAGTCCTGGCAGACTCTCTGCAACCTCAGCTAAGGAACCAAGATGGCGTTAGGAGAGACTGTGCACATTTGGAAAGTGAGGTCTTTGGCAACATCTGGGAAAACTCTGGAAAAGCCTGAAGGTGGATTTGAGGCCCCATTTTCATTTTAGAAATGAGGGATCAAATCCACTTCAAAGTGCTCTAAAATATAACCCTTGCTTGCTCTACCCTCTGCTTCCCCCCCCCCCCCCGCAAAAAAAAATACAAAGAACAAAAGGACACTAAAGAATAGCTCCAGTTAAGTTTGTTGGGAGGCCGGCCACAGAGAGTGACTCTTTCTATTACAATATGGTGAGATATAATAGTTCTGGACGGTTAATATTAACGGGTACATCTTTATCTGCTGCTCTGATTGACTTTCTACTCTTTATTCCAGAGCTGGAAATTAGACGGTGTTAAACAGACTGTCAGGAACAATAGAAAATTGAAGAGGCTAAAGGAAATCGCAGCCTCTGTGATTTTTATCATGTTTTATGATTCCCTATTTATTAGCCCCATTTACAACTCGGGTCTTTATTCCAACCCCTCCCCCCTGCATCTAAGTTATGTGTTAAAAATGCAGTCTGTTGACTGCTTTAACAGTTTGTTCTGTCATTCTAAGAAAGAGGAGGTTGAGAATAAGGAAAGTAGAATGAGAGTAGTAGTCATAAAACAGACTAATGAGCTGGGCGTATCTAGTGTAAGAATACAAGATGAGGCCTTCTGGAGCAGACCAAAGACCCAACTATAGTCCAGCATTCTGCTTCCCACAGCTGCCCACCAGTTGCCTCTGGGAAATCCACAAACAGGGCACAAAGACAACAGCCCTTCTTTGCCATTTGTTCTCAACACCTGACATTGCCCTCTGAACTTGGAGGTTCTCTATAGCCATCATGGTAACAGCTGCTGTTGGAAAGACCACTGTCTGAGGATGTGGAGAGCTGCAGCCATTCAGAGCAGGCAACCGTCATTCCTATCGCCACCACCTATGGTTCTTTAACTGGAGATGTCAGGGCCCGAAACAGGGGCCTTTTATACGCCTCCAAGTGACCTGGAATCAAGACTGGATTGAGGGGCAGATGGCATTATGCAACTGCCTGGGGTGCTGTGAATTTCACATATTCTGAAAATTAATGGAAGTTAATTTGGATTTATTTCCTTATGTAAGGCAGCCTAACCTACTTCACAGGGTTGTTGCAAGGACAAAGTGGTGGTGGTGGTGGTGGTGGTGGTGGTGGTGAACCATTTATTTTGCCCTGAACTCCCTGGAGGAAGGGCAGGATATAAATGCAATAAATAATGAACACAAAATAATGAATTAAAACAGATTTACAGATCAAGACTTTCTCATCCTCTGTGACAGGGATAAGTCCTGCATATATACAGCTCCTCTGGCACCAAAGTCCCAAAAGAGAGACCGCGTGCAAGGGAACAAAGGAGGCATTCAAAAGTTGGACAGAAGGCCCTCCTCACCTGGGGCAGCGTTTGATCAAGGGATTTGGAATTCAGAGGAGGAAGCCAGCCAAATATTCAGAAGAGTTTTGTTGTCAATCGAAGTGTTGCCTTCTTCTTTCTGTTTCCCATGTCGCAATGAATAGCACCCTTTTCAAAATGCAAAAATAGAGTAAGAACGTGATAATCTTATTGAAAATGAACATTGCCATTAAGTAATGATCCCCTGCTGCAGAGACAAATGCCACACAATCTCGAGGCAATAAATATTGGGGTGAGGCTGGTAAATAAGTTTCCATGCCTGGAGAAGAGCCGAGAGACCCTCATTTAAACCCAGAATCCAATTCCAGAAATGTTATTACCAGTCTGCCAACATAGCTGAATTCAAATAATAATAATGTCATAATGATCAACCCAGGATGGGAGAATTCTGAGGGATGAAGCAGGACGTGAAGATGTGGCTCATAATGGGTTTGCCTGTACAGCAGATGCTACAAATTTTATCCGTCTACCAGGTTGAATAGTATAGAATAGTACAGTAACATTATAGAGTGAGTAGACAAAGTTACTTTTTTCTCCATCTCTCATAATGCCGAAACTTTGGATTACCGTGTGAAACTGATTGACTGTAGGTTCCAGACAATCATAAATAAATACTTCACTTAATACATAATTAGATTGTGGAATTCCCTGCCACAGGATGTGATGATGACAACTACCTTAAATGACTTTCAACAAAAGGAGGTGACTAGTTATGAAAGATCTTACGTTCATACCTTGCTTGTGGGCTCCCTACACAGATCTGGTTGGCTTCATTCTGAAGGGCACCCCGGCCGCTTGTGTGCGGCAATCAAGGAAGAAAATGGTGGCAGCGACAACGGCGGCAGCAGCAGTAAGGCTGCAGAAAAAGCAACGGCGGCGGCAGCCACAGTAAGGGGGCAAATATATTTTTTTAAAAAACACTCAAAGAAAAGAAAACCCAAACATTTTTTGGCACACACACAAAAAATATCGGGTGGGGGGTGTCCCTGGATTGGGTCGCCAAAAATATGGTAAGCCTATTTATATGGGCTAGCTGTGGCCCCTCGCGCACCCATTTTCTTCCTTCGTTTCAGAATCTGGCCCCACCCCACTGTGTTTAGAAGACATGCAAAAATGTATGCCCAACAGGGCCTCTCTTTGTGGGTAGCACATTTCCCATAACTTCAGCCCCCAACAGTCTTTCCAGGCCTTCCCTTTGGAAGTTGCTAGGAAAAACTGTGATGATGGCTTCTCCCCCCCCCCCCCGCCCCGTATTCCTGTCACCATTGGGAACTGCCAAAGAAAGAACACAAAGGAGGGAGGGCGGTCTGTGCTTGGCCACTGCAGTCAAGGTGTTTTATATGGTCATTTGTAGCTCGGGCTATAAAAACAATGGAGCATATAATAAGGAGTCTCCGTTTCATTGAATGAGACCTTGAAGCTACTGTGCGGAAGTTCTCTGGGAACGTTGCCCTGATGCAGCGATTACTTTTGGTTAAGTGAGTGAGCAATAGCCGGGGAACAGGGATGGGCTCGTTGGAGAACTGCACGGTTGCCTTTGGCCTACTTGCAACGGTACTTTAGGCAACTAAAACCTCCTGCAGTTAAAACCGTTCCACCTTCCGAACCTGAAGGTTCGTGATAAATATGCCACTCTCTTTTTCTTCTGCTTTACAAGCTGCTGTTCTTCTCTGAGGAGGAATCTGCACCTCCTCACTTCTCAAGAAATGTCCTTGTGGCATTGGGAATTAATGCAATCCAGTCCCCCCAAATCCAAGAGGGGGTTTGGCAGCTGGAATGAGCATGCTCAGAGGCCCAGCAGAACCTGTGCTCCCTGAGGCATCTGGTGGGGCCACTGTGTGATGCAGGAAGCTGGACTAGATGAACCTTTGGCCTGATCCAGCAGCAGGGCTCTTCTTATGTTCTTAACCCCCGCACAATGTTAGGAGGGACATCACAGCCTCCTTGTCGTGCCAGAGGCTTCGTTCTGCACTTGCAATATGAGTTAAGTGTGAACACAAAGAGGAGCCCTGCTGCTTCAGTTCAAAGTAGATGATGCATTACGTGCACCCGGGATCAGTCTGGACAGGTGGACCTCCAGATGCTTGTGAGCCCTCAGGGACTGCCCAACCTGGCAGACCTCTGGTACCACCCTGGCAGCACCCTCCCACTGTTGCTCTCCACAATTCATAGTCAGTGGCATACCGTTGCTGAGCCAGGAGATCCCATGTAGCCATCATATCGAATAGTCACTGATAGATCTACTACGGTATCCTCTATGAGTTGTCTAATGATCATCCATATTTGAGACAAAATATGACTTCACTTGCACTTCTTTTACAGCCCAATCCTATGCTTCCCCCCCCTCCCCGCCGATGCAGGCATGCCAAAATGGCTCACGCTGCATCCTGCGGGGCGTGGGTGGATGTGGGTGTGTCCCGGAGGTCTCCTCTGGGTTACTCAGGGATAAGCCTCGGCAGCACAGAGGGGTTTATTCAGACCCATGCCAGCGAAATCGCTGGCACAGGTCTGCATGGACTGGCCCACGGGATCAGTTCTGGGAAGGAGATTTGGATTCAGTGACTGCTGCAGAACGCTCCCCCACCCCCGTCACTGCCCCATTTTGTCCTCATTCCATCCCCCCCCCTGCCTCACCTGTGTTGGTGGGCCAGTCCAGCACCATTGCCATGTATGGTACCAGCAACTTTGATCGCTGTTGGAGGCTTTTTTACGACTGCCATAAGGCAGTCACTGCTGGCGGAACGCTCCACCAGCGGTCCCCCAGCATTAGCACCAAGTAGGATTGGGGGGTTAGATTCTCTGGCTGCCCAGGGTTCTTAGTCACAGGGAGAAACTCTCTCCACATTCAGTGCTTGCCTGTGCAGACAAGCACTTAACATTGGGACATTGGGGGAAGGGGGTGATCAGAGAGTTCATGGGGTGTGGTAGCCCTAATGTTCCCATTTATCCCTGCCATACTTTGGTGCTTTCCATGAAAGAATATCTGAAGAAAGTTCTTGACCCTTGGACAAATCGTGACAGAACCCCTCTTTGAAATGCTGGTGTTAGATCCTGCAGGTATTGACTCTGACTCTGTCGTGATAAAACAGTGTGGCTATCAGTGTGGACCTGCTTTGACTCCTTTTCCTTGCTGCCTTTATCTCCTTTTTATCTCTTTTAGGCTTAGTGTTTGATGGACTTTTAATTTTATTTTATAACATTTTACGTTGCGAGTTGCTTTGAGGACTCGTTGAGTTGAACAATGGGGTAGAAATCAGCACCATCCTGCGCATGTTTTGTTGGAAGGAAGCCCCACTGTGTGCAACAGGGCTGACTCCCAGGAACATGTGCACAGAATTGCAGCCTTCGTGAGGTTAGACAGTTTCTGTCAATGTTCCTTTCAGGTTTGTCTTTTCGCTCATTAGGGGGAAAATTCTCCTCTCACACCATCTCTGACTCATTTTGACTGTAATTTTATTTTAGCTTTGAGCAAGAATTTTATTTTTTAGCTTTGAGCAAGGCCATTGACAACGCACAGGGCACTGAAAAGAGTACTTTGAATGACTCCATCACCAAAGCCTTTTGCAGCTGAAGTGCAGGGCAATCGCTATATGCAAATGTTAAGTACATTGTTGTTGATGGAAAACTCTGAGAAGAGCAGCTTGTATTTTTATCTCGTGGTCCATTTGCATCATAACTGAGCGGTTTTATTTCATTGTATATGTGCATTTGCAGACGGAAAGACAGGATGCATTGCTTCTTAATAGCCCAAAGTTCTGTTATTGTTTCACCCTTGGATAATACAAATCCTGCAAACAACATAATTAAGTTGCATGAGTTCCTTGGCTATAAAATATCTGTGGCCTCCAAAATGCAAACTCACTGCTCAGAGGCACCCATTATGGCTGCATTCTGGATTTTTTTTCTTTTAAATTGACTTTTTCAGCATTATCTTGGGTTCATCAGTGCTTGACCACTAATGGTGCAATCCTGTGCCCAGGTAGTGCTGGCATGTTCTGGTGGCACATCCGAACAAAGTCCATCATATCCTAAGACTGTTCAGTACTAAGGGGGAGGGGAAAACAAGAGCCTGAACCACTCCACAGCCCTCTGAGGATCTCCCCCAGCAACCATGGAAACCCCAGTACCACCCACTAGTCAACGGGTGGTGGCCTGACGATGACCCTATGTCCGTCGGACATGCAAAGAGCCAATCACCACATAGCTCAACAGCAGAGACCAGGGAAGTACCACCAATGAATCGAGGGGTGGTGACAGATGCAGGCACAAAGAGTTGCCACCACCCACTGCCAAACATTCCCACCAAAGGCCCCCTAGAAAGAGTAACACAGCAGCAACCACTGCCCCCAACCATGTGGAGCCTTAAGAGCAAGCACACCCTGCACACAGCCTTAAGGATGGCGCAGTGCCTCCCATTGCAGGAGCTACTGTGGTCCAGGCAGCAAGGGGGCAAAAGGAAAGAGCAACAGGAAGTCCAGCTGTCGGGAGTCTGACTCCCCTTATGTCATTCACAGAAACCATTTTGGAAGGGAGGGGGGAGCAGAGTACTGTAATCAGTGAAATACCCTTCCTATGGTACGCTATCCCACCCGGCTAGTTGCTGTCAATAAAACATATACAGGAGCGGAGGCTTGGTTAAGGTTTCATACTTTACTTTCATAGTTGCATACTGTGCATGCATCTTCTGAAGTGATCAGAGGCCCTCCTACTTTGGAACAGAGAACCCTAGAGCTGTTCCCTTTGTGTGGACGTCTGGTGAGGATGGCCTGGTGGGCAGGGAGCCCTGGCGGAACACATCCTTCTCCTGCGATGGTCTGGAGAGGAAGAGAGAATGTGAAGAGGAGAGGAAGGAAATAGTGTTAAGGACCACACCTCTTGCAAGAACCATAGAGGGGCAGGTAAAGAGGTCTCAGGTGACTGGACATTACACTGCCCTCCAGAGTCCTGCAGGTGACGTTGCATCCAAATTCCAACAATATTCACTGTCAAGACGTGGGAAACGGCAGGCATGTAGCATAAACACACAGGCAAGGATCGGAGTCCCTGTAAGAGAGCCCATCAAGTGGAAGAAACCCTTTTGCTGGGGAGGGAGTGGGACAAGCCACAAGGGGAGCCCCAACAGCACTCAGTCAAGCTATGGTGCTGGTATCCCACCACACAGGCACCCAGTCTGAGAGCCAGACAAGACAGGTTCAAGCCCCACTACAGGACTTGCTGTAACCAACATCACATGACTGGCCCTGACAGAGACAAAAGAAGAAGTGGAAGGAAGTCTTGAATCCACACAGGACTGCTCTCTACCAGCCGGCCACAGCAAGAGACATGCACAGATGACCTCATGGGATGT
This sequence comes from Plestiodon gilberti rubricaudatus, assembly GCA_026170595.1. Taxonomy (NCBI): domain Eukaryota; kingdom Metazoa; phylum Chordata; class Lepidosauria; order Squamata; family Scincidae; genus Plestiodon; species Plestiodon gilberti. Next base: position 12,437,793 of record JANXHW010000002.1, on the reverse strand, counting down.
TTCACATCCTGTAGCACCACAAACAGGGACACCTGGCTGAGAGACTGTAGCTTTTGGGAGCTTATTATGCCAGTTGGAGCGAGGTGGTGCTAGTGAGGGGATGCCGGTGTAGCATTGTACCCTCAATCTGGAGCACGTTTTGTCAGTGGAACTGGAGGTTCCTAAAATTATCTGGTGCAATGGAATTAAAAACCCTGCTATCACCAGTTTTTTGGGGGGAGTTTCCAAAAAGTCTTTATGTGTGGACAATGCCACCATTTATGTATCACTCACATCACTCTTTTATTCACACAAAATTGCAGACCTACACTGTGGATCAACAGAAGCAATTTGGTTGCCTAAACCTTGACTCGTACATCTTTGTTTTCAGCTCCTGTCTAGGGGGACAACAGTGTTTAGTGCCATTTTGCTGAATATGTGTTCCACAAGCCTTTTAAAATAATTCCCCACTGACTGAACATCTGAAACATGGAAAGGCTTCTAGCTTTTTCTTGTATTACATCACAGAAGCTTGCAATCAAGAATTCGATGAAATATTGTGGGTCTAAAAAAAAGTTGACTCCCTTTCAACCCTCTATAAAGGTCAAATGATTATTCCATTTCAGATAATGCAGGTCAGAATGTCTTGTGTAATTGTTCTTTCATGACTTAATGCAAATACAGGTATTCTTCTTAGCCACAGGGGCAGCGCGATCCTCCGTAACTAAGGAACGGCAGAGCGAGTGCTCCGTCATTTGAAGCCGTAAAGCATGTTTCCGATGACTTTAGAGTAAGGGCGGCCGGCGTGGAGGCCAGCTGCCCTTACTCCGCCACCGGATTGTCTCTGCAGCCGCCAGAGAAGGTAAGGGATCCCCCAGTGGGCGCAGGGGCAGTGCAGGCGGTGAGGGAAGCCAGCCGCCATATCCCCGTCCCCTTCCCGGGCCGGTGCGGCCTTCACATGGCCTCCTCAGACTTGCGCCAGCGAAATAGCTGGTGGAAATCAGAGGAGGCCCATTGGGACCTCCCTGCGCTACACTGGGGGAAGGGTAGACCTCCGGGCAGATCACGATTAGCCCAGAACTCAGATAGGATCTGGCGGGGGCCCTGGGCCGCCCACCGGATACTTACACAGGATTGCGTTCTGAATATTTTAAATAGAAAGGAAACACACATGTACACATGTATAAAGTAAAATAAATGAAACCTTTTTGGAGTTAGCAAAGTAGCACGTCTAAGTTGTCTAAGGGCGCAATCCAAACCTACTTAGGCCACCATTGTAACCAGCGGCCCAGCGAAAACGGAAGGCCCCAGAACGGAAAGGGGATTCAAAGGGGATTTGAATCCCCTTTCCATTCTGGGGCTTCCCGTTTTCGCTGGGCCGCTGGTTACAACGGCGGCCTAAGTAGGTTTGGATTGTGCCCCAAATGTTCAGGCAGCCTAGCCCTCCTCCTGATGTACTGTTTTCCTAAGTGCAAGGAGTTTTTCATGCAGTCTCCTTCTCACTCCTACAGTCTGAAATGTCACAGGCCCACATCACATGTGTCGCTGGCCGGCCCAGCAACATGCATATCCGAACTTAGCTCTCTGCAGCCCCTGTAGGCCTTCCGCAGGCCTGCTGGATGAGATTTGAGAATGAAATGCTGACACACTGGAAAAAGGTTCACAGAAGAACCATGATTGTTAAAGATCTACATTTAGCCGGTCGCATTGCCTGGCACATTTTTTTTTTCTTATTCATTAAGCCTGTGTACACAGTGAAGGATCACAGCAGCTTGGAGGACTTTCTCTGTCTCTTGAGCTTGGGGAAAACTGCTAAGTGATGGGAACAACGATCAGAGTTGATGGATGCAGTTTGCTGTAACAAGTCACCAGAATGCCTAGGCACCATCCACACTTACCCCAGCAGCCTGGAAGTAAACTTTGTTATGGTGGATTGATTCATCTATTATAACCTGCCCTGACTTCAAGTAGCTCAGGGTGGCCCAAATGGTTCTTCCCCTCCCTAGTTTTATCCTCACAACACCCCTGTTTGACTGAGAGATACTCAGCAGCTCAAGATTAACCAGTGAGCTGAGCAAATATTTCTACAGAGATTTCCAAAGGAATTTCTGAGTAGGGGGTTCCCCAGTCCAAGGTCATCACTCTAACCACTACACCACACTATCTCCAATTTAGGGGCCATTTCACAGAGGCAAATATGGGCTTGCCACTGAGTATATAGTACTGTATAGCGAATAGCACCCAGTCATGATTCTCCCTCCAATGAGTATTACACTGGGGTTGTTTCATTCATACTTTCTATTTCTCAATCTACCCAAAACATCTTAGTCAAGCATTTTAAATGCAAGGTCTGAAGTATCACTTCGGTGTCTGAAAGGCTGAGAGAAGCAGGACTTTTTGCCTGCTATCATGAGAGAATTGGTTATATTGTTCAGGAAAGACTGAACTGGCTGTACTGCCGCAGTTTAAAAAAAGAGAGAGGTAAATTCAGGGGATAGGAATGATTAAGAAAAGGAATGAAAATAACAGCCCAATCTCCCATGCAGCTGCTACGCTGAGAGTACAGAGCGGCTGTGGCAAAGTCTGCCAAATCAAATACCCCCTTGTGGTGGAGAGGCTGGTCAAGGGGGGTGAGAGGCGTAAGGATTACCTGTGGGTTCTGGTTGCTGCAGAACCCCATGGGACTCCTCTGAGCAACACCAGCTCTGTTGATGGTGTAGCACTTCACCGCTGTTGGGGGGCATCTGTGGCTTGTGTTCAGAATCCACCAACTCTGCCAACTCCGCCTCCCATCCTGCCCCACTGGCTGCCCTTTTTCAGACCCTCCGCTGCACCCTGTCGGTGGTGGCACGCTGTTCTCCGGCTGCTGCACTGGTGTTCCTGCAGTGCCCTCTGGCAGAGGGGCTTCTGCACTGGCGGGGCTGTCTGTGCACTGACGCGCATGGTGGTACACTGGCATTTCCCTGGGCCTTAAGAGAGTCGATTGTCATATTGTTTTAAAAAGCAAATTTCAAATTTTCAAGTCGAAAATACATTTGAGCCTAGCAGGTTTTCCTTGCAGGTCATCAGATATTATTTGCACGTCTCTAAATGTCAAACAGAATATGGTGGTGGTGGTGGGGGGTAATTTCCCACCCCTTGTATTTGAGGGTGTTTTATGTCCAGGAAATCATCTTCATTGGTCTGATTGTGGGAAGATGACAGCCACTACACTGCAGCAGTGAAAACTGCTGTTTAAAGAGAGAGATTTTTTTTAAACCCAGCATCTAAAATGAATGATGGGCAAAGTGAATCAGAACCCTCCAAATTGGTCTCAGAAGAAATAGGGAAAGGCCTATTTCCTGAAATGAAAGTGAATAGGATCTCCAAAAATGAACAGAGCTCTGGAATGAATTTTTTTGAGTGCACCCCCCCCTCCACACACACACACTCACAAGAGCCATACTGCCTGATGATTCTGAATGTGTGTATCAGAACATAAGAGCCCTGCTGGATCAACCCAAACGGCCATCTAGTCCAGTATCCTGTTTCCCACAACGGCCACCAGTTGCCTTGGGAATGCCCATGGGCAGAGAGAAAGGCACACTTCTCTCCCACCATTTCTCCCCTGCAACTGGGATTCAGAGGCATGCTGCCACTGAACCCAGAGTGAGCACATAGCCATTGGGGGCCCTGCCCTCCGTGAATTTGTTCAATCGCCTTTTTAAGTCATCTTAGCTAGTTGCCATCACTGCATCTTGTGATAGTGAATCCCACAGGTTAATTGCACATTGTGGGAAGAAGTACCGTATATATTTCTATACTTTATATATATACTTTATATATAATATACTTTATATATAGTATAAGTCGATCTCATGGATAAGTTAAGGGCATTTTTAAAGCTAAAAATAATGGGATTTGCTCTGACCCATGGATAAGTCGAAGGTAGAAGGTACATTCTTAGATTTTCATGACGTGACCAGATTTTAGAGTTCAAAACAAGCATTTTTACTGGGAAACTCCATCATATAATTTAAATTTGTATTATTCTAATCAGATGGTTAAAAACGTTTACGTTTCACCTCCAACATAGGAGGCATCATCAGAAGTAGCATAGCTACTATTGCAAACCCACATAAATACTGCCAGTTCTTTCCACCAGATGTTTTACATTGCAATTAGTTAACACCTGCAGCTTTGAACATTCTCTCAACCCCCTATTGATGGTTCATTGCAACTCTTAAGACTTACAATACTGTGCCTTGCACTTTCTTCTCCAATATTAAAGTGATAGTGTAACACCACAAATTTTATTGGCAGTATTTATGTGGGCTTGCAACAGTAGCTATGTTACCTCTGATGATGCCTCCTATGTTGGAGGCGAAACGTAATTTTTTTTTTAACCATCTGATTAGAATAATAAAAATTTATATTATACGACGGAGTTTCCTGTTAAAAATGCTTGTTTTGAACTCTAACATCGAAGGTAGAACTTAGGGCTGTATGAATTTCTTTGAATTATTGAAAATGACCAGTGATTGTTCTGAGTAGGCTTACTATCAGTCCCAGTTTCCGTGGGTTCATCCTAGCCAGCGGGCCCAGAAACCGGGTCTGTCCCAGTTATCCCAGTTGCTCCCGGCTGCATCGCAGCGGGCTGCAACTCTTCTGACCCTAGCCAGCTGCGTTCTTGCCGGCCATAGCTCCTTGCACACCTGTGTGATGATCATGAGACTCACGCAGGCGCACAACACCTGGGAGAGCTCTCCCAGCAAAAAAAAAAAGTGTTGTGCGCATGCGCGAGCCTCACAAAGGCGCGCAAGGAGGCTAGGGCGACCAGAACGCAGTCGGCCAGGCTCTAAAGGCTGATCTACACGACAGCGTCGCGGAGCGTTTTTGTAATCCGGCGGAGCCGCCGGACCTCCGCCCCACTGCCGCGTACTCCAAGTCGAGTGTTCTATTTTTTAGGGGGCGTACGGCAGAGCTTGGAGGTGGCTCGCGGAGCTGCTGCAGCCTACCAATCACAGAGAGGGGGGGGGAAGAGTTTAACCAATCACAACTGCGCTTTCTTAGGAAGGCGGGACAACATGAGGGGTAACAGGCTTGAAGACACTCCCCCCGCTTCCAGCGCGGAGGCGCCAGGCAGAGGCGACGGCGGAGCCGCGACGCTGTCGTGTAGATCAGCCTTAGGAAGAGTCGCGGAAACGGCAGCAGTGGGAGGGAGTTGTCGAGCCCCTGACGCGAGGAGTCCTGGCTGACCCGATGCAGCTGACCAGCCAGGAAGAAAACGTGGCGGCAGCAGGAGCAGGAAGGAGGTCAGCAAAAGGCAAGCAAAAACGGCAGGGAAACGCAGCGAAAAGGGGTAAAAATGGCAGGGGAAAGAATTAAATCATTTTCAGAAACTCCCTTTCACATGCTTGGCACACCATTGATGTAAATCCCAGTACTTTGATTTAATGGAGCTGTGGTTTGGATTTGCAATCCAACCTCTTTTTTCAGCAAAGTAACTGTCTGTCTCCTCAGTTATCTCCATTTGTACGCTCCTACATGTGGTTGCTTTTTACTATGCGTAACAGTTTAGGTTCACCCTTGTTTGAATTTTCATTTGATCCTCTCAGCTCCGCTTGCCAGTTCATCCTGATAACTTTGAATCACAGCCTTCTTATCATGTGAACAAAGTACCCCTCAAGAGGAGCAAGCGAGTGTCTGATAAGCTTATCAAGCTAAGATATCCTATGAAATAGTCATTGGAACTAACCCACTCTCTACTGGTGCTCAAGCGGAGTTTCCGTCTTTGACCAAGTTGTGCCATTCAATGCATCACAAGTTTTCTCTCTCCAGGCAGTGGTCCTCCCTGGTGGCACCAGGGAGAAAAATGGGGAAAAGGGGGGTGACAAAAAGGAGCCCCCCCCTGAAAAATGGCTAACTATGCCACTGTCTCAAACTGGATGCCTTAGGAGTCCCTGTGACATAAAGATGAAGTCGATGCCAGATGCAAGAGGTGTAAGTGAACTCGTAATGATTCCTGCTGACTATTTTCCAGGCGTTATTCAGGCATATATCGGTATTTGGAGCTCAGAGTGAACCAAGGAGAGCTAGAATCCTGATGGGGACTTTGCCAGGATCTCGCTTCCCTTCGGTCCAATCTCAGACCCAGCCCAGTCCCTCAGGCACCTGAGTCCAGAGTCTGGCACTGCCCCCCTCCCATGGTGCCTTTTCCACCACATGTGCACATTTCCCCCCTCCTGATCCCCAGATGGCATCCTCCCACCCCAGATCACCTCTGTCTATGAGGTAGGTCAACCCACCCACTCTCCCACCCTGGATCCCTCCCCCCCATGACTCTGCTCACCCCTCCCCTCCCACCCCTGGATCACCTCCTTTTCCCTCCAGCAGCCCTTACTTACTTACCTACTTACAAGTGGGGAGATGGAGAACTAAGCTGTTTGTAATCTGATTTCCTTCAAGCTCTTCTGCATCTAGCCTGGATGAGTGTGGAATTTGTTTATTTATTTATTTATTTTAGGAATTTGTAGCCCGCCTTTCTCCCGAGGGCACTCAAGGTGGCTTACAACATATTAATACATATTAATACATTAAAACAATTAATTAAACACATTAAAATTAATTAAAACACTTAAGATTAAAAATAAACAACCCCAGTGGGTCACCAGCATTTACATATATTAAAACCATTTGCCCTATTAGGTCTTTCTAGCCCTTCATATTTTCTCTTTTTTGTGCTTTGACTTTATGCTTGAGATCGGAGCACCTGATACTGACTGTCAGATCTGTCATCTGTTTTCCCCTTTCTGGCTAGCCCCTTTCCATCCATGCATGCACACATGGTACAATTAAGCATGCTATATTTCTTGAGTTAAGACCAAATGGCCTAGTACATTAAATAAATTACTTATAGCCCAATCCTGTATGTTCAATATGCTGGTGGATCTTGCCTGCTCCGGCGGGGCTCCACAAAGATCTGGCACCAGCAGGCCGGCGCAGTCCTTTCTGCCAGAACCACGAATCTCTGCGCTGCTGCAACATGCCTTATGGTGCATGTGCTTGTTCCACCAGTTCGGGTCGGCATAGAGGATTGGGTTGTAGGATATGTTGGTGGTGGGAACAGATCAGGGCAGGGATTGAGCTGAGCTGGGGGCAGATTGAGGATGGGACGGGGCGGATCTCAGTGGCAGCATTGTCCGCCAGATCCAATGCTCCCGTTCCAAGCCCGACACCCCACACCCTTTGCCCTAACCATTCTACTCCAGCAAAAGAGCTGGTGTCAATCTGAGTAGGCCCATAGGGAATTAGGGAGTGGCAGAGCAGGTAAGTAAAACTTTTTATTACCTTTCCCAGCTGACCTTCCCTAAACTGTGTCAGGTTCCCTCAGCTGTGCATTTTGGCCCTGGATAGGGTTGGACTGCTGATATGATGCTCAACAGGAATCCTATAGTCCTTTGATTGTATGTTCCACAGCACAATTTTATGCACATCTACTCAGAAGTCCCATTAGTCTCCGGAAAGTGTGTATAGGATTGCAGTCCCACTGTATACTCTGAATACTATTTGTTCATCGATTCATGGCTAGGAGAATGTCAACAACACAATGGCCCTTGGCCTGATCCAGCGGGCCTTTGGCCTGATCCAGCAGGGCTCTTCTTATGTTCTTATATGATGGGGATAAGCAACCTCCTGGTTGTAGGAGTCAGTTTTCTTTGTGCCAGGTGCAAGGGAGTGGTGACAGGATACAGGTATCTTGTTGCCTTGTGTGCTCCCTGAGGCATCTGGTGGGGCCACTGTGTGATACAGGAAGCTGGACTAGATGGGCCTTTGGCCTGATCCCAGTGGCGTTCCTGAGGTAGGGGCTCGACAGTAAATTGCACCCCGACCTACTACCGCGTTCACTAACCGGAGCGAGGAGGCACGCCCCCTCGCTGTCGAAGCCATTCCGCGCAGCAAAGCCGAACGGGCACGCCACTGCCTGATCCAGCAGGTCTCTTCTTCCTATGTTCTTATGTTCTTATGTTTGATATGATCACATTTCTTTCTTGCAGAGTTACCATGCTGAATTGTAATGATGCTTCTTCATTGTTTATTAATAAACAATATTGAGCCTTGAGGTCATTCTTATTAAAAACCTAATTAGAATTCAATACCCAGAATAGCTCCTATACCCTGATAAACTGTTGCAGTTGATATGGAGGGGGGGGGAGAGAGAGAGATATTTTGATATGACTCTGAGGGAGGTCAGGACGTTTTGCTTCCACGTACTGCTTGTGTGCTTTAAGAAGATTCTCTCCTTTGCTCTTACCGTTGGATTTGACTCCCAATCCCTGCAAAGACGGGCATTCAGCAACTGTGATTCATCTAAAGAGCTTATCCATACTTGCAATTTGGGAAGGGTATGTTGCTTGCTTGGGACGCTAAATCCTCAACCTCTAAGTGGTGCAACTGAATGGCTTTACAGGATTCCGGCGACTGTGAAAAATGTATGGGATTCTGACTGTGAAAGAGGCTGGGACTTACACATAATATGGTAAAAGCAAATTCTCTCCAGGCTATTAATTTCTGAGCTGCCTATCAAGGGAAAGCACACACACACACACACACACACACACACACACACACACACACACACACACACACAGAGAGAGAGAGAGAGAGAGAGAGAGAGAGAGAGAGAGAGAGAGAGAGAGAGAGAGAATTCAATTCAATTCAATTCAATTCAGTGTAACACCCAAAAACCCGATGGGAAGAGAGAACTTAAAATTAGGCATTTTTAGGCAATTCAGGGCTTGAAAGAGGAGCCCCTTGCATTACTAGATACGTTCATATATAAAGCAGGAGTAGATGTCTACTATTGACAAGAAACAGCGCCTGAGGAAGAGGAGAACAGAGCCCACTCCTCCATGCTCCATCTGGAAGAAGTTTTCTTCCGGTCTGACTCTGATATTGGAAGCAAGCCCACTCGCGTTTAGAAAGTTTGTAGACTTAACAGCATCAGTGTATTAGGGCATAGCAAACATATTCATTTAGCTGTTGTAACCTCCAGTTTAATAGTCTCTTTCCTTATCAGATATTCATTTTAAAAGGTTTCTCCCCATAAGAGCAAGATATGTCGAGACTTGTACGCCATAAATATGTTAGGAGATTGATGTTTGCAAGAGGCATTCTGTTAGCTGAGCTTTAATGCTCCTTGCAAACTCCGTAGCAGCCAGTTAATAAAATAAGCAACAATACACATCCTCTCTGCAAGGTAGAATCTGCTCTCCAAAGGCAAAGTCTTGCGGCGAAAGGTGTCACACTTCTATGCACACAATCAACACATATCAGCGTGTTCCCTCTGGTCTTATCATCCATTATAAAGCTGAAATATAAACTCACAGGACAGTTGGGAAACATACTTTTGGTGTTGGATAAATCTGGCATTTGCTTTTTGGTACTGTATGAAGAGAGGGATTTTGCAACTGCAAAATTCCCCAGGACTTTTGTTAGTGTCTTGTCAGATAAATGATACTTGAAGCAGAATGTCATAACATTTAAAGATGAATAAATTTCCATGCACACGCAGACCTCATACACTTTGAAAGCCCTGGGTAGAGTTGCTATCAATGTTTCTGGAAGTAAAACGTTGAACTTGAAGGACCTCCTCGGGCTGCCGTCCTAGGCCTGGTGCCAGGTGATGGCACCTGGCCTGGATGCCTTTAAAAGGGGATTGGACAGATTTATGGAGGAAAATTCCATCACAGCTTACAAGCCATGATGGGGATAAACAGCCTCCTGGTTGTAGGAGTAGGTTTTCTTTGTGCCAGATGCAAGGGAGTGGCGACAGGATACAGGTATCTTGTTGTCTTGTGCTCCCTGAGGCATCTGGTGGGGCCACTGTGTGATACAGGAGGCTGAACTAGATGGGCCTTTGGCCTGATCCAGCAGGGCTCTTCTTATGTTCTTATATGAATGGGGATAAGCAACCTCCTGGTTGTAGGAGTAGGTTTTCTTTGTGCCAGGTGCAAGGGAGTGGTGACAGGATACAAGTATCTTGTTGCCTTGTGTGCTCCCTGAGGCATCTGGTGGGGCCACTGTGTGATACAGGAGGCTGGACTAGATGGGCCTTTGGCCTGATCCAGCAGGGCTCTTCTTATGTTCTTATGCCTCTTCTCATGATCTTTCTGAGGCGGCTGATCATCTGAAGAAGCATGCTTCTTCAGCATGCTGGAGGCTTTGTATCACATGAGAGGGGACCTAGTGCAACCCAACAGTCTTATCTACTCTGGATCATCTGCCCCTCAGTCTGACAGAGGTCTCAACATAGCCAGTGGAATGTCTCTCAAACCATAGCCTCCTCTCATCTATTATGAAGCCTGTAGTGCAGTGATATAATGACCCCCTTGACATGCTGGAGGCTTTCAGACATGGGAAAGGGGACAGACCAGTTTGTATTGCACCTACCTCTCATCTATTTCCAGACTGGGCCCAGAACCTGCCAGGAAGCTGGCGGTCTTGGACCTGATCTGGAAATGTTTGTCTCCCCCCCCCAAACCAAGAAATTGGCCTAGATTCCAGTTGGGATAGGACCCTGGCTCATCTCTACAATACAGCAGCCATGTGGGGGCTTCTGTAAATGTGGATCAGTCCACAGACACATTTCTTTGAATCCATATATGATGCTATAACATACCATTAGAATTACAGAGTTTGTAGCATCATGCACAACGAAACTTCAAGGAGATCCCATATTTGGCAAAAAGGATGTGCAAAGTGGCAAAGAAACTAGGAATGTGCAACATAAATAATTGTTTCATGTCTCCATCCATTTTTGTTGTTAAAAGCTTCATTTTTTGTGATATTCATTCGCTGAAGTTCTTTTTGTTTTATCATGAATTTCTCCCATTTTTGTTTTCATTTCCCATGAATGGCAATGAGAGAACCTGCTCTTCTTCTCCCTCTAAATTCCCTGTTTTCCAGGCATTCTAGGAACTCTGCAAGGGATCAGACCTGCCAAACTTCAGACAGATAGGACAAAGGGCTGTCAAAACCTCAGACAAATAGCCCAACTGCTATTTAAACTAATGTGAGGTAGAAATAAATGCCTCGCAGAGAGGGAGCCAAGTGGGCATTTCTGGGCAGCAGAAATTTGTCTAATTGTACTGTATATTTGTGTACTTGTACTTTGTAGGTTGATTATTAAGGTTGATTTTTGGTCGTGGTTGTTTTTGGGTTGAGGTTTGTAGTTTGTGATTTTTGAGGTTGTTTTTTGGTTTTGGATTGTAGTTTGTGGTTGATTTTTGAGGTTGATTGTTGGTTGTGGTTTGTGCTTTATGGTTGATTTTTGATGTTTGTGGTTGATTTTTCATTGCTTTTAAATTAATTAATTAATTACCTTGCAGGGGGGTGTTATGGGGGGGTGTCCTGGTTTGAGCTTTCTAAAATATGGTAAGCCTAACTGTGGGAAAGAGGGTGCTGGAGTAGCCCGACCTTTGGTCTGATCCAGCAGGGCTCTTCTTATGTTAGCCACTCGGCTACACAAGTGCCTCTGAGACAGGATCATTCGATGTGAGGAATCTATCCTGTGCCTCACCAGAGAACTCATTAACATTTGAAGTCTACAAGCGAAGGATATATAATGCATGACCTCCGAGAGATCCTTGTAAAACGCTGTGTAAAACTGACTGTTTAACATCGCAGGCTCCCAAATGGCCCTTCTTCGTGGTGTTCAAACTGGTAGCGTGGTCTTTCACATTAGTGGTGCGCATCTGGGCCAGGACAACGGGAAAATACGACGGACCCCTTTCGTTGAATTCAGCATTTAAGATGCAATGAATACAATAAGAATGAACAAGGAATGAGTGAACACAGTGATCCATGAGTTCCAATTCATTTCTCCTTCATCTCTTTCAGTTTTGTTTCCCCTGATCAGCAGCAGCAGTTGGAAGGACTGAAAGGAGAGAGAGAGAGAGAGAGAGAGAGAGAGAGAGAGAGAGAGAGAGAGAGAGAGCAATTGACAATGTTTACCTCAACCTTAAACTCAGACACATTTTAATCAAAGTGTCCAGGCACCTGGCAGGGCTTCTTTCCACACTGAAAGCTCTCATTCACAGAGTGGCAAGTGAAGGGTTGTGCAGACATACAAAAGAGACAGGCTACACATGGTTGCTTCATCCTGCCTTTGTTCTTGTCTTGAAAGATAGAGGGGGGCGGGCTTGTAGTTGTAGATGATGTGCTTTGCCTCTAGCGCCCCCTCTTGTCGCGTGAAGCGAGGCCGGCATTTTTAATTACATAATTAATTAAGTGAAGGGGGCGCAAAGCGCCCCCTCTTGCTGCGCAAAGCGCGCCCGGATTTTTTAATTATTTAATTATTTAAATTAAATAAATAAATATAAATTAACTTACCTTTGCTGCTCCCTGCGCTGCTCCCCGGCCTCCTGCTGCTCCTGCTTGCTGGAGGCTCGCGCCGCGCAGGCAAGCAGGCTGGCCCGGTCTCCCAGTAGCTCTGCACGGAGCCGCTGGAAGACCGGGTTGCAGCCTGCTTGCCCGCGCTGTGCGAGCCTGCCGGAGGCTCGCGCAACGCGGGCAAGCAGGCTGTGTTTCTCCCGGTGCCGCTGCGAGACCTGGTCTCGCAGCGGCACCGGGAGAAACACAGCCTGCTTGCCCGCGTTGCGCCGCAAAGCGCGGGCAAGCAGGCTGCAACCCGGTCTTCCAGCGGCACCGTGCGGAGCTTCTGGGAGACCAGGTCGCAGCCTGCTTGCCCGCGCTGCGCGAGCCTGCCGGAGGCTCGCGCGGCACGGGCAAGCAGGCTGTCGGTTGGCCTGCTCCCTCACTGGCTCCACATGCCGGTGAGAGAGCGGGCGGACAACCGCTCGCCGCGCCGCCATCTTCTTTTAATTTTAAACTTACCGGGCAGCAGCTGCATCTTGGATCACGAAATCTCGCGTGATCCAAGATGTCATGAGGGCATCATGCGCTCATGAGATTTGGGTGCCGACATCTTGGATCACGCGAGATTTCGTGATCCAAGATGCTGCCCAGTAAGTTTAAAATAAAAAAAAGATGGCGGCGCCCATTCGTCGAGCCCGATTCCCGGGACTGTCCTGGCGAAATCGGGACGAATGGTAAGCCTACCCACAGTGGCCCACCAGATGCCTCGGAAGCAGGGCCTGAAAGCCATCGTCCCCTCCCACCATGGCTTCCCAGTGGCACGCTGCCCCCAAGAGACTGGCTGATTCACTGAGGACCAAAGTAGACAAGATGTTAGAGATGCATTAGGAGACATCTTATGGGATTTTCCCCCCCAGCTCAAAGCAGCAGAGGGATGGAGAGAGGAGCTGGGAGAGGCTTTAAACTATTTTTCCCACACAGTTTTTTCTGATCTGATATGTGCTGGGCAGCCCAATCCTGCATAAGGATACGTGGCCTCGAATTTGTCCCCGTCCCCATCCCCTTCCCTGGGTGTAGGGCTGCCCGGCCCAAATGGGCCTCCTCGAATGTATGTACATTCGGGGCAGTGGGGGAAGGGCTGCTCAGGCCGGGGACGGGCACGGGATATTTGCGGAGCTTGCCACCAATATTCCCGCCCCCCTCCCAGCCTGGGCCGGCCAACAGCCACCCATGCCGCCTGACCTGACCTCCCCCAGCCCCTGCACTGACCGGTGCAGGACTTACCTGCACCAGCGGCTGCAAGGTTTTGGGGGGGCAGAGTAAGGGTTATTGCCTCCGCACTGGCGGCACCCTCTGGGTGTCGGAAATTCACAGGAAGGATTGCACAGTTAGCTCCTTTAAACCTGTATAAGATGGGAGAGTTAACCTCCCTGTTCCCCAGTGCTGCTCCCCTGGTTTCTTCAGGTCAAACCTTAGCTGCAAGGAATCTAGCTGGCAAAAAATAGCTACCTACACCTTGATCTGTTCCATAGAGTTAGTCCTCCTGAAAGCAGCGAGAGTGGATCACATTTGTGCTGGGATCCAACTTAGTTGTGAATCAGCAGCTTTTGGGGGATGGAGCATGCAGAGGAACTGGAAACTGCGTTGAGTAGAAATGCAGGATATAGGCTGATTTAGTTCAACAAAGTATCCTGGCATATGTACGGTAATTGGAAGGTAATTTGCAGTGAGTTGTCTGAGAGGGATCGATTACATATGGATATACATGTATGCATTACTTTGGAATGTTATGTATTTAGCATTTGGAACACTGTCTAAAACATTTTGAATAGGCTTTTTAATTTCTTTGTATTCTAATATTGTATTATGTTATCATTTAATTTCTTTTAATTATAAATTTGGATCCATGAGTTATGTGTATTCACTCATTTAAAAAAAACATGAAAGGAAAGAAAGGCAGGATATAAATTATAAAAATTAACACAGTAATGAATAGCTGATTCATAGCAAGGTCATTTAGAGGAAAGGACCAGAATGCGGCCACAGCACTGCTGAGGGCAGGGTCCTCCTTTGCTCCCCCCCATGCCTGAGCAAGTCGCTGCCTTGCCTTTACCCCACTGAATGGCTCCGAAGGTGAGGAGCGGGGCTGCCTCGTGCCGGTGAGTAACGGAGGTCAGCGCAGTGCAGAACGTAGCGTTCCGCCCCACCTCCAGCGACACCAGTGAGTGTGGCAATCAAATGGGAGTACTTTACTGTACATAACCGCACAATCAATCCTGACTTGGCTCAATACTTTCAGTGATATAGTATACACGGTATACTTGCTGCCTCCCTTGTACCTCTTCCTGTCTTCAACATGTACACAATCAAAGCCATGACGTGAAACCAGATCACAAAAACTACACGCTAGTTAAGAACTGCAACATAATGTCATCAAAAGTAGGTAGCGGAGGTGAATTGGTGAGGAAGAACTAACATGGAACTATTTTCCTCTGGGGCAGTGGTTTTTCAAACCCTAGGATTCGTCAGACGTTTATGAGGGGTTCCTCAGTGCAAAGTTCAGTAATGGCACACAAGGGTTCCCTAAAGGATATCATGTCCCCCATTATCAATTTTGTCCTGCTACAGAAGAGTGCTGGGTGCATACTAGACCACTGCTTCCTCAGTTGTCTTGCACCAACTTCCTCCTGGTGCAAGACCCAAGTGGCTTAGCTAATGCCTGACAACTGGACTACTAGGAACACACCTGAGGCTGCCATCTACCAAGTCAGTCCACTGTCCATTAAGCTCCGCAATGCCTACTCTGATGAGCAGCTGCTCGCCAGGGTTTCAGGGAGGCTTTTGGACAACTGGAGATGCCAGGAACGGGGGACCTTCTGCAGTCAGCCATGCTCTCTACCACAAAACTACAACCCTAGCCTCAACTCTGGCATCTCACAATAGCAGAAGTTTAACTCTGCATTCTTCCCCAAGCAAAAATAGAGACACATTCAAGACAGGAGTTTACCAGGACAGATATCAGAAAATAGGAAATGTCCCTGGTAAATCGGGAGAGTCGAGAATGCCATAATTCAAAGCTGGCCAATGAGACCCAGTTCCTAGCTTTGCTTCATTCCAGAACTGCTGCCTTCGCTCATCTAGCTCTTTTGCATAGGGAGCCTACAGATGGCTGTATCATCAATAGGCCAGGGCTAGACCATCCAATTTTACTCTCCTTTAGCTGGGTCCAAGCCAGCTCCTGGCCTGCTCAGCTTCCCTAGAGCCCAGCTTGCCCAGAAGAGTGACTTCTACCTTATGCTTCGGTGAGTGTGATTTGTGCTAGGTGGGGTACAAATTACGCAGCCTGCCTTGCTCCAGTGACGGGCCCCATCTGCTTTGGTTTTTGCAAAGCAGGCAGCAAAGGCAAAGCAGCCACCCCCTCCCTTTCCAACCGGAAAACCGTTGTCTGATGCTTGCCAAAAACCCCAGAACCATTGTTGTTGTGAATTTCCCTTTACAGCCTGGAAGTGTGAACAAGAAAAAAACAGATGCAGACACAGCAGGAGAAACATTTATGCGAATGAACATACGCTCCTTGTAATGTTTGTGTTAGCCAGACTCCCTCCTCCCTCTGGTCTAATAGCAAGAAATGGCTGCCTCGTTATAACGTGGCAGGGAAGGCTGGCTTGATGTGGTTTCATGTTGGCAATCAGGCCTCATAAAGCCAAAGAAAACCCGGCGATCTGAAGCACAGCTTCACCAGCAAGATTCAGTGGAACAATTTGTCGTGTCCTTCTGCCGAGGCAAGAGTGCAGGTAGTGCCAGATAGGTGGGGGACAATGGTGCCCATCTTCCCACTGAGCAGAGGGGGCATGGGTGTGACCATGGGTGTCGCCACCTCAACTTTCACCTTAGCCATGAATCATCTGGGTGGTCCTTGGCAAGCTGCTCTTTCGCAGCCTCCCCCAATTTGCAACATTTATTTCACGTATTTATTTAAGAGATTTAGGTGGCGATCCTAAAGGAGGGAGTGAAACTGGGAGGGAGAGGAGTGGGGTGGGGAGCGATGGGAGGGGGTGGATCTGGCCATGATGGTGTGCGCTGGATCCTATCTCTTCTGGCAGCAGCCTCCCCCTCCTCTTTCTCCCTTTGGACCTGCACCAGTGAAATCGCTGGCGCAGGTCCGAGGAGACCCATTATGGAGTGGAAGGCTTACGAATAGGTAAGGGGATTTACTTTTTGGCATGGCTGCACCTGCGGGAGGGGGGGAGGATAGAATTGGGCTGTAAAAGTGGCTCATTTGGGAGTTAGGTAATCCTCATCACTATTGCATGTGTAGACGAAACATTCTTGACCGGTAGAACAGCTCCTGTATTTCAGAGCTTCCAGCTGCCATAAGTTTCCTTTAATACCCACTTGCTGTGAGGTCACCACTGGATGTGGCGGGGGTGGGGGGAGCACTAGCCTGCCAAGTCAAACACAGCCATGACTATTAGCACCTGATTAGACTTGATTAATACATACCGGTAATTTGTATGTCTACTCAGTGTAAGTCCCACTGGGACTTACTCCCTGGTAAGCATGTTTAGGGTTAGCGGATCAATCACTTCTGACTACTGTATTTATTTGTAGATTATTAACCTGCTGTATTCTGTAGTACGCGTTATGATTTTTGTGTGGTTGCTCTCCTATTCAAGTCATGTGGGCTTTCGTGTTTTGCATTTAGCTGTTTTGCTTGTAGGGAAAAATGTAAAGAGTTTCCAGAACGAACACAGTGTAAAAAGGTCCACAAAAACTGGAGAGCTGACATGCAGCGGGCAAACTCTTTTTGACTTTTCCATGTTTTCGGGACGGGTCAGCTGTTCCTTGGGCATAGCGTCCCTGCTGTGCACACGGAAAGGTCACTTGCCTGGGAGAACCGTCCCTGGGCAGCATTCAAGGTAAAGGCAGCAGATGCATCTGGGTTGTGCTACGGAGCCTGGAGGCAATTTGAGACAGAAATGCGGGGGTGTGTGTGTGTCTCCGTCTCCACCCACCCACTGATTTTTGCCTTAACTCCTCTCTACAAACTAGTTTTCTTCCAGTCAAGCTAAAACCAGACATAAGGGAGGAATTGCTGTTGAAATGCTGCACCTGGAGAAGGGGTTCAACTCCTTCTCCCATGGGCTATTTCTATCCTTGAACTTCTCTTCATGTCTTGCTTAACAGCTGCGTGTCAAAGCCCATCTTGGAAGACATGGCTCTGCCTCTATCGCTTGGCCCAGGACGTAGAAGGCTCCAGGCTCCAGGCGCATCCAATGTGGGTTTCCCGTTTTCCTAAATTGAGCCCTGCCTGTAGCCAGAATGCAAAATTCAGGCTTCATCTTTTCCATTCTTGATTCATTGTAAATAAATGCATATTGTGGCCATCTATATGCAGACCCACCTAAGTAAAGTGGAAGTAATTTCTCATGCTGCAAGACAAGCGCAGCTATCGATCAGACGCTGCAGCTTCAGTTCCCTTCATTGGCAAAGGTTTTTTTTTTATTCCATCCCTTGTTTAGGAGGCACAAATGAACCTCTTCTATGATGCGAGAATCTTGACTCGTCAAATGAAGGAAAAATGAGTTTGTAGATGAGGAGCACAGTGTTTCCAGCGAGACTCAATTACCCCTTTGAGTTTCATCAGAGTCTGAACAAAATTGCTTCAGGTTAATCTGATGCTTTTTATTGAAGCTCTATGATCTGGAAAGTAAAATGTTTATATTTACATATTTGAAAAACGGAGGGATACTGACGTTCATTGATGTTGGGGGTGATGGGCAGGGTGGTAAATTCTGCCCCTGTAGGCCTAGATGCGATATGGGAGAACCCAGTAATGTGGGGTGCGCTAAACCTTATACAAGCAGCGTTGGTGTGTAAAGTGCTGCTGCTCAACTCTGTCCTTGTTGGTTTTTTCCCCAGTTAAAATCACCCCCAGCTGCTTTCCTCCTTGAAGGGGAAATTTTTTTATACATGGACCTGGTATATATACTGTATATACCGTATTGTCCCAAGTATAAGACGCACCTGATTATAAGACGCACCCTTAAAGTTTGGCGCTATTAAAAAAAATTAATTAAATCACTGGCATTAAATTTATGCCTAATTATAAGACGCACCCCTAGTTTAAAAACTTAAATTAGGAGAAAAAAGTGAGTCTTATACTCAGACCAATACGGTATTTCCCACAGTGGGAAAATAATAGGTGAAGTGATTCTGATCAGAAAAATGGCCTATGGACTTAACGAGACTTCCGGTTGGGAGGAATGGCTGGCTGACAGCTCTGTTGGTTGCTCTACACCGACGGAGCACGTCTGATGGACTTAATTACTCTACCCCTGGATTAAAAGGGTGTGCGATGAGATAAACCACATATCTTCGGATCGCTCCCATTACTTTCTCGGAGAGCGTAGGCTTTTCGAGTTTGTTTTGGTTTGAGCGTGGAAGAATTGGATCAACAACGAGCTCAAAAAATCAGCCGGAATGTAAGCCAAGCCCCCTCCCGCTTATACTTTTGCTTTGCTTATGCAAGTGGCGAGGAACTGCAATAAGAATTGAAGAAATAAGCTAAGATAACGAGTTAATTTAAGAATAGAAGATTTGTTGTGAAAAGGATATAATTTGGAAGGAAGATAATATACTACAGTGAAAATATTAAGCGAAAATACTAAGTAACTTGTTGGTACTTACGGAAGATTGAAGTAGTGAAGAAACACTTTGGGGAGATATCTATAAACTGTTTTAATGAGAGAAAGAGACTTGTTTTGCTTTTGAACTGTTTGTTTTGAATTCCTGTGGTTTGGAACTGTACAAAGACGGACAAACAATTTCCTTCCGGGCAGAAGGTCATCATGAAGGATTGAAAAAAGATTGAAAAATAATTATGTTGGTTGGTATTTGCCGCCTGCACACATTTTAAGAAGTTGAGTCTTTGTTTTTGGTTTCAAAGAGAAGGAAAAGAAGTTGAACTGAGTAAGTGAAAGAGTGCCATTTGGTGAAAATTAGAAATATGGCTACAAGAAGAAGAGGGAATACATTAGAAAAAAAATCACCTCCAAAGTCGCCTGGAACAGAAAGACCAACGGAAACACTGGAAGAATGTTTTAAAAGATGGGAACATAAATTCGATGCAAAATTGGGAACTTTGCAGGAAGAATTTCAAAAGATGAAGGTGGAGCTGAAACAAGAACTATACCAGCTAGATGTAGCTGTGAAAGAAATAAAAGGTGATCTGCAAGAGATAAATATCAAGATGAAAACCCAGGAAGATAAAGTGATGCATTTTGAAATGGAGAGCTGCAAGTTTCAAGATATGCTGGCGCTGGCTGAACAAGAGAGAAAACAGAGCTTCCTACGGTTTCGTGCAATTCCAGAACAACAAGCAGAAGATACAAGAGATAGAATGGTACACATTCTGTCAGAATTTCTACAAATAGAACGAGATGAATTGGATCTGGATTTGGATAAGGCATATAGAATTAATACAAGATATGCAGTAGCAAAGAAAGTGCCAAGAGATATCTTGGTGCATTTTGTGAGGCAACGAACAAGAGATAAAGTTCTACAGCAACATGCTAAATCAAGACTCAAGGTAGAAGAAGCGCACATCATTGTGCTAAAGGAGATTCCGTTGAGAATTTTGCAGAAAAGGAAAAGTTATGCATTCCTGGTGGAGGTGCTGAAGAAACAGAAGATTGTCTTTAGGTGGGGAAAATTAGAAGGCGTGACTCTTAAACTGCA
The DNA here is from genome assembly GCA_026170595.1 of Plestiodon gilberti rubricaudatus. Lineage (NCBI taxonomy): Eukaryota > Metazoa > Chordata > Lepidosauria > Squamata > Scincidae > Plestiodon > Plestiodon gilberti. The sequence goes on along the minus strand of JANXHW010000002.1, from coordinate 12,417,717 downwards.
TGGAAAAACCTATAGATTGGATACAATCCAGAAAGCAAAAGAGTTCCTGAGAAGATTCAAGGATGGAAGAGAAGAAGAAGAAGATGAAGGGATGGACAGTGCAATGGCAAGCTGTGAATAATAAAGATGGATTACAAATTTTTATCATGGAATATTAATGGAGCTAATGCTCCGCAAAAAAGAAAAAGAGTATTCCATTATTTGAAAAAACTTAACCAAGATGTGATATGCCTTCAAGAAACCCACATAAAAAAGGGAGATACAAAATTTTTGATTCAGAAAAATTTGGGAGAAGAATTTTTTTCAACCAATATTAAGAAGAAGAATGGGGTGGTTTTATATGTTAAAAAATATTTGAAGCCAGAATTAATATTTGCAGATGACAAAGGAAGAGGGGTGGCAGTGGAAGTAACACTAGATGGGATAAAAACGTTACTATTGGGGGTGTATACACCACATCAACAAAAAGGGGATTTTTTTTAGATATTTGATGGATTTGTTGGCAAATTATTCTTATAGTAGTTTTTGCTTGTTGGGCGACTGGAATGGAGTTGTCTCCCCGCTGAGTGATAAAGGCTCCAAAAAAGAAATAAAACACAATCAAGGGAAATTACCTAAAAGTTTTTTTGAAATGGTGGAGACTTTAGGGGTCTTGGACATATGGAGACAGAAAAATGGGAGCTCTAAGGAGTTCACACATTATTCAGAGAGACATGGATCAAGTTCAAGAATTGATGGGTGTCAAAGGATATAGCTGTTAGAACTTCCAAAGCAGAGATTTTAACAAAATCTATTTCAGATCATAATCCGATATCGCTGGCTATAAGGAAGAAAATTAAAACTTATAGATGGAGACTGAATGAACTGTTATTACAGAAAGAAGAGATAATAGAAGAAGCTAAGAGTAAACTAAAAGACTTTTTTGAGTTAAATATGAATAAAGGAACAGAAGTAAGAATGGTTTGGGATGCAAGTAAAGCATTTATAAGAGGATATTTTATACAAAAAAATGCAGAATGGACTAAAAAGAGACAAATTAAGTTTCAAAAGATTGAAGAAGAGATGAAGAAGAAAGAAAAAGAGTTGAGGAGGACACCTGGTGACAAAAACGTTTTACAACAAATTAAAATTTTACAGAGTCAACTATCCCTGATGATAACAAAAGAAATAGAAATTAAAATGAAGTATGCGAAACAAAGGTATTTTGAACATGCTAATAAACCAGGAAAATTTTTAGCTTATAAACTGAGGAAAGAAAGGGAGAAAAGAATTATTTCTAAGTTACAAGAGACAGATAAAATATGTACAGAACAAGAAGATATACAAAAATTAATTGTAAATTATTATACAAATTTATATAAAAGACAGAAGGTAGAACCAGCAAAAATAAAGGAATATTTGGTAAAGCAAAATTTACCAAAAGTCTTGGAAGATCAGAAATTAATTTTAAATGAAAGGATCATGCCTAGAGAAGTGGCAGATGTGATAAAGAGAGTTAAACTGAATAAGGCACCAGGTCCAGATGGATTGACTGGGAGATTTTATAAATGTTTAGAAGATGTAATAAGTATCCCATTACAACAGACAATGAATGATATCTTACAAAATAGAAAAATGCCAGATTCATGGAAAGAGGCGAACATAACTTTGATACCAAAAGAAGGACAAGATTCAAGTAGTATAAAGAATTATAGACTTATATCTTTGCTTAACAATGATTATAAGATATTTACATCAATTTTAGCGGAGAGAATGAAGAAGATGTTGCAAAAATTCATACATGAAGATCAATGTGGTTTTCTACCAAAAAGACATTTGAGGGAGAATGTAAGAATTGTTGTGGATATGTTGGAATATTTTGACAAACATATAGATAAGCAATTAGCATTAATATTTGTTGTTGTTGTTCAGTCGTTAAGTCGTGTCCGACCCTTCGTGATCCCATGAACCATATCCCGCCAGGCCTTCCTGTCCTCCACTATCTTCCTGAGTTCGCTCATTTTCATGTTCGTTGCATCGGTGATGCTGTCTAACCATCTCATCCTTGGCCTTCCCCTTCTCCTTTTGCCTTCAGTCTTTCCCAGCATCAGAGTCTTCTCCAGAGAGTCCTCTCTTCGCATTAGGTGGCCAAAATATTTGAGTTTCAGCCTTAGTACCTGTCCTTCCAGGGAACAGTCAGGGTTGATTTCATTTAGGATTGACTGATTTGATCTTAATATTTATAGATGCTGAAAAAGCTTTTGATAATTTGAACTGGTCTTTTTTATTAGAAGTTTTACAAGAAATGGACTTCGGGGAAAACTTCAATAAATGGATAAATTCAATTTATGTGACACAAACTGTAAGAGTATTAGTGAATGGTGAGCTGACTAAGACATTTGAAATTCAAAAAGGTACGCGACAAGGATGTCCGTTATCACCATTGCTGTTTATATTGGTGTTAGAAGTTTTGAATAGAAATATTAGACAAGATGAAAGAATATATGGTGTGAAGATTAAGAAAGAAACATTCAAGTTAAGAGCCTTTGCAGACGACTTGGTACTAATGCTGGAAAATCCGTTAAAAGATATAGAGTTGTTGATGAGTAAATTAAAAGAATTTGGATCTCTTGCAGGATTTAAAGTTAATAAACAGAAGACAAAAATAGTGACTAAAAATATGAAGATTCAAGATCAACTGAAACTGATGAATAAAACAGGATTTAAGGTGGAAAAAAAAGTTAAATATCTTGGAATTGTATTGACGAGTATGAATTGTACATTATTTCAAAATAATTATGTTAAAGTATGGAATGAAATTAAGAAAGATCTGTTACGATGGGAAAGATTGAAATTGTCCTTACTAGGAAGGATATCGGTGATTAAGATGAATGTATTGCCAAAAATGATGTTCTTATTTCAAACGATACCAGTGATTATATCTGATGCACCATTTAAAGAATGGCAGAAAGACATTTCTAAATTTATTTGGCAAGGGAAAAAACCAAGGGTGAAATATAAGATTCTTCAAGATGCAAAAGAGAGAGGAGGATTAGGACTACCAGATCTGAAAGTATATTATGCAGCATGTTGTTTTGTGTGGTTGAAAGAGTGGGTGTATTTACAAAATAGAAGATTATTGGAGTTAGAAGGCTCTGACTTGAGATTTGGTTGGCATGGGTATTTGTGGTATGATAAAGTGAAAGTAAATTTAGAATTTAAAAATCATTATGTTAGACATGCATTATGGAGAATTTGGAATAGATATAAAATAAGATTTTATGAGAAAGTACCATTATGGGTTGCACCATATGAAGCACACTTTGGTGGAAGTAGCGTGCCAAAAGAGAAAGGACTACTGTACAGAAATTTATTAATTTTTTCACAAGGAGACTGTATAATGAAGTCAAGAGAAAAACTAATGGAAGAAGACTTTAATTGTCAATGGTTTGTATATGCTCAAATTTTGGAGAGATTTAAAGTGGACAAGAAGGCATATGGATTTGTAGAAGAAGAATCAATATTGGAGGCACAATTAAAATCTGAAGACCAGATAATTTCAAAAATGTATAAATTGCTTTTGAAGTTTGAAACAGAAGAAGAACAGGTTAAAGAATGTATGATTCATTGTGCGAAAAATGTAGGTCATGTTATTTTAATGGACCAATGGGAACAACTATGGTTAAAACAGTTGAAATTTACGTTAAATGTTAATATTAAAGAAAATATGTATAAAATGATATATAGATGGTATATAACCCCAAGCAAATTAGCAAAAATGTATGAGAAGGTGACGAATAGATGTTGGAAATGTAAAATGCAAGAAGGAACTTTTTACCATATGTGGTGGACATGCCCTCAAGCAAAGAAGTATTGGACTCAAATTCACAAACAGATTGAGTTGATTTTAAAGATTAAGATCCAAATGAAACCGGAAACATTTTTGTTGGGTATGTGGGAGGATCATGTAGGCGAAAAATTTCAAACTTTGTTTTTATATATGATAGCTGCGGCAAGAATTTTATATGCACAATATTGGAAGAATTCGGAGATACCTTCGCTGGAAGATTGGTGGCTGAAAGTTTTGGACTATGCTGAAATGGATAAACTTACAATTTTAATTAAGGAAAAGTCAGTTAACTTTTTCGTGAATAATTGGAAACCATTTATTGACTTTTTAAGAGAGAGAGAGAGGAATGATGTGATGATATGCGGATTTAATGAATAGAATGTGGGTGTTGTTTTGGCTTAGTTGGAAATTGTATGTAGAAAATAGTGAATAGTATGCTAGTAGGATGTATTGCTTCGCGCTTGCTATAACTTTATGAAATATGTATTGTTTTTATGTTTTAATATATCAATAAAATATAAATATAATAATTAAAAAAAAGAAAAAAGAAAAATGGCCTATAGGCTGGTCCTGGGCCGATTCCTTTACATCCCGCAACACCCACAAACAGAGAGAGAGAGAGAGAGAGAGAGAGAGAGAGAGAGAGAGAGAGAGAGAGAGAGAGAGAGAATCACTATGCATACCGTCCATTTGACTTTGCATGAAACTGACCCTTTGCTCAGTTTCTTGTGACAAATACACATGTTTAAATGCACATCTCCTGCATGCCTTGCATCAAACATAAACAGAAATAAAATATTGACCATGCAACAATGCTTATTGCTTAATTCAATCCCCTGCCAGCCCACAGCAAGCAACATTACTGACGGAGTGTGCACCGCATGCTAGGGGGCGGCAGTGGCGACAACCAGATGGCCCAGGAGAGATAACTAAAAGTATTTTTTTTAACTTCTGCATAGGTCGCCTAGCCTCCAATGGGTCTCCTCAGACCTATGCCAGCTACTGTATTTTGCTGGCGTAAGTCTGAGGAGCCTCAGGGGGCATACTGGGCCAGGAAAAGGGGGATAGGATCTGGGTGAGCGCTGCTTGGTCTCTGCCCCACTCCTCCCCCAAACCACCCCTGCCACCACCTTACCTGCTCTGGCAGGGTGTCCAAGAGCTGCTGGTGTGCACAGGGGTGGGGGAGGGATTTGTGCCAGCGACTTTGAAGCACACAGTGACAGTGCAACAAAGCCCCAAAAGAATGGATTGCGAGATTCGTCAGCATAAGCCCAGCATTGTATTAGACTTTAATATCTGAACAATTGCTAGTCCCGGTAAAAGCAGTGCAGATTTGGATGATTCTGCCCTCAACTCCTTTGGAACAAAACATCCTGGGAGGCAGGTGGAAACCTCAAATTCCATGTTTAGCAAAATTACGTGACTTCCCTAGCATGATGTATGGCAGTGCTACTGCTCTTGTTTCCACATGCTTGATAGGACTATCAAAAACACTTGCTATGACTACCAAGCATGTTTGCTGTGACCCAATTGATAGCAAATATGCTGTATAGATTTGTCAAGGTGTCATAAAGGGTCGGCCAGAGCAGCTTCCTTGCAATGCCATATGGTCTTGTTTACCTAGATTTTTATTCTCTGCAGTCTTGGCTGCTCTGGGGGAGTAACAATGCATCATGTTACCAAAAGAGCTGACTTTTGGGGACTTATTAAATTATATATTTCTTTCCTTAAAGGTAAATGCTGCAAGTGGGTATTAAAGGTACAGGGGGAGGTACATAGGCACCAGTTAAGGAAAAATAATGTTGATCCATAATAATCAAACGAGCATAAAATAGTCTTAAAATAAATATACCTAACCAAACAAAACTTTTGCAAATGCCATCTCCTGGTACAAAACACCAGGCCAAATCAGAAAAGTCTCCAATGCTTCTGAAAGGTGCCCACAATGACTTTGCACATGTCTACAGCTGTATTCTTGTATAAGTGATGGTTGGTGCCAAGCATACTGTACAAATTTATGTCTCCAAGATGCACTTCTGGCAATGCAACAAAAGATAATGTGCCACTGAAAAGAGAACTGCAATTCTCTTTTAGCAGAATGTTGTCTTTCAGCAGATTACTGGAAGTATGCCTTTTGGATCTGACTTTCCTACATGGGTGCAGAGCTTTTGGATCTGGTTTATTTCCAAACCATTCACCGATTCCCTGAACAGCCAGTAACACCAACAAAGGAACTCAGGCTGGCACAAGCAATGGGCTTATGACTTGCAGTGCCTGCTTGGTTGCAGACTGGGCTGTTTGTGGGGATAATGCTTGGAAGAGACACTGGCATTGCTGTGTTAAATGGCAAGCCTGTTTGCTCCATGGAGGAGCCGCACATGGAGCATCAATCTGGCTTTGCTTTGGAAATGGCCATCAATGCTTTGCTTTGCTGCTTGTGCCCCAAACATGTTTGGCACAGAGACAGTCCTTGACATGAGACCATTGTCTGGAAACAATGAACTCCACTGCTTCCACTGAGTCTTGTTCACTCAGTTGGCCTCAAAGAAGATAAATCCCTCAAGGAAGTTCTTCTGTCCTGTGGTAAAGGCCAAGAGCTGAACTTTATCTCAGACTGATGACCTAGGTACAGACCTGGGGGGTGATGTTTGAAACCCTTGCTGTTTTCTATCGGCACTATGGAGTCCTTGAGAAACTCTATTTGGGGATGTCAGTAGGGATTAATGGACGCCTATTCCATTATATTACATTTAAGCCCAGAGAAATACGACTGTAGGGTAAACCAACCCATGATGAATGATCTGTGTTGAGGTTTTCATTTTGAATTGAAAATGGTGGTGCTCTAATAAATTTATCATGGTTCAGTATATTATCGGGCAAGTGGGAATATTTTACTCCATACACAAAAAGATTCCGTCCTCCCTCAGGACTCATAAATTAAATCCCCTCTCAGTCTCTCAGGTAACAAAATAACATTAGGCCTCATAATAAATCAGCAGGGACTTTATAAGGAGGGGGAAAATTGCTACAAGGTGTTTTTACTTTAGAAAGTCAACCTGACGGTTGAAGCAATGCGCTTTATTCTGTTGACCTTCGTCTTTATTATTTCTGCCATTGTGCATTATTTTAATAGAAGTCCATTATAGGTTTACTTTCTTACTTTTCATTCACAATTTTTGAAGCTGTGTAAATGCTCAAGACCTAGTTCTGAGTTCTGGCGTGTCCCATAGCTAAATGTCAAAATTGCCAAGAGCAAACAAGAGCCCCTTCATTAAGTCATGCCATCTTTAATGTATTGTTAACTACAGTATGTGCCCATTATTGTGATCAAGAGAGGGTTTGCCGAGAAAGGACTTCTAGATTGCAAGAATCTCTGGAGGGTACAACACTTCATTGTATAGCTATGAAAGCTCTCTCAGTGGAGCTGAGGCTACCAAGGGTTAGGGGAGAAAGACAGGGTTGTTTCTCACTGTATGGGCTGGCAATAGGGGTGGGGAGAGGGTGGACTGGGTCCGGGAAGGGGGTGAGTGGCATCCGCCGAATCCAATCCCCCTTCCCAGACCCGATCCCCTGATCCAAGTCCATGCACCAACAATTTTGCTGATGCAGGTCCGAGTAAACCTGTCTGAGCCTCAGAGTTTTTACCCCCAGTACCTTCTACCTTCAACTGTGGCAAATTCTTAAAGAGATGGGGGTACCAGACCACCTTACCTGTCTCCTGAGAAACCTGTATGCGGGTCAAGAAGCAACAGTTCGGACCGGCCATGGAACAACTGACTGGTTCAAAATTGGGAAGGAAGTACGGCAAGGCTGTATATTGCCACCCTGCTTATTTAACTTATATGCAGAGTACATTATGAGAAATGCAGGGCTGAATGAATCGCAAGCAGGAATCAAGATTGCCGGGAGAAACATCAACAACCTCAGATATGCAGACAATACCACCCTAATGGCAGAAAGTGAAGAAGAACTAAAGAGCCTCTTGATGAGAGTGAAAGAGGAGATTGCAAAAGTTGGCTTGAAACTCAACATTAATAAAACCAAGATCATGGCATCTGGTCCCATCAATTCCTGGCAAATAGAAGGGGCAGAAATGGAAGCAGTAACAGATTTTACTTTTTTGGGTTCCAAGATCACTGCAGACGGAGACAGCAGCCATGAAATTAAAAGACGCTTACTCCTTGGAAGGAAAGCTATGGCAAATTTAGATAGCATAATAAAAAGCAGAGATATCACCATGCCAACAAAAGTTCGTATAGTCAGGGCGATGGTGTTCCCAGTAGCAATGTATGGTTGCGAGAGTTGGACCATAAGGAAGGCTGAGCACCGAAGAATAGATGCTTTCGAACTGTGGTGCTGGAGAAGACTCCTGAGAGTCCCTTGGACTGCTAGGAGATCAAATCAGTCAATCCTAAATGAAATCAACCCTGACTGTTCCCTGGAAGGACAGGTACTGAGGCTGAAGCTCAAATATTTTGGCCACCTAATGCGAAGAGAGGACTCTCTGGAGAAGACTCTGATGCTGGGAAAGATTGAAGGCAAAAGGAGAAGGGGAAGGCAAAGGATGAGATGGTTAGACAGCATCACCGATGCAACGAACATGAAAATGAGCGAACTCAGGAACATAGTGGAGGACAGGAAGGCCTGGCGGGATGTGGTTCATGGGATCACGAAGGGTTGGACACGACTTAACGACTGAACAACAACAACACCTTCTACAAACCGCCCCTGTTGCCACGTTACGTGCCCTGGCATGGGCTGGGTCCGTCAGGGGCAGGCACACAGCGCCGCCAGCCATTTGTGCTGGTGGCTCCGACATGCATGGCAGCAGTGCTCCATTTACGGTGTGCTCCATGTCCTGCTACGGCCTTTATGGTAGCAGGACATGAGTTCCGCTGTCGTAAAGGCCCCATAGGATTGGGCTGTAAGTGTGTCATCAATTTGATTGCACACAAGACACAGAAGATAGAGGGAATTTGAGGGCTAATGGTCAGATTGCCAAAGACTAAGTGTTCCTATCCATATCTGCTGGGATGAAGCTTGCATTGTTGTAGTGGGGCGGGCCCAGGTTGCCAAGACACAGCAACCCCCTGTGTGGGAGAAAGGCAGGAGAGGTTTGAAATGCTCTGTGTACGATTAGGGATACACGAGCACCTGCTGGGCTTGAGGATGACATGTGTGCCAAGGGAGAGTCCGCAAATCTCGCTACGGGGGGGGGGGGGGGGGCTAGCAGTAGAGGTGGCTTCAGGTGCTCCAGGTACCAGTGAAGCATCTTTTTCCAAATGGGAGGATTGTAATGGAACTACAGGTCTGCAAGAAAAAGAGACTGTGTCAGCCTTTCCCAGCAAGGAATCTTTTCAGCTAGATGATGGAGGATGACAGAGAGAATGGATTGTATCCAGAAATGTCTCACCTCTGTAGGAAGGAGCCCTTTCTTTTTCCTGCAGAAGAAGCCTTAGGATATAATGCCCTATATGTATGCTTATTATTTTATCTTAAAACCCAGTTATCTCCCTTAACACCTGTTGATGCTCTGTGACCTTGCTTCATTGGAATGCACATACTCTTAGAAATGCCATTTTTATGACATTATTGGTGGCACTATACTGGGATTTCTTTGTTCCCAAAGCTGCTCTGCTCGCTGCAGAAATGAGTCTTTTTTTCTGATTTGAGCAGAGTCAATGTGCTGGTATTATTTGGTTGTTGCATGACTGATAAATGGTTATAGATTTGAACAGTGCTCAAGGACAGAACACCAAGCAGTCAATTGACCATATATTCCTCTATAGCGCAAAAGTCTTCATTATTAATGTGCATGGAAAATTATGACTTAGCTGGTATATTTTGGGGGGAGGAGTAGGACAACCAGAGCATGAAAAATTAGGACAGAATTATCTTCATCAATGTTCTATGTACATTTCAGGAGAAATGCTTCTATTTACAAGCCCTGGTCTGTTGATTATAACTCTCGGCCTCAGCTCAATCCATGAGCTAGCTAAGCCGACGGATGTCGACATAAGCCGATTGAGTCATATTGAAGAGAACAGTACTTCATTGGCTTGAGTTAAAGGACTCCAGTTTGCCTGGTGCATGGAGAGAGCTACAGAAAGTTATTAACTGATGATGACGTTGGCTCAATTCACCTTCATTAATTAAGAAATTAATGGAAAAGAAAAATGTGAGGGGAATAATGAGGACACAGTCTTCAAACAAGGGCATCTATTCGCGGTGAAATGTGGAAACAAGTGAGAGTTGGCAGTCTCCTGCCTCAGTTATAATTTCTTTAGAAGTTTCGGCGGGTGGAGAATGAAGTGGCCAGCCTTCTAGCACAGAACGGTTGATGAGAGCACAAGATTCTAGTGGACCATCATCATTTTCTGGTACTAAATTGGAGGAGCACATAAGAACAGTCCTCCTGGATTAGGCCAAGGGTCCAGCTAGGCTACTATTAACCTATTGGTGAGCCAGATGGATCTGGGAACGTCATAAGCTTATCCAGCCCCACCCCTGTTGTTTGCCCCTAATATTTGGTGATAAGGTATACTGCCTGTGAAAACTGAGCTTCTGTTTCTCAATTCTTTACAACACACACAAACGTTAAGCTAGTTCCTTCTCTATCGCTACGTCTTGTGTTAATGAACTCCATAAGTTAATTATCTGTTGTGACTGATGGCTTGTGTACAGCTTGGTGGGCCACAAGCTGTGCCTGAGACACCGGGTTTGCCACATCCTCATTTGATCCAACCTGACCAAAACAGTTTGGCGAACTGGTGCAAACACACAGAGGCGAAACAAGGGTGGAGCAGAGGCAAGTAGTTCTGCAAGACTCCGTTACACTGGAGTCAGCGGCCCCTCCCCCTTGCTGTTGGAGCCATTCTGGCGGCAAAGGCAACACGCAGGACACTCCCCTGTCGCTGCTGGAATGGCTCCATCAGCAAGGGGGAGGGGCCGCTGACTCCAGTGTAACGGAGTCTTGCAGAACTACTTGCCTCTGCTCCAGTCTAGTTTTGCCAACACATTTATCACATGTGGGTGTTGGGATTGGAAAAGTCCACTTCCCTGTTTGGTCAGAGGTCTTTCCGCTAGAAGTAGAAGTTGGCATAGATCAACCACAGGTGAGTAGTTGACTTGCGGCAATTGGCTCCCCAATCGGCTTTCAACCAGTAAAGCATGCTATCTCCTTGCCTTGCCTTGCCTTGCCTTGCCTTGCCTCGCCTCTTTGGCTTCTGTTTCCCATAGACTACATTGGCCTTGCTCTCAGCTTCTAAAATATTTTGCTGTGATCATCCACTTTGGCAAATTGGGAAGAGGACAACCAAGCAAGTCCAGCATTCTGTTTCCTACAGTGATCCACCAGATACCTTGGGGAAGCCCACAAGCAAGACAGGAAGTGCACAGGCAAGACTTTCCACTGCTGCTGTCTCCCCAGCACCTGGTATGAGGAGGTATTCTGAACAAGGAGGTTGGTTGGCTACAAGCTGGGCCAATCTTCTGTCTGCAGATGGCCTCCAGTCCTGGAAGTTGCGGGTGTTTGCTTGGCCCCGCCTCTTGCTCCTGTCAACCTGCTCGCAATGGATTACACACAATCATTTAACACAGGGGTTCTCAACCTGTTGTGCGGGTACCCCTAGAGGTACACAGACCTCTTGCTGGGGGTACGCCAAGCCCTGCCCCTTATCTGCCCCATCAGCAGCTAATTTAAGTAACATGGATTTTAAGTTTTAATTATTTTCGGAGCCCTTCTGTCTTTCTAATTTTGGTTTTGGGCTTATTTTTGTACTTTGGAAAATGTACTTTGGTGGGGTGGGAGAGGGAGGAAGTGGGAAGTGTGACTTGGAGAAAAAAGAGATCCTTGCGCGCGTGTGTCTCTCACACACACACACACACACACACACACACAGAGTTAAATAAGATTTTTCACATTTAAAATTGTGTTAGTACTTTTTATTTAACGATTAATTACCTAATTAATTAATTGATTAATCCAATTAATTAGCAATTAACTAGCAGGGGGTACGTCAGAAAATTGGACTGTGATAGGGGGTACCCGGGCCTCCAAAGGTTGAGAACCCCTGATTTAACACATTTGTTATAGGCCGGGGCTCTGAGATTCTGGAGTTAAAGAAAAGTACAGGAGGGCAGGATCTCCTTCCCTGCACATTAACTTCTACCTTTCCATGAAATGTTGTCATCTTATCCAGGGCTGTGGGAGAAACATAGCCATGCATTCATTTGAGATTTTGAAGGAATCAATCAAAGCAGGACAATATTGTGCGTGTGGAAAAGGAATATTGGATTTGCATGTAACACTTAGCATTATAATTACTTTCTCTTTTCAGCGTGGCTTCTAAATGCATCTTTTGAGGAATTAGAGAGGAACGAAAAACCATAATGAGCGCTCAAGCAACGTGCCAGATGGAAAGAAGGGAGATCAAGCCTACAGCTGTCAGAACCAAAGTGGTATCCTCTGAAGTCTCCTGCGGCGGTTGTCTTTTTCTGAAGTGAAAGCTTTGCTGCTACAAAAGCAGGATGGGAAAGCGGAGAGTTAAAATGCTACCCTGGCAGAAACATGGAAAGAAAGCAAGTACAAAACGTTTAGCAGTGCAGACAAAGGAAGAGCATCTGATGGCATTTCTAAAAGGCAGTGAAGAAGTCCCCAAATCTTAATGGCTTTTAAAAATGAGAAATGGGGACTGAAATGGCAGTGAGTCATAGCCCTCAGCCCAAGTGATCTGGAGTACATGGATTTAACACATACAGTAGGGCCTCAAGACACAGGCCTGTGGAGTGGTGGGCTTCTATTCTGGGAGATTTCCCCCCCCCCCAACATGAAATCATATCATTAATTGAAGGAGGTCTGTTAACAGCTCCAAAATTGCTTTCAACAATCACCTGGAGATTGAGGCTGTCAGTCCTGGAGGGCTGGCAATCCTAGCAGAGGTGGGTGTAGCACTTGCACTTTCCCAGCAAGGTGGTGCACTCTTGATAGGTTGTGTACTCTTTGTTCTCCTCATGGTGCAAGACCTTCTCACTCCCCTTGTCAGTGGGTGGCTGGGCAAGGGCCACGGGGGGGGGGGAGTTATCCTTGTCACTTCCTGTTCTGGCCTCAGAGTTCTGGCAGCTGAAGGAGGGGAGGAGGTTGATACCCACTCAGTTCCTCTTCCTCCTCTTTTGGGTGGCTCTTCTGGACTACCCAGCCTTCCTTGCTTCAGGAGGCTGGCTAGAGCACTCAGTCTTCTGCCCCAATGGCGCAACATAATCTTGGGCTTTTAGAGCTTGTGCAACAGGTTCCGCAGGCAGGCACTGTTGCTTCCCTCCTCTCTTGCACAGCTTAAGCACCTCCATTGCCATGGCAACAGAATTGCTGATCAGATCAGCACTATGCTGCTTGTACTGACCCTGAGCAGCTTCCATCTTGGGCCTATTGGCAGCCACCAGAATGGCAGTAGAGCACCCAAACAGGAGGATCAAAGCCCTGACCTTGTGGGCGCTCCCAGACCGCAAGTCTCGTTTTCTATATATCTTCTACAATATAAAATGTTCCTAAGTTGTGTACCATAACTTAAAAACAGTATAAGAGTATTTAAAAACAACATAAGAGTATTTAAAAACAATGTATCACATACACAAAGTCTAAAAGCAATTGCCAAGAGAAAGAAAATGTCAGACTAAAACAAAATGCCATTCAATATCAGCAGCAGCTGGGCATGCCAATCCTACATAAAGATCGTAGGATCCAGTGCTCCGCTGCGGGCAGCCTGCATCAGGTAGCCCGTGGCGGAAAGTCTACTCGAGGAAGGGGACGAGCTCGAGTGTAACGGCGGCTGGGGCCGGTAGGCCTCCTCGGATTTTTGCCAGCTAATTTGCTGGCGGAAGTCAGAGGAGGTCGTGTAACGGCCCAGTTGCCCTGCGGAGCCCGGCGGGGACCAGGATATGGCGGATGCCATGTCCCTGCCCCTGCCCAGGGCAGCTAAGCCTATGGCCGCCCTCCCGGCTCCGCCATCCCTTCCCCCCGTCCGCCGACCCTCCCAGATGTCCGCCGGATCTACACTTACCTGGGTTCGGTGGTGGTCCGAGGGCTCCATCAGCGGAGCTGGGAAGGCCGGCCTTGTGCCGGCCTTCCCGGCTCTAAAGTAGTCATCAAATGTGCCTTATGGCATGTTTGCAACTATTCCGGGCAGCGGCCACTAGGTCCGCCACCCGTAACTTGCGCAGGATTGCGCAGTAAGTCACCTCAGAAGTGCTCCTGAGAAGCCAAGTCTCCACTGCTCACCAAAATATGAGCAAAGACAGAGCCAATGTGCCTTCAGAAGCACATAAAAAGTCACAGTGCCATAACTTAAAGCCCTGTCTTCTGTAGGCAAGGGAACACTATGCAGGGCCACAGGTGTTGAGGGATAAGGTGCTCCTTTAGATATCTTGGCCTCAGATCACTTAGACAGATGCCCTTAAAGGTTAGTCCCAGCACCTTGATTTGGACCCAGAGGCAAAATGGTGACCAAAGCAGTTGAAAGAATATCAGAGTTATATGCTCTAAAATTTAAAATTCTCATGGCCAGCAATAACCCTAGAAGTCTGCACATTTATGAGTTTAAAAGCCATGGCAACCCATGGCCATCCATCTGCTGGCAGCGCTTGGCTGCTCTTAACCTGATGAAATCCAATGCGATTTGGAAGAAACGTCGTTTTGATAATGTTTTAAGTGTTTTAAAGTTTTTTAACCTTTGTATTTTTTTACCTATAAACATTTTTTAAACTTTTTATTGGTTGACCATGGCTTTTAAACTTGTAAATGTGCAGACTTCTAGGCTTATATGCTTTATTCAGTGAGCCCCAGCAAAACTTCCTTTTGCTGGCGCACATCCAAGGGGCCAGTGTAAGGATGTCCAGGCCCAGGAAGGGGCGTTAAATATTGGCGGAATGCGTCACCAATATCCCAACCCCTGTCTCTGGCCTGGCCAGCCAATCACTCCCACCCCACGCCCTCCTGCTGCCAGGAGCAGGACTTACTTGTGTCAGGTGGCGCGGCCTTCCTCTGGTGGCGGAGTGAGCTGCAATGGCCTGCCTCGGCGCTGGCACTGCTTACTCCATGGGTGCCACACACATGCCTTATGAAACATTTACAACACCCTGCGCCAGCGGAGTGCTCACTCCACCGGTGCTGAACTACACTGGATTGCACCGTAAGTTATAGATACTGTAACATATTAAGTTATAAGAGATTCATATCTCCTATATGAACCTGTGTAAGTCTGTATCTGAATGAAACAACAGTTTCTCAATTGTCTTCTGAACCCCAGCAGTGAGGGGATCAAGGGAGCCCCCCCCCCCCGCTTAGAATGGAGTTCCACAATTTTGGTGCCATGACTGAAAAGGACCAGCTGCATGTAAACGCCCACAGCATTTCAGACAGTGGGGAGGGGGCATGGAGGATGGCTTGAAGTGCTGCCCTGAATGAACTGGTAGGTTCATATGAATGGGTCTCAAGGACTTTCTACTGTCATATTAACCTATGCCTCAGTCAATGACAGCATGCAGGGCAGAGCCTCCCCAGAAGACCTCAATGAATGGCTAGGTTTATATGACGGTAGAAAGTCCCTGAGACATTAATATGAACCTACCCATCCATTAAGATCTTCTGGGGAGGCTCTGCTCCACATGCTGTCATTGGCTGAGGCCCAATTGGTCAATACATGTGGCAGAGCCTTCTCTATGATGGCACTCAACTTTGGAACTCTTGAGTCTCAGGGGATTGTGATTGCCTTACTCTTCCAGTGGTCAGGAAAGCCCTAAAGACATTCCTATTCTGCCGGGCTTTCTGTGGGGGCTGAATGAAATTGCAGCTGCTGACTCTCTGATATTACTGCAGTTAGGGTTTTATCGTAGTCTTTTTAGACTGCTTTGTGTGCTGCTTTGTGACCTGGGGGTGAAAGGGAGGCAATACAGCAAAAACATAATGAAGTCACTGCAACAATAGGTCTAGTCGCTGCCCTTGTTACCAGTACGGCTTTAAAATTCACAGCTGATCACAACCTGCCGCCCTTACACATTCGATGCAGCAGAGCAGACAGAACCATTGAGAGAGGTGACCAGCTCGCCCTGTCACCTTCTTGCCCCTGATCTTCCAGCAAGGAGGAACTCCAGGCCAGTCTCTTCTGTCTTCCCAATTGACCAAGCTGGGCATCACCAGTAGGAGAGTTGAGGAAGCAAGAATGGGGAGAGTGGGAGATGACAACTCAGCAAGAAAAAACCGGCAAAAGAGACATTTTGTATCAAAACTTTATTTATTAAACAAAAAAAATGCACCATTGGAATAACATTTCTATAAAAATGAATATGAGACTGTTCTACAGTACATTACAAAATCCCCCTTTTTTTCCTCATGTAGTAGTATACAAGATTGTGTGTAGAAACAGTCATTTATTTTCAAACCCTAAGCAAGTTCCCTTCCTTGTAGAAGAAGATTTACACTTAAATATTGCAGTCACTAGTCTAATTTGGTTAACAATGCTAGAGTCCAACAATTCAAAGAAAATCTTTGTCGGCTCAAAACGCCTAATTTTAGGCTTTTTGTAACAACAAGATTCACTTTTTTTTCCTAAGGCTAGTTATAGCTGCAGTGTAACTCACTTCTGTTTGATAAATGCCTCCCGTGTAGGTTAATGCCTTGTCTGGGTTCTCTCTCAATGTCTCAAAAGACATTGGAGGGATAGCTTTTTAATAAGTGAGGGCCTAATCCTGCAAGACACATGAGGACACAATCCACCAAAATGCTTCCCCTGCATAAAGCTGTGGCAAAGAGCAATGCTGCTAAGTGCATTAAAACACTGTCATTGACTGAGAGAATTTCTGTCAAGGATGCGTCTGAAATGCTTCTCATTCAAATACTTTGACTTTGGAATTCTGAATTTCTTGGTTTTGTTTCTGAAGTGGAACTGACACATTTTGAATTCTCCTCTGTTCCATTTCTACTTACAAATTATGTACAGAGCACTGTGCATGCACAATTTGCCACAGTGTTCAGTTCCTTTGTTTTTTTCCTCCCTCTGCATCCCCAAGGGATATGGTATGTGTTGATAAAACACTAAAAATAAAAAGTAAAACTGATGGAATCGTATGTATGAGATGCCATCAAGATTGCTTTTGTGCAGTGTTTTATGGATGTGCATATGCACTTGTGTACACTGAGAAAACAGCACAAAAAGCTGACGCGATGTGACTCTACCTATGATTGCATCAAACTTCTGCTGTCTGCCGTTTTGCCAACGTGCAGGCGTGCATGTGTGTGTCAGTAAAACCTGACACAAGAGCACATCTTGATGCAATAATATTATAATCACTTCGAGATTGCGTGTTTTTTGCAGTGTTTTATTAATGTACACGTACACATTGATGGCAGGAGGGAAGATGCAAGTGAATTGAAGCAACTGAAAGCTACGACAAACAGTGTATGCTCCAATTCCATGATGGAATTTTAGAAATTCTCCTAGTGTGAAACCAGTATTCAGAAGTGGAATTCAGGGCAGAGTGAATGTGAGAAACATTGAAGGAATGGAATGAGAAAAATCTTCTTATATCATGTGAGTTCAATCCACTAGGAGGTTCCTCTGCACACATCTAATGTACATGAGAGAAATGCACAACAGCACCGTGCAAGTCCCTTTTGTCCGTCTCAGTGGAGCTTGGGAACAAAAACTTCACAGTGAAATGTACCACTCTGTGTTTAATTTATACCATCCAGCCCTACCCTGCACAAGAATTTTATACTAAATACAATGCACGTGATTAAGGCAGACAATTGGATGTGATGACAAAAAACAAAACAAAAACAGAAACCAAACAAAAGCAACAAAGCTTCAGAATTAAGCCTCACAATCCTCTTTCATAATTATCAGAGGCTCTGGAAAACAACTCAAAAACTATTTCCCAAATTATACAACCATAAAAGCCAAATTCTGAGACTGCAAAGCTAAAATATGCAATTGGAATAAATTATGCGCATTGAGTAACACTCTGCACATTGTTAGTGATGTGAGTGTTATCAAATTATTCATAAATTATTCATAATTGTGCTCCCTCCCCCCCAACATTTGAGGGTTGATTCACACAGGATGGTTTTTGGGTGTGCACTGAATATATTTTTACTGTACATCTAAACATATGTGTGAATAAGACCAGGATGCATATCACGGAAGTATGCTCAGAGAGAAAGAGAGCGATTTGGCTCCAGCTCCTTGTTGAATGTACACTTGGCCATATACATGGCCAAGTTTGTTGCCATGCGTAGAAAGGGTCTGAATCTCTCTGTGTTGAGAGTCTCATGTTAGGAGCTGGAAGGAAGGGAGGAGAAAAGTGGGCAGAGAGAAGGAGACTAACAGGTCAATCCTAACTAACTCCCTGTGCGGCGATGCAGCAGCACCAACACGGCTACCGCTGTATCTCGTGGGGGAGTTATGGCTTCTGGAGGCCTCCTCAGGGCAAGCCTCAGTAGCCACCATGGACTGCGCCTGCTGTATAGTGTTGATTTGTGCAGCTGGATCAGGCCCGGGAAGGGGGGTTAGGATTCGGCTGGCGCTGCTGCCACTGAACCCGCCCCCTCCTGGGCATGATCTGCCATCCTCCCCGCCCCATCTCCTCCCCATTCCACCCTCCCCGCCCCATCTCCTCTCCATTCCACCCTCCCCAACCCCATTCCACCCCCTGTGCAGCCTTACCTGTTTCGGCAGGCATCCCCGGTCCGTCTTCACACGGACCTGGCCACTCGCTGCTTGTGGTGGCAACCAGGCTACACACACACTGGCTTTATAGTCATCTTTGCGACTGCCATGAAGCACATTATGTCTGTGGAATGTGCATTCCGCTGGCATAATGGTTTGATACGATTGGGCTGTCAGTCTATAGGAAGTTGCTGATAGTTTTGCTAAAAATAAATAAATCCCACTCCTGGGTAATTTCTCTCTCACTTTATTTCAATGAGCACAATCCAGAGATAGCCAGGCACAGGTGTATTGCCTCAGTGAGAAGCAGGCTTCTGGCTTTGGTTGCTTGCATATAGCCCCAGCTCTTTACTTGGGTTTTTCAGCTCAGCGAATTGCATGCAGCATAGTATGTATTTCTTCCTATTGGATATGGTGAATAAATACCACTTAACTAGCTGCTAAGTATGGGACAGCTGCTCCTTGGGTTTATTTAACTATAATCCAAGTCAATAAGTACTGTGAAAAAACCTGTGTGTGTGTGTGTGTGTGTGTGTGTGTGTGTGTGTGTGTGTGTGTGTGAGCATGCATGCGAGCGTGCATGTGTGCGCGCTCCTAGAAAGAGGGTCCCAACTTTACTTTAGGACATTTTTTAAAAAAACATGGCCCGATTTAGTCAAATGAAAAGACTTTGAAAACGCATTGATTGCAATTGGAGTTAAGCACCTGAGTCAACATAGCCAGTGGAAATCAGTGGACCTTCAAAGTGCTTATCTTCAGTTGGCTAATGCCCAAACATTTTTTTCCGTATCCATTTATTTGAAACCAAGTCGCTAGCTTGGCTGTAGTTATCGACGTGATTCTGTCAGGCTCCACTAAGAACACTACCTAATAAGGACTGCCACTTTTTCCAGAAAAGGCTACCGCACAATGGAGTTGGGCGTCCCATATAAGGGGGCGTGTAAAGATCAACCCAGAACAACGTGAGACACACTGCAGCTTTAACATCCTGCTCTAGGTCTCCCACCAAACATCCCTTCTTTTTTAATCATAAATTATCCCAAAGAAAGCACTCTAAATAATAAATTAAATATTACTTATGAAAAGTACCCCTTTCCCGCCCTCCCCTCCCCCACCCCAAACATGATGACAATTCACAAAGGTGGGAATTGCCCGGACTATTGTACAATCGTAAAAACGTCATTGTTCCTTCTAGCTACTGGCATTGCTTCGTCGCTCGCCGTCCAAAGACAGTTACAGCATAACAGGGAGAGAAGGTTGGCCTGGATGACTTGATGGCATATTCATATACCACGTTGATATTACTGGTCTCAAGGGGAGAAGAAGAAGGAACCACTGAAAAACTGGCATGTGCCTGCTCATCATATGGCTAACAAGAAAGATGCATCGCCTCAGAACATGGCCTCCTGCTTGACATCAGACACATTTAGTTGGATGTGGTCAGCAGTGGAGCCATTTCAGAGCTTAGTCTTCCTTGCTCACATCTTCAAGATTGAAAGAAGGAAGAGAGGGGAACATGTCGAACAGACACATCTTAAGGGGTTGCGTGGCTTGATCATGAAGACCGTACATGGGATGGTCCAGACCAGTGCAAACGTCTTTATGACCTGTTACACAATGGATACTTGTCAGACGGACTTTGCTCCCTTCCCTACTCACAAATTAAGACGCAAGTCACACTTAAAGCAGCACTCAGCACCAGCAGAGAAAGCTGTGGTTTCAACAAACATTCAGCCGCAATACAGCATTTTCAGCAGAACAGAAAATAGTGTCTCATTTTCCCCTTGATTCTATTGGAATGTTTATAACTTGAAATATTTTTTTCCTTTCTATAATAATTTTTTTTTTGGGGGGGAATAGAATTGGACAGTCAGTTTGGGAAATGTTTGTAGAAAGATGGCAAACTGAATAAAGACAATGTGATGCAAACTGAATAAAGACAATGTGATGCTCAAAAAGGCAATATGGGTATTAATGACTGAAGCACTGTATGAAAGATGGCAGGAGCAATACCATGTTACAGAGCAATACCCAGGCTACAGCGTGCGTATTTAGCTGCTCTGTGTTACACAAAGGATGTGATACATGGGAAAGGAAAGAAGAAAGTTTCATGGGAACAAAATGTGAGCACTCTATGACCCTGATACTAAATACATAGGCAAGGATTCAGATCCAACAACTGCAAGAGCTTCCCAATCTCTTCTTTGAGGAATTGGAATGCACATTTCAGTGAGTTATACTCACTACCTGCAACTCAGAGTTCTGAGCAGGACAGGAGTAACTTGTGGGTTGGGGCCATGCGGAGGAATGGCTAGACAACTATATGTGAGACAGCTACTGACTGCCTCTTCTGAGTAATAGCTGACATACTCCATTTGTCTTGAGTACAAATTAAGCATGTCTTGGCCTATTCTGAGCTAAGGCCCTGTTGATGTGGCCTGGAATCCCCCATCCCCTCCATGTCCCCTTCCGACCATTTTTCCTCTTCCATAAAACTTATCTGGCAACAAAGAAGCCTCACAATGCAAAGGCCTTGTTGTGAGAGCTTCAATGTGTGGACAGTTTCTAGCCATAATGATCCACAAGGAATGCAATTCCCTCAATATCCTACAAGAATCCTTAGGAACTACATGTCCCATGGATCCTTCTGGCCACGATGTTGTTGTAAGCATGCACAGGATTGCCCCAGGTGCAAGGATCCAATCAAACTGTAGCAGTCATGAATCCTGCTACCCCTGTTAGAACCCTACATCTTGCATGGATCCTTGCACCTGGGATATTGCCCTGCCAGTACTGAAGTCCCACAGTGAGGCCTTCCTGTCCCAGCTCCCTGGTAGTGGAAAACATCAGTGTGGGCTGGTATTGGGCTGAGCTCATAATGAACTGAGTCTGAACTACAGAAAAGTGTGGGGCTCCGTTCAAAATGGGCTTCAGGTTTGCGAGCTAGGAAACATTGTTTTTGACCCCACTTCATTCTGAACTTCAGCACTATTGTTACACAAGTCTCTGCTAATTTTGCCGCACAAAGTTAATATAATTACTCTTCAAGGAACAAAGCCTTCGAGAATTCAATGCATTCCCACATTTAACAGTATGATGTGTGAATGTTCTCAGTGGTGATGTGCAGACGCTATGGAGTCACAGTGGATAATCATGTCACTTGTGTTTGTTTTCTATGATCAGAGATAGCTAAATTGCTTATCTGTGATCAGTATTCTTCAAATGGTCATCTGGATAGTCCCTCAAATGCCTGTACACCTGACATCATAGAGCATTTGGAACTTTCTAGAGCTTGAGGCGGAGGGTGGGTGGGTTGCAGGATTGTCCTTGTACATATGCCCTGAAGGATACATGAGCACCTTCCTACTTAGTTCTTTCTGCCCAGCCACATTAATACCAATGATATCAGAGATAGCAGCTGGGAAAGAGGGAAAATTATGTGATTGCGCCGATGGCCAGTCAAAGAAAACCAGTTACAAGTAAATGACCTGTCTGTTTTCTTTGGGATTTCTATGCAGTCTCACAAATGGGTGACTTGTAAGCTTGCACACTTGGAGATGTCAGTCATAGACTTTGTAGTATGCTCTACCAAATGTGGCATCAATGGTCTTGAACTGATAGCGAGTGCTTGAACATAGATGGAAAAATCCACATAGCAGACCTGCGCAGGTCAGGTCAGGAACATTCCCAAAGTTGGCTGTCCCTGTTGTTTGCTTTTGTCTGTTGTAACTAGACCAATTCTATCCTTCCATAGGAAAGGATTGGAAGGACGCCAGTGCCCAATGCGCTGCAGCTAGTTCAAAGGAACTGATATTTACCATCCATTATCAAGTAGTCCATCTAATCACTGATGTCATTGTCCTGACAATGAGCACCTCAGTCCTGCAGGAGTGCATTGGCTGTAATAATGATATGACAGACTGGAAGCTCAGAATATATTTCTTGAAGAAGGGTCGATTCAATATTCGCAATTGTAGCAAGTCAAGGATGTTTGAAGTAACATGTAGCTGTTTGGATTATGGGTCCCATTATGGTCAGAACCCATTGCTGCAATGGCCTCGTATGGATACGAGCATATATGATCATATGAAGTTGTCTTGTACAGTCCATCTAGGTCAATATTGTTTACATTGACTACAGCTCCTTCATTGGCATACTCAATCATGAAGTTGGTAGAAGCCGTGAGGATGAGGAAGTGTTGGATCTGAATAGCCCTTTGTGCTGGATGCAGACCAAAGGAGCATGCAAAAGCAATGATCATGGATCTATTGTAAAGGCACAGTTGTGAAGCATATCTAGGAGGAATTCAATGAATAGACCTCTTCGTGTGAATTACAAAACGTATTGGAGCATATCGGTGCATAGACAAGAGCAGTCCAAGGTGAAAGGTGAAATGAAGACCTTTCCGTACAATGCAGAATGAAATGCCTAGAAGGAGTCATTTAAAAATATATGCACATATTGAAAGACTCTTTCAGTGAGGACAATCAGTTCTGACTGTATTACAGTTTCTGAAAAATCTCATTACCATGGAGAATCCAAAAAGAAGTACCAGATCCTGGAAGTGTTTGACCTCAAATCAATGTTGTTCATGGCTATGTGGAAATAAGCCTCATTGAGTTATGTGGCAATGGACCACGTGGAGTTGTTGAGGAATGAAAGAATATCTGTGAGAGAGATTGTTCAAAACTTTTTGGAGCAGCTAAATGTCTTGAAGCCCTGGAAATAAGATGGGCCCAGGCATCGCTCTCCAAGAAAGTGAAGCAATGGGAGTAGAACCTGTGTTGACGCTGATGGACAGAAACATGTCCAAGAACAGTCTTTTTCCAAAAGAGAAAATGCTTCCTGAAGCAATACTGAAGTAGAACAGGTGCACTGGTAAGAGGTGGAAGAACATAAGAACTTAAGAAGAGCCCTGCTGGATCAGGCCAAAGGCCCATCTAGTCCAGCTTCCGGTATCACACAGTGGCCCCACCAGATGCCTCAGGGAGCACAAGACAACAAGATATTTGTATCCTGTCGTCACTCCCTTGCACCTGGCACAAAGAAAACCTACTCCTACAACCAGGAGGTTGCTTATCCCTATCATGGCTTGTAAGCTGTGATGGACGTTTCCTCCATAAATCTGTCCAATCCCCTTTTAAAGGCATCCAGGCCAGGTGCCATCACCACCTCCTGTGGCAAGGAGTTCCATAAACCAATTACATGAAGTGGATGGCATAGCCTCATCTGACAATGGTGAGCACCCAACTGTCAACTGATGGCCTCCAACCTTGACTGGACACACACAGAGCATTTGTGTAGTGCTTTCTGAGTGTGCAACGCACTTCACATGTATTACCTTGATGTAGTCATTACAACAACCATGTATTACTGCAGCTGGGGAACTGAGGCTGAGAGGGAGTGACTTGCATCCGTTTGTCTCTGAATGCTACTATAGGCTGTCTTAGGATGAAAACTCAAAATCAGTGCCTAGAGGACCCGGAGTTCCTACAAGCTGAAATCAGGGATTTGCCTTTTCGATTCTGATACTTCCTATGGCAGAATATGATTTCCTAGGTACTTTTTAAGTATATGCTAACCTCAAGGGCTTTTAGGGTCTATGCCATGGTTTCTCTTGGACAGAACGAGAGGCAGGAGGGGCAACGGCTGGAAACCAGAAGCAACCTCCTGGTTTTAGAAGTAGGTTTTCTCTGTGCCAGGTGTAAGGGGGTGACAACAGGAAACAGGTGATCTTGTTGGCTGTGTGCTCCCTGAGGCATCTGGTGGGGCCACTGTGTGATACAGGAAGCAGGACTAGATGGGCCTTTGGCCTGATCCAGCAAGGCTCTTCTTATGTAAATCAGTGAACAATGGAACAAAGGTCTTCCAGAAGCATTCACGTGCACCATCAATTTGGGCAATGAATGATGCCTCCTCATTGAAAGACAAATCCTTGATACAGACCCAGCCTTCAGGCAGCACTGTGATGGACTGCAACCAAGCTTGCCTACGGAGGACTCTAGAAGGAGCTGTCGTTTTAGAATCACAGGTTGTTCCATTCGTCATGGTGTTCACCTTCAGTTTCACCAGGTGCAACACTTCTGCTTGGAATAGTTCAGTGAGACTTCACTTTTCTTATCCTCTGGAAGTACATCAAAGAAGGGAGAAACCTTTTCCTTTACTAAGTACTGGCAATGCACCATGCAGGTTTGGTAGCTTGAGCTTTGAATCTACTTAGGACAGAATGTTTGGCCTGCAGCAACATCCAGCTTTCTATGCTCTCAATCAGGCAGAAGCATCATTCGGGGGGGGGGGGGGGGCTGGTGCCCTGGGCCCCAGGCACCGAGTGGGCGCAGCTTCAGGGGGCCGCAATTTCACGGGTTGCTTACGTGTTTTGCCTCGGTCCTTCGCAGCCAACACGGCTGCGTTTTGGCCCACCCGCCCGGTCTCCGTTTGGCTCCCAAAAGGAAGCCAAACGGCAGGGGGAGCGTGATTGGAGTCGCGCGCTGACATCAGGCCCCGTGTCACATGGGTGGCATCGCGTCGTCGGCCCCCCCACGTGGGGTGGAGTTCCGTCACTGCAATCAGGTAGGGCCAACTGTGTGATTGCTTATTTCTCTGTGACCATTCAGAAGCTCACTTCTCAGAGGCTGCGGTGTCTTTTACTCTGGAGTCAGAGTTCTGAGAAGTTCAGCCATGCTCTGAAATAAGAAGGCCTCCTTTGAAAGTGCCATTAATGAAGATGGCAGTAGACAGAGGGGTTGGAGGTATCTGCAGAGCAGGATCAGTGGGCATTTTATTCGATGCCAATAGTCAAAGAGCATATATATTGCCAGAAGCGATGGTATGTATCAAGGACAGTTGCTGAGTGGAAGGCCCTGCAGAAGGAGGTGATTGTAGTTGACCATTGCTGTAGGCTCTGGAGGAGCGACAAGAGTGAAACAAACAGGCAGCAGTAATGATGAACCTTGTGACTGGTATGCAATTCACTAGGGATCAGATTTCTCTGTGAGGGGTGGGAGGCACCAAAGGAACTGAAGAATAGCAACCCTGTTCTCCGTGTAAGAATCATTATCCTCCCAAAGGCTGGGGGGAGGCTCCCCCCAGAATGCAGAGTGAGACAGTGGTATAAAAGGCCATTGATGGCCCCATCTGTCAGGTGATCTGAAGCACTAAATACAATTCCAGACAACACATTGCCAGTCATCTTGGTGAGGAGTGTGCGGTGGAAGAGGAAAAGTGAAAACAATGAGTACCTCAAAGGTGCAGTAAATAGTCCTGCTATTGAGCCCACTAACGTTCCAGTTGCTGAGTCTTTTGAAGGCACCAATTAAACACCAAAGTATTCTGTACTTCAATCCAGAAGACCTTTTTGTCAGTGCCCTTGAAGGGTCTTGAAATGCATTAAGCTCAATACAATACATTTTCAGTGCACCTTCAAGCCCCCCTCTCTCCTTATTTCTGCATTGTCACCCGCACTCCAATAACCTTATTGTGAAATGGATGAGGTTGGGTTGAGATGTGAATGAAGTGGATGTATCCTCAATCTCTCCCACAGATATTAAACTAAGGATGTGGATCCAAGGTGGTCCTGATTGGTGGAGACAACACCAGAGGCAAAAATCTCCAGAGGACACTGGGTTGAATGAAGTCCCATGACACTGTAAACGTGGGAACAGTTGTAAGAATCATAACAGATAGGCATCAGGATCCCTGGATCTGACTAGACACTGACTGGAAATGCTGGATGGCTGTAGGCCCCTTCACTGGCTTTCGTCTTTTTCTACCTTATAGACACTCCAGGGATCGCAGACAGTCTGAATCCAACCCCTAGACTGCCATTTGCACTGCTTTAAGACCAATTTGGGAGAACGTATTCTGCTCAACCACTATTTTGATGAGGATATACTGAACCTTCAGAAGCCTCTTCTGGGCACTGGGTTGGGAATTGATGAGGTCAACGTTGTTGGAGCTGAAGCTGTTCCACCTGCCTCTACAGATGGATCCCCTCATTCACCTGCCAAAGCCATACCTGAGGAAGTAGGCCATTAAGGTCCCTTCTCAAGGCAGGGCTAGAACCCAGAAGAGTGATTTCTGTATGCTTGTTTAGTGCATTTTTGGCAATAGGTATGGTAGCTGTCAACATTGTGTTGTTTTCAAGGCAGATCATGCAACAGTCTTGGTCACCTGCAGTATGGACACTCCCCCCCCCCACTCCCCACCCCAAGCAGAGTGGCATTTATTTTAGTTATTCATTTTGCAAATAACCTGCAGCTCTGGGATAGGTGCACAGATTCCTGAATAACCAAAAGTAACCAGTGGAAAATAAAAGTGAATTTTAAACAGGCTACCTAAAACAACAGGACAGAAGACTCTAGCTACAGTAAAAGAAAGAAGATGAGGAAAGAAAGATGGGTCTCTGTGAGGAGACTGATGGGAAAAATCTCAGTGATGCTACTTCGGCAGTGGGCAGAAGAGGCCGGCAAGTAGAGGCCCACAGTTCACCTTCAGGGCATGCACAGACAGACAGACAGATCCTATCATCTAATCAATGGGAGGGACAGAGGCAGCTCTTCCCTGACTAGAGCTCTAGAAGCCTGGAAGATGTTCTACACATTCACAGAACCCAGTTGTAGGACTACACTGAAACCACAAAGAAGAACTAAGAGCATTTCATTTGTAACATTCTTGCACACAACTAATTCTTTTTCAGTTGTTGGTTGATATCCAAGTTTTCTTCAGGGAAAGGAACTAAGAAACCTGACTTTTTTTTATAAAGCTCCTCCAAATGCAGAGTGTTTTTGTGCTCTGCTGGTTGGGAAAGCGATGTTGCCATTCTTGCTTTTGTTGAAGCAAGACATTGAGTTATGAAGCAGAACTACAACTAGATACAGTTGGGTGCTATTCCAAATTGGCCAGAACATTAAAAATGCAACTTCTCATATCAAATAAGCCTTCCTAGTTATTAGGAAACATTGCATTAAAATCCTAAGCTAAATTGAATAAACAGTATTGGGGGGGGGGGGTTCGCTTTCACAAATATGCTAGAATTTCTAATGAGGCATTTGAATACTCTTTTCTGTCTCTGATCTCCTAACCCATGTGAGATTGTATTTTTTTAAAGTATTCCGAATTATTACTTTTGATACTGTGCCATTTTACTCCAAATATTTTATTCAGGAATTCACATATAATTACCTTCCTAATAAAAAGAGCTATTAGGATGTAAAGATCCTCTCTCTCTTCCATGCTCTTTTAAAATTATGACCTACTCAAGCTTGAAATCAAAGGCAGAGCTGAATGTAATAACTCAGCCGAAAACTTCTCACTGGGTTTTTGCAGCTTCGTAACTGATAAATATGCAAATTTAGTTCCCTTTTGGTGCTTTGCCTGTAAAAAACAGGGATTAATTCTGAATGAATGCGGCAACTTCAGCAACAGGAAGCGTGTGTACAACAGTTTGTTCATGTCACCAGTTATGGATGTCAGTAAACACTGCAACAAAAAGCTGGAATGGGATGGCAGGGAAGTAAGACTAAAAAAGGAAGGCCTTTTGTAGCAGTCTTCATATTGACTCCACCTCATGGATAAAAACCAAAAATGGTCTCCACCATCTACATCAGGACACTGACTGTGAACCTAACTAAGCTTTCTGACACCTCGTTTGTAAACATTTGTACTGGGTGTGACGCCCTGTGACCCTGTTCTACACGAGCACAGCAAGTACTGTACTGTATTCAGATTCAGCTACTGGTTCTCCTTATCGACACATTGCCTGCACCTAGAACTTGGCCTAGAACCTAATTGACACATTCCCTGCACCTAGACACATTGCCTGCACCTAGAACAAAAGTCAACTTTTCTAGAGAATTGGAGTGCACTTGCCGATGATAAAGCTCAGCGCCTCCCATAAGTGAAAAAGTCACCCTCCTCCTTAGTGGCTGCATCTCGGTGCTGATGAAAGCAGAGAAAGGGCAAGAGTGGCCGTTCTTTCCCAGCGCTTTGCTCCTGGAAGTGGCCCAGCATGGCGTTACGCCTTGCATCTTCATAAGTGCTTCTGTTACTAGCTTATAAACAAAATGGTTGCATATAAGAGCCAGTTTCAGATGTATACAGAGATGGTTCGGATACCACTGCTGCAGATTAACTTCTTCTGTTCACATCCTCTATTCAGCCAGACACTGAACTCTGGGAAGATTTGCAAACGCTTGCTAAAAGTGGGTGGGTTGTATTCATAAATGGCTCCACCACTTGTGCAAGGTGAGTGCTTGTAACAGTAATGAAAAATGGGTTATTATGGTCATTTGTCTTCATGTTTTGTGCTGTTGAGAATACTTCCAACCCTTTGGTGCTATGTGGTGATGGTTTTGCAATGAAATGATGAAAAAACAAAAGGAGTGACATATTATGTCATGACTTCGCAGTGGTCAGTGTTGTATGATCTACACAAAAACCTACACACCTCTCTAGCAAGTTAACAGTATGTTCTTCAGTCTGCTTCACATATTATCCTTGTGGTGCAATTGTGGTTGGGAACCTGAGCCACTAAGGGCGCTTCTTGTCTAAAGCGGCACTCCTGAGGTTTGGGCCAACTTTAACAATGCCAGACTTAAAATGGACCTGGCTAAAGCTGGACATTAAGGGCAAGGAGGCACCACCTTCCCCAAGCAGCTGATCACATGACTTCGGGATATTGCAAAGTCTTGAAAATGTTGCTACCTCTCTTGAAAGCATTTTGGCTTCCCTTGAAAGTCCTGATAGTTTGCCTGAGGAGGAAACTCTTGTTTTGTTTTAAATTTTGCTTTAGGAAAAAAAAAACACCTAGAGAAACTAATAATGACCAGTTCCATCTCATATTAGTTTAGGTTTTTTTCCCCAAACGTTCTCAGAAAAAACTCTCAGGAAAATTGTTTTTTCTTTTCCTCATCATTTTCAGAATCTGTAATGTTTGTGCACCTGGGGGAGCTCCCCATCAGCTCTCTCTGCTGGACTCCCTTTTCCAAAAGTTCAACTGTGAAAAGGGGGGCTAGGGGCTAGGAGGAGGGTTGGCACGGAGGGCTTGTAGCAGCAGTGCACTTGTGCAGAGGGCTTGTGCAGAGCACCTATTAGAGAGTTGAGGGAGACTGGCAACTTCATTTCCTGGGTTCCCTGGGACCAGACCTTAAAAACAAGTCTCCAGCTACTGTCACAAGCCTTCCTCACTGCCTCTCCATCTTTGCAAAGGTAGCTTTTGGAAAGAGGAGACTATTTGGATGGATGGATGGCCACAGGAAGCACAGGCACCAGCGTGAATTCATCACATGCCAGGAGGAAACCAGCAGAGTGGTGGTTCAGCTTGTAATGAGGTTGGGGTGTGCATGATGTCTTGAATTTTCTTTTACAAGCCCCTTCATGATGGATCACTACTGAGTAAGGGGTACCTGGAACCACCAGAGACTTTTGCTAGTCTCTTCAGTAACTACATTTGGCTGCCCTCACAAGTCCTCAGAAATGTTGCCTGAAGAGGAACCCTACAAAGGAGCAGGGTGACCAGATAAAATGTAGGACACGGTGCCCATACCTTTAACCACTGTAAAGAAGACGGAATTTGGGCAGGTGCAGCTCATCATGGAAGGGTGCAAAAAGCTGCACCTGCCCAAATTCCCTCTTCTTTACAATGGTTAAAAGTATGGGCACCGTGTCCTACATTTTATCTGGTCACCCTGCAAAGGAGGCTCCTCACGAGGAGAAGCACCAATGCGGCTCAGGTTGCCAGATGCAGGATAATGTATGGAGCAGACCTTCATTTGACCCCCCACCCCCCGTGCGCTACAAATATCAGCAGAATAAAATCAACCACCAAGAGGTCCTGGCGACTGTTCTGCTCTGGTGACACCTTGTTTCTTGCTTCCGAGGCTTCCTCTTTCATCTCTGCTTCAGACTCTTGCTTGGTCAACAGGGATGCACTCTGCTCTACTCAGGACTTCGAGGGCCTTGAGGATGCACATTGTTCAGCTTGATGGCAGACGTGGAGGTTGAGTGTAGGTATGAAACGCTGGTATGCTGCAATGTTCCCGGGTAACTCTGTCCTTCGGCTCGTCTGTAGCTTTCAGAAGGCTGAGCCTGTGATGGCGTTGAGCTGCTTCATCAGCCCCTCCAAACTAGCCATTTGTTCACTCAGATCGTCCTGTTCATACACCTGTGGAGAAAGGAAGCCACTCATGGATCTTATTTCTTTGAACTTGTGCCACATTCTGACCCAAAGGATCAGACCAAGGTGGATAATAATAACATGCTCCCAATAAACAAAAGGCGCATTTAGAATAGGGAAAATTTCCCCCTATGGGAAAGTAAATCCTGCAGAAGAGATGCTGCTTACAATGCTATGCATGCTTGACATTAAGCCTGCAATCCTATCCACACTTACTTGGGAGTAAATGCAATTGAACTCAGTGCAACTTACTTCTAAGTAACGACGCACTGTTTCCTGCTGTGCAATAGCTCTTCCTGCAGAAACAAACTAGGCATTAAATGGCTGCCCATGTGTAGAACATTCCCTTCTGATAACTGCGTCACCTGGGGCGCTCTTAAATCTTCAGTAGAGGGACCTTCCCAAAGATAGGAACATAAGTGGTGTGTGGAGGAGAAAGACTCTTGGTGAGTAAAGGGAAAGGAAAGGGTGGGTGGGTGGACTGCAAATCTCCTCTCCCCACCCATTTGGTGTTCTGTAGGCATTGAGTGGGTGGAGAGAAGCAACATGGAACAACAGCAGCTTTTGTTCCTTTTCTTGCCCCCTTCTCCCTCCACCAGCACCTTTCTGCCCCCCTGCTTGCTCTCCCCCTCGTTCCTGTGGGGACATGCAATGCAAAGGGGTGGCATTTTGGGGAGGATTCAGAAGCCTGTCAACTGGGGTAAATAAGGCATAGAGGAAAAAGATGTTTGAGGAATGGTTGAGCTGGCAAAGGCACTTATCGTTTTAAAACACACATGCATGCACGCTTGGGGGGGGGTATTAGCTTAGTTTTGACTGAGCAAGTAAGCAGTAGGGATATGCATCTGATTTGGAACAAATCACACTTAGAACTGAATCACACACACACACACACACACACACACACACCCTTCAGAGCCACTTGAGAAAGAAGAACCCCAAAAGACGCCGGTCTCTCCAAAGCATTCCAAATGGAAGCAAAATAATTTGAATCTGCTTTGGATGGTCAGCTGCTTCATTTGGCTGTCCCCCTTCTTTTCTTTGTCTCTAACTGCATAAGGCAAGGATTGAAAGCAAAAAGGGTGCAGCGCCTAGTGGTTAGCAATGACACCCTGCTCTCCATTTCACTCTTCTTACTGGTTAAACTCAGAAAATATAAGTCTCTGCCATCACCCAAATCTAGAAAGCCCAGAAATAAAGGGACTGCTTTGGGAAAGTCTCTTTTCCCAGGTTAACAGAGAGCTTCCAAATCCAGAGGATCTCTAGGCTTACCAGAGTCCCAGTATTTGCCGGGACAGTTCCGGTTTGGCAGGGGCATCTGAGCCGCCATCCTGGCAGGGCCCGATGTCCCCCTGAAACCGAGACTGTTCCAGCCTTTCCCAGCCCACCAGCTGCATTGCAGCGGGCCAGGACTCTTCTGAGCCTGGCCGGGTGCATTCTGCCCGGACAGGACTCCTCACGCGCCTGCAGGAGTGTTGCGCAGCGCACAATGACTTTCTCCCAGGGCTCTCGGTCAGGCACATAGCAGCTGAATGAGTTGCTAACTAGTGTGTCCTTTATTTCCTTCTCCCATCAGTGTGATTCCTGAAAGGGAACTACAAGCATGGAAAATATCTAGTAGGTTGTGGGCTGTTTTGTCTGCCCTGTGTGAGTTTTGTCTTGGAATGGACATTTCTAGGAGCTTTTGGTGTTTTCTTAAAATGGTGTTTTCTTAAAAGACTCTGCAGTATCTGTAACTTGGTGTATTCTTAAAAGACTCTGCAGTATCTGTAACTTGGTGTAAACTGGGCAGAAAACCAAATCACTGCAAGCTCAACCCTCTACTGCTGTTTTTATGGATAATACCTGAAGTTCTTCACCTATCCTTCTGAAATTTAGCAGGAATCTGGCCTAGAGACATATCCACATTACCTGTGAGTTTCATGCAGATTGGCAACAAAAACATGTGGCAAGAAAGACCAGCAGAAATCTTTTTAAATGATCAAAATTCAATTGCCCCTAGAATGAAAACCTAAAAACCAATTTGGATGAAACTTAGTTGGCTTTTTCACCTTATAGGGGACTTCCATCCCTGTTCGTTTCATCTAATTCTGGAAAGGAATGAAACCGTTACAGTGAATTGAATTTTGCCTAGTGAAATCAACGTGAAACCGATAATGAATCAAAATTGAAATGATGCAAGCATGCAAATCTGCCATGAAACGAAGCAAATTGTTGAAATGAGCCAACAAAACAAATCAAGCCACCAAACAACGCACAATCCGAAGCAAATAATTTTTTGTGCATTCCTAATAAACAACGTCCAGGAGTTGCACTAAAAAATCAATTAAAAAGAGTTCTGTATAAATGAACAAAATCTTGTTTTACCTAGCAAGTTGTGGAAATGATGCTTGATTGAATCTGAGCATTATGAACTGGACAAATTTGTATTCTGAACCAGATAATTATAAGGTTTGGCAATATCGTATCCCAATCGTATCCTTTTCCCCAATCGTATCCTTTTCCCCACCATAGCAGGCAGCCTCAACAAAAATGCGCTCCATGCTATGAATGAGGGTGGCCCATCAGAATGCTTGTGTGTGTGTGGCACATAGCAGCTGAATGAGTTGCTAACTAGTGTGTCCTTTATTTCCTTCTCCCATCAGTGTGATTCCTGAAAGGGAATTACAAGCATGGACACCCCTCAACTACAAGAACTACGCCCCTCAAATGCCAATGGGTCTCCACTGACCTGTACCAGCTGGTGCAAGTTGAAGGAGAAAAGGGTGCGCGTCAGCTGACTCCGGAGGAGACAGCATCAGGTGCAAGTCACCCCCTCCTGCCTCCAACATGCCCCCGGCCCCATCCTTCCCCCAATCCGCCCCAATCCTCCCACCCCTGCCCCATTCTGCTCACCCCGCCAACTTACCAGCGTCGGCAGGGCTCCTCTTTGCTGCCACCATGAGTGGGGTCCGCCACCATCTACAGTGGCGGCCCAGAAGCAGGCGGCTACATGCCCTTCCAGATTGGCATTTACAACACTGTAAAGCATGTATTGCCGCTGGAATGCTAGTTCTGGCGTCAGTATGGGTGCATAGGATTGGGCCATAAGTTAAACTTGCCATATAACCTATTTTCTAAAGATGGCATCATGTAATGATGATCCCTTACCAGTTGGGAAAGAGGCCATCTGTAAAATATGCTTGTTTTATACCAAGTCAGAAAACAAACATGCTGGAGGACTGGAACAGAGAGCTGGAGGTTTGGGGTTTTGTTCGGGTTTTTTTTTCTTTTGCTACGTTATTCATGTTTCTTGCTGTGAGTACAGGCTTTTCAGGGGCTTCGTGTACCTCACATATCATTTTGCCCCTAGTTAAATCTATTTAGTGCCCCAATCCTATTCAGGGCTTATAGTGGAGGATCTCACGATCTGCCACCAAAGCCCTGGTTCAACGGCGCAAAAGCTGCATCATTGTCGTGTAAGCTGGGGCTGTCAGCACAAACGGCCAGAGGCCCTGCACACCCCACTGGAGCAAGTAGATTGGCGGGGGGCAGTTTGGGGGAGGATCGGGGTGGGGATCAGGCCGGGCAGAGAATGGTTTGAGGGGAGGATCTTGGTGGCAGTGACACATATCAAAATCCTATCCCCATTTCCTGGCACAAAACACCCCGTGTGTCTCCTGGAGCTTATGCCAACTAAATAGCTGGCATAGTTCTGAGGAGACCCATTGGAGGCCAGGCAACTTACCAATAGCAAAAACAGGTGAGCAAAATTTCAATCAGAAGAAATTAGCTAAACACAATCCCTGCAAAAAGAATATATGATATCTTAATGCTCTGTTCTAGTTCGGGCAGCCCAGTCCTAACCCTCGCCAGCCCACAGCACGCAGTGATGGAGCGTGTGTTGTATGCTATGGTAGGGTTTGTGTGACCAGACAACCCAGGAGAGGTAAATAAAAAGCACTAGGTGCTATGGGTTGGCAGGGGATAGGACTAGACAGATAATTAAGATATATATTCTTTTTGCAGGCATTTTTTAAAATTCATTTCCTCTGATCGATGTTTTGCTCACCTGTGTTTGCTATTGCTTACAGCAAAACAATTTGATATTGTTTTTATATATTGTAAGCCATCTTGAATAGGCATTTTGCCAAGACAGGTGGGATATAATGAATGCATGAATGTCATTGTTGTTGGTATTTAAGGCCGTGCATGTTATAGGCCTGAGTCAAATTGTAAACTCATTGTTTACAATCATCCCCTTCTTGTGCAGGGCGGGGGGACGGGGACCACGACACCACAGTGCATCCTGAAGGCAACTTGATGTTTGTCGTCCTCAGTCCTTCTATATGAACTTGCTTTCCCCAGATACCTGTCTTCATTCCTCCCTTCTCACCCTTAAGAGACATCTCAAAACTTCTTGAAACATTTCAGAAAAGGGGTTTTAGAAAATCTGCTCTTAGATCTCAGAGCAATTAGCATATCTTCTTCAGTACCAGTTTCTGGAAGTTTTCATCTTTTGGGCAAGCCAAGTCATATTCATAACTTGGAAGAAGTAGCGCATAAAAACTGAATGTTCTCCTTTCCTTGGACCCTGGACGGAGCTCTGATCTTCTCCCTTCCCTTCCTGCCTTCCCAGTTTTAAAAGCATACTTTAAAACGGGTACATGTTTAAAATGTGATTTTGTTGCATTTCTGGGTAAACCATTAAGCATGCCAACAGGGAGGGGGTCAAGACACGTGTTCTATAAATAACTATTGTTTATGTGGGCTGGCAACCAAGAAATGCATCATTTGAGAGGCCTTGAATTGGGGGAATTGGAAGTGTTAACAATCCACTATCTTCAGGCTGCCCGAAGAGGTTGAGTGCTACCAAGAGCCTGAACTTTGACCCCCCTGAAGAGCTCCACTGGCTCCTCTTCCATTATCTCTCCTAAGTGCTCCCGCTCCTGCCGAGCTTGGAAAAGTGACCCACTTGGGAAATAATTTGCCCAGCCATTATAAAATAAGATATTTAGAGCTGAAATGTTCTGCACTCAACAGCTCTTTATACCAGTCATTTCAAGCAAAACGGTTGTTTTCATTGCCTTGCGCCTTTCCCAATTGCAAGATGCTGGGCAGCCTTATCTTCCGCACACAGCATGACCGTCAAGGCTTGGAAGCCATTCAGAGGCAAAGAAGGGCCTGCAATAATCCAAGCACTGCCCTGGGATAGCATTGTACAGTAATGGATTTTGCCCACTGGTGAGCTGCCTTTTGTGCTTCTCGCTCGTTTCAATTAGCATTTGTTTCAGTTCCCTCTCCTCCTTGCAGGGGCTGGTGTCTGAAACAGGGGGCTTGCATTACACTTGTTGAGCAAATGCTGGACTGCGGTAGCCAAAGGAAACAGAATGGCAAAAAAATAGCATGGCAAAGAAGCTGCACTGGAAAGAGTCCTTCTTTGGGGGATACAAGGGGTGGAGTGGGAGGCTACTAAAACGGCTCCTGTTGGGCAGCGGACTACGTGTCATGTTGCAGGGCCAGTGGTTTGAAAAGAGCTGATCACGTGGCTCTGAGTGCATGTCCAGGGCTATGTGAGAGGAAGTGACTGCCTGGAATGTGCAGAACTAGTGTGGATACTTGTTACCTGATCAGGGCCATCTATGTTGACTACCCGCCAGTACCCAGCTCTTGCCAGTCTCTCCATGTCGTCTTCCCCGACAAAGAAAGAAAGAAAAACACTACCTGGGGAATGAAGCAGGGTAGCAGGTGGTAGGGAGAGCTCACTACTACAGAAGCATCTCAGAGCATCATCTCCAGCTCAAAAGAGGCCCTGTGGGACCTCTTTGGTGGCCTTCTTCTCCGTTCCCCCAAATTAGGCTTTGTTTACTTGAGGAAGGCAGGTGGTTATATTTTGCAATTTTGGCCTTTTTGAGTGTTCTTATCCAACTTGCCCCAAAACAAAACAAAACCCTTAAAGTTTGTGCATGTGCGTGTGTGTTCAGCAGCAGCAACATTTGAAAGCCCGAATGAATTTGGGGGAGAGCCGGGTAGTGGCTCACACACTGCAACTTCAGGTGAGACTGGTTATGCAAATGCTCCAATCAGTTCCTCCAGACTAGAACCCTAGACTTGCTCTTACATTAGCAGGATCCTCTGTTTGTTTGTGACCCTCCTCTGAGGCTTCTGGGGCTGTCGGCACTGAGACAGGAAGCAGAGGGGATCTTGCTTTTCCGGCCAGTCCAAGGGATGCTGTCTTAACCTGAGCCTTGGGAAGGTTGGGTGCTGAAACAGGAAGAGGCAAATGGGGACAATATGAGATGAATCATACACAGAGCAAGGCAGGTGTGATGGGGGAAACATACCTGGGTTTAAACGGGCTGTATCTTATTCATGTATTAGCTTACGTGTACAAGCTTCCCCCCACTTAAAGATTTCACACAGATACAAATAATGAAATCCAAATGCAAACCACATAGGATCCAAATAGGATCCTAGAATAAAAGTCAGTTAGATTAATGCTGCAATTCAAAGCACACTTACCTAGAAGGAATTTTCAGACTCATTTCTGAGTGAATACCGGGCATAACCCAGGCAATGCTAAAAGTTTCTTCGCAAAGTTTCCCACTGAAATCAATGAGACTGAAATGGCTCGATCCTATCTGGGCTTTATGTTGATGGATCTCTCAGTCCGTCAGTGTAAGGCTAGGCCCACAGTTGCATGAGCTGCTCTGACAGGGGGCAGCTTGCTACCAATAGCACGGGGGCAAGTAAATCCTGTGACAGCAGCAGGCCGCCAAACCTCCTCTGGAGCAGGGGCAGATCAGGGCAGGAGGGGGAGATCTCGGCGGCAGCCACATATGCTGAGATCCTATCCCACCTTCCTGGCCTGGACCTGCAATCCAGGAGTCTCCTTGGGCTAATGCTAGCAAAAAAGCTGGTGTAGGTCTGATGGGCTCCATTGTAGGCCAGGTGGCCTATGGAGATGTAACTAAAAAAGTTTTACTTACTTATCTTGGGCTGTCTGGTCCCCCCTCAACCCACAGCATGCAGCACATGCTCTGTCGGTGGCGCTGCATGGTCTGGGCTGGTGTGAGATAGAATTGGGCTCAAAGGTGTTTAATTTTGACTGGATCCTTCCAACGGTTGGGATTCAGGTGCCAAATATATTCAACACTCCACATATATTATATAATTTAGGCTCGTTTGTGGGGCAGGGAGAAGATCATGATTTAAAAGACCTGACTTTTAAATCATGATCCCCCTCCCTCAAAACAAGCCTCAACCAATGGTCTTTCAATGGTTTTGAATGATGCTCCTTTCACATCTCCAAGGAAGAGGCTTTTACAACACTGTGGAGGCCTTGGGAAAGGTGATGCACAGATGGAATTGTGGTCTTGGATGACCTTGGAGATTGTGACGGGACAGAAGAAGGAGGAGCCTGTTCCTTACCTGGTCCACCCCTGAGGCAGTGAGAGTCCTGTGCTCTCCCCCCCCCCCCCCGAGCAAGCCAGGGCTGATGGGGATGCTTAATGGTTAGATTAATGCGGTAGCAGTGACAGAGGCGGATCACCTGCGTTTCCCCCCAGAGCCATTACGGTTCCCAGGTTTCCTCCCTTCCGTTTTTGCCCCCAAAGCATCTTAATTCATCCCCTAACAAGTAATGCAATGAAGCCACAATCTCCCCCTCCCCCTTGGGTTTTGTCACTGATCTGATTTAAGCTCCATGGCATTAGATGAGGGTGAGAGAAGCTCACAATTCTATTCTACCTGAGCTGGAGAAGAATTCAGGAGCTAGTAAAGTTCACCTCTCCTTTGAAGTGGGCTTTCATAAATTCCAGAAGTTCATTTGTGAGTCTGGTTTGGGAGAACATCACCCTCTTTCCTATATCAGTCCTCTTTCAAGCTACAATTCTCAGAACTCTTTCAACGAACGTTATTATGATTAAATTGCCCTAAAACAGATATTAGGTGCCCAGCATAGGTAGGTGTGTAGTATAGATATGACTAAATGTTTACAATTTTTGTTGTAGTTAATACCATGAAAAACTCTTTCAACAACAAGAGAAGGATGTGAAGAAAATTCTGAAAAACACATTTTGGATTTCTTTTTCATTTCCTAAGAACTCAGTGTACATTTTTGCATTAATTTTAATTAAATGCTAAAGCACAGAGGGGTTGCATTGGCAAAAGCTCAACGATATTCAAAGCAAGAACGTAAATTAGAGTCCCGCATTGCACTTTGCAGCTATAAGTACCTTTCC
Organism: Plestiodon gilberti rubricaudatus; assembly: GCA_026170595.1. NCBI lineage: Eukaryota > Metazoa > Chordata > Lepidosauria > Squamata > Scincidae > Plestiodon > Plestiodon gilberti. The sequence continues at coordinate 12,378,777 of JANXHW010000002.1, read as the reverse complement.
ACAAGGAAGTGTAAGACAAAAAGGGAACTAGGCGTTCTCTGTTTGCCTGGATCCCTTTGATAATACAAAATTAACTGAAATGAAAAAGGAAAAGCTAAAGAAAGAGACTTAAATAAATTCTTCAAAAGATACAATCGCTTTGCTATCTTCACTGTAATAAATGAGTTCTTTAATAACTGGTTTTGCAGAACTTGCTTCAACCTCAAAGAACAGAAGATATAGTCATCCCTAGAAGATAACAGTTTTCTTAACTGTACAAATTCACATCCAAGGGGGGGGGGGAAGGAAAGGGGAGAAAACGTGTTTAGCTAGGATTTCAAGAAACCGTTTTGATGCTCTGAGTTGGTCCACGTACAGCTATGGTGCAGGATCAGGGCCGGAGACAAGGGTCAGCATTATTGGACCGATGCCAAGGGCCCACTGCCAATCTCCGAGACTACTTTTGTGCAGATAGCCTTGGTGTGGTGAAGTGGCTCTCTTAGGGCCCACTCAAATAGGAGGGGACCCATGAAGGGCAGTTTCCCGAGGGCCTCCTGGATCTGGTTCTGTCCAGGATCCTGTTGCCAGACAATAATTTTTATTTCTTTTTATTTGAACTTGAGATGTGTGACATGTGTGTATGGCTCTATGTTTCTGCTAAGAGAGCACAACCCAGGCCAGTACTGTGATTTAAAGCAGGCAGAGGCGTCGCTCCGGTAGGGGCGGGGCCGTAAGTATCGCTCCGTCCTAGACCCTTTACCGAGCGAGCAGGAGACGGCCCCGCCCCCTCACTGTCAGAGCCATCCCGTGCGGAGAAAGCAGCAGGCTGCCTGCTGCTTTCTCCGCACGGGATGGCTCTGACAGTGAGGGGGCGGGGCCGTCTCCTGCTCGCTCGGTAAAGGGTCTAGGACGGAGCGATACTTACGGCCCCGCCCCTACCGGAGCGACGCCTCTGAAAGCAGGACTGACGGCAAGAGGCCTCAGATCCACAGGCCTTAATTTTATTTTATTTATTTTTCACATTTTTATACCACCCTTCCTCCAAGGAGCTCAGAGTGGTGTAAATATTTCCTCCCCTCCTTTTTGTCCTCACAACAACCCTGTGAGGTAGGTGGGGCTGAGAGATAGTGACTGGCCCAAGGTCACCCAGGAAGCTTCGTGGCTGAGCGGGGATTTGAACCTGGATCTTCCAGGTCTACGTCCGACTCCCAAACCACTACACCATCCTGGCCTTAAGGAAGGTCACACTTATAATGCTTAGAACAATCACCACCCCCATGCATCAGGCTGGCTTGGAGAAAGCCCAGCCTGTCTCCTGAAAAATTCCATAGGCAGCCACCTCTTGCTTGCACCCCACCTCTTGCTTGCACAGCACAACTGACCCTGTGGACAAAAGCCATCTCCTGGGAGCTCCCTATTATTAGTGACACAAAAGAAGGCTCTCCAGACATAGCTCTCCTTCCAACTCCACAGCCAAAGTCAATCCCAGAGTCATACTAATGAAGCAACTGGCCTTCAAAGATTGCCACAAGTTCTTTATTGCATTCTGGTAAGGTACAAAACAAGAGTGCCACCCATTGAGGTCTACGAAGACACAATCAAGGGCCATCAGGTCACAAAAGAAGGCCCCTTGATGAACTCACCCCACACAAGAACACCCACAGAAGCCTATGGGAAGAAAACTTTTAAAACGCTGGGTCACAGGAACCCCCCCCCCCCCGTCTTCCTTCTTCATTCCTCCTTTTGCTGTTGGTTTTGTTGTTTGTTGAACCGCTGGTGCCACCCCCATTCCAGCCACAACCCAAGGACTACCATGCCAAGCTGGCACCCAGGATTGATGATAACCTGTTCCCATTTCCTTTCTGACCGTCTTCCCCTTCTTGAGCCCAACTTCAAGCCGCTGTGCAGCACGGCTGGACAGTCATCCTTCCTGGCGATGAATGCAGCAGTCCCCGTTCTCTTGCCCTGCCTCCCTGCTTTCATCGGCTACAACTACAGCCTCGTCCCTGGGCTTGCTTCAAAGCCCTGTCTACCTTTCATACCCTGCAGTGAAACATGAGGCTGGCTCAGTCTCAGCATTCTAGCCCTGCGACTCCTGCAGTGCACATGAATCAGCACAGCAGAGAAAGGAGAGGTAACCTTGGTCCTTAGCGCAGCCTCGCCATCGATCCACAAAACTCCCCTCTGCCTGTCCTCGTGTCATGTGCAATCAAAATGATGACATGCTTGCTTAGTACCTCTGTCTTTTCTTCCCTTGTGTGTGTGCGTGTGTGTCTGTGCATGTGTGGTTTATTTCTAAACATAGCACTTTAGCACTTTGTTTCTAAACATAGCATCTCCCGTCGTCCTACAAGGTTCTGTTATTTTTGCTGCAGCAGACTACGGTAACACAGCGAACCCTTGGGTAGGCTGACCCAGCAACTTTGCTTTTTAAGTTAAATGGTGGCTGTATGTGTGGAGGGGCACAATTAACCATGGTATCCAGGCACAGATATTCAACGCTTTTCAGTGATGCCATTATCCCGATGAAACTATACCCCTAAATCTGTTATTAGCTCTGGAATGGAAGCTTCTGTTGGCGCTCATGGAAGCTTCCCTTCCAGTGCTAATTGCAGATCTGGGGTGTGTGCCTCTTGTTGGAATTGCAGTACAGTCGGATAGGGCAGGGGTTCTCAACCTTTTTCACCAAGTGTACCCCCTGGCACGGTCAAATTTTTGGAAGTACCCCCATGCCAATTAATCTAAATTTAATCATTAAAATTACTCAGCTTACACTGTTAGCCACCCCTTTTCCAATTTTTGCCACCCTTTTTATTTTTAAAGAAAATATCACTACAGGTTTCCCATCCAAAAACAAACCAAGGCAATTCCTTGTTAGCTTTCTTAAGAAGACAGAGAACGATTGAGAACCCCTGGGATAGGGTTAAATACTCACTCCCCGGATGCCAAGGTCCCAATACTGTGTGTGAGGAAAGAGCAGTTTTGTACATGGAGCAGACAAAGGCTGGGAAGAAAGAGCTGTAAATTGGTTGAAGGCACCTCAGGGTGCAGGGCCTCTCTAGAAACCAGAGATGGAGGAGCAGAGCTGCTGCTGCTGCTGCTGCTGCTGCTTGGAGGAGTGTTTATTGTTTGCCTCCACTTCTGCCCTGCTTGGATATTTGCCTCTCTCTGGGGCTCGGGTGTGCAGGAGGCTGATGTGCTGTGCTGCTTTGCACGAATGCTTTATGTATGCGCCTCCACATGATCTGCATGTATATGTGCATGTTTTTTTAAAAAAAAACATGAGCAAACACACACCATTAGTCTTCAGTGCTTTCTCTTCTGAAGAAAACCAAACTCAGGGTGTGCTGCTCCTCCGCTTCCTACTACTTGGGCAACCCATAGCAATACAGTTGGTTCTGTGCACCTGCTTACTCGTTCCTGCATGGCGGGGCATTTCAGGTGGTGCATCCACTGTATGCAGATCAGCCCACAGCTAAATGTGCATTCGGTTGGATCAGGGCCAATAGTCTATCTAAACAGGATAGGTGACACAACTGGGGCTTGGGATGAATTCTTCAACTCTGATGTTTATGTTACTCTCTTTAATTTTGTTTTGTTGTTCAAGCCCATGTGGCATTATTAATTACTGCAAAATAAATTACAGGACTTTTTCCTAGAACAAGCCAGTCATTCAAAACCCATTTAGATCTGGCACATCAAATGTTTGGGAAAATGAAGTGTGCTAATATATTCCTAGCATAAAGAATATTTGCACCTGTGAGCCTGGGGGAGGGGGCCCGGACAGAAAATCATGTTACTCGTATGTAACTCATTAATTGACGTAGCTGTGCCTTCTGTGCGCAAAGGCAGGTGGTTCCATTTGGGTATTGCTAATGAGAAACCACAATGTCAATTAAGGTTCCCTATCCCCACTTTTAGACTGTGATTAGGAACAGATAATAATTAAAGTGTGTAACTAAACTAAGAACCAGAAATGAGAGATGAATAAAGAAGCAAACATTGGGAGGAAAAATATCTCTTTATCGCTATTGTTGGAGACCGGGATGGACGACTATCGTCCAGTCCCCATCCTGATTTGTTGCATTCTGCCCCCACACCACATTGACATTGGCCCATGAGTCTTTTGGCTACTGCTTCTGATGCGGCAGGTATCCATGAAATGAGATCCTGCAGAAACTTCTAAGAAGGCTACCCCCTGGGATTTTCATCCAATGGTGGCAAGTGAGGGTCAAGACCCTTCTTGGCAAAGAGGTCCAGGGTGGTAATCAAAATTCCAAGACAGTAACAATGGCCGGGATGGGAGCACCTTTTATCAGCTTAGATTGGTGCACCCTTCCCTGGAGATCTGGCCACAGTTATTCATGCCATAGTAACATCCAAGTTGGACTACTGTAACACATTCTACATAGGCTGCCCTTGAAGACAGTTTTGGAACTTTAAGGGGTGAAAAATGCTGTACTGATTGCTAATTTATTTTCTGGCTCAATTCAAAGTGCTAGTGCTAACCTTTAAAGCCACAAATGATTTGAAGCCAGGATACCTCGAGGGTCGCATTATCCCACATGTAGCTACCCATATGCTAAGATCAACAACGGAGGCATTGTCCCGTGCAGTGTCCAGTGCCCTGTCTTCAGAGGCCAGATGGGTGGGCAGAAGAGACAAGGTCTTCTCTCTCATTGCCAGCCACTGTGACTTTGGCATATCCTTCCAAGGATTTGGCCTGCAGGCCAAATCTCTGCTCACCTTTTGACAGGTGGTGAAGTCCTGGCTCTTTAGGTGAGCCTTTAGGCTAGTAGGGGGATATTAGTTGCTGTGGCTCGACAAAGTTTATTCTAGGTTTCTACTGCATGCATTATCTGTTGTTTTATATTGTTTTTAACTTTGAAAGCACCCTGGTGGTTCTTGTAGACCAAAAGAGCAGGGTCGAAATATTGAGAATGAATGAATGGGAAGGTTGTCTCTGGTCCTCAAGCAGTATCGGGTAAGAGCAGAAGTCTGGAGGCAAGCAATTCATCAGAGAGCCAACAAACAGCTCAGTCTAGGTATAAGCAGCAAGCTGAGGAACCAGGCAAGTAGTGCCAGCTGGGACACCCTTGACTCCTTGTATCCCTTTACCCCTGCTACAGCCCAATCCTGGATGGGGCTGTAGCAGGGGTGAGGGAATACAAGGCCATCCTATCAAGGGCCTATCTTGTGATTCTCTGCTGTAGGCCCTATTATGGCAGCGATGGACAGATGGATGGAGAGGTAGGTGTCTGTGGCATGGCGAAGGGCAGGGGGATAGGCAAACGGGGTGTTTCAGGGGGTGGGATTGGTTGGCTGGGCCTGGGAAGGGGGAGGGATCAGCAATGGCCTCCTCCGCCATATATATCCTATCACCTTCCCAGGCCTGTAAGGGCCTCTCAAATGTACATCAGCAAATAGCTAGCGCATATTCAAGTAGACCCATTGGGGCAGCTGGAGCTACTTGAGGTAAAGGGCCTTATTTGCGTCGCCGCGCCCTGCTAGACAGGATTGGGCTGTTAAACTGCCCAAACAGGTCCTGTTCTTTAGTTCTCCCAATAAAAAGGACAGAAAAGGAAAATAAAACAGAGGGGCTAACATGCAGAAGGATGGGACAGCAAGGTCGCAACCCTAGACACACTTATCTGGGCACGAGTACCAGTGTTGCTTACGTCTGAGTAATCATGCAGAGCATTGTGTTGTGTACCTAAACTAAATTGGCCAGTTATAAAATTAATCAAATCCATGGCCCTCAATTCCCAATGTTTTCTCAGATGGTTCAAAGTGCCAAAAGGAAAAAAAATAAAAGGAAGACGAAAGAGAAAGAGAAAGAGAGAAAGCAAACTCCCCCCCCCCCGAGCAAAGGGATGACAAGGCCGATCAGCTACTGCACTGCATAGTCACTGTAGGAGTTTACTGTTCGAAAGTTTTATTTCCTCCATAGGGTTATTAAACATTTCATTAGCTCATTAGTTTGACGATATATGGCTGCCAGGTGCAAATGCTGGCTAGCTTATTATGACTGGAAGGCTTCCTTGAGCATATTAGAGGAAGCTTTAATGCTTTAATGCTTCAGCAGCATTTCAGGCCCCTGGCCCCAAACAGATGCAAAGCTCTCCATCACCCCATCGCTTTGACGCCGCAAAATGGCCAGCCTTTGCATGCAATGGTACAGGTTCAGTGGAAAATCTAAAATCCCCCCCCCCCCCCGGGCACTTTAGTTAAGTTCATTGTGCTGGGAGACTTTTGGCGGGGGAAGGGCTGTGAGTTGGTTAGGGAAGGGCTGGAAATAAACTTTTATCGCTCATGTCAAAATAATTTCCAGCCCGTTATTTTGTGATTTTTTTTGTTGGTCCTAATAAAGTTATTACCCTACTGTGGTTTTCAAATATTACACAGCTCTCACAAGTCCCCACCAGTGGCATTTCGTCGACCGCCCCCCCCCCACCAGAAGTGATGTAACGGCAGCAGCCGTTATGGACACCACCGAGGCGCAGGGCAGGTGGGAGGGCCAAACCCACCGCCGCTGCTCCTCACTCACACCAACGAACAGCGCAAGTCGTGCCGCCGCTGGCCGCAGTATCAAACCCCCTCCCGCCAGCCACTCAGGGCCCTATCCCGCTGTCTGGGGGCCCACTGCCCGCACTGCCCCCCTCTGACAACGCCTCTGGTTCCCACCATGCTCTCTACTAACAAAAGGAAATGAAACACTGTTATGCAGCCCCTGGAATCTCTCACCACTAGAAAATGGGAGCTCATAACAAGACTCCTTTCTCAAAACAAAACAAAAAACCAAGAAGGAGATATGATAGACCTGGAAAAGGTGGTGAAAGTGCAACTAAATGAGTAAGGGGCTGTAGCACTTTCCCTAGAGCAGGGGTTCTCAACCTGTGGTACGGGTACCCCTAGGGGTACGCGGGCCTCTTGCTGGGGGTACGCCAAGCTCTGCCCCTTATTTGCCCCATCAGCAGCTAATTAAGTGTTAATTAACATGGATTTTAAATTTTAATTATTTTCGGAACCGTTCTGTGTCTCTGATTTTGGTTTTGGAAAATGTTTTTGTACTTTGGTGGCGTAGGGGAGGAAGGGGCTGATTTTGGGAAGTGTGACTTGGAGAAAAAAAGAGATCCTTGCATATGTGTGTGTGTGTGTGTGTGTGTGTCTCACACACACACACACACACACACACACGAGTTAAATAAGACATTTTTCACATTTAAAATTGTTTTAGTATTTTTTATTTAATGATTAATTACCTAATTAATTGATTAATCCAATTAATTAGCATTTAATTAGCAGGGGTACTTCAGAAAATTGGACCATGATAGGGGGTACCCGAGCAGAGGCGTTCTAACATGGGGGGAGCTGGTGTGCTCCCCCCCAAGCGCCGAGTGGGTGCGGGGGCCCGGCAGCCAGGCTCGGGGCTGCGCAGAGCGGCGCGGCAGCGGAGCCCAGCTGGCGCGCCCCTGCGCCGCGTCCCCGGCCTCCGGAGGCTCCGCTCTGGAGGCCTGGGATAAGCCCTCCAAAGCGACCACCCAGTTCGGCAGTCAAGGGCTTTCTGAGAGGAATGAACGCGACGCCGGCTTTTATAGGGTCTGCGCATGCGCAAAACCTTTCTGAGGGCAAACGGGCAGCCCACTTTGTGAACTCCTTTTTGTAGAAAGGAGGTATATAAATATTGTTATAATATAACATAAGAAAAGCCCTGCTAGATCAAGCCAAAGACCCATGTACTTCAGCATTCTGTTTCCCACAGTACCCCACCAGTTGCCTCCGGGAAGTCCACAAGTAGGAGAAAAAAGGCGAACTTCTCTTCTGCCACTGCTCCCCTGCAACTGGTCTTCAGAGACATTCTGCTACTGAACCCAGAGGTATCACGATGCATAGCCACCGACAGCTCTGCCCTCCATGAATTGGTCTCATCTCTTTTTAAAGCCATCAAAGCTTGTGGCCATCACCACATCTTGTGGCCATCAATTCCACAGGCTAATTATGCACTATGTGAAGAACGACCTTTTGTCCATTCCAAATCTCCTACCAACCAGTTTCATTAGGTGATCTCTGGTTCTGGAACCGTGACAGAGCTCTTCAACATGGGTTATTAAAATTATGAACATTGTGGAGAGAGTAGGGAAGGGGAACCCTCCCCTCCCCATTTATAATGGGAATACTGGCTTGGATAGCCTCAAAAGGAGATCAGGTCATATAGAAGTATTAGAAAAATGAAAAAGCTTCAAACTGGTGCTCAAAAAGTGAACATTTATTATGATATATAATATGCTCAATGTGTTTTGACACTGACAGAACATTGTCTGAGGGAACTGCTGTAGTTGTTGTCATTCCAATAAGATAGTGCAGGACCCGTTTGCCCTTGAGGAAGACAAATGTTGGGATGCATTGGGCATATTATACGCCATGATAAAAAAGGCAGCTCTGTCGAGGGTCGTATCCATGGTAACATGGTACCTACGTACAGAGGCAGGACACCGGGTTCTGGGGACAAATAATTGGGGTAGCCATCATGCTCATCATACCCCTTTGGTCATACCCCACGGGAGTTCTGTACCTCACTGGCCACAGATTTTTGGTCTCACTCAGCAACACAATTCTTACGCTCTTTAAAAAAATCCTCACTTCTATTTCCTCGCAAAGGGCTAAAGTTATGGATCTGTGATAGAATATAAAAAACGGCCATTTCAAGAGGTCACATTTTCTTTCTTTTCACACACAGAACAGCCACACAAGACAAATGGGCGCCTAAGCCCAGTTTGCTTAAAGTGCCGCCGATCATTTCAGCAGCTAAAAGGGGATTTTTCACTTGTGAAGGAAGGGAAAGAAAATGTCCTCCGTTCTCCAGCCCTTTGTAGAATTTATGTCAGATCTATAATGCAATAACCTCAACAGAAAATAAGCTCCATCAGGCATTTTATACTGAAGCTGAAAGAGGACTACACCAGACCACGGACTTGTCTATGGCCATGATTTGCAAAGGGAATTGGCTTCAGCATCCACAGGGAATGGGGAAAGAAAACGCAATCTTCAGATCAAAAAGGAAGAATCTGAGCCATCTTGCTAAACAGAGGAATTGAAGGAGAATTACAGAACAATTCTATGATGTTTACTTGGAAGCAGTTCCAAGTTCTGTTCAGTGGGGCTTACTCCCAGGAAACTGTGCTTAGGATTGCAGCCAGGTTTCTTTTGCTAATGATGCACAGCATCCCATTTCAAAATCACTAATGTAATTAAAACAACCACAACCACCCACCTTATGAATATGGTTCGTGTCATGTGGGAAACAGAGAGTTTAAATTTAAAAGTAGTCTTTAAAGCATGGCAATTGAACTGGTCTGGCAGAAACCCATTTTCCTGTACCGAGTCTCCCAGATCTAGGGAGCCGTGGGCATAATGCAGCCACAGCTTGGCAGTCTTAACACAAATGCGTCAAGAATAAGGAGGGGTCAGCCCCAAGGTGCTTGCCCTGGAAATCAATGGCACCCCTTCATTACTGTCAAATCATCAGAACTCTTCAGGACGTCCTCTGAGTGCTCAAGTGTAGACCAGGGTCAGGTTGTTTACACTGGGGCAAAACCCTGTCGGAAGTGTGCTGTCGGAAGTGTGCAGGTGTGCTCCCACTTTCCCCTCCGTCAAAGAGCTGTGCTTCCTCTTCTCACTGGGTCCCAGATGGGGACTCAGAGGGAAGAGATGGTGGCGGGAGAATCAGATGATTCTTGGGCCTCTTTGATCCCCAGAACCAAGCAGTTCTCCAGGTGCCAGTGGTGCCTCTTCTACTGGGTACTCGGGTGCCTGGGAACCAGGCAGAAACAGGCAGCAGTGGCTGGAGAACGGGATGATTCTCAAGCTGAGGGAGGCCTGGGAACTGCCCAGTTCTCCAGCTGCTGTGGCCACTGCCTGGTTCTGCCTGGTGCCCAGGTACCTGGAGATTCAGGGGGAAGAGTTCCCTGGCAGCCACATTTATCTTGGCTGCCATTCTCAGCCTGAGGCTCAACCAGGTGAGTGGCAAAGTGGGCTGGGAGGGGGGCAAGTGGTCCAACAGACTGTGGGTAGGCAGAAGGAAGGCATGGCCAGCCCACCACCTTCCCCCAATCCCATCACTCAAAGCAGCCACTTCACCCTGGTTTACGTATGGGCCAGCCCTGGGTAAGGCCCCAGGAGACTTTGCGGGTGCCGGTATGTTGGTGGGAGGTGGGGGGGGCAGTGGGCAAGGAGGGGGAGTAATGTGGTGCTTTAAGGGAGGAACCATGGAGATGTGTTAGGGAGGGGGCGAATGTGGCGGCAGTCATACATGCTGGATCTTATCCCCAATTTTTCTGCCTGTCCGCCTCTTGACTCTCCTTGGACTTGTGCTAGCTATATAGCTGGTGTAGGCCCAAGGAGACCCATAGGCGATCAGGCAGCCTACTGGGGTGGGGGTAAGTAAAAATTACCTCCTGCGGGCTGTCCGGTTGCCCCCCCTCCCAGCATGCAGCATGCAGCACAACCTCCGTTGGCGAGGCTGCATGCTATAACGTGGCTGGGGATAGGATTGGGCTGTTAGTGTCTGCAATAGTTAGCTAAAAGTCTCCTTGATATGTACAATTTGTCGGCCTTCTGTCTGCTGTCAAAAGTGGATTATTTCGTGACGGATAGCAGGTGTCTGAAGTGAAAACATGTTGCGTTTTTGACTGTTGTGTAATTCCTATCTGTCAGGGATTAAGCAACCGGAGAATACAGAGCAGATGAATGTAATCCTGACGCTTCAAACAATGTCTATTGTGAACGGCAGGGAAATGCTGTATTTCAGCTAGAGATGGCAGGGAGCTCCGCCAAAGTTGAGCTGGGGAAAGAACTTTGGGGATTCGAAGAAGTCCACTCCCAAGGCAGGGTCAGTGGCATCACTGCAGGGGGGGGGGCGGAGCTCTAAGTTCCGCTAAGATCGGAGCCTCCGTTACACGGAGGAAAGAAGCGGCCCCGCCCCCTCGCCTTCGGAGCCTTTCAGGAAAGCGAAAGCGCCTGCACGTTGCTTTCACTTCCCTGAAAGGCTCCGAAGGCGAGGGGGCGGGGCCGCTTCGTTCCTCCGTGTAACGGAGGCTCCGATCTCAGCGGAACTTAGAGCTCTGCCCCCCCCCCCGCAGTGACGCCACTGGGCAGGGTGAGCCCCTGAAGCTCTCTTTTGAGCTTGGCCACGGGGGCTGCTACTGCTGCTGCTTCCTCCACTGAAGAGGGGAGTGTATATTTCTGGGGTGGGGGAGGGTTGGGGACCTGGCAGGGAGGGCTGTTGGGAAGGTGAGGAATTTTTTGAGCCTTGTACTGGCTCTGAAAAATGATTCATTTTTTCCCTGATTTTGGGTGCTTTTTGTGTCTCCACAATAAACACTCGCAATCAGTGCAAGCCGATGACGGCAGCTGGTGCTCGTTGCTGGAGGCCCACTACACTGATGTGGTGGTGCAACATGACCTGCTTTTTGGTTGCCTGTAGAAACATAAACCCTCCACAAGTCCAACAGCAGTTTCCAGCTATCCGTAAGAGCCAGAAAATGTCAGATAGCATGTTGGTCTAGCATGGGGTGGCCAACCTTTCAGCATGATTGCTCCTGGCCCTTTCATGGCTGTATAGGTGAGGGCATTTCAGCAGGTGCAGCTGCTTTAGTAGCACCATCAGCACTGGCAGCTGCCAAGATTCTGTCTTCTGCACAACTCTTAAGAACGCAAAGGCCCTAATGGTGGAAGGTTGGCCACCCCTGGTCTAGCATGTTCTAACCCTCATTCTCTGCTCTATGTCCAAAGTGCAGCTCCCTTCCCAAACCATCAAAGAACTGGTTTTGAAGCAGCTTCATCCGACTTTTCCAAGTCATGTGAAAGACCACCCAACTTTTACAGTCTGTTTCCCTTTGCATTCCAAAGACAGCAAAGATGGTTTTGCAATACTACAAGTGAAAAATATGGAAGGGAAAAAATAAGGAAAAAGCAGTGCAGTCTGCCGAACATATATTTGTTCTCTTAAGGGCACCAGTTTCAACAGTTTGCTTACCTGTTTGAGATAAAAGTGGTGTGTAAGGGACTTTCGGTTCTATTGCACTCATTGGCGGAGGTAGCAAGGGGTTGGCAAAACTGCGGAGCGGATGCGTGGGCCGGACACAGGCTGTGGGAATTGTCCTGCTTGGGGCATCCTCGTTGCTGGGATGTTGTTCAGGCTGTGTCTGCGGTAACATGGATGTCTGCTGAGGAGCTGGGCCTTCGCTCACTGCTGCAAGAGGATCAGAGGAAAAAGCAAGGAAAATCAGCCCAAAATCCCACTTGATTTCCCAACATATCAAAGTTTATCCTTCCTTCCTGTCTTCTGTTCCTTGTGACTTCTGAAAGAACTGGGGTTTCCTTTCAGGGATATTCACTTCTTCACACTATTTTCACAACCTACCGTAAGCAACTGGGATAATGGGGGACAGAAACCAACAAAGGGTACCCATAAAATATTCCAGAAAACCTGGCCATGTCCTTCTCTGTAGACAGTGGCCCTTTCATCTATAAGCTATGAACCACTTGTATTTATGATGGGATATGTGAATGGGACCATAGAGAGAGAGAGAGTGCTAGAGGGGGATGCAATGCTCTCTCATGCATTCCCGTGAATATAAGAACAAAAGAATAGTCCTGCTGAATCAAATCCAAGGTTCATCTAACTCTGCTTCCACAGTGGCCACCCAGATGCAACAGCCATTGACTGACCTCTCATCCATGAAGCTGTGCGTCACAGATACAATTTGGGTTTCTGTACATAAACCAGTGGTACATAGCTACTACAGGCACCCCCATATCTGCAGATATGCTTATCGGCAGTTCTCCGCAGCCCCCTGCACCCATTACCTGCATTAGTGTTTGTAGCGGTGGCGCCAAGCAAGCGTGTGTCTTGCTTTAACAAAATGCTGCAAGCAGTATGCTGCTTATAGCACAGAAGCAGGCAAGCAGCCTGAATGCTAGAGAGGCTCAGTCCGAACGCTAACAGGAAGCAGGAAGTTAATGCTGCTTATAGCGTTTTGTTAAAGCAACACACACACTTGCTTGGTGTCACCGCTACAAACGCTAACAAAGGTAATGGACACGGGGGGTGGGATAGGGTTCACTCTTTTCCATAGTTTCAGCTAACTGCGGTGAGAGCAGAAACCTGTCCCCTGCGAATATGGGGGGATGAACGCCTGTACTAGTTATGCTATATGCTACCTCCAGCTTCAGGAGCAGAAAGTCTCTCCTGAATAGCAGCTGCAGGGGACCAATGAAAGGAGAGGGGCATTGCTTTTATCTTCTGTTTGTGGACTTCCCTGAGGCATCTGCTTGGCCACTGTGCAAAACAAGATACTGGACTGGACAGACCTTTGGTCTGATTCAGCAGGACATTTCTGATATTTGTATTTAAAAATCCAAGTAATAGAAGTTTGCCCATCGCTAAAGCCAACCCCACTTTACAATCTAGCTCCTCCTTCAACCTAGAATACATTACTGGCTTTGGATGGGGCTCAGAATCTATGTAGGAATTTGTGTGAGCATATCTCTTACATTTCTGTCACACTGGAAGCTGGTCCTTGAACAAAATAATTCTTAAAGTCTACAAAAGTCTAAATATAACAGCCGTCAGTAAGGAAAATAGTGACACAAATTGCTGCTGTGTGGATCCTTTGTGTAGGTCCTTGTGACACTGCAATAATGGCATCTCCTGCCGAGGACGATAGACAAAGAGGTTGCTTAATTAATTTCTGCTTAAACTATCACCAATGCCATTTTTCCTCCAGACAGCTGTAATATTCAGTTTGCCGGAACTGTCACTTTCTGCTTTATTATCCTGTATCTAGAGTCAATTTTTCTGTGATTTGAATATGCCACATCAAACCTGCATGTATAAATTGAAGCTCTTCTATTACTTGGAGTATCTCTGCTAGTAGAGGCCCGTACTCTTTCAGCCCCCAATAGCAGGCTCAGTGCCAAAGCAGAGACATCAATCTGACTGGCAACTCTATTCAATCTAAACACAGAATCAATAGAATTTAGCTCCTTACAATGTGCATGGACAAAAGTTATCAAGGGAGAATTTTTAGCTCAATTTTTGGGGGGAGGGTGTCAAGAATGAGAGAAGGCAACATTGCCATACCCTTTTGAACAGGTTCACCTTTTTTGCTGCCACCGTCAGTTTCTCATGGAGGCCCCCTGGTGGCTGCCATTTTTTTCCCAGAAGGCCCCTTGCGAACAGCGCGATGTGATGACATGGGCTGGCAAACATGGGGGGACGGGACCAGACTCAACGCTAGTGTAAAGCACTTTCCCAGTGCATGAATTATGGGGATAGAGAGGACTGTAATGAAATCTGCAAGTCCCTTCCTCAAATTGTGTCCCCCTGTAGCCTTCTAAAACCTAGGATCTAGTTACTTCCGTGAAAAGGGCGGAGTAAGTCATGCCGCGGAGACCCTGGGACAACACCTTGGAAAACTCTGCCGGTCAGAGCAGAGACAGTGTGTTGGGCCAATGATCTGATCCCATCTAAGGTGGCTCCTATTATAAACTATCAGCAGCCTGTGGGTACGGCAGTAGTAGCTGCGGTCACCAAACGCAAGAGAATAACCGGAGTGCCGGGGCTTATCTCTTTCTTGCATGTGGTTGGTTTCCATCTGGATGGCAGCCATCATATTTAGGCTGGATGTGCAAGTCGGAAAAAGAAGAAATAGAAAGATAATCCGACAAGAAGAGGTTGTTGTGCATAACATAATTCCTATTTTTCTCCCTCTTCTCTGGCTACTCATTTTGTACCCAGGCTGGTAATTACAGGGCAATTATTACAGCTTAGGATATCCAAATGAGTGAGTTCTTAACTGCTCTGCCAATGAGCGGCAGCCGCCGTAACTTCAGCAAGGCCACCTGGAGAGAAGTGAGAGTTCAGCTCAATTTTCATGTCCATTTGTTGCTTGGTTACAACTCTGGCAAGGGCGAGAATGGTGTTAAATTATTGCTTCCTCACGTTTATTCACATCAGTGAGTGCTTCATTTGCCCAAAGAGGATAAAGTTAAATGCAATGGGATGGTACCTGGGTGTACTGGTACAATCGAACTTCATGGCCTGATAATGAATAATCACTTCAGCTGAAGAATCACAATGTACAGCAGAATTCTTAAGTGCAGCAACTCTTGCTGCAGATAGTGCGGCGATACAAAATACAAGCTCATAAAAGTGTCGCCGATTAGTTCTAAAGCAATATATCAGAACAGGGCAAACTTCCCCCCTACTCTGAAAATTAATTTTGAACAATCTGAATGAACCAGCTTGGCATTAGAACCATCAACTTGGATTTTTCTGATTAATTCAGATTAGCTAAAACAGTGGCCGACAGGTTTTGACACTTCTGAAGTGTCATCACTCGTGCACTAGGATCCTGAGGCCCCTGTGAAAACTGTTCCCAGCATGAATTATCTGGCCATACCCACCATCTCACCTCACACACTTTCAGAGGTAAAGAGAAGTAGAGATGACCTGATTTGTGCCAGATGGAGTATAGGCTTCATCGAGACCATCAGCAACTTGGGGGCACCCCTGTGTCTGGGTTGACTAGGAATCATGGGAGCTGTAGAGTACTATGAAGTCTACACCACTTACTGGTTGACCTACTCCATTGCCTGCAGTAAATAGTAAGGTGTAGGGATGGCTTGCAGGGAGGGCCATTCCAGGAATGTCACAAGCATGATGGAAGCCGTAGAGGGCTCTTGCTGGCACCTGGGTGTCATGGAAGATATAGTTCCTCTAGTCATACTTGGAGTATTGAAGGCACGCATAGTGCCGCTGCCATAGTACAGGTGGGCCCCCATATCCACTGATTTGCTATCCACGGTTTCAGTTATCCACGGATCATGGGGACCCCCCTAGGCTTTTATTTTTTTCCCAGTAAGCTTCATTTCTTCCTTAAAGAAACAGGACAAGCAGCCTCTGGCTGCTTATTACAGGCAAGTAGAACGAGACTAAGTACTAGAGAGGCTCTGCAAGGTTAACAGAAACCTTGCAGAGCCTCTCTAGGACTTAGTCTCGTTCTACTTGCCTGCAATGGAGGCTGCTTCTCTGTTTGTTTTAAGGAAGAAACAAAGCTTGCTGAAAGAAAAATAAGAGCTGGGGGGGCAAGCATGGTGGCAGGGTGGGGGGCCCTCAGGAAACCATGGAGGGGGTGTTCGCTCTTATCCACGGTTTCAAGTATCCACGGAAGGGGCTGGAACATATCCCCAGTGGATATGGGGGCCCACCTGTACACGCTGGGCAACCAAACAGCCCCACAGAGGTAAGTAAACCTTTTTCTTACCTACCTCCCTGCAGGCTGCCTGGCATCCAATAGGTCTCTGTGGACTCCGCCAGCTATTTTGCTGGTGTAGTCCCAAGGAATCTCAGGGGGCATTTTGGGGTGGGGAAAGGTGGATAGGTGTTCAGTGTGCACCCGCTGCTGCTGAGATTGTGAGATCCGCCACCGTAAAATCCCCATAGGCTGGGTTGTAAGCCTTATAACTACCCTGGCAGATAAGCCATCCAATGAGCTTTAAGAGAACATGGATTTCCCATATCCAGAGACAACACTCAATTCACCGAACCACTGATGCTCTGGTGCACATGGGCACTGTGTGCGCAGTGCTTGACGCTACAACAGCCCTATCCAGCAGCCAGGCCCTACATGCACAGACCTGGTCAAATCACCATCAATACTGTTGTTTGGGTCTGGAGTTAGTCTCCTTCTTTGATCTGATGATTGATGCTGTTGCTGGTGATGTAACCAGGACTACACATGTTCAGCCCCTGCTGGTTAGGAACGGAGTCCTGTGGTGGCAGGAGCTGTGCATACAGCGGCTTGTGTACACAGAAGATGAGCAGGGCCAATGTCTTAAAAATGCGAAACAAATGTGCAAGAGGCCACAGGAACTGTTTGAGATGCTGCCAACGTCTGCCTGACTTGGCCCTGGAAACACACTTGACACACTCACAAATCTCATTCCAAAGGAGTGGCCAGTTTTGCAAGCACTCCAAGTCTTCTGTAGCTCAAATTAAAAGTGGAGCCAGACAAGGATTCCCAGCTTACTCCACCAGCCTCCTCCCTCCCTTTGATCCAGCTTACCTGCATCCCAACCCCTCTCATCCAAGCTTACCTGTATGGGGCAGCAGCAGCCTCTCTCCTCTCTTCACCTCCTTTCTTTGCTGTCACACACATTAGAAGCACCATAGACAAACATTCAATTGCCTACTGGGAAATATATATATTTCTGAGAGCTACTATATGGGCATTGGAGAGGAGAGGAGGGGGAAGGGCAATATCAGATTTTCCTTCAACTACACTTTCATTGCTGCTCCAGTTGGGCATGTTTGGTTGATAGGGAAGGGGCTGCCAGCTATCCAGTTTAGCACATTTTAAAAACATGGGCCCTGATCATATTCCACCCCGGGCTGGGGTGGAAGGGTTGGCAACTTCCAGTCATCAGTTTAGCTCAGAAAACGAGCAATTTCTTTTCCAATCCAATGTGAGCAGACAGAGGTCCGTCCGCCCCCCCCCCCCATCTCTACTAACTGAATGCATATCATTAATCCGTCCTGCTGTCAAGCTGGCTCTCCTGAGAAGGCAGGCTTGGGGGGGGGGGCTGCAGATTCTGGAGCTCTGGGATGATGGGCACCATCTCCAGCACAGTGTCAGAGCCACCTGGCTCTGGATCCAGGTGGCTTTTCCTCCTCAAGCTCCAACTCTGAGCTGCTGCTGGGGGTCATCATGCCACAAAGCAGTAAGAAGGGCCAAATGAGATACGATGCTGCAGCAAATCTGTACCACGATTGAAAAGTCTGACATCTTTTTCTGAAAGCAGCTGTGGGGTGTTTGTGTTTGAAATTTGGTATGGGGTCATGATGTTGGGGAGAGAGGCTTATTGAAACATCTTCTTCTGCCACCCATTTCCCTGATTTAAATTAAACTCCCCCAGGAAGGCAGAAAAAGACTTAAATTCTCCCTCCCTCGTGGAAGGAGAAAAATCAGGTACAGTGGGAATGCCTGTCTTTTTTCTCATATGTGCTTGAGTGCCCTTGCTGGGAGAAAGGCGGGATACAAATTCTTTAAATAAATAAATTAAAGAAATATGTGGACTTAATAGCAACTTCAGAGGTATGTGACTTAAATGGGGGAAGTGGTGAAACACACACCATCACAGACACTATTCCAAATCTAATTCCCTGCCCTCACCGCTGCTTTTAAGCAAAGAAAAAGATGGATCGCCCACGTCATGGACCGCCCACGACATTTAAAAAGATGGATCGCCCACAACACTTAGTGCTAGTTTGGCACTAAATGTCATTTTCACCACTATGAGCAAAACTTCAGCAGGAATGTTTTCAGGGCGTTGCATTCTAAGCTGGATTCCAAATTCTGGACTGTGCCAAGATGCCTGGCATACAGAAAGCCCTGCAAATGAGAGGCCCATCTTCCTGCTGAACAAGGTGGCTTAGTTCGCTTGGATAAGATAGCCTCGTGATATTGATGCGGATGGGCCTGCTGAGGGCTCAGCAATCGGTCATGCAACTCGGAGTAAGAGCTGTTTTTATTGCAGCTCATTTATTGTTTTGCTGTAACAACCGCTCTCCTGCCTACACAATCCGAACAGGCTGCTGAACTTTGACAGGGATGTCCATGTCTTGCAAAATGAAGCAATGCAGAAGCCTTTGCAGTACAAAACACACACCGCCAAAAAGTACACAGTGAGGTGATACCTCTAGGCATCCTATAATAACGAATGTCTTTGGTGTGTATATAGATTTCACCTTATGCCCCAAATGAGATGCTAACTAAGCAGCAAATACTATTTTAAAATGTGAGATTGCTATAGTTTCCCGGAATCAGATTATCCAATCCCAAGGCAACACTGAGGGCATTCTGGTGATAATCAACTGCAGGCACAGCAAAGTAGCTACAAGGGGAAACAAAGGTCAATGTCATTTGCGGCAGGCATCAGAATGGTCAGGGAGCAAATATAATGTTGCTCATTTCCTTTTGTTTCTTCTGTTGTTCTTTGCAGGCCTTCCAAATTGCATTAGTGCTAGTGATGCTCCTTAACTTTGTAATTGCCTAGTTTGGAACACAAATTTGCATAACTTGTCAGCCTCAGAAGCAATACAGATCAGCTCAGAAGAATTTAAAACAAGGTTCTGCATAGATGAAGAATGTGCTTTTCACTGAAATCTATTTTTATCTAAGAGACTCACAGTCCAATCTACCGGAACTTTCCTGCGCCAGAACGAGCGTTCCGGTGGAGGAAGGTGTCGCAAATGTGCCGTAAGGCACATTTCCATCTCCTCGAGAGCCGGGAAGGACCCCGCCTTTGCCGGACCCAGGTAAGTTTAGATCCAGCAGGTGGGGGGCGGATCGCCGCGAGGGTGGCCATTGGCCCCGGCGGCTTGGGAGAGGGCAAAGGAAGCCGGAGTCTTTACACGGCCTCCTCTACTTCCGCCAGCAAAATAGCTGGCGGAAATCCGAGGAGGCCCATCCGGGCAGCCGCCATTTACACTTGTGGAAGGAGACGAGCATCTCCTTCCCCGAGTAGACCTCCTGCCCGGCAGCCACATTGGCTGCCAGTGCACAGGATCCAGCGGGCGGCCATGGGCTGCCGGCCGGATCTTAGTTAGGATTGGGCAGTCACACACTAGTTGCAGCTCAGAGAGATCTAAAGGGGAATTTTTAAGGCACGAAGGTAGTGAGACTTGGGACAAAGGAGCTGTGCCTTTCTAAACTCACCTGATTACTTGCTGGGAGACATCCTAACTCCAACCACCTA
The DNA here is from genome assembly GCA_026170595.1 of Plestiodon gilberti rubricaudatus. NCBI lineage: Eukaryota > Metazoa > Chordata > Lepidosauria > Squamata > Scincidae > Plestiodon > Plestiodon gilberti. The sequence continues at coordinate 12,358,977 of JANXHW010000002.1, read as the reverse complement.
TCACTTTTGCAAAAGTATTTTATGTACTGTATTCTCTGTGACCTATTGCTCTAGAGAAGCCTATATTTTCTTGACCTTGTCAGCTTATGGTGCAGCCAAAAAGCTTTCTCCAAAAGGTTTGTGGTGTTAATGCAAATGCAATCTCCTAGCTATCTCTCCATCTAACTTTGCTGTTGACTTCATAGTGAAATTTGAGGTACAGCCAAATATTTTGTTTGAAGCTGGTGGAGTTTACCACTGCACTGTATTGCTTCCATTGAATCCAGGCTTGTCCCCTTTTGCTGACATGCTTCCATATACTCAGTGGGGTAGATAAGGTGGGACTGGGGGGTACAGGGGGTACACGCCTCAGGGGGTGCCAGAAGCCACCGCCGCAACCGCTTTGTTTGATTGCAGCAGCGGGAAGGAGCTGCCTCTGCAATCAATCAAAATGCTGGCGGTGGCAGTTTCTGGCACCCTTTTGTTCCTTGGCTGGGGGGGCGACTAGTGGGGGCTGCGGCCGGTTGTTTTTTTTACTAGTTGGGGGTGGGGTCTGGAGCTGGCGATCAAGAGGCGGCGGTGGGCATACCTTTTTCACCCCCGCTGCTTCATTTTTCGCTTTGAAAAAACACACAAGGAGGTGATGTCCCTGGGGGGGGGTTGGCATCACTTCCAGGGGGTGACAAGGGTCATGAGGGCCCCGAGTACCACTGGACCCAGCTACACCACTGTCCATACTATTTCAGCATGTGCTGGAAGCACTATTTCAGTACATTCAGCTTTGGATGTCTTCACACAGATACACATTGGTGGTGATGGGCGTTTCTCTCCCAGAGCAAATAGCTGTTGGAGGGCTAGGGAGGAACAATCTGGATTGGGAGCATAACCAAGGCAAAGGGTTACTGCCTCCCCTCTTCCATACCGTGTTCCAAATCTGAGCCCCTCCCTGTGGCTGCTGTTTGCAGAGACGATCCCCTCCTTCAGTGAGATCATCAGGGAGACCTTCATTTAAGCCCTTTTGGCCAATACCAGGATTTCACGGCGCAGAATGGCAGTCAACCGTATGGCGTGTAAGACATGCGCTGTCTTCTGTGAAAGCCTTTCTATGCCCAGAGAAGCTAAGCATTAAAAAATGAAAGTTGACGTTGGAAGGAAAGCAGTGTGTCAGAAGCAGACATACACCTGGACTTGCCATACGAGGACTTAATGAGGTAAAACGTTTCCCTAGGTGTGACTGAAGACAGTGAAGGGATCATTCTATCAGGATTTAGAGGAAGCAGACCTGACATGTAAATCTTTGAGGTGAGCTGGTTTATGAAAATTCTGAGAACTTAAGGCAGAGGGAGAATATAAAATGAAATGTGGAAGGCAGAAGAAGAAGTACCTAAGCTCCCGGTAGCTGCTGTGGCACAGCGGCCAGGAGTATGAGCTATCAGCCAGCTGGGTCCCCCCTGTTTAAATGTCAACTTGTCAGCCTTGCTCCATGCTCCCACCGCATGAATGGGAACAGGAGGGCGTGGCAGAGAGCCAAACACTTTGGCACTCAGCAGTGATGTCACCGCTTAGCGCTGGCAGGCCAAACAGCAGGGGAGGGGCTAGGAGGGCCAGTGGGGTAACAGCTGCCAGCACTTGGGCTGATGAGGGGCTGGGAATGCATAAAAGGTACACAGGTGAGAAGAGGTGGGGAGGGGAGAAGAGAGGGAGAAGGGGAGGATACTGAGTGGGAAAGAATGAAACAAAGGGGGAACGCAAAGGATGGGTAGAGAAAACGAAAGGTGAGCAAGCAGTGAGGAAATAAGGCAAGCTACACATGGGGGGGGGGAAATAGAAGGAGTGTCTAGCGAGACAAGTAAGGGTGAGGGCCAGGCTATCAGTGGTGCATACGGGCTGGCCGCAGACTAGACGAAGAAAGCCCTGGAGATAGGCAGGCTGCCTAAGATGTTGAGCCAAGGCAAAGGGGAAAGAGATCCACAGATTATTATGCCACAGGGCATCAACTCTACAGGCCACAGCCAACGTGGGGGCAGAGGCGAGATGCTGCAGTCCCCTCCAGGGCCAGGGGAAGATCACATTGCCGACTGTAACCCCCACTGGGTGGACCCAGAAGTGGGGGATCCTGCCCTGCTCCTGCAGTGGCAAGTGGCCTGGACCCTCCTCTGCTATCTGCACTGGCTGGAATATAGAACTTCCACACAGGCAGAGACCTTATAAACGGGCTGAAGAGGAGTTGTGACCAAAGGTGAAGATGACACCTATCAGGGATGGGGAGCTCCACCCTGTTTTGTGTTGTATTAACTCGTCCCGCTGGAATCTGAATAAAAGGCAGTAGAAGCATCCGGCTCCATGTCCTGCCTGCTTAATCTCCCTTTTCCCCATAACCCAAGTACTGTATGTCATTCCATAACCCCCCTGAGGCAAAACTCCCCCTGTGTGTCAATGACGAGGAGAACCCCATGATCACACACTTCCTCCACAAATTCTCTATGTGGCCTTAGGCAAGTCACTGTTTTCTCAGTCCTAGCTGCTCACCCCATTCCATCTGCAATATGGGATAATCACTGAGACCTACCTTACTATAGGGTTGTTCCAATTATTACTGAGATAATGTGCACAATGTGCTTTGAATCCCCAAATACCGTAGGCTGAACTGAAAGTTGAGACTTTTCAGCACAAGGGGGGGGGTGAGGGTGAAAGATTTGATGATATCACCCCTGGCTTGCATTATTTTGCTGCCAGCTTTGCAGTGATATCACTCCTCTGAGCAGCAAGTGAACACAGTTTTTATTTCCCAGAAGCCCCCTGGAAATGATGCAACTTCATCACATTGCATCATTCCCAGCTGACTTATGGGAAATAAAAATGGTAGGCACTAGTCACCAGGAAGAGCATTGCTACCACCACAACTAACCCCTCCACCCCATGCGATAGCTGTTTTGGATGAAAGAAGAGGCACTTCCAGTTGAAAGCACACCTTTTTACCATGGATTTACAAGTACAGTGCATCTGGTTTAACCCTGAAGACCATCCTGACTTTTTGGAATTTTCTAATGAAAGTTCTCCTCTGTGGACGTGCTTCTGGAATTATCACCATGAAGGAATCTGCATGGAAAATACTAAGGCTGGGACTGAAAAGGACGGTGAACTTTCCAGAAAAGATCTGTACAGCAAGTAGGAGCCAGAAAGATTACAGAATCTAACTCCTGAAGGAAAAAAAAAAGTGAGATTCCATTCTAACAGGTTTGCCACATTTATAGTTATAGGAATCACTACAAAACTGCTGCTACTTACGAAGAGATATGACAGAGTCCAGCCATCCTCCGTGAGGAGCCTCAGGATCTGAAGCTAGCAAGTAGATCTACAGTATTAGTGTGTGACTGTGGACAATACAACACGGTGTGTAACACCAGCCCTTGTGACTGCAGGCAATATGAAGCCTCTATACTGGCTCTAGAAGATTGATCTTGTAACAAATACAAGAGAACCTGGTCTTTTGCCTTTGCCTGTTCAACAGAGCAGAACTATCTGCTTAGTGGACTTCTCATGCTCCAATACCTGGCTCGTGTCACTGACCTCAGAACCCCTGGTCTAAAGAGCATACCCTTTAGGTACAGCTGTACACACCCACACACATGCGCACAACTACCACTAGGAAACTTGAAACTATTTTATATAGGTTGCAACCAACTTCTCATTGCTTGGGTCTGAGGAAGACAAACAAATCCATCCTTGGTGGCCTGTGATATGGAGGTCAGACATCTCCATAACACCCCCTGTCATCCGTCATCCCCCCCCCCCCCCCGCCAACAGATCCAGGGAGTGAAAGGACTCAGACAAGATACCTACTTTTTTCTGGCTGTGAGCATACAGAAAGACATCAGTGCAAAGTCATTATTCTGGTCCACTGCTGCCAGATCCTGTGACAGCAGTCAAAATGGCAGACAGCTTTATCATGCCAGGGAGGCAGGCCCTGAATGAACTCTGCCTCCCCCCCCCCTCATTTTCTTCAGTTTCTCATTCAGAAGAGGGCTGAGTGGGACTTTTTTTTTTTTTTTTGCTAAAGGTGATTTCTCAACATTGGCTTCTTTCTTCTAGTTCATTAGAAATGGGTTTCAAGAAACAGAAAGAGGGATTTAAGCATGGCCCATTTGGCAAAATGAATGGCTACACCCTCCATAATGTCATTGCGCATGATGCATTTGAAGGGCACTTCTTTCTGATCGATAGAATACTCAGGCATGTAATAATGAGCGGACAGTTACCCTGGAATGAATGACTGCAATGCAGTCTCTCCTTATGTACATAGGGAGCAGGGATCACTTTGCTTTAGGTTGAAACTGTCTGGAACATTTTGGTGTTTATCTAGTGTCCTGCTACACTATTTGTGAACACACATGAAACTGGCCTCATCCTCAATCAGAACATTGGTTCATTCAGACCAGAACCGTCTAGTGTTGTGTGAGCCGCCCCCACCCCACCCCCCTGCTCGCCCTCAATGCTTTGATGGCCCAATTGATTGAACTATGGAACTTACCTGCCAGTTCCCCCATCTTCCCCAAGCAAGCCAAAAAGAAAAAAACGTCAAGGGGAAGGGGGTAACAGGTGGCAAAGAGGTCACTTCACAGATGAGGCCCCACAAATTCTCTCCTTAGCTAGACATGAGACAAAGGTGTCGTTTTCATCTTGGCAAGGTTCTGACTTGGGAACTAGCAGAGAGAACAGGGCATGAGACCCATTTCAAATGGGGCTGGAAATGGGGCCAGATCTTTTGAGCAGGAGAAATGTGCATTTCAGGACCCCCCCCCTTTGAAGTCTTCCACCATCTCTACTATGGTCTACTCCAAGCAGCCACAGTCCACATCTGCTCCTTGTAGCCCTTTTAACGAGATGCCAAAGACTGAACATGGCAGTTTCCTACATGCAGTGTACAGTCTTTACCATTAAACCGGAGCCCCTCCACACAACCCGGAGGAAAAGCTAAAACCCACATAAACTCATGTCACTATTAGCATTGTACTTATACTGGCTGCAAGCCTATCCAAATAGCATTTACAAGCATCTTTATCCAGGCTACATCCTGTAAGAAACTGTGCTTTACCTTGAAAACTAATTTTAAACTGTGATGCAATCAGGTAAACTAAACTTGTCTTTGTGAGGTTTCCTGCAGCCAGCATCATGTTTAAACTGGGTCACTGGTCCTTATGTGTGCACAGTTAAGCACACTAGTATGGCATGTACCTAAACTATGGATTCCTGGTGTGCAAAACTGCACATGGAGGGGCTGGTGACCCAATTTAAACGTGAGTCCAGCCGTGTAGAAACCAGCTCGAAAGATTATTTTACACATTCAGCATCACTTTTAAACTGAGCCCAGGGGTTATTATTGCCAATAATCATTCCAGAGTCATTTTTTTAACGGGGAAAAGCATTCAAACCAATTCTGCTATTTATTTGCAGAACAACCCTTTGGCGTAGATTGTTCACGTTCCCATTTTACCATTCTTGGCAGGGAATGGAGAATGGGAGAAGACAGCTCTTTCTGTTCAGTGATAGCAAGAGAAGTCCCAGCCAGAAGTTCAGATAATATGTTCAAACTCGGTGAGCCCTTCTGGAGCACTTGAACTGAGAGCTAACCAAGCATGAGCAAAGCGAAAAGAAAAGCAACCGCTTGGCTGGTTTGTTACATTTCAGTGGTAATGCGCATGAAGGACAATGTTTTCATCTGATTGCCTATGAGCATATCTTGCTTTGACAGCTAAAGGAGCACAGATATACCAAATGCACCAATGACCACAACTGGGAAATTTCATCTTGAGAATGGCCATGAGTGAATAACATTTGCTCAGCCTTAGTCCCGGCTCTGTTCAATGGGAGGGCTGGTCCTCACTGGTTTGTTGAGAAGGTAGACAAGTCAAAATCATAATCAATCATGGATAAATAAGAATGCTTCAGCTGCACTGTTCCTACCCAAGCAGACAGATGTTTTGGCAAAGCTTTCTCTCTAGGAAGAAATTAGGAGAGCTCTCAGTACTTTCTGAAAACTCTCTCCAACCAACCTTTGCTATGGAGTCCTGATTGACTAAACTAGTGGGAGAAAAGTGAGATGTCAGACTGGGCTTCTCTGCAGCCAAGGGCAGGCCAAAGCAAGGACATGTCTGCAGACCACAAAAGCAGGTGTCTTCATTGCTCAGATCAGTGAGGAAGTATCAGCTGACCTGCATGATCAGGCTCTCTTCATTGGTGTGGCTACCCAAAGGGGGCAGGGTGGTGGTGCACAGGCTAAAATCTTAACCTTTCACCTCTCACATTGTAGATCAAGACTCATGGAGGGCTTGATTCCTGATACAAGGAAAGATGGAACATAGGAAGCTGTTTTCTTCTGAGTCAGTCCATTTGAGAATTTGTCTCAAAGCACACAGCTGTGCTGTTGGTGTGAAGGAATGCAGAGAGGTGATGATGAGCTGAATTCTGAACAGATCAGGAAAAAAAAGCTTTCTGTGAGTTCCACTTGAAACATTTCATTGTGCAACTCCATTCCCTCCTCTTGCTCACCCACTTGTTATTAGCCTTGGGTTAGGGCAGCGGTTCTCAAATAGTGGGGCACGCCCCCCAGGGGGGGCGCGAGGCTCCGTAAAGGGGGGCTCGTTGCAATAGTTAGTGTGTATGCTTTGCGCCACTTATCTTGATTGTAGGAGCCTCCAGCGACGATCTAGTTCACCGACGATCTCTTCCGGGGAGCAGATCGTTCCTCTGCTCCCCGGCGCGAACTCTGTAACGCGCCTAGGAGCGCTCTGCAGAGTTCACGCTGTGAATCACGCATGCGCAAGACGACGATTGGCAACATCGTCGTCTTGCGCATGCGTGAACTCTGCAAAGCGCTCCTAGGCGCGTTACAGAGTTCGCGCCGGGGAGCAGAGGAACGATCTGCTCCCCGGAAGAGATCGTCGGTGAACTAGATCGTCGCTGGAGGCTCCTACAATCAAGATAAGTGGCGCAAAGCATACACACTAACTATTGCAACGAGCCCCCCTTTACATTAGTTACATTGCATTAGTTATATTAGGGGGGCGCGAAATTTTTTCTTCTTCATAGGGGGGGCATGAGAGAAAAAAATTGAGAAGCACTGGGTTAGGGGAATATCCCATAAATATGCTTCCTTTTAAAATGCAATTCAGCACGAACTATTTATTCATTCGTAAGAGAGATTTTTATCCCATCTTTTCATTCTAAAGGCCATGGCGGTTGAAAGGAAAAAACTAACAACACAATATAATGCAACAAGATAGAAGTCAAAAACAAAAATCTCAATGGCAACAGCAAAAGCAAATACGACTGAGAACCAGCAAATGCAACACTTTCAATTAAAAGCCAATTAACTTTTGCCAATTCAACCAAAAGTGAAGATCAACTAATTAACGTCTTGCTGAAACAACCAGATCTTCGACAAGTGCTAATAGGCATGCAGATGGAGCCAAAAGTCCCTCCTTGTGTAGTGCGTTCCATTCACAAAGGCCCATTCAAATGTACATCATAGTTCGCCTCATTTCTGAAGGTGGTCTGTTGCAAAGAAGGCTCTCTCTGGTTTATCTCCGAGAATGAGCAGATTCATGGGGTGTGGTGACATATTGATAACCTTGCCTGAAGTCTTTTAGGAATACATACAATATCTAATTGTGTGTGGTCACACTTCAGGCTGTCAGACCTATTTTGTTTTTTACCAGAACCTCCAAGGTCCATTGAGATGCAAAATGCTGGCTCAGTGCACTGCAAGCAGAATACACGTGGACGATGTGCCTATATAAGTACAACCCCCGCCCATCTGAATCATTACTCTAACAGCTGAATTTATGGGGGAAAGTATTTTTGTTGCTGCTATTTTAAAACAATCGGGAATTAGAAATCCTTGCCAATCTCCTGCAAACACCAGTAGGTTCCATTCTACCTTTTATCCACCCCAGTTTATAAGCAGTGTGTTTTATTTCAACATACTGGAGATGAAGAAAGAGAAGACTAACCATTCTACTACTTACTTCTCCCTGTTCCAAAAGTCCGGTCAACTGAGAGTGTTGGAAATGGCACAGGTCGGAGAGTGAACTGTGGATGCGGGTATCCACATGTAGGGGATGGCAGAATTCCTGGATACTGTGCGCTTTCTAATGTTGGCACAGGGATAGCACTGACTACAGCTGGAAAGAGAAAGGAAAAAAAATAGTTTAGTGCCATGGATCCTTGTGAAAGGTGAATGAGGAAACATGAGTTGGAAGCCACGGATGTTGTGATAAGTCTAAAGGTTGATCCACAAATACACATACATTACTTTGCAGTAGGCACGACATAGAATTCTGTGGCCTTCACGATTTGCACCGGATTTGGGGGGTTCTATTACAGGGGGTTCTATTATTACCGGATTTGGGGGGTTCTATTACTCCTTCATGGATCATTGCTCCTTCATGGATCATTGCCTTGTCGTGGCGAAGGGGCTTGCGTAACTCAATGAAGCCATGAGCTATGCCGTGCAGGGACACCCAAGACGGACAGGTCGTAGCAGAGAGTTCTGACTAAAAGTGATCCACTGGAGAAGGAAATGGCAACCCACTCCAGTAACCTTGCCAAGAAAATCCCATGAACAGTACCAAAAGGCTAAAAGATATGACGCCGGAAGATGAGCCCCTCAGGTCGGAAGGTGTCCAATATGCTACTGAGGAAGAGCGGAGGACTATTCCAGGTAGACCCAGAAAGAGCGAAGCGGTTGGGCCAAAGACAATAGGACGTCCAACTGTGGATGTGTCTGAGGTTGAAAGGAAAATCCAATGCTGCAATACTGCTTAGGAACATGGAATGTGAGGTCTATGAATCAAGGCAAGCTGGATGTGGTCAAAAATGAGATGATAAGATTGAACATTGACATCTTGGGAATCAGCGAACTAAAATGGACGGGCATGGGCGAATTTAAGTCAGGTGACCATCATATCTACTACTGTGGGCATGAATCCCTTAGAAGAAATGGAGTAGCCCTCATAGTCAATAAAAGAGTGGGAAAGGCAGTACTGGGGTGCAACCTCAAAAACGACAGAATGATTTCAGTTCGAATCCAAGGCAAACCATTCAACATTACAGTAATCCAAGTGTATACCCCAACCACTGATGCCGAAGAAGATGAAGTTGACCGGTTCTATGAAGACCTACAACACCTTCTAGAACTAGCACCCAAAAAAGATGTCCTTTACATCATAGGAGACTGGAATGCTAAAGTAGGAAATCAAGAAATAAACGGAACAACAGGCAAGTTTGGCCTTGGAGCGCAAAATGAAGCAGGACAAAGGCTAACGGAGTTCTGTCAAGAGAACACGCTGGTCATAGCAAACACTCTTTTCCAACAACACAAGAGGCGACTCTACACATGGACATCACCAGATGGTCAATACCGAAACCAGATAGATTATGTGCTTTGCAGCCAAAGATGGAGAAGCTCTATACAGTCAGTAAAAACAAGACCTGGAGCTGACTGTGGCTCCAATCATGAGCTTCTTATTGCAAAATTCAGGCTTAAACTGAAGAATGTAGGGAACACCACTAGACCAGTCAGATATGACCTAAACCATATCCCTTATGAGTATACAGTGGAGGTGAAGAATAGATTTAGGGCATTAGACCTGGTAGACAGAGTGCCTGAAGAACTATGGACGGAAGTTCGTAACATTGTACAGGAGGCAGCAACTAAAACCATCCCAAAGAAAAAGAAATGCAAGAAAGCAAAGTGGCTGTCAGATGAGGCTTTACAAATAGCTGTGGAAAGAAGGAATGCAAAAAGCAAAGGTGAAAGGGAAAGATATAAACAAATGAATGCAGATTTCCAGAGAATAGCAAGGAGAGATAAGAAGGCCTTCTTAAATGAACAATGCAAGGAAATCAAGGAAAACAACAGAATGGGGAGGACTAGAGATCTCTTCAAGAAAATTGGAGATATCAAGGGAACGTTTTGTGCAAAGATGGGCATGATAAAGGACAAAAAAGGCAGAGACCTAACAGAAGCAGAAGAGATTAAGAAGAGATGGCAAGAATACACAGAAGAACTATACAAGAAAGATCTGAATGTTCCTGATGACCACGCTGGTGTGGTCACTGACCCAGAGCCGGACATCCTAGAGAGTGAAGTCAAGTGGGCCTTAGGTAGCATCACTAAGAACAAAGCTAGTGGAGATGATAATATCCCAGCTGAGCTACTTAAAATCCTAAATGATGATGCTGTGAAAGTGCTGCACTCAATATGCCAACAAATTTGGAAAACTCAGCAGTGGCCAAAGGATTGGAAAAGGTCAGTTTACGTTCCAATTCCAAAGAAGGGCAGTGCCAAAGAGTGCTCAAACTATCGCACAATTGCACTCATTTCACATGCTAGCAAGGTTATGCTCAAAATCCTACAAGCTAGGCTTCAGCAGTACGTGGACCGAGAACTACCGGACGTACAAGCTGAGTTTCGAGGAGGCAGAGGAACTAGAGATCAAATTGCCAACATGCACTGGATCATGGAGAAAGCCCGAGAGTTCCAAAAAACCACCTACTTCTGCTTCATTGACTACACAAAAGCCTTTGATTGTGTGGATCACAACAAACTGTGGCAAATTCTTAAAGAGATGGGGGTACCAGACCACCTTACCTGTCTCCTGAGAAACCTGTATGCGGGTCAAGAAGCAACAGTTCGGACCGGCCATGGAACAACCGACTGGTTCAAAATTGGGAAGGGAGTACGGCAAGGCTGTATATTGTCACCCTGCCTATTTAACTTATATGCAGAGTACATTATGAGAAATGCAGGGCTGAATGAATCGCAAGCAGGAATCAAGACTGCCAGGAGAAATATCAACAACCTCAGATATGCAGACGATACCACCCTAATGGCAGAAAGTGAAGAAGAACTAAAGAGCCTCTTGATGAGGGTGAAAGAGGAGAGTGCAAAAGTTGGCTTGAAACTCAACATTAATAAAACTAAGATCATGGCATCTGGTCCCATCAATTCCTGGCAAATAGAAGGGGCAGAAATGGAAGCAGTAACAGATTTTACTTTTCTGGGCTCCACTGCAGACGGAGACAGCAGCCATGAAATTAAAAGACACTTACTCCTTGGAAGCAAAGCTATGGCAAACTTAGACAGCATAATAAAAAGCAGAGATATCACCATGCCAACAAAAGTTCGCATAGTCAGGGCGATGGTGTTCCCAGTAGCAATGTATGGTTGCGAGAGTTGGACCATAAGGAAGGCTGAGCGCTGAAGAATAGATGCTTTTTAACTGTGGTGCTGGAGAAGACTCCTGAGAGTCCCTTGGACTGCTAGGAGATCAAATCAGTCAATCCTAAATGAAATCAACCCTGACTGTTCCCTGGAAGGACAGATACTAAGGCTGAAACTCAAATATTTTGGCCACCTAATGCGAAGAGAGGACTCTCTGGAGAAGACTCTGATGCTGGGAAAAATTGAAGGCAAAAGGAGAAGGGGAAGGCAAAGGATGAGATGGTTAGACAGCATCACCGATGCAACAAACATGAAAATGAGCGAACTCAGGAAGATAGTGGAGGACAGGAAGGCCTGGCGGGATATGGTTCATGGGATCACGAAGGGTCGGACACGACTTAACAACAAATTACAGGTGGATTTATTCCATACCGCACAACCATCTCTGAAGTTTTGGCACAACTGGAATTAGTTCATTCTGGTATCCACCAAAACATTCAGAATAGAATGCAGCGATTCCACCCATCCCTACTTGAGATCTCATCAGTCATGAATTGTGTGAACTGCATCACACATTTGAGGCTTGAGTTTGGAAGAATCCAAGGCAATTTGAAGACCCTGTGTTTTATGTTTCTATCCATGATGGTTGGCCACTGTAGAAAACAGGATGATCCCGCAGGGTTGTTCTTATGTGGAGGAGGAGAAGAGAGAACCACTGGGACTTTATAAATAACCACCTTATAAATAAATAAAGACTGTCCCCTCCTGCAGGATGCAGCGGTAACCTTTTTGGCATCGCTGCATTGGCGGGGGTAGGAAAGGATAGGATTGGGCTGTTAATCATAATCTTTGAGACTTTTGCTGCCACTGTTGGATTGAAGGAAATAAAAGCTGAAACATTCAATCAAGTAAAAAATCAAGTGTTTAAAAGGAGGAGACACATGATGAATTAAATCGCAAATGAAGTTGATGCTATTTATTATAAAAGCTGATCAATTAGTACTTGCTTCAAGCTCAAAATGGCCTCCAAATTAAGAGCGAGTCTTGATTTAATGGCAGCGAGTAATTGGAAGATGGCCAGGGCCGTCAAATCAACTGATGTTGCAGGAAGACAAAATTAGAGCATGGAATTAATTTTCTTTTGAAAAAGGAAAAGGGAACTATCATGGTTCGTTTCTTTTCCTGATTTGTCTATATTGGTCTGTCAGAATTAGAGCAGCACATCCTTAATTTACTTGAGAGACACGAGACTGGGGGGGGGGGGAGATGAGAAACCTGGCTTGACCATTCTCTTTCAACAGGCATTAGGGAAAGGGAGTTTATAGGGAACAGATTTCTTCCAAGGCCACCATCGTCCTATGGCAACTTTTATTACTGCTAGGCCTGACAGACATTATGATCAGGGCCACTTATCTGCAACCGGGAATATGTCGGCTTTTGCATGGAGAAAGGCCAACTGCAGGAACGATGGCATCTCTGGTTACCCACCACCAGCCTATGAATAAATTACTGAATGCCCTGCTTCTTCTGTCCTCATTGCCACCCGTGTTTTCAAAGTGAAGGAAGACGAAAGCTTCCTCTGCTGCTGGGTTCAAACACAAATTACCCATCGCTTTCTTCTAGACAAACTGCTTTTGCAAGTGAGCAACACAAAGAAGTGCAGATAAAGAAATTTCACATTGCAGCCTTTGAAACTGAGGAACATGAGTGCTGCTGAGAATGAGAAAAGAAGATTAAACACCGTTGGGGGGGGGGCAGCGGAAGCAAGGCCATCAATTAGAGTAACTGACAGCTGTCTCCCCCCCCCAGCCCCTCCGCTTGACAAATGGATAACTAAGTTTGCATCCATGTAGTGCCTGAGTCCTCTGTCACGACAGGCGCAGTGGTAAAGCAATTGATTTATGCCGGCCCAAGTGACTGTAGATTCAATTTCATATTGTCCAATTATATGAGGCATGGTTTTTACAAAGCAATTATAGCATAGATAAACAGATTACACCCACAGGATGGTTTTTTGATAGTCAGAACACTTTATAAAAGTTATTATAGATCATAGAGAAGAGGCTTTTCAGGCGATGAAAATTAACCTGAACGGAGACTGCAATCCTATACACACTTTCCTAGGAGTAAGCCTCAATGAACACAATGGGACTTACATCTGAGGAGACATGCATAGGGTTATGCTGCAAATCAGCAATAAGAAGTAAAAGCGAAGAAAGATGTTTTCCGAAGGGGAGAAAAAAACAGTGCAAGCTATTCATACTCATGCTACTTAATCCAAATTAATGCTTAGACATTAGGTTGTGTCCAAAGTTCCAAAATAAGACCTCTGTGGCAAATTTTGAGTGCTTGTGGGAAGAAAAGGAGGTGAATTCAATGGCCCAGTCCTACCCTGGGCTGGCGTGCTGGATGCTGGCCACCAGTGCAGCATTCACTGCATCCTGTGCACAGCCCAGAGACCAGAATGGTGGGGAGAGGTGAGAAATGAACAACTTTACTTACCTTCCTGGCTGCCGTATTGTCTCCGATGAGACTCCTCAGATCCACAGCAGTTCTTTTGCTGGAACAGCTCTGAGAAGCCTGCTGGGGGCATGTCCAGGCCAGACCAGGGGTTTGGGATACGGCGGCCACTGCTGCTGCCGCCGTCATCCATTCCCTCCACCACCCTGACCTGCCCCTCCACCACCCCCTGGCAGCCAGTCTGCACTGCATTGCACTGCTAGTTGCACTGGTGAACCTGTTTAGGATTGGACCATTACTCCTTTTACCTGTTGCTATCATTAGGTTTGTAGTGATAATAAGGGCTCTTCTTGGTTGCCTAACCCCCTTCCTGGACCCAATCCCACGGCACCAGTGCAATGCGGGTCTCTTTCCTATAACCCCCTCTGAGTTACGTTGCACCAACATGTAACTTCATTCCAAGGGGAGTTCTAAAAAAAGAAATGCCCACAATTCCCCCCCCCCCAGAAAGTCCCAGTGAATGTCTTGACGGTGCAGTATCACTCATAGGAGCTTGGTGTGTGTGTGTGTGTGTGTGTGTGTGTGTGTGTGTGTGTGGTATGCTCCCCCTTTGCCCCCAGAAATTTTTTTCTCCATTATGATTTAATGCTCCCCCTTATCCTCTGGTGCCGAGATGTGCATGCCCATTGGCGTCGCTCGAGGTGGGATGGAAAGGTAAGTTCCGCACTGTGTTAACTTCTGTTTACTCCCCGACATGAGGCAGCCCCATCCCCCCACCATCGGAGCCATTCAGTGTGGCGAAGGCAATACACAGTAGACTCCCTGCACATTGCCTTCACTGCACTGAATGGCTCTGACGGCGAGGGGGCGGGGCCGCCTCGTGCCGGGAAGTAAATGGAGGCTTGCACAGTGTGGAACTTACCGTTCTGCCCCACCTTGAGCGACACCACTGTGCACGCCTGTCAGTGTGGGTGTTTGGGGTGGGTATTTTCACAGAGTCTGGAAGTGGGAGACAGGAAGGACTACTGGCTCCCATTCAGACCTGCCTGATTGTTAAGATCTTCATCTGAAGTCCTGGTCAAAGCACCTCGATCTCTTCAGGTGAAGTACTTTATACAGTATTGCGAAAAAGGCAGGGTCTTTTCAATTGTAGCATCTTGTCTGTGGAACTCAGACATCAGTTGAAGACATGATTATTTCCACAGGAGTTTAGTAGGATTTCCTTTGCTTATTTGGCTGTTACTTTGAAAATGACATTTGCTGCTTTTACTCTGAAACGGTTACTTTGAAACTAAACTGACATTTGCTGGATGTGAGCTGCCTTAAAAGCACTGTTGAGAATCACAGAAGCATTGAATCACAGAGTTGGAAGGGACCTACACAATCACTGTGTTCAATTCCCTGCCAACACAGGCTGTATACAATTACAACACCCCGATAAGAACATAAGAACATAACATAAGATACCTGTATCCTGTCACCACTCCCTTGCACTTGGCACAGAGAAAACCTACTCCTACAACCAGGAGGTTGCTTTTCCCCATCATGGCTTGTAAGCTGTGATGGACTTTTCCTCCATTAATCTGTCCAATCCCCTTTTAAAGGCATCCAGCCTTATCTGGGATAAAAACAAACTAGGGTCTGTCTCCAGCCTAACAGCTTACTGTCAAAGACTAATGTACTGTATATTGAGCGAAACATTAGAAAAATACCAAGCTTTTAAGCAGGACAGGAACACCATACACAATGTCATAGTAAGAGTGAGCAAAATTAGCTGCATGAAACCCATATGTCATTTTAAATTTTAAATGAGCTTAAATGAGTCATTTTAAATGACTCATTTAAGCAATCAATAATACAACCTTGAAAATATTACAGTCTCACCTTTTTATCTCAAATCAGAATTGGTTTCTGGTAGACCAATAAGTTCCAATTCTGAATTATTTGATCTCCGTATTGCCCCTTGAGGGGACTTCCCAGCTTGACCCTACTTCCTCCCTCCCCTTGCAGAGGCAAATACTGTCCAGATACTCCCAGTGCCCGCAGGGCCTCCATCACTGGGAGCATGCCAGGATGCCAGGGCGGAAAGAGTGGGAGGAAGAGGAACGAACTGCCTGCCCACCATGGCCGTTGTCCTCTTCACTACCTCCAAGCCCTCCTGACTGACTGCTAAGTCGGAGTAGGGACCGAGCTGACATGCAGGGGATGGGGAGAACCAATGGGAGTGGTGCTTTGCATGTGTGTACGCAGGGCCCATACTTGCTGGGGCCCCAGGGTCCAGAGGGCTCTGGCTCTAGCCCTAGTTATTGCATCGCTATTAGAAAGCACTTTAAGGAGCAAAGGCCTGCTAAAGCAGTAGTTTAAGCCCTTGTCTTATAAAACATTTCACTCATCATTCTACAGGGGCGTAACAAGGGTGGATCCTGAGGGGCATCTGCCACGGGCGCAACGCCATTTATAGAATCAGTGCCCCAAATTCATATACAACCAACATAATTTTTTAAAAGTTTTTTTGACCCTCAAATCTGCAAGCCTGTGTTATTATCAGTAATTGAAGAAATATACTTATTTCTTACTTATTTCTTAAAATATGGTTACCTTGTCATTCTGTCCCGCAAAGTGTGAACCCTGAGATGCCTAACAAGTAAAAGTACAAATGTAACAAGAAAGCCCCCAAAATGCTGAAACAATATGATCCTCGACTGACATGTGAACAACAGGGATGTGTCTCTAGGAGCCAGGAGTTCTATAGCCTGAGTGTTGTGATGGGGAAGGTCCTTCTCGAGCCCATCAGTTGCATTTCTGCCCATGACAGGATATGGAGCAGGGTCTGAGTGGGTGGGCAGAATCATATGGATGGACTAAAATATTTAATGTTACTATTAAACCAAATAAAGATGGCTAACACAAGAAGATAGCATTCCTGTTACAGCAGCGTGTTGGGATGTGGTGTGTAGTTGTGCAACTTACAAGGATTGCTGGGTTGTGAATCCATTGGAATCATGAGCTTGGCACGCGTTGCTCTGCGGGTCGCAAGCGAGCGTTCCAACGTGGACATGCTACTTCCCACCTCTTCTGAGTCAGGAGCTGGCAGAACACAACGCAAAGGTTAAATGAACAAGGGGTTCCTCTGCCAAGTTGTTCTGTTTTTTCTCCCTGCCACGCCAAGCACAAGATAGATGGGCACATTTTGTCAGATCTCCGTTTTGAAAAAGATGGTCACTCACTAAGCATCACCTCCTAATAACACCATAAAATATTTTAAGATGCGCTTTAGAAAAGAAGAAACTGCTTCTCATTTTCCCTCAATTGACTTGGAATGCTAATGCCTTTCTTTGCAATTGTGCCGTGGCTTAACAGTCATGTTTCTTTGCAGTTGCAATGAAAAGCATTTTGCAAGAATGACACTTCTTGTCTCCTGAAATGTTGTTTGCTACTGATCTTCCTTAAAGTTCAGAGAAAACTCCATCAGCAGAATGGTCAAACTCCCACACACAGATTAGTTACTCAGATCTGCACTCTGCCTCCTGTGAGATTGGACATGGTTCGAAATACAATGACTTTTAGACAGTTTATAATCACCTATTAACCCTTGGCCATTTATTACATAAATGAACTTTGAGAGATTAAGCTGTTTATTCGGGAACAAAAATAAGTCTCCCTGTCTATTGAATGCTACCAAATTTAAATTTTGTGTTCGAGTTTCAAGCATGAAGAGTGTAACTGTGTGCAAAGATTGCAGCTGAAGGTTTGGCAAAGTACCGTATTGGTCTGAGTATAAGACTCACTTTTTTCTCCTAATTTAAGTTTTTAAACTAGGGGTGCGTCTTATAATCAGGCTGTTGCAATTTAATGCCAGTGATTTAATTAAAAATGTTTAATAGCACCAAACTTTAAGGGTGCGTCTTATAATCAGGTGCATCTTATACTCGGGACAATACGGGGTAATACTGAAGGAAATGCGATAATGCTTTAGTTCTAGACACTGGTAGATACAGGGACCTGAATTGAGCATAGTTTCCAGGCAGAGCTGGCTCAAGATTTTTTTTTAGGGGGGGGGGAGGCTGGAAAACTCCATGGGTCACTTCACCATATAAAGGCTATGGACACACAGATGATCTCCAAGATTAATTATGGGCCCTTCTGAGGGCTCTAAGCCCACCCCAAACTGCCCCCAAACTGCTCCCTCCACCACCTTACCTGCTTTAATGCAGACTGGGTCTGTCGGTGGTGGGTGCACAGAGTTGCTGGCTGTTTGCACTCACAGCTCCGACATGCTCAGCAGTGGCGTGCCATTTGCAGCACTGCTGCGGCCTTTACGGTGGGGGAACGTGAGTTCCGCTGTCGCAAAAGCCCCATAGGATTGGGCCATTTAGTAGCATCAGAATTGGCTCTAGGGCCCTGGCTATCCTTCAATAACTGCAGCATTAAGTGATGAACTGTATACATGTTCATCCCTGTATACAAGTGATGAACTGTATACATGCAAAAAAAAAAGAATCATTACCCGCGGCACTCAGGAAGAGGTTTCATACTGCCTTTGGCACAATACTTTGCCATGGAGTCAATTCACACATTCATCTGCATGCAATCAAATGCTAAGAGGGAACCTAAACTGCATGCATGTGTAACCTTGCACTTTCGAGTCAGGCACCAGCAACATTACCAGACTGTGGTGCACTCTTGCTGCCCATCTGTGTTTCTGATTGGCTGTGGCTGCCTGGGGTGATGTCTTGACAGCTCTGCATTGGAGAGTCTCTTGCTGATGGATCAGAGCCCGACGGCTTTTCAATATTCTTCATCTCCATCTCTTCGTGGTGTATCCACAGATCTGGCGGTCTGAGGTCTTTCTGGCTGCCTTTCCTCTTGCCAGCACTGTGAGTAGCACGTTTTCTATTGGCGAGAAAGCAGGAGACATCACAACAGTCAAAACTCCTCCTATTCTCTTTGGTGTTCGTGATTTCCTTTCCAGTTCTCAAAAGACACGATACAGGATTGTTCTATTTCTAAACGTAGCTCCTTCACACAGTCAGGGTGTAATCACAGATGTTCTGGGACATGTGAACTAGCAATGCACATCTTCCCTCAAATAGGCATGACAAGGGATCTTTGAGTGTTGGCTGCGAAGCACCCACCTCCCACCCTGGGACTCAGAGCCTAGGTGTCCCTGTTAACACATACAGTTTATTGAAGGGATTGTTTACAATAAAAGGGAAGGGAGGGAAGCCTGTTAGGCAAACAACTGAATCTGAACTTGGGCACCTGGTGCCATTCTGGAGATATAGAAAAGGAAGACAGCAGCATTTCAGGGGGGGGGGGCATTAACACCAGGATGATGTCTCTGTGACCCAGCATAGATGCAGCATGCTGGATTTTCTGGGGTTCCAAGGGTTGCTTGGGGAATAACAGGCTCAAGCTCGAGCAGGGAGGGACAGAGAAATCGACACATAGACAAGGAGAAGCAAGACTGAGCAGAAGGCTCTCTGATGAATTACTAAACACACAACTTACAGTGCAGGAGTTGATGCCCTGCCATTCAGCACTCTGAACCAGTTTCCCAAGACTCCCGGAAGGAAATAACAACAACCCCTGCCCCCATGCCACCCAATTCTGGGGCTGAAACAAAGAAAGCTCAAGGGGGGAAACCAGGAGCTGATTTATGTGTGAAAGTGCTCAGCCTAGCAGCTCAGTTCTGAGAGTGGAAACAAATTTGCAGGCTGAGCATGGGAGCAGAGGCCCCCTCTTCCTTAATTCTACATATACTGTAGTTCGGACCCCCAAGTCACTATTTTACATCTGAATCCAGCAGCTGGACCTCAAGGTTCTAAAAAAACACAACCTCACACCAGAGAAGATCTGTAAGCCTGAAGTCTGCCCGCTCCTGTTTTGGATCGTGTGAAGAGCTCCTGCCAGCATTAGCTATTGCCAGGAATGTGCGATACTGGCATGGAAACTCTCCCTGTGCTAAGTTGTGCTGCACACTACAGAAGTGACATGGAGAGCTTGCCATGGGGATAACGTTGCATGCTAGTAAATGGCCACTTGTGAACTTACAATAGATGCCCTCATCTGGTGATCATCCTGCCTTCAGTGAAACCACAGGGATCAGCTACCTGTGACTTATCTCTTCTGCCTTCGAAGTTGTTATGTCTCTTGAGACAAATGTATTACAGAGATGACAAGTTTACATCCCTAGGGTATGGAGCCGGATGTATGCCGGTTGTCTGATTACTCCTGTACCAGCTGCTTTATTCAGTTTCATACAGTGGCACCGGTTTTAGCTCCAGCTGAGGCTACTTTGCCAACCCTTCCAGCTAGACAGAAGGCCCCATGGTGACAGCATATGTTGGAAAGATGAATGGAAGAAATCCAGGGAGAAGAAATGTCAATAGTGGCTTGAGGGGGTGCGAGTCTTGGCCTGCGGCTCAATTCAATAGGTCATTTGTTAACCAGCTGATGCACAACTGTTCAAAAGCTTCCTCCAGAAACAGAAGGAAGTTCCTCTAAGCAATGCACTCTTTCCAAAGCCTTGATCACCCATTAGTAACATCAACCCCTAATTAGCAGAACCAGCATCTGCAGCTTTTTGTTGTGTTTATACTTTTCACTCACTTATACAGCATAAGTGAGTGAAATACATTTGGTGTCAGATCCTGACACATTACGTTTGCCACTTTATGAATATTTATTACAATATGTTCTTCTCTTATCTTGGATTTTCCTTTTAACGTGTGCCACCTTTACCCATAGAACGCATTCTTGATGGCATGTTTGCATAAAATAATAGAATATATCATTAGGAGTTATAACAAAGCACTATCATGAGGTTCGCATATTATTGCTGTTTTGGGGTAAACGTCAAAATATCATTAACGGCCCAATCCTGGGCCAGCCCAGAGCTTGAAGCGGCACTGAAGCAGTCCGTGCTGCATGCTATGAGCCAGCTGGGGACCAGACAGTGGTGAAGAGGTAAGTAAAGAAAGTTATACTTGCGTACTACACCACTCCCTGGTCTTCTTTTGCTGGCATAAATCTGAGTAGGTCCAAGGGGTTGTGTTGGGCCCAGGCTGGGGGGCATAGCATCCTGATTTTATTTATTTTATTTATTTATCACATTTTTATACCACCCTTCCTCCAAGGAGCTCAGAGTGGTGTACATATTCCCTCCTTTTTGTCATCACAACAACCCTGTGAGGTAGGTGGGGCTGAGAGATAGTGACTGGCCCAAGGTCACCCAGGAAGCTTCGTGGCTGAGCAGGGATTTGAACCTGGATCTTCCAGGTCTAAGTCCGACTCCCAAACCACTACACCATCCTGATGCCATTGCTGCTGCCAAGATCCACTCACAGCCTGCCCTTGACACACCCCTGGCTGGCCCAATCCCCACCCCAATTCTCCCCAGAACCACCCCTCCTCTGATCCACCCCAGAACCGCCCCTCCTCCGCCCCTCCCCAGAACCACCCCTCCTCTGATCCTTCTCTGATCCACTACCTGCTCCACTATGGGCTGGGTGGGCTGCTGTTGAGTGCACAGAGCCTCTGGCCATTTGCGCCAGTGGCTCCCGAGTGCATGGCAGCTGTATGGCTTTTGTGCCAACGTAGCAGGGCCTATGGCAGCAGGTCACAAGATCCACTGCCATAGGCCCTTGATAGGATTGGGCTGTTAGTTCTGTTTACAAGGAGGGCAATCAAGACTGCAGTTGCCAAGTTCCTTACTCAAACGAAGTCCAGTTATCCATGGCAGTGCATTCTGGGACAAGGCTGGGAGGGGGGAAAAGCCTTCATGCGACCCAGAAGTGGGTCGTGAAGCTTCAAGAAACATCGTGGAGGATTGAAAACGCAACGCAACCATTTTGCTATTTAAAGGTAAAATGACACTTTTGGGTCCCGCCCCCCCATTCTACAGGGTTTTTAATGTGGAACCCGGTATCTGTGGATCTTCGCGATCCGCAGGGGGATCCAGAATGAATCCCCTATGGATAGCGAGGTCCGGATAGCTCTGCCAGTATTAATAATGGTTAGGATTGGGCCATTGGTCTTGTTGGGCCATTAGTCTTGTTAAATTGGTTAGTCTTTAAGATGCTACAAGACTCTTTGTTGTTTCTGCTGTAATAGACAGGCAGCCCGATCCTAAGCCTGGCCTACGGCATTGCAAAAGTGCCATAAGGCACTTTTGAGACACCTTGTGTGTAAGCGGCGCCGGCACAGAGGCCAGCACTGCTCACACCGCTGGCATCCCAGACCTGCGCCAGCCAACATAGGTAAGTCCCGTGCTGGTTGGTACAGGGGCAGGGCGGGTAATTGTGGCATGGGAGGGGTGCCATTGGCCAGCCCAGCCTGGGAGGGGGCGGGGATATTGGCGCCGAGTTGCACCGATATCCCGAGCCCCGTCACAGTCTGGGCTGGCCTTACGTGGCCTCCCCAGACATGCGCCAGCTAAAGAGCTGGCATGCATCCGAGGAGGCCCATTGCAGCCTGCGCTGCTTACACTGAGGGAAGGGTTTGAATGTCTATCCACCAAATACATATCCTGCATACGCTCCATGGAAATTAGTAGGAGATGAGCAAGAACACAATGTGCTGAATAAGGTATTGGTGGATCGTCTCCACTCTCTTGTTTAGCTAATCTATGACCTTCATTTTATGAGACAAACATGCAGTTGCACCCTGATCAACAGGGTGAGCCCATCATACACAAGTCATTTGAATCTTTAAAGCAACCTTTTCTTATTTGGCATTATGCTTTGTCTTTCAATTCAGACGTATTCGTTTCAACCAATTTGTGCTGTGCCATCGAAACTTCAGTCATTTCCTCAGATGCTGTCAATAAAGGGCTACGAATAATGAACATGTCATTCCAGACATGCCTCCAACCCTGACACAGCAAGACAACTCTTATCGAAGACTTTAAAAAAGAGCAAATTTAACATTCAGATGCAGTATTTATTTCTGCAAATTACCACCAGTTTCACTAGTAATGAGCAGTGACAGAAATTCGAGACAAGACTACAGGAAGAAAGGTTGTTGATGAAATGAAATGAAAATGAATGAGTCATCCCAGAACATGTTCTCTTTGTATAAACATCAGTTTGAGGTTCTATTTTCAATTACTGCCATGTACCAGAACATGGTGGAAAGCAGCAAACTTTCTGTAACCAGTTCTGACAAGCGATTGCAATACAAATGTGAGGGCGACCAGTGAGTCAGTAAGCCCAATCTCTTGATTTACCGTATTGGTCTGAGTATAAGACTCACTTTTTTCTCCTAATTTAAGTTTTTAAACTAGGGGTGCGTCTTATAATCAGGCTGTTGCAATTTAATGCCAGTGATTTAATTAAATTTTTTTAATAGCACCAAACTTTAAGGGTGCGTCTTATAATCAGGTGCGTCTTATACTTGGGACAATACAGGGTATGTTTGAATGCTGGAAGAATCGTGGCAGATACTTAGATACCTGCTGGCTTCCAGTTCTGGTAGATTCTTTCCAGTCATGGAATAATGTCTATGGCAGCTACACAAGGTTTTCTGAAACCTGAGCTAAACAGAAGGATCCCATCGCCGACCTTCATTCTGTGTTGTGAAAGCAAAACACTTACAGGAGCTTTTCAGTTTTTTTAAAAAGATGACTAACAGGGGACACAATAGAGGTTTTCAAAAATGTGCAGAGACATCTTTTTCCCTCTCAGAACACTACAATTCCAGTTGACCCAGTGATATTGTTTGCCAACAGGTTGAGCACAAGAAAAAAAAAGTAAGTTCTTCTTTTTCACACCATATAGTCAATGAATGGAAATCCCTTGCTGCAATTTGCTGACAGCAACTAGTTTAGATGGCCACTGAAAAACACGAGACAGATTCACAGAGGATAGACAATGGTTATTATCTAAGGCAGCTAAAAATGGAGCGTTCCAGACTCAGCAGCAGCATGCTTTGGATAGCTGAATACTAGAGAGAAACTAGAATAGCCATTAGTAGCGACCATCGTGTCTGATTTGTGAACCTCCCACCAGAGGCATCTGGCTGGCCATTTTTGGAGACAGACTATGGGACTTGTTGGACCTTTGATTTTATTCAGCAATTCTTACAGTATCTAAATTTGCATGGGCAGAGAGCCAGACAGAGGACTTTGAAAGGCTGTGCCCTGGATACACTTCCTGTCCTGCAGCACAGGTATGCCAAGGTACTTGGATTGCATTGGTCCTGCACAGTTCAAATACCATGGACAGCAACCATTGCACCGGCTTTCGCTGTCCTCGCTGAAGTGAGGAGGCCTAATGCTGTGCACTTTACATTTGGGCCAGAAGGGGGAGAGAGAGAACAAAACAGAAAGCTGTTGAGGACGGTGCACACACCTCTAAATTGTTACTCTCCTTGGTGAAAGCACAGGGCTTTCCCCACTGCTGCTTCCAACATGCGTTGTTATTCATTGATTATAGATAGAAACATTTCCAAAAGCAGTGCTGAAAAATGGAGGTAACCGGCACCTTCTTATTGACTCAGTTCTCAAGGAAGGTTGCTTGTGCAGCCTTTGGAATACAGGCCTCACCCACTCCTGCCAATCCTCCTCCTACTAAAGGAACAGGCAACCTGCTCTGCACTTTCTGAAACTCTTCAAGCGGGGCTCCACCCAGAGCATTTCAGCCTCAGCCAGGAGGTAACAAAGCCATCTGGCACTGGGCTTCTTTTTGTTTTGTCATGTATTTTGTCTCAAAAATATTGCAAAATCGGTAGCACACATTTACAATGTCACATCTACCCGATTTAAAGGCAGGCAGCCCAATCCTGCATAACGTCCACTGCAGCACACAAAGCGCACTGCAGCAGATCCTAAGCAGGATCAGGGCCGTGTTGGCGGAGCTGGGGCGCACCTCAGGGGAAAGAGACATTCCTCCCTCTCCTTCAGTGTCAGCTCCAGCGGCCCCAATGGGCCTCCTCGGATGTGCGTTGGCAAAATAGCCAGCGCAATTCTGGGGAGGCCATGTAAGGCCGCCCTGGTCCGGGAAGGGGCTTTGGATATTGGTGGAGCACGCCGCTGATATCCCCACCCCTCTCCCAGGCCTGGCAGCCCAATCACCCCCTCCCTAGCCATCCTGGCCCACCCTCCTGGCACCTGGCGCAGGACCTACCTGCGTCCAGTGGTGCAGTTCGTGGCCAGCGGTGGAGTGAGCAGCGCCAGCGCCATTTACTCTGTGGGTACTGCGAACATGCCTTATGGCATATTTGCGACACCCTGTGCCGGCGGAGCACTTGCTCCACCAGCACAGGATTGCGCTGTAAGATATAAAAGGCCATGCATAGAACAATATGCACGCATTGGCCTTCCCTTCCCACTGTAGCCCCCCTGCCCCTCAAAAATCTGCTCCTGAAGTTTGGGGACTTTCCAGACTGGGACAGAATGCAATATGAAGACATAGCCTGGAGTGATAACTGCCAGCCTGCATGTGCACACATGGAAGAGTTTTCCCCGTCTTGCACAGGGTTCTTTGAATACCAGTCAGTGTTTCATATCACAGAATTCACCTTCATAATGGGCTTTATCATACAGGTGCACTTTGATGCTTTGCTGCAACATCCCATCCTTTCATGCCCCCAGATGTGGTAAATAACCAGTGAAATGAATTCACATTTCATTAGCATCAAGCCTTTGGAAAACTGGCTGGCTGCCCTGCAGGACTGCAAGCTTTTGTCTCTCAAATTCAAACCAATTATTGCAGCATATTAATCCTTCAGTAGGTAGGAATTCTCTCCCACACAGCTGTAAACAGATACAAAGGAAGCCCAAGGAGACCCTTTTCAATTTGCCTCATTTGCCCTGACAGTGTGTAACTGCTGAAGTTTGTGGTACAAAACGGTTTTTTTTCCTTCCTTGTTTTACAAGGCTCCATAAAGGCTCCTCAGTTGGTATGAATGGATTAGAAAGAAAAGAAGCGACAATATTTGCAAACAAGAAATGATTTCAATGTTTCTGTGTCTTCTTATTTGTGCACTGTAATTAAAGGGCTCGGAGGGGAACGGAGGATTCCCAGTGACCACACACAGGCCAGACACAGCCAAACCGAACACCAAATAGCCAAGAGTCCAGACCATTATGCTACGGCTAATGAGTGTTGGACACATATACCGAAGCTAAAAGTAGACATATATCCCAAGGGAAAACAGCTGACATCCTAATGATGTTACATAGTGGCTGACATGTTCTCTGGGTACCTGGATTCTCATTTTTATCAACTCATCTTCAAAGCCTGCTCCAAAGCCAAAGATGCTTGTCATGATCAGTTATAACTGTGCCGGAAGGCATTCATAACATATGCTTCGTTTCCTTGCCTTTGCTAGGATCCCTTTGTTCAAACTAGCTGTCTAGCATAATAGTCGTAGACCGATGGCTTTTCATGGGGAAAAAAAAACACCCCACTTTTCTATGATCACGTTCCATATGGATTTTTGTGTGCCTTATGGTTCGGGGAGTTATTTTAACTTTAAAACAGAATGCATTCTCACCCAATGACTTGATTCTTATTGCAACTGGTAGCTAAGGCTTCTGATCCTCTGCAGTAATTAGCTTATATGTCACATTTGAAACTAGTATGTTCCTGCCCAATCCTATGGGCCATTTGCCACAGCAGATCTATCGATCCGCTACCAACACAAACATTTTGCCACTGCCGTACGCAACGGAGCTGCCTGTGGAAATGGCCAGCAGCTCCGTGCACACACTAGAATTGCCCAGACACTTTGCCGGCCCAGGTGAGGTGGTGGAGGGGGTGGTTTGTGGGAGAGTCAGGGGAACTTTGGTGGGCAGGAGGGAGGACAGAGTGTGGGGAGCAGGCTAGAGGGGTGGACCTTTGTGGCAAAAGCACATGCTGGATTCTATCCCTGATTTTCCAACCCACCCACCCCCTTCCTCTCCTTGGATTTATGCCAACAAAATAGCTGGCTTGGGTTTGAAGAGGCCCAAAGGCGATCAGGCGGCCAACCAGGAAGTAAGTACAAAAGCTTACTTATCTCTTGCTGGCTGCCTGATCGTCCACCATAGCACGCAGCATGTGCTTTGTCACCCCGGTTTACACCCGGGGAAGGAGACAAGCATCCCCTTTCCCGAGTAGACCTCCAGGCCGCTGCAGGGCAGCCCAGAACAGGGATAGGATCCGAATCCTTATGCTGGATTGCACTGTTAGTCTTCACAACCACTGTTAGGATGTGTGTCTGATTTATAAAAAATATTTGGGCTGACTCTACCTGCCCCCATACTTCACCAAGGTCCAGGCACGTCACTGGAGCGTGGTGGGGAGGGCAGACCACCTGGGGGTGACGCACGCAAAGGGTGACGCACGGTCCTGCACGCGTCACCTCCGCTCCAGGAGAAGGCCTCGGAGCGTCCGCCCTGGGCGGAGGTCCACGGCCTTCTGACGAGGCCCAATGCAGCGACGTCATATTTATTAGGTTTTTTGCGCCTGCGCAGAACGTTTGAGGGCAAAAGGGCAGCCCTTTGCCCTCAGAAACGTACTGCACATGCACGAAAACCTAATAAATATGACGTCGCTGCATTGGGCCTCGTCAGAAGGCCCACAATAGCCGGCCGGAGAGGATGTCTCCGGAGCCGGCAGCAGCGGAGGCTCCGCTGCTGCCGGCTCCGGAGACGTCCTCTCCGGCCGGCTGTCGCGGCAGCGCGGCAAATTGCAGGGAGTCAGGGGGTCATTAGGGTGGCGCACGCGCCCTCGCTTTAGGACGGCGCACGCCCTAGTGACGCCACTGCCAAGGTCTATCTTAGATTCATTATTTACATCTTTAAAGAAATGAGGCCGAGATGGTGTGACATTTCTGAGTCCTGCAGCAAATTCAACCTTCCCACAGAATGTACTTTTGGATGAAAAACCAGGCTTGGTTTTTGGTCATGGTGATGGGAATGGTGATGGTCATGGATGTGCATGAAACACTTACTTTCTCTGCTGGGCTGATGAACGCCTGGTGCAAATTACGGCCACAATCACCACCACCACCACCGTGACAACCCCAACGGTGACAACGATAATGACAAGGAGGTTGCTGTTCTTCTGGGGCGTTACGCTTCCATGGGGAGGGTGCATCTGTCCAATGGGGGGTTCTGAAAGAGCATAAACTGTTATAAGTGGCTGCAAGAACATCATTTTAATGCTGTGGCTCTTTAACCCTTAAGGAACCATGGGCACTAGCTAGATGAGAAATTACATCTTCTCGGGTGCATCTAATCCACAAGTCAGCCTAGGACCAGGTCCTCTTCACCACAAAGAATCACAGCAAATTGACTCTAACAGTGCAATTTAAATCCCCTTTCCCTCCCAAAGCCTCCCGTTCTGCCCTCCACCACTGCTGCACCAGTGGAGGAGCTGGGTAGGATTGCGCTGCAAACAGAACTAATATCTCTAGAACGAACGTAAAGTTTTCTGAAACAATGTGAAGATGTCTATGTAAGATAAATGTTCTTTTGAAATGATAAGATGTTTTATGCTGCAGAGGCACATCTGTGACATGAGTGATGAAAGGTCACAGTTTATGGAAAATATCCTACTTACTAGCTGCACAGGACAACAAATGACTGGCACAAATTTACTCCCCTGCTCTTGTTTTGGGAAGCTACCTATAAAACCAGATACAATTTAGTGCCTGCCAGGGACATGTGAATTCAACTCTAAAGAGCAGGCCTGGAATCAGAAATGTATCATAAAACTTGGAGAATTTATGCTTTGACATGTCACAGAGATACAGCAAATATAAGGAACTACCAGAGCGACCTGGTTCCCATCATTTACTTCTCACTAACGGCCATTAGTTAGGAGTTGGAACTGATCATTATGTTTGTGCCTGGAAAAATGGATTTTTATTTTCCTGCCCACTGGTGTTGATGGCAGAATGAACTTCCTGTCTGTTAGCTAATTTGAATGCATGCTTTAACACTCATCTCACAAATTGTCACAAATTAAGCTAAATTAATATATTAGAATAGTGCCCTGGATTCAAAGTGATTGCTCTTCTCTCAGAAATCATTGGTGTATCCCAAGAATGATATGCTGAGCACTTTCTATGCATGTCAATGCAACCAAGGAAAGGAGATTGTATGCTGAACTCCAACATTTCCTGTTCTGATTTCCATAATCTACTCGTTTACATAGATGCTTCACGAATACGGGGTTTGACGCCATGTAGTTTGCTCGAAATTATCCAATAGTTTTCAAACGCGCCGCGGGTTTCCACCAGGCAGTCGCATGCGTGGTAAAAATGTATCAAAAGCATCCGAGGATCACACTTGCCCAACGTTTCGTTCTATCCTTAGAACATCTTCCAGGGGTTAGGAAACAATCACGTAGATTTTAGGTGAAGTGTCTGAGCTCACCAAAACAGTCCGTTTAAATTACGAAAATCGCGGGAACCGGCTGCATTGCTAGAAAGCGGAAATGACCTGAAGTAACCTCTACAGCTGTCAAATCAAAGCCGCTACTCTCCGCTCTGTTCCCGTATATCCCGATCTTCTTTCCTATGTAATATAGGTAGCCAGATACGATTTGCCAGTGTTAAATCCTGTTGACGATTCAGGAGTTTGCCAGTTTCCAAGTGTTTACTTATTTCTAATGTTTCCAAATGTTTCAGGACTCTAGGGTTACTCTCACTCTGCAGGCACTTAGTTTTGTTAAAGCAGATTGAATGTTTTTCATTGAGTGCATGTTCAGCTACAGCTGATTGTCCAGGATGGTTAAGTCTGTACGCTCTTTCATGTTCAGACACTCTTGTGTTGATACTTCTGCCTGTCATGCCAATGTAATATTTACTACATTCGCATTCAATAGAATAAATGCCTGCATTAGATAGTATCTTTCTTTTATCTTGATACTATCTAATGCAGGCATTTATTCTATTGAATGCGAATGTAGTAAATATTACATTGGCATGACAGGCAGAAGTATCAACACAAGAGTGTCTGAACATGAAAGAGCGTACAGACTTAACCATCCTGGACAATCAGCTGTAGCTGAACATGCACTCAATGAAAAACATTCAATCTGCTTTAACAAAACTAAGTGCCTGCAGAGTGAGAGTAACCCTAGAGTCCTGAAACATTTGGAAACATTAGAAATAAGTAAACACTTGGAAACTGGCAAACTCCTGAATCGTCAACAGGATTTAACACTGGCAAATCGTATCTGGCTACCTATATTACATAGGAAAGAAGATCGGGATATACGGGAACAGAGCGGAGAGTAGCGGCTTTGATTTGACAGCTGTAGAGGTTACTTCAGGTCATTTCCGCTTTCTAGCAATGCAGCCGGTTCCCGCGATTTTCGTAATTTAAACGGACTGTTTTGGTGAGCTCAGACACTTCACCTACAATCTACGTGATTGTTTCCTAACCCCTGGAAGATGTTCTAAGGATAGAACGAAACGTTGGGCAAGTGTGATCCTCGGATGCTTTTGATACATTTTTACCGCGCATGCGACTGCCTGGTGGAAACCTGCGGCGCGTTTGAAAACTATTGGATAATTTCAAGCAAACTACATGGCATCAAACCCCGTATTCGTGAAGCATCTATGTATACTAGCGGGCCATGAAAGCTACCACAAGAAATCTACTCGTTCATTTTTTAATTGTTGTTATTGACAGTAGTCAGCTGAAATATAGTTTATATAGAATATCTAATTTTATATTCTGCTTTAAGGGTGATATAGGTGAAGCTACACTGATCAAAGTCAAATTGGAAGACTATCAATAGCATGGTAGATACAGGATACATCAGACACAGAAATAAGAGCAACCGTTTGCTAACTTGAGACTTGAACCAGACTACCTGTTAGCCTGGTGAGTACATTTCACTGGAGTACACAACAGAGCTCACTCCCAAGTAAATATATCAATGATTGCAGCCTTAATTCATCAGATTGGCCTTAAAGGGGAGGTGTTGACAGCAGTGGTCTAGAGTACTGCCTACGCTCCCCCCCCCCCCAACCAGTGCTGATTGAGAAACACAAAGTCCAAAGTCCCCCTTCAGCAAACAATATTTGACATCCTGGTCAGAATATCTAACTTTAAAAGAAGAAACGTGAATATTGTGATCCATTGCCAAAAAGCACGTTTACAGTAAATCCAACAAAGGAAGTCAGGATCCAAAAAATCCTGTCCACATGGCACTTCTGCATCAACATATGAAGCTGCCTTCTATTGAGTCAGACAATTGGCCCAATTAGGTCAATTTTGTCTATTGATTCCCTGGGATTGGAAGTCATAGGCTGCAATCTCTGTACCCAGCAGCAAGTCCCAATTCTGTTCAATGGGGCTTACTCCCAGGAAAGTGTATAGGATTGCAGCCCTTATCTCATTAATACTAAAGGGAAAAGTCACCTTCTGGTGAATCTTCTCACTCAACAATGGCTCTCCAAACTGGCCTTTGCTTCTTAATTTAAAAAGACTGAACCACAGTGAAATATTCATTTAATTAGTTTTGAATTTTTTAGATGCTTTTTACTAAAAGTCCAAAAGCAGTATGGACTAGACTCTAGTCACTAGAGATATAGCAATATAGGTATGGGAGTCAATGTTGTAAACAGAAAATAGCAAGTCCTTGGGATGACATCATCACCAGGCTCTGGGCAGGTGGGAGGACCCTTCTCAGCATTCCCGAGAGGCTCGGCCAAAGGCAAGAGTCTCTCGAGAGCGAAAATGCGCTGCCAAAAGCACTGTGTTGGAGTGGGGGTCCCGTAGTCCAGCAGTCCGAGTACCACCAGCAGTTGGCCGAAGTACCACTGGTTGAGAACCCCTGGACTAGAGATATAGCAACATAGGTACGGGAGTCAATTTTGTAAACAGAAAATAATATGCCCTTGGGAGTTCATGTAGGCAAGTGAATGACACATTTAGCATTGATTGTAAACGTTCTATGTTCAAACCCATATGCCTCACATTTAGAGGATCTCATATGCAGAGGATACATATTACAGTCTTAGGAATGTCATTTTCTTGTGTTATTGTGTACAGTGGCTATATATACTTTTGCCCCAATCCAGTTGGGACCATATGTACCCAGAAGCGGTCTTCTGTGCATGAATCCTTAGCCAGATGGAGAACGGATTGTGAAAATCTCTGCTGCAAATGTCATCCAACAGGCAACTCCGTGTGCATGTCAAATAAGACAAAATAGTATTGTTCAAGAGGGTGAGTGGGGCACTGGATTTAGTCCCCCTCACTCCCTCCTACCCACCAAACAGCTAATCAGCATGACTGCAAATTATTTGACAGGCTTGGCTGTTGCACTCGTGTGCAGTTGGATCAAGGCCATACCTCGTAGTGCTTTAATGAAAATTATTATTAGCACTATTTATTTATTTATTTATTTATATAATTTATACCCCGCCTTTCTCCCACAAGGGCAACCATTATTCCATTAGTGGAATATTCCATTATTCCATTAGTGGAAGAAATTGAAAATCCCCCTCCCTCTACCCCTGGCATTCCTTAGGAACAGGGGAAAATTCTGTATTGCTCATTGTACAAGTTATCAAGCTATTTAAGAAATGTGTTCCTGTTGAATTTTCAGCTCCAAATGATGACTTCCTGGCAGCTTACTTTTTAAGAAAGAAGTAAATATAAAGCCATATAATAATTTTAAACCATTAAAATAAGAACAAAATTCAGCAAAATATTTTCTAAAACAGCCTAAAATGGAAATGGTGAAAAGTGAAAACTCCTACTCAACTAATCAAGAAGGGCTTAAAATCATGACTTCCTCCCTAACAAAGCAATCATTTGTGCTTGGAAAGCAAATCATCCTTGGAAGCTAGAGAGATCGTTGCTTCGTTGCACCCAAAGGAACAGGAGTCTTTGTCTGTAAAATATCAGCAATGTGAAAGAACAATGCTATTTTATCATATTTTAGTGTTGCCAGTCACATTGAGTTAATTTAAAGATAAGGTGGGCTATAAAGAGATAAGAAGGAACACAGAGAGGCCCAAGCTATAGATTATAGTTGCATCAGTGCTGCCAGGGCTGGCCCAGCCATGAAGCGACATGATACGGCTTGCATCAGGGCGGGTGGTAGGAGAAGTAATGGAGTCAAGGTGACCTTCACCCTGAATCTGCTACTGCCTCCTTTTGGCCCACCGCAGCTGCAAGCCACATGGCTCCGCCTCCATTTGCTAAACATGAGTGGGAAATGGCGAATCCCCTTCCCTCTCCACACTCGATCCATGCACAGGGTTTAAAATTTAAAGGGAAAGTATCCCTTTAATGCTGCACAAGAAAGGAACACGTGCACGGTTTTTAAAGGGATGCATTCCTTTTCAACTTTAACTTCTGTGCAAGGACAGAGCACAGGGAAGAAGTAAGGGGCCTTCCTCCCCCACAACTCCATGTTATTGGGGCAGTACAGGAGGAAATGTGGGATAGCAGCTCTCAGGGCAGGGACAAGATCTCATAGTAGGAGGTAAGTAGAAGGGAGGGGGAAACACTAAGGAAGAAGGAACAGGCGATTGGGAGCCCACCGTCCTTCCCTTTGATTTACTTACCAGGGGTGGGCTCCGCCTGCTCTGTGCCATCTTTATTTGATATTTATGGAGGCAGTGCATGCTGGGAACCCAGACTGCACCACTTCCTTTTGTATCAAAGAAAAGCAGTGTGCATTAGGACAGGCTGCACACTGCAGTCCTGATAAGAAAAGGAGCTGGGAGCGTGCAAAGGTGGCATTGGGGGTGATTGAGGCAGCACGAGGGCATGCTGCCTGCCTCAGGCGCCAGGAATGACTGCATCGGTGCAGCTGGTGGGGGATAGGATTGGGGCCCAAGTTACTGCTCTCCTTTCTTGCTCAGACTGTAGGCAATATCATAATCAGTTGGTGGGGATTGGGAGAAGAAAATTGGGAGGGGATTGAATCCAGTCCATTGCTTGCCTTTCCTGCCCTTAAACAGGAGATTATCACCAATAGTTATCTGGAATGTTGAATGAAGCCTTCTAGAAACAGGAACTGCAAGCAAATCAGTCCTTTTCTTTTATCCTTTTTTTGGGGGGGGGAGGGGGATGGTTCCTCATGTAGCTAAGAATATATGTACCGAATCCTCACCCTACCTTCCATGCACACATGGCTCTAACAGCAGTGGTTCTCAAACTGTGGGTCGCGACCTGATTTCTGGTGGGTCCCAGGTGATGGAACGATCAGATAAGTAATTGCCACAAGCCCTGAGACTATTCAAAAACCAGATAGCTGCTAATTGTCCTTCAAAGATCTGAGCTCCTGCAGATTGCAAGCTTGTGTAAATATAGGGAGATAAATGTTTGAGCATCTCGTAAAGCTAGGTGGGTCCCGATAGTGTCTCATTTTAAAAAGTGGGTCCCGGTGCTAAAACGTTTGAGAACCACTGCTCTAACAGGATCAAGGCATTCGTGGGCAGCAGGTCACCACACTGGCCATCATGTCCCACATTTTATACATGCTGCAGCAAACCACCCAAAATGTGGAGAAAACCACATGGTGGCATTGAAGCCCGAATGAAAAGCCACAACACACTGAACGGAGATGCTACCACATCATTGTCATTTCTAGCAGTCGTCACACAGAGAATCAATATGAAATGGCTGCTAATTACCTATTACGTTTCCCCAGTAACTACATACTGATTTCGGGTATTTTTTTAAAGGAACTAGGAAGGAACTATGTCTTTTCCACAATGGTCATCTCTCCATCAATATGAAATGGCTGCTAATTACCTATTATGATTCCCCAGTAACAACATACTGATTTTGTCTCCATTTAAAACTGTGAAACTCAAGAGCAGAGATGTTTCCGTGTTTAAAAACAGCATAAAATGATAGCTTTGATCCTATCATTCACCAAAGCAGCTTTCCTCTGTAGCATCCCTATTGTCTGCTGTTTTTCCACAGGCTTATATTCTATGCTGCAAACACGAATTATCCAAATCCAAAGAACTCAATGCGACTAGCTGGATTTAAACGGCCATTCCCTCATTCGGCTTCACACAACTAGTATACAGTGATACCGAAATGAGGCTGCAAAAAGGAATTCTGATTTTTGCTCCTTGTGGCTCTGCAAAGACCTTCTAACAAACTGTAAATGTTCACAGGTTCTGCTTTCAACACATGTGGCTTTTTATATAGTACAGCTTTTGTTTCTTCTCTGCCCACCATTCCGTGAAAACAGAGACAGACAAAGACAGAGACATCTTTGATTATTTTCCTCTCTTTTTCTGATGGGGAAATTGCACATTTTGATTCTTGGGAAACGAAGTCAGAAGCCCTTGATTTCACCTAAACTTTAATGCACAAGGTGAGGTTTTTACTGCTAATGATGCAAGCCAAAAGCAATAGTCAAGACCCTTTGTCTACCCAGGATCTGATAAAGAAAATTCTCAAGTACCAAACAATGTAGAGACCTAATTAAACAGCCTTGATTTACTGATATAATCTCAGACTCTGCTGTCTAACGTTCAAAAGAGAAGTCATTTATCTACCAGGAAACTATAGATTTTTTTTAAAGACAGACTTGAGAAGTTTTTCTTCATCTTGCATGTCGAAAAATACAGTAGTGTCTCTTTGAATCCGGTATGTGCCTTATACTAATTCTGCCTTTTTATTAGTTTGGCTTTACATAATCTTCAGGTGTTCATTTCTCCTTATACATTCATAGTTTAAAAATGCTAAATTTCTATTAGGTATGATTTGAAAGGGTACAGAGGCTGGACAGTATATCTCAAACAATGTTGACAGCGATCAAATGTTGCTAATCCTCTGTAAACCATGGGGGTCTTCTTCCATATCCTGCTATATCAGGTTAGACTTAATTAAAATCACATTTCCCACCAGGAGTCTTAAAATACAAACTGGAAACTAACATCATCATATGCATTTTATGTCTTTTTTAAAATTATCTGAAAATCATGCTCATCATGTGATGGGCTTCTGGTATTCATTTTAGGCATGATCCCTCAGGAAAGTCTTCTCTGCAAACCTTATCGAAATGAAAAGGGCTGGCACAAGAAGGCATTCTGTTTATTGCAGCAGAGATACGTTTCCTGTAGAGTCTGCTCTACTCCATATAATATGGAAATCTAGGGGGGGGGGGAGAGGCCTCATGTTGGATTGGGTCCAACATTGGATCAGAGGAGCTTTCAAAATTGAACTTCAGACAAGCAAACAGAAGCACATTGTCCTTCGCAGGGCCTCATTTTTGCCACTGAAGTCCACAGCAAAACCAGTGCCCCGATCCAAAACTGTGTGGGCTGCTAAGTGTACATAGAACCTCACATGAGGAAGAGTACATAGAACCTCACATGAGGAAGAGTTTCATACTCATCTTCAGGGAAGGCTTACCATTCATCCCGGTTTCGCCGGGACCGTCCCGGTATTCGGGGTCGATTCCCGGTCCGGTCCCGGGGGACGAATGGGCGCCGCCATCTTTTTTTTTTATTTTAAACTTACCGGGCAGCATCTTGGATCACGAAATCTCGCGTGATCCAAGATGTCGGCACCCAAATCTCGTGAGGGCATGATGCGCGGCGCGAGCAAGCAGGCTGCGATCCCCGGTCTCCCAGCAGCTCCGATGCGGTGCTGCTGGGAGACCGGGCGGGCCAGCCTGCTTGCCCGCACGGCGCGAGCAAGCAGGCTGCGACCCCCGGTCTCCCAGCGGCTCCGATGCGGTGCCGCTGGGAGACTGGGCCAGCCAGCCTGCTTGCCCGGGCGGCACGAGCCTGTCGGAGGCTCGCGCTGCCCGTGCAAGCAGGCTGTGCTTCTCCCGGTGCCGCTGCGAGACTCGCAGACTGCGAGTCTCGCAGCGGCACCGGGAGAAGCACAGCCTGCTTGCACGGGCAGCGCGAGCCTGCCGGAGGCTCAAGCAGGCTGTGTTTCGCCGGGTGCCTGCTTGCCGCCGGCCCCAGCAGCAGCAGCAGCAGGACAACCAGCAGCAGGACGACCAGCGACCAGGTAAGTCGCATATTTTTTAAATATTTTTAAAAAGAAATTATTTAAAATATTTTTAAAAAGCGGCAGGAGGGGGCGCTTTGCGCCCCCTTTAGTAAATTAATTATTTAATAGAAAATTGATTTGAGCTCCATTATCGATTAATTGTGTTTGAATTTTTGGTGGTTTTTTCTGGGTGTTTTGTACTTTGTGCTTGGTTACTCGTGGTTGATTCTAGTTTGTGATTGGTTTCTCTCGTTGTTGATTCTACTTTGTGATTGGTTTTGGCTCTTTCTGCTTGGTTTTGCGTTGCTTTTACATTAATTAATTATTTGCCTTGCGGAGGGGGGGTTATGGGGGGGTGTCCCGGTTTAAAGTTTTTAAAATATGGTAAGCCTACTTCAGGGAAGCTCCATGAGTGCAACAAAGAACTGCTTCAGAAATCATCTTATGGCAACTCGGATAAGCCGTTGAGCAGGTGGGAGTTCTGGGTGAGCACCAGTTCTCCCATGCAGTGCATTATGTTTCAGTGCATATACTGCATATTCCGTGCAGTGTACTTATTGTGACAATAACAGTGCAACACTATATATGTTACATCAGAACTAACAGCCCAATCCTATCCCCTGCCACTCTGTCAGCGCAATCCTGACGGTGCTGCTGGCGACGGAACAAGAGTTCCGTCGCCGGACGTAGTCGCGAACGTGCCGTAAAGCACTTTTGCGGCTACTCTGGAGCAGGGAAGGCCAGTGCAGAGGCCGGCCTCCCATGCTCCGTCGACAGAGCACCCCTGTGGCCGCCGACGAACCCAGGTGAGGATCCGGCGGCTGCAGGGGCAGATTGCTGGGCGAGGGAGGGGGGCTATTGGCCCAGCCGGCCCGGGAGGGGTTGGGGGATGGCATCGGCCATATCCCGGTCCCCGCCGGACGGCTGGACAGTTACACAGCCTCCTCTGACTTCCGCCAGCGATTGGGGAAGTCCAAAAAATGAGTGGGCCGAAAAATGGGGGATAGGACTTGGCGTGCATGACTGCTGCTAGATCCACTCTCTCCCTCCCCTGACATGCCCCCAGTCGTTCCCCTGAAATGCCCCATTAATCCCCCCTCCTCGCCCACTGCCCACCTCCGCCGCCAATGTACCTCCTTTGGCATTGCCTGACGGTGCGTGTGTGCAATTACCAGCCATTCATGCTGGCAACTCCATTGTGCGCACCATCGCTGTGTCTGCAGTACTGACAGAGAGGGCCTTCCGCTGACAGACCCTGTTCTATCAGCAGAAGGCCGCAAATCCATTGTGTTCAATGGGACTTAGGACGCAATCCAATCCTACTTACGCCACCGTTGTAACCAGCAGTGCAGCGGAAACAGGAGGCCCCAGAACAGAAAGGGGATTCAAATCCCCTCCAAAAGGGGAATTCAAAGGGTATTTGAATCCCCTTTCCATTTTAGTGCCTCCCATTTTTCGCTTCACCGCTGGTTACAACGGTGGCGAAAGTAGGATTGGATTGCGCCCTTACTCTCAGGTAAGTGTGTACAGTGTTTCAGCCTAAAAATAGTACAGTTCACAAAGAACAAATTTATTCCTCTTCAGAACCCATCTTTTCTGGAAATTCTTTGGCTTAATCCTTTAAAGGTCACTACAGAAACTATGTATGTGTAACTGAATGTGCACGTATTTTCCCCTTGTTACCTTTACCTCTGACCTTCCTGCCGTCTTCTCCCCTTGCCATCTTCCTTTCAGTAAGCACTTAGAGTCAGACCATGGCAGCGTAATCCTGTCTAATTTTAGACCAGCAGAGTGATTGTTGCAAAAGTGCCAGAAAGCATGCTTGTGGTACCCGACGAGTAAGAGGCAATGGCGGAAAGGCTTGCGCCGCTCCACCGGCGCCAAAGAATGGTGAAGTGCTGTGGTGGTGAGGTAACTGCCTGTGGTGTGGTAGTGGTGTGGGCAAGGAGGGGGCATTCTGAGGGAGCCAGATTGGTCCATTGGGCCTGGGACAGGTGAGGGATCATTGGGCAGAAATTTGGCAGAAATTCTGTGAACTATTCGGCAGAAAGCTCTGCCGAATAGCTGGCACATATTTGCATAGACCCATTGGGGTGGGTGGCGCTCTACTTGGGGTAAGGAGATGTCCCTTTACCCCAAGGAAGCTTCCAGCTGCACCGGCTCAGGCCCAATCCTGCGTAGAATGCAGTGGGTGCCTGATTTGCACCGGGGCATCCTGCTAGAAAGGTTTGGGCTGGGGGTTCAGAGTTCTGCTTATGTTAACTCTGTAACATGCCCTATGCATCTATGGCACTCTGTGTGTGTGTTGCATCAGCAGACAAAATCAAAAGAATTACGATCGTAACATTAGGAGCTACCAGCTAAAATTCACCAATACATCCCTCAACCCCTATATTGCACAAATCTTAACCTGATTGTGGTAGCATGACCCATCAGGCTCTGCCTGTCCTGGACAACATCACACTCTCCCTGAAGGATCGACACAACCGTCTGGGAGAACTCCCAGGTCCAGGGCTGCCTTCGGAGGCTCAGGTGGTGTCGGTCGCTAGGAGTGTCTTTTGCCTGCTTCAGCTGTTGCACCAGCTGCGGCTTTTCCTAGAGAAATCTCGCCTGGCCACAATTATCCATGCTCTGATCATGTCCCAATTGGACGACGACAAATGTTGTGCACTTGAAGAGCATTGGGTGCAAAATGCAGTGGTCCAAGCTATTGGCAGGGACCCACTCATAGTTACTTATAAAGCCCCAGTGGTTGAAGCATCTGGGTGCTTGAACGACCTTTGCCAATTTGTCAGCAGCTGAGGCTCTGTTCGGGTTCCCTGACATCAGAAGCTCAGCAGGCAAAGATAAAAGTACAGAAAAGAGCCTTTCCTGTGATGGCGCAATCAGGTTCTCATCCTTCATGGGATGATCTCTCATTAGAAGCCTGTCTAATGTAGCTGTGCCAAGGAGACTTTTGGCCTCATTGATTTAATTTATTATTATTATTATTATTATTATTATTATTATTATTATTATTATTATACACAGCCCACCAGATGTTGGTGGCTGGATTTGGCCAGTTGAATATTGAGTCCTTCCCAAGGACCTGGGATATTCACGGATATTTCTGTAAAATGTGTGCTGTTCCAAGTCAGACTGCTTTCTGTAGTTGGTGTGCAGTGATTTCATTTACACCCAGGATGTTCAGATGTTCTTCCAAGTCTTTTGGTACTGTGCCTAGGTGCCGACAATGATTGGTACAACTTCAGCTTTTTTCTGCTATAGGTGTTCAACTTCAATTTGCAAATCTTTATATTTCACTACCTTTTCCTGTTCTTTCTGTTCAGTTCTCGCATCCCCGGGTATCGCCAAATCCAATATCCAGACCTGCTTCTTTTCAACAATTTTCAAATCTGGGGTGTTGTGGGCTAGGTGTTTGAATATCAAAATCCTACAAATTTTCCACTTGTTCATTTTCAATAACCTTTTCAGATTTGAGGTGAATTTTTGGGCACTGGAATGTTATACTTTTTTGCGATATACTTTTATTATTATTTTTTATTAATTATGATCACGGTATTATTTTATGCTGTTGGAGAAAGTGGCTTTGGCTGGAGTAGTAAGTTAGACTTTTTGGCCTTGGGTTGTTGTCTTCTTTTTGCTGCCATGTTATTGTGGTTTTTTTTATTGAATTTATTGTTTTTACAGATTGCCTTGTTTCTGTAAGCCACCTTGACTGACTCTGATGGGAAGAAGGGGAGGCTTACATTTATTAAAGTAGAAAACGTACGGCAAATAGCAAATAACCCACATCCAAATTTCATGTGAAACAAAGCGGTCTATAACAATAACCATACTTTAATAGTACGGTAGTATTACTACTAATAATAATTTAAGAAAAATAATGATCTAATAAACATTCACTTTATTGCTTTTCTAAGAATCAGAAGGGGGTAGCCTGATGTGGCTCGTCAAGGAAGGAATTCTGCAGAGTGGGCACTGTAACAGGAAAAGCCCTCTTTGCTCTCATAACTGCAACCTTAGCATCAGAAGTCATTCAGAGCAGAGCTTCAGTTGATGATCTGGGTGAACTTCATTTGGAAAGAGGCACTTCTGAATTATTCAGGAAGACTCAGACCATGTAACACTTTAAGGGTCTGTTCAGCCAGCACTATGAATTGAGCCCCCAAAGTGATGGGTAATGGTGTCTTATACTGTACTGATGGTGTCTTATACTGTATACTGATGGGTGAAGGTGTCTTATTATTGGGGTAAGATGTTCCCCAGCTATAGCTTCCAAACTCTCTCCAAGGGCAGTCTCGATAAGAAAACACTGCAATAATGTACTCTGGAACCTCGAGCTTGGGGGGGGGGAGATTTGTTTTTAAGGAAGTGTACATATATGTTTAAAATGTTCTATTTGTTGAGTGCTGTCCATTTTAGAAAGTACACTTTACTGTGGTTGCTGGGTTGATACCAAAAGACAGGAACAATTGCATGAAAGAAGGTACCTGCTACTTTGCATCTCCTGACTTCAGAGAATGTCAATACAGATTTGGAAAAGAAAGGATGCAAAATAGGATCTGCTTTTTAATGCAATGCAATTTCCTGGCTCTGCAGTTTATATCTGTTAAATCTACAGTACGTGTAATGACTACTCAGTCATGGTTAGAAGCTGCCAAGGGATAATTAATTTTTCTCAATTATCTATTCCATTTCCCTCTTTAATCTCCTGCACCTTCTTTTCTCATAGAGACTATTTTGCTCCAGTGATCCCAGTGACCCCCTCACATGGCAATGCCCTGTACTGTACATAGCTTACAGGCTTCCGCCTACTAATACCTTAGTTTTTTTTTACCGTCAGCTGTTTTTCCAGCTAGTGTACCAGGTCAAAACTCTTTGAAAGCTGTATTCAAACTCCTGGTAACCTCACCTGCTCACCCTGCTAAAAAGCATGACACTGCTTTGCACCGATCTACCTGACCCTGTGAGCTGCTGTAATGGTAAAGTAAGTGATTTTCTCAGAGAGCTGGAACTGCTGTGTCAACAAAATGGTCCAGTCTGAAGCTCCCCTCTTTCTGAGTTGAAAGTTGTCAAAGGAACGTGTTTGGCTCATACCAGGAAAGGGGGGGGGAGGTTTCACAAAACCACTCATCTTTTTTTTGCAGCTGCTGCTCCAGTCACTCTCATTGTGCTGGGCACCACAGGGCAGGGAGGAGGTGTCCGTTCCATTCGTATTCCTCTCTGGACAGGAAGCGTTGCTTCCTATTTCTGCCCCCCCCCACTGATTTAGCTTCAAGACAGGCCCCAACAAAGTGACTGCAGCAGAATTAGAAAACAATGCTTCCCATGTGGAAAGGCAGAGGAAGGGGAAGAGCCTTTCAAGAAAGCCCATGGTGGCCAGAACAAGGAGAACCAACAAGCTGCTGGTAAGTGGGATGAAAGCTTTGACAGAGTGATGGGCTGGAGCAGAGATGCTAGAGTGGGAAGATGAAAAAGTGGTGCAGAGCATGCTTTGCCCATTGCTGCTAGGGCTTCACTGACAGCACAATCCTGTGTAACCTTGCACCGGTGTAACTGTAGATGCACCGATGTAACAGCAGATGCACCGGAGTAAGTGCAATTACACTGGCATAAGTGCACTTACACCAGTGCATCTACTGCTACACTGGTGCAAGGTAACACAGGATTGCGCTGTGAATGTTGGCAGTGCCTCATTGTGATGGTTTATACTATATTGTGATGAGGCTTGGGATGGGTCTGTTTCCTCCTAGTCACACATCTCCCCAATAATTAAACTACCCCCCTATTTCATAGCTTGTGAATAGGGTGATGATCTTGGGTAGGGCATTTCAACCCTAGTTTTTGCTACATTCCAAATTGATCCAGGATATCACACAAGCGCAGCAGCATAAACTGGTGCTGCTGCACAGCACCATCCTGGGATTTGACGTGTTAGCATCATGCAAACCCCTTT
Source organism: Plestiodon gilberti rubricaudatus (assembly GCA_026170595.1). Classification (NCBI taxonomy): domain Eukaryota; kingdom Metazoa; phylum Chordata; class Lepidosauria; order Squamata; family Scincidae; genus Plestiodon; species Plestiodon gilberti. Next base: position 12,316,422 of record JANXHW010000002.1, on the reverse strand, counting down.
GCCCAATACAGAAAGGGCAGAACAGGACGCGACAGGTCTGGGGACAACTCTGCCTAGAAACAGCCCAAAGGCATTTGGACAACTGCAAGGCAAAGCTCTGCCATCCCAAGCCAACCCTATGTACTGTACTTAATTGTGAGTACAGTACTTGGAAATTATATTCAAATCATAGGTTGGAAAAATGAAATAAGGCTGCAATCCTAAGCATGCTTAAAGGTAAAGGTAAAGGTAAAGGTGACCCCTGACAAATAAGTCCAGTCATGTCCGACTCTAGGGTGTGGTGCTCATCCCCATTTCAAAGCCGAAGAGCCAGCATTGTCCGAAGACGCCTCCGTGGTCATGTGGCCGGCATGACTCTCCTTGCCGCAAAACATAGCATGCAACTGGAACACGGAGCGCTGTTTATCTTCCAGCAAGCGGTACCTATTTATCTACTCACATTAACATGCTTTGGAACTGCTGGGTTGGCAGGAGCTGGCCAAGCAACGAGAGCTCACCCCGTTGCGGATTCGAACTGCCAACCTTTCGATCGACAGCTCATGATTCAGTGGTTTAACCCACTGCGCCACCCGCTGGCTTACTTGTAAGCAATATGAGCTACCTCAGAGAAAATGTGTTCAGGAGAGGAAAGTTAATATAAAATATACTATTATTTATCTTTTATAAATCTATCAGGTAGGTCATAGTCTGACATATGGAATAGCCCCCCCCCATACAAATTCCCCTCACTAAAATGGGGTTCCCCCTTCAGTTCCCTCCCATTTTTTCTGATGCCACCACTACCCAAGAGCCCCACAAAAAGATGGAGCTGGGGAAGCCGGGCTAAACGGGGTGGGGACACAAAGAAATAACTCGTGAAACTATTTTGAATAATGGAAGCTAATTTGGAGTAAATCAGATTTAGTTCATATTTACCATTAAGGCTGCTTCTATCGATCAAGTTTGTGTCAACTGGCCAGTAGGCCCCATCTCCATGACGACCTGTGGAAAAGAAAATGCAGAACTTGAGAAGAGAATGGAAGATGTAACGAACCAAGCCGAGGACAATGCTTCAAACCATGCGACTGTGACTTTTAAGCCATTCGATCGTTCAAAAGGAGGCAGCTGTACATCTGCATGAGAAGATAAAATTGAACTTTCTAAACCAAACTCTTTGTGCAGCGCAAGTCATTCCCCTCCCAGACATTCTTTTACTTTTCAGTCTGCCTAGTCAAAAGCGACAAAATGAGGTGAACCTGTGATATCAGTCAGAATATTCTCTCCCAGAAGGTGACGGATCTGACAGAACAGCTGTTCATGCTTCATGTGACAGGCAGAGGTGCCCATTCAAATTCCAGTGGCTCACTGATAACTCCAGTTTTGACATTTATTTTGAGTGCAAGTAAATTGTATTATTCTGCCAGGTGATAGCATGTCTAGTTTAGCATCTACTGTAGATGTTTAGGGCTCTCTTCTTTTCCTTTCCTTGTATTTGATTCCACACTTAGAATGAACGTAGCACACTGCACAGGCGGACCCCACCCCTACTTCATGCATTGGGCCAAAGATTAGAATGGGATTTCTACATGCATAATACAGCAGTATGCAGTGATGTAGACTTGTGTCTATTGACTCAGACTTGAGTCGGACTCAAGTCACGTCAATGCCTTGACTCGGACTTGACTTGGCAATTGTAAAAGACTCGACTCGAGACTTGGAGCCTTTTACGACAAGTCCAATTTAACCCAGGTTTAAACCTGTTTCCCCCATTAAATAGATAGGGACTAGGGACTCACAACTCACAACCAAAGACTTGGGACTTGGTGGCAAAGAGTTGGGAATTGACTTATTTATTTATTTTAAAGGTTTATAGACCGCTTTTCTAAAATTCAAAGCTGTGTACAACATACAAAACAAAACACTGATACAACAATTAAAAACCCAAAAAATCCACAATTAAAATTAGATATTAAAATAAAATTACAAATTAAAAAAATGATACAGAGCAGATTAACAGTAAACACAAGCATATCGTTTGTGGCTGTACAACTTTAGCGGCTTCTTGACTTGCTGTTCTATGGGGCTTTTATAGCTGCGGCAGATTACAGCACACAGGACCTGTTTGTTGAACCATCATCTTAGCCTTTTTTCTCTCAACCTTTTCACTCAGAAATACAGAGTCCACAAAAATGTCTGCACACCAGGAAACTCCTGCCTCTGAGATTCTTGGCAACATAGATGACATTTTGCCCCTTATGCTAGACTGTTTACTGCTTTGATTTTTAGCTTGTTCTCAATGTATTGATTCTGCTTGTACGCCACCTTGAATCCCTTTCTTACAGGCAGCGAAAGCATACATTTCTAAATAAATTAAGTAAATACTGTATAATCCTCTCATAGTCTATTTTAATAAAGAAGATCAAAAAGTCACTCCCTTAAAAATAACACTAAACTGCACAATCATAGTTAGGCATTACAAATTCAGTAAAATGATACAAAACTACCCACTCTTTTCCCTTTGCAGAATTTTCTAGTTGTTCACCCATAAAGACAGACCCCAGAGCAGAATAACTTGAAGCTGAGTAATGTACCATGAGATGATTATTCAAATCATATTTCTCCTTATGACTTGACAGAAAATCAATGACTCAGCATGTGCGATGCAGCACTGCACTTCTCTCCCTCATTTAAACACATCAAAAATGAGCCTTTAGCTATCTTTGGTCAACATCACTAAGAAATATTCTCAAAAAAAGGGTAAACGACTTTCAGATGAATTGTAACTGACTTGTTTCTAATCTAAGCACAAGGAATCCCCATGCGGATTAAATAAACAGACATTCTTTCATACACTTGCTTTTCCTTCTTCTTTAATTTTATTTTTTGTGATGAGATCTTACAGCAAGAGTGATTACTTGTTAAGAAAGGTGCCAATGATTTGGGCTGTAATCCTAAGTACACTTATATGCAAATAAACTCTACTGGGGGTTTAGTGGGGTTTACTTCTAAGTTACAATGCTGAGGTTAGCTCCCTACCCGATCACATCTCATAAGCAGATCATAACAAGGCTTAGGCTACATCACAGAATTACAACATTTGATGGGATTCAAAAGACCAACAACGTAAACGCCACTGTAGACCACAGGGTGCCACTGGCAAAGAGCAGATGCAATGTAAAAGGTGCTTGCAGAGGAAGTCATTTGACTTCTGCAAGGGAATGCACCCCTCTGAAATCATTAACTTGGTATTTTCCCTCTTGTCCCAGACAAGTGGGCAGAGATCTCCAATGAGACCTGACATGATGTGTTTCTGATTCCCACATTCAGCAGCTCCAGGGTCTTAAAATATCAAGAAAACTTTAAATTTTCACGTACAGCAACAGGACTGCCTCACAGGCTCTGACCTATCAATGGGCACACCGCTGGAAGATCTGCCCGTGTTTAACAGAAAGTACACATTACGAAAGTCATTTAGGGAAGGACTAGTAACAACATGGACTTCCTTCGGGAGACCTGACATATTCTTTGTGAATAATGGTGTTAACTTGAGGAGTGGTTACATTGCACCGAAGGCGTGCCTGCAGTTCAGGTAGAAGTGAAATTAGTCTTCTGCACTGCTTTGCCTATCAATGTGTGAAGTACTTTGGTGTGAAAGGTACAATTAGAAATGTAAGGTCATTATCATCACAGGAGCTTTCATCATAATCAACTTCTCAATCAAGATAATTGCACAGCCATTGGCATTTGATCCTCTGAAAAAAGCAGTTGCACAATGTTGAGGTGTAATCATTAGAAATAGAAAGCAAATTGGTGATTTCATAGCCGCAGTCCAAATGTGGGGTAGTTGTGTGTGTGTGTGTGTGTGTGTGTGTGTGTGTGTGTGTGTACACACACACACATGCATTGTTCACATCCAGCCCTTGTGAAGTTTTCACATTTATTTCTTTTATGAATTTTGAAGGAAAGAGGGAACTAGGGATAGGCAGATCTTTTATATTCCATTTATATTCCATCCAACACAATTTCTTCAATTAGAAATAAGATAGTCTGGGTTAATAGGCTGTGGTCATATAACGTTTCTTTAAATTTACAGTCCACTCTCATACATTAAAAATCCCTGGTGTCATAATACACTTCAAAGTACACATTGAAATACTCATTTTTTTCCATAAACATATGATCATCTGGAGAGTAGGAAGGGGCTATCATGCTTTGCAAATTTTGTCTAAAGAATAATTTGGTAACATCTGCAGGTAGAATGTATGAAAACGATAACTTGATTCCACAAAAGTGATGTGGATGTCATTAGTTTACCTGATCCCCTCCCCATTTCCAGACAATTCCACTCTGGCACAACCATGGATTTTTGTTCTGGTTTCTGTTTCTGCAGAATTCAGTAAAAATACAGGTGGGCCCCCATATCCACTGATTCGCTATCCACGGTTTCTGTTATCCACGGATCGTGGGGACACCCCAGGCTTTTACTTTTTTTCCAGTAAGCTTCGTTTCCTCCTTAAAGAAACAGGAGAAGTTACAGGCAAGTAGAACGAGACTAAGTCCTAGAGAGGCTCTGCAAGGTTAACAGAAACCTTGCAGAGCCTCTCTAGGACTTAGTCTCGTTCTACTTGCCTGCAATGGAGGCTGCTTCTCTGTTTGTTTTAAAGAAGAAACAAAACTTGCTGAAAGAAAAATAAGAGCTGGGGGGGGCAAGCATGCCTGCCTGCAGGGGAGGCAGGGTGGGGGGGCCCTCAGGAAACCATGGAGGGGGTGTTCGCTCTTATCCACGGTTTCAAGTATCCACGGAGGGGCCTGGAACATATCCCAGCAGATATGGGGGCCCACCTGTATTCCTAACGGCCACTACCTTGCAAAACAAGCGGTTATTTTTCACCTCTGATTATGCAAGGAAACAACGAAATGAATGAGTGAATGTATGACTCAGGGCTCAGTTCTATTGGGTCACTGCACCAACGGGACTTGTAGTCTGGTGGCGCAGCATGCTTTGCGGCTGTCGCAAAATATGACAGCCATAAAATGGCAAGCAGCTGCAGTCATGTGCCAGTGGCCTGCAAAGGAGCCCCAGCTCTCGGTAAGTCAGTGAGGAGCAGGCAGGAGGTGGGTGAAATGGGGCGTGGAGGGGGCAGATCAAGGGCGTTATCAGTGGCAGCAGCGCCGCTGATATCCTATCCTCCTTCCAGGCCTCAATCTGCTTCCCCAGGTCCACTCAGTCTTGTGCTAGCAAAACCGCTGGGCCAGGTCTGCATAGACCCATTCGGGCAGCGGAGGCTCACCCCCTAGGCAAGGGAACAAATATTCCCTTACCCAGAGACAATCTCTGGGACTACCATTCCCACAGAATGCAGCGTGTGCTCTGGTGGCACGGCTACATCGGTGCGGCGGGAGATTTAGTTAGGATTGGGCTGACAGCAATTTTCATTTTAATCTTCTGATACCTTCTATATCAAACCAGACAAACCTTGTCTGCAGTATATATTTTAAGTGTTTTCAAACAAAAATCCTCCTTGGGGAAGGAAAAGATTCCTGTTTTATACACAAAAGCCAAATGTCTATGCTTTTGATTGGTGGCAATTCCAATGATAACAGGGACAAAAACATTACATAGCCCTTAGCAAATCTAGTACATTATACTTAAGTAAAACTAAACCAAACAATATCTCGTACTAGATTTATGAAAATGTAATATTACTCAGTTTATGCTCTGCTTAGAAAAGCAAAGAAAATAAAATGCAGGCAATGTTCAGTATTTTGAACATTTCAAAATATTTCGGAAATACAAAGGTAGACTATGATCACACAGAACGGTTACTTTTAAATGAATAGCAAAGGGTTCTAATAACTCCAGTTTCATAACACTAACTAGTGATTCTTCTGAAATTCTCACCATCCAAATTTCCATTCTGAACTTCCAAATTACCTGGTTTTGTTGAGTTGACCCATAGCGGCTGCTGGAGCTTGCCCCAGGGCAAGGGTACAAATGTCTCCTTACCTCAAGGAGATCTCCATCAGCCAAAATTCCCCCATGGCATGCAGCGTCGCCTGCGCTGGCACTGCTGCATCAATGCATGGGAATTTAGTTAGGATTGGTTTATGTTGTTGTTGGGTTCAATAGGATTTACACCCAGGTAGTTGTGTATAGAATTGCAACCTCAGTTCAGGCTTAAGACCCACAATTATTCTCTATTTCCCCTGTTTTTTAAAGGGGGAATGGAAGAAATAGAAACAGAAACTCAACAGGAGGAAGGGGGTTGAAGAAACATCTCAATTCCCTTCCTTCGTTCCCACTCCCAATACTTCCTCCCAGTGCAGTAGGGGAAGGAGACCAGCTAAACAAAAACCAAAGTAAGCAATGTGGTCTGTACTCAGAGCCAAAGTCTCACAGAGTTCAGGGTTCAGAAGAGTTCACATGGTCTTTCTACTCTTGAACTTGCTTTACCGATTCATCACAGCTTTCATTTGGATTAGAGAATGTCAACGGAAACATTGGGATGAGGCTTCAGGTTGCTTTTTGGAAGGGCCTATAGGAGGAAAATCGGCAAAGAGGTTTTGCCGTAGAAATGCAGGCTCTGATGGGAGGGATCTCTGCTATGAAAACTTGTGTGAGGGCAGAGGGTGTGGCCTGAGGCCAGGGTTCAATTGCAAGGACTGCCACATGCCCTGCGTTGCAAGGTGCTTAATGTGAATAGGAACTTAAAATGGAGACGTTAAGAGCCTTGAAAACTATATATTGGCTTGTCTTGCCTTCAAGCAAAAGGCACATCCTTGGTATCCGAGGAAATTTTTGATCTAATCTACATGGGCAAACACTAAAAGGAAAGGCATGCCTTTTTGCAAGGTGGGGGGAGATTTCGTCGTAAACATTAGTACAGGGCTTCCTTTGACAGAGAAAAGGGTTAAATTGCTATAGTTCAGGCATTTGTACTTTGATTGTTTGTACTTTGATTTGACCAGGGTAAATCTGATAACACATACATTCATTTCTCAGTGACAAATGTCATCCTGCTGGCAGGCCAGACAGTGTGGATTTTCCAACAAATAGAAGGTTCCGGCTGTATAATGGGAGAATGCAAAGCTGCTGCTCCAGCCTTAATTTACAGCTGCTCTTGTGCCTGTATGACATCAGCTAGATGGACCTGTAGTCTGACTCAGCATAAGGCAGCATCAAATGTCCATGTGCCTGATCTCATGGAGAACTATTCGTGCTACCTCCCTCGCCACTTGCTTGGGGTCAGGGACATCATGCACATGATGGCACCTGGCATAGATGCCTTGAAAAGGGGTTTGGACAGATTCATGGAGGAAAAGACCATCACAAGTTACAAGCCATAAGCAACCTCCTGGCTTTAGAAGTAGGTTTTCTCTATGCCAGGTGCAAGGGAGTGACAACAGGAAACAGGTTATTTTGTTGACTGTGTGCTCCCTGAGGCATCTGGTGGGGCCACTGTGTGATACAGGAAGCTGGACTAGATGGGCCTTTGGCCTGATCCAGCAAGGCTCTTCTTATGTTCACATCAGTCTTCTGTGAGATTAGTAGTTTGCATGGGTTGGCTGAGCTCACACAATGATATCATCAGTGTGGTGGAAGGGGGGCCATGCTGCTCCTCCATGCAAAGCATTTCACCAGCTTACGCAGGTATGAACTGGACTAATAGTTCTTCAGTGATGGTTATGTCAGGTCCAAAAGGAATATCAGGAGTTATCAAAGCAAGGTTGCAGTTGTATTCGAGCCAACACAGTGGTGTCCCTGGGGCATGGTGTGTGTGGGGCGCCAGGGGTGATGCGCAGGGGGTGATGTGCCCTCTGCCCCCTCTCCCCCCTGGTGCTTCATCCTGTTCGGGATTTACAGCGAAGAGGATTCTCAGCGGTGCTGGCTTCCGCAGCACTGTTTGTGCAGGTGCATGCACAAGCCGGAGTTTTCCAGTTGTGCTGTGCACCTGCACGAGAAGAGAAACATGCTGGGCATAAGCTTCTCTCCGCACAGCACAACCGGAAATCTCCAGCTCATGCATGCACCTGTGCAAACAGAGCCGGGGAAGCCAGCACCGCTGAGAATCCTCTGCTCTGTAAGTCCCAAATGGAATGAAGAAGCACCAGGCATGTCACCCCTCCCTATGCTTTGGGAATGGGATGGGGGGGGGGTGCCAGGCGGTGGGGGGGCATCACCCCCTCCCTGCATCCCTGGGGGGAAGGGGGCATGGGGGTAATGTGCTGACCTCCCGCCGGGGGTTACGTGAACCCCAGTGACGCCCCTGAGCCTACACACTCCAAATGGTGGACATTTTTAAATTTTATGTTAACAATATATTATGTACATTCAACTGGAAAGAATGTCTTTCTGCGTGACCTCCTAGTTTAAAAGAGGCATACAAGGTCTGTGCTTTCCACCATGTTGCTTCCTGGAACAGCCTCCCTATCGCTTTTTATCCTTCCACCTTCTTCAGGTCCCTCCTCCTCCACTGACATCCTCTGGACTAGAAGCAAATACCGCTTTCAAGGATGCCAAACTGTGGCCATATAGGATCAAAGTGGCAGCAGCCAAAGGGTCTCACTGAGAGCGGATGGCAGTGGGGACAGCAAGACAAATTTACCCATCTTGCTCTGAATAAGTGAACATTCCGTTTCAGAAGCAACGGTGGCAAGACCTCTGTGTTTGCTTTGCGAAAATGAAAATTTAAAAGGGCAAATGGATGAAGAGGAAGAGTTACTCCAACTAACGGACACAGGGATAATGGTGGAGAATTATTGTAAGGCTGCATTCACCCAGTCATCTCCTGAATCTTCGGTCACTTGCTGCAGTTGAAAAACCAATAAGACTGACAGCCAATTATATCCGATTATCTTCATATCCTGCTGAGTATTCTCCCTGTAGGAAAGCTTTCCAGCTTCTTAGAACTAAGAACGTTGCCTTTCCAGCTGCTTCATAAAAAGTCAGAAAAAAATATCTTGGGGGGAGGGAAAGAGCAAATAAATATGCCGCAGTTAAAATCGCCTCGTTCTCATCGTCATGCTCATTGTAGACACTGAAGTCAGGTGGAAATGTGTTGCTTTGTTGAAAGCAACGGCTTTGAAATCCACCCGAATCTCTCCAGACCTGACTGCTGCTAGGCTTCTGATTGCAGCCTCCTTGCATGGACGAAAAGCCTGAGGCTAAGAGAAGCATCAGGGAAAGGTAAAGAAGGCAATGAGGCATCCTTCTGGTATCACAGCATGGAGTGCAAAGGCTGTCTGAACGCTGGCATTAGGCAAGCGATGCAACGTGCAGTTGTTTCCCTACCAGCTGGGAGGAAGCACTGCGACAAGCAAGACCAGACAACTTGTGGTTTTCAGCCAAACCATATCGAGCAGAGACAGCTTCTGCGTCAAATAGCCAAGCAGAGACATGCCTGCTGTAATCCAAACTCTGCACAAGTTGAATTACATTTTTGTTGGGGGAAAAAAAAACGTAAGAACGAAAAAATTCCAGGGATGACTTAGACTGCCTTACAAACACTATTTCCCTCAAAGCCGAAACAATTAGCTCTGTTTATTCATGAGATTAAAACCAGTCAGGTGTAAAATGGCAGGTGTCCTCTCAGATGCAAGGCATTAATTCCTCATTCAGGGAAGGCGCTGTGCGTTGAACTCGATGGGACATAGTCAAAGAGTTTGCGGTTTGCCCTCTGTGACAGTAGGAAAGAACGGTGGAGACAACTGTTTAATCTAAAGTTGAAGGGATGCAATTTTGGCTTTTGACCTTGAGGAATCAGTGCTTCCCATCTATGCTTGCAAGCGTGCTTCCTGTCCATTTGATTGGAGGGCAATATTGCTAGATCCTGAATACAAACTATACAGCTCAGCGGTGGGGAGGTGGAATCACGGCGCTTGTCCTGTGGTTTTTGCTTTCTTTTCAGCTTGTTCAGCCTGACAATGTGGACAAGATTCTTGGAAGGGTGTGGTCATCCATGTATACTCTCAACTCTTGCCTATCCTGGCTGGTCAAAGTGGCCAGAGAGGGACTGGCTAAAGGGGCAGGGAGGATATTTAACCATTCTCTGGTTGAGGAACATCCTGCCTTAAAAAAAAAACCCTTTCCCCCGTTGAGCATCCCATGTTTGAAAGCAACCAGCTGGTCTCAAATGTCCCATTCATGGGCAAGATGCTCAGCTGTGTAGTGGTGACCCAACTCTAGCAATTTCTGGAGGAAACTGATCTCTTCCATTCCACCTTCAGATCAGAATTAAGGACAGTGACAATCTTGTTTGTTTTGATGGATAATCGATGCTGGGAAGGGTTAGGGTTAGGGAGAGTGTGTCCCTTCAAGTTCTGCTAGACCTCTCAAGGGCTGATACCTTTGAACATGATATACTTCTGGATCACCATGCTGGGATGGGGCTTTGAAGCATTATTTTATGGTGGCTTCAGTCTATCCTGTTTCCTGTTTGATACCTTGGCCATTGGCTTATCCACGGGGTATATCCCCCACACTTTTTACTTTTAATCCACATGAAATCACTGGGGGAGATCATCTTAGGCTCGAGGGTTGAGTGCCACCAAATTGCAGGTTGCACCCAGCTCTTTCTCTCATTTCTGTTGTCCACTAAGGAGGCTGTGGATGTCCTGATTCTGAGTTTGGAGTGGGTGATGGGCTAGATAACGGCTAACAAACTGAAATAAATCCAGACAAGTGTAAACAGATGGGCTGTTGGATCCCCTGAATCAAATGCTGGTTTCTTGGTGCATCATGGGAAACATGGTCCATGTGAGCATGGAAGCCTCCTCTTCTCTGTATTTCAGAAGACAGAGGATTTGGATGTCTGTGAAAATAGGCATTATGCGCTCTGAGCATTTACAGTCCTTATGGCAATTTCCCTCCCCCCCCCCCCCCGTGCAGCTCAAGAGCTTCTCTGAGCTTGGCCTTTCTCAGCTGCCTCAATGACTACCCAGTTTCTTGGGGCCTTATCCAGTAAAAAGCCATTGAGCTGTTCACCACAGCAACGTTTCTCTCTGTGTGGTGCACGCATCATGGATTAAACATGGGTGGCTTTTGTAAAGCTGACCGATGCTACCAATAAAGTCTTACTTAACATGTGCAGCATGATAATTCACCTCATCAGGAAATGGTTTCCTGGCTCCTACTCCTTTCCCTAAAGAATCAGTCACAATGAGACATTGTGCATTCTTAACAAATGGTGGTAACGCAGACGTACCAAGCCTGGTTATGTGCTTCAGCTTCTTGAAGGGGAAAGGTGCATTCCCCAGTACATTTTACAGTGTGCAAGCACATTTTCCACCAACCTGGTTGGTAACCCCTGCCACTGCATTTATTTTTCACAGTGATCTGGATCCCATTTAATTCATTAGGTCCCCATGGTGGAAAGGGAGTGAGCAAATGAAAGCCTGGAAAAAGGAGAAGAAAATTCTTATTACTTAGCGGGGACTGAAGCCTCAGTGGCCAAAATAGTGTTACAGTCACATCTACAAAGCAATCTAACTTTCATCTAGCATGGTTATTTGCTTCGCCACACGAAAGAAACAAGAACGTTCTTTCAGACTGGGCAGCCAGCTTCCCTGTGGGAACTTTTCTGTAGTGTTTCTTATATATTCAGAGCAAAGGGGTGTCCCAAATACAGCTTTTTCCTCCACTCCAAACAAACAGAACGAGTCTTTCAACAGTGCCAGAGGTCCACCTCACGTGAACTACTGCCACGGAGAAGACACTGACTCTCCCGCTGCATCCCACCCCCACTTTTGATGTTTAGACATTTATATTTTCATGTCACGTATATGGCACAGATATACATATGCCTGTACATACACATGCATTTCTTCCGTTATGTAAATGGCTTTGCAAACTTTTCACTGCAATGCAATATACAAATATTCTTAATAGTAATTCTTACACACACACACACACACACACACACACACACAATTACAAACCTAGCTGGCCAGCAGGTTTCCTTCCATCACTAATTACCTCCCCTCACAACGGTACCATTATTTTTTCTTGGGAAGGACAGGCATGAGAGGAGAGGGCATTTGTGATCCCTTTTGAAGAACGATATAGATACAGAAATGGGTTGCACTTTTGTCCCTCAAATGTGTGCGTTGGGGGATGTTTCAGATGTTGAATAGTTGCCCCATCCCTGACTGCAAAGGCCTGTGACATACATTCATTAGCACAACAATTTACAGCCCAATCCTATCCTTTCCACCGCCATACCATGCAGATGTGCCAAAACAAGTAGCGCTGGGGGCGATCTGGAGGGGCTTGGGAGAGGCAAGTTTTTTTTTCCCCTTTAGCCTCCATAAGCCCCTCGATTGCCAATGGGTCTCCTCGGACCTGCACCAGCTCTGTGCCTGGCACAAGTCGAAGGAGACAAAGAGGGCATGCCAGGAGGGGAGAGCATCCCAGCGCAAGTCGCTTGTGCCAGGATACACCCCTTCCCACCTACAACATGCTCCCTTCCGCCCACCCCGCCAACTTATCGATGTCAGTGGGGCAGGTTGCTCCTCAGCAGGGAAAAGGTTACAGCCCAATCCTATTCTCCAGACCTGCTGCTGGAACTAGTGTTCTGCCGGTGGAGCGTGCTTCACAGCCACGTAAATGCTGTTACGGAAGCTGTCACGTTGCCGTAAAGCTCACCCTGCTGCTGGAATGTTAGTTCCGAAGAATAGATGGGGCTATAGGGACCTTCCTCAAACCTTCCTCCGGGCCTTTATGTGGCTACATAACCCTCAATCCGAAGGTTTATCTTCAAGCCCTTGTCCTAAATACTTTCATTAATCAAACAGAAATATTCAAGAGCAAGTCTGCTACGCAACTCAGCAACATCCCGGCAGCTCGCTGAAACGTTTACCCGAGGAGATCCACAGGGGTGGACGAAACGTAGTAACCTTGCCTGTTTTGAATGATTCATGTTTTTAACTGCGGGTTAAAACAGTTTGCACTGTTTTACTGTTGGTTTTAAACCATTTTTTTACGTGGTATTTTTTAACTCAGCGATTTTATACATGGCTTTTAAACCTGTAAATTTGGAATCTATGAAGAAATATTACACATGCACAAAAGGGACAAATGTTTTCCTGTTGGCATTTGCCTTCAGAATGCTGTGTTAAGATACTGTTGGGTTTTTTTTCCTTCTTAACAGGGATTTCCATGTCCCTTTAAATCTTAATTGAACTAATACAAGCATGCAGCAATGGCTTCAAAAGCTACAATAATTGCATAGAAAAATTGTTTTCCATTTTTCAAGTACCTTTGCATTGTTGGTTTTCCATTTCACTTTTCATACCTTAATTTATTATGCTGATATCATGTGGACAGGCAAATTAGCTGTATTGTCACCAAAATGATAGAGAATCTTGTCTTTGATTCTATTTGTGTTGACTTGAAATTGCTCCAAGGTAAGTGAGGAAAACAACGGGTACATAATGTTCCAGAATGCCTTTTAAGATCATTTTCCTCCATTGGCGAAACTTCCGCTACTTCAGGTCTTCTCCCCACCTCATTTTTGTGCGCCTGCTTTTGACATGACAATATTAAAACACACACAGCGCAATCCGACTTAACGTTTGTGCTGGTTTAACCAGCGGCGCAGCGAGAACGGGAGGCCCCAGAATGGAAAAGGGATTCAAATCTCCTCCTAAAGAGGAATTCAAAGGGGATTTGAATCCCTTTTCCGTTCTGGGGCCTTCTGTTCTCACTGTGCCGCTGGTTAAACTGGCACAAAAGTTAAGTCGGATTGCGCTGACAAACACACCGACAACGCAATCCTATGTAACTCTTGTACCGGTGTAAGAGTAGATCATCCACCGGTGTAAGTGCAAACCCCAAAGCCACGGCAGGGTAATCGCTTTCTTAGGACCTATTAAGTAAGGGTGCTTTACTGACTATGCATTCAAGCCCTGAGTGAAAGGAGACTGGCTCTCAGTGACACATGACGACCAATGGTCTTGCAAGAGGTTGCACTGTGCTGAAACCTGCAGATTCCATAGAAGTCCTCAGGCTTCCAGAGAAGCTTAAACAGATTATTCAGGGAAAAACGGAATTCCTACCTGGGAATGTCCTATTCTGGGAAGAGGAAAGGGTCATTCACACTCGTGGGTTATGCCCCTCCTCCTTCACGAGTCAGAGCTGGTCTGCAGACTTGGACTCCTCCCCGGGGGCATCCAATCCCCAGTCTGGAACTGAAGAGCTGAGAAAAAGATGACCTCCTCCACCGACTCCGCCGTCCAAGCGGCGAGCAGGTAAACATCGGAAACGAAGACACAGGGAGGAGAAGAACAGAGAAAACACCGAAACAAAGAAACAAGAAACCAGAGGGAAACGCCCCCAAACGGAAGGTAAGTCCGCAACCCCGGCCCCCCCCCCGAGGGGAAGGGCCACCGGAACCTCTACAGAACAAGGCAAGATCCTCAAGGAAGACTCCGATAGGCCCCCGAGCCGCCCACACATAACAGAGGTGGGCTGAATGACCCTTTCCTCTTCCCAGAATAGGACATTCCCAGGTAGGAATTCCGTTTTTCTCTGGAAGGAGGAAAGGGTCATTCACACTCGTGGGACGTACCAGAGCAGTACCAGTTAGGGTGGGAAGAATAGCGGCTCGGAATCTAGGCCACTACCCTTTGTAGCACCCGTCTACCAAACCGTGTACCGGCTGACCCCGCCAGGTCCACCCTATAGTGTTTGGTGAACGTGTGCGGGGAGGCCCACGTAGCTACCCTGCAGATATCCGCGAGGGAGTCAGTCCCGTCAAACACTGCAGAGGCCGCCGCTCCCCGCACGGAGTGCGCCGTGATACCCTCCGGTGGTTCCATTCCGGAAGCGCGGTAGGCCATAGCTATGGCCTCCCGCAGCCACCGGGAGATGGACGCTGAGGATGCTTTCAGACCCTTCCTATGCCCTTGGAAATTAACGAAAAGGGACTCAGAGGCACGGAACTCCTTTGTCCTGTCGGTGTAGTACCGGAGAGCGCGCCGCACATCTAGTGAGTGCCACTGCCGCTCTTTAGAGTTGGACGGGTTCTGACAGAAGGACGGCAGGACAATTTCCTGCGATCTGTGAAAAACAGAGTTAACTTTTGGAATGAATGCTGGGTCCGGCCGCAGCACCACTCTATCTTTATGGAACACACAGAGCCCTGAATTGACCGACAGGGCACCCAATTCGGATACTCTCCTAGCCGATGTAACTGCAACAAGGAAAACCGTTTTAAAGGTCAATTCTGCCAGGGATGACGTTGCCATGGGCTCGAAAGGACGGGAAGTAAGGCCCACCAAGACTCGGTTGAGGTCCCAATTAGGTACTCTGTGGATGGTTGGGGGTTTTGTCAATGCCACACCTCTCAGGAAGCGTTTAACGTGGGGGTGAGTTGATACCTTTTGGCTTCTGCTAGCTCCCAGGGCGGAATTGAGTGCCGCTACTTGTCTGTGCAATGTGTTTGTGCTCAGGCCCATGTCCACCCCGTCCTGTAGAAACTCCAAGATGTGGTGTACTTTGGGCTTCGTAGCTACTATGTCTCTAGTCTGACACCATTCCACGAAAGTGCGCCATGTGGAACTATACGATTTATATGTGGACGCTCTGCGCGACGCCAGAAGTGTATTCAGGACCCTGTCTGAATAACCGTGTGAGCGTAAGGCCTCCCGCTCAACCTCCATGCAGTCAGCCGAAACATGCGAGGCTGAGGGTGGCGCAGGGGTCCCTGACACAACAGATCTGGCCTGACGGGAAGTTCCCATGGGCTTTCTACTGATAGATTTATGAGATCGGGGAACCACGGTCTCCTTGGCCACTTTGGGGCTATTATGATTACCTCTGCCTGAAACTGGAGTACCCGCCTGAGGACTTTCGGGATAAGAACCATCGGGGGAAATGCGTATAGGAGGCCCCGTGGCCACTGCGCGTGCAAGGCGTCCACAGCTTCCGCCCCCACGTCCGGGCCCCTCGAGTAGAACCGAGGGACCTGGGCGTTGTCTCTGGTCGCGAACAGGTCTACTTGCGGTCTTCCGAAGCGCCTGGTGACCTGACGGAACATCTGCGGGTTGAGTTGCCATTCCGCCTCTCTGAGTGCGCGCCGGCTGAGCCAGTCGGCCGAAGTGTTGTCCACTCCGGCCAGATGTTCCGCCCACAGCGATGCCAGATTGTGCTCCGCCCAGGCTGCGAGGCGACTGGCCTCCCTGGCCAGCCGCGAAGGCCTCGTCCCCCCCTGTCTGTTGACGTAGGCCTTCGCGGTGGTGCTGTCCGTCTGAATTAGTATATGGGACCCCGCCACCCGGTCCCCAAAGTTTTGAAGTGCTAGACGAATGGCCCGGAGTTCGAGAACGTTGATGCTGTAACGGGACTCTGTGTCGGACCAGGATCCCTGTGTCATGGCGGACGACATGACCGCCCCCCACCCCAGGAGACTGGCGTCCGTTGTTACCACCGTGCGCGTTGGTTGAACGAGGCTGGTCCCCTGGGCCAGCCGACCTTCGTCCATCCACCACCGCAGGCTCCGGCGCACCGTCCCCGGGAGAGCTAGTAGGCGGTGTCCTTGTCTCTCGATCAGGTGTTGGTGTGGGAGAAGGAACTTTTGAAGGGGCCGCATGTGCGCCCGGGACCAATCTACTATGTCCTGGCATGACACCATGAGACCTAGTAGAGACGCCAGGGACATCACATCCACCCTGGTGGATCCCCTGATTTGGTGGAATTTCGTGAGAACCTTGTCCTGCCTTTCCGGCGACAGCGAGACTCTGAAGGAGTCGGTGTCCAGCAACAGGCCTAAGTGCACTAGAGTCCGGGATGGAGTCAGGGAACTCTTTTCTTCGTTTATTACAAACCCCAGACTCCTCAGGCATTCCATTGTTAGAGCTAAATTCATCAGGGCCTGCTCCTTGGACTGAGCCTTGACCAAGATATCGTCCAGATAGGGGTACAGAGATACCCCCTTCAGACGAAGCCATGCCACTGGCGCTATTAGGAGTTTCGAAAAAACTCTCGGTGCGCTGGATAAGCCGAATGGTAATGCACGGTATTGGAAATGGAGGTTGCCGTAGCAGAAGCGCAGGAACCTGCGATGCGACGGCAGAATGGGGACGTGGAGGTAGGCTTCCGACAGATCCAGGGAGGCCATGAAGTCGCCCTTGTTCAAGGCCGCCGTAATCGACCTCCACGTCTCCATCCTGAACTTCCGCCGACGCATGAAGCGATTTAGGCGCTTCAAGTCCAGGATCGCCCTCCAGGACCCGTCCCTCTTCGGGACCAGGAAGAACACCGAGTAGAACCCCGACCCCCGATGTTGTTTGGGGACCGGTTCTATGGCCCGGATATCGAGCAGGTGTTGAATAGCATTCAGCTTTTGCTGGTGTTTCTCCGGGTCTCGCGAGAAAGGGACGTGCCAAAAACGATCCCTGGGGTGCTTCACAAGTTCCAGGGAGTAGCCCTGCGACACTGTGGCGAGCACCCATGCGTCTGTGGATACCTCCCCCCACTGGTCTGCGAAGTATTTGAGACGCCCGCCGATACCTAAGGAGAATTTGTCTGGCCTGGCGTCAGGTTCCCCTGTGGTCCTTCTGCGGTTTGGAGGAGGTGGAGGAGTATCCTCCCTGGGGACGACCTTTGGGGAAGACTCTACCCTTATTCCATTTATTTTTGTTTCGTGCCCCGTCCCGGGGACGGTAGGGGGCACGAAAGGGCCGCTGGGAGGTAGACTTCGATTTGGACACATCCTTCTTACTTGAGGGCAGGACCTTCTGCTTGTCCTTATTTTCGACCAGCATGGGCTCCATTGCTTGGCCGAAAAGTTTGTCGCCCTGAAACGGAATGCCCACCAGCCTGTTCTGGGACGTGACGTTGCATTCCCATTGGCGAAGCCAAATATTTCTCCTGGCTACGATATTGGACGCAATGGCCCTGGCGCTAAATTGGAGGGAATCCAAGGAGGCGTCCGCCGAGAACGCCGACGCCAAAGCTATTTTCTTCAAGCAGCTTTTGGCACGGCTGGACAAATTTTGCCCGGTGGCGGCTAGATCTTCTGCCCATGAGAATACTGCCCGGGACATAATGGTGTTGGCAGTGGCGGCCCTGAGAGTATGCGACGATGCCTCAAAGGATCGCTTCAGCGAAGCCTCGACCCTTTTGTCGCAGGCATCCTTCGGCCCCCCCTCCCCCTCGGATGGGATAACGGCCGCCGAGGAGAGCGCCACAACTGGGGCGTCGACCCTGGGGATCTTGAGTGCCGTCATCATGGTATCTGGGAGGGTATAGAATCTATTGACCAATTTGGATGAATGTTTTGGATGGATGGGTGTAGCCCATTCCGCGTCCACAATCCTCTTAAATGCGTCCGGGAAGGGTACAACAGTTGGCTTTACGGGACCTTGCGGCAGTAATTTTGAGGTAGATGCCTTGGCCGCAGGTGTCTCCTGTGGCGGGGTGTCATTGGAATGTAGTTCGAGCGTTTGGATGGCCTTCCCCAGGACCCTAGTAAAGAGCTCAGCCGGGAAAAGCCTGCTAGCCTGCTGCTCCCGCTGAGCCTCCTCATCCTCCCCAGATAGTTCCCCGTCTTCCTTGCCGGAGCTAGGAGACGAGGACTCAGGGGAATCCCTGGATGTAACAGGAGAGATTGTGTCCCGTGACCTCTTGTGCGAACCTTTCTTGGAATGGTGTGACTTATGGGACCTATGTGATGACTTCTTATGGCGTTTGCGAGGCATTGGGACATAATCCTCTGAGGCCCTGCTAGTAGAGAATTCAGCTGTGCTATGGGATCTATGACGTTTGTGTGCTTGCTTTTTGTCCTTGTTAACTTTTTGGGGTGATACTGTGGATACATTAGGCTTTAAGGCATTAGCCACAGTGGCTTGTATGAGCTGCATGATTCTGGCCTCTGTGGCGGGGTCCAGAGATCCCGCAGCTGTGGAGGGGCCCTCCCCTCCTTTGCCATCGTCGGAGCCATCCCTGGACGCCATTCCAAGGAAGATCTCCGTTTGCGTGAGCAATTTCCCCCCCGTCCCGCCTACAGAGAGATGGCTAGTGAGCGGGAAGAAAAGGCGCCAAAAATAAAGCAAGTCCCCCCCCCGCTATTGGAGCGGTAGCGTGGGAGCGCTTGAGAAGGGAGTAAGCGTCCAAGTGGGGCCAGCGGGGTGGAAGGACAAGGATTCCCCCCCCCCGATCCAGCGGACAAGCGTTGCTGCGTGACACGCAGTAGAGGCGCTCGCCCTACTCCTCCGTGGGCCCGAACAAGATCGCCTCCTCGCTGCCTATGCGGCCCGCGATCGTCGGCGAAAAGAGCAGTCAGAGGCTCCAAGGCACGCCCCGCTATAGCGTAGCGCGTGCCGAGCCCAATAGGCACACCCCCCCAGGGACTGTAGCCGGAGCGTCAGCCGGAGGCTGGTTGCTTTACTTGGGATTACCGCTTTGGAGTGTAGAGGCTCCTCGTCGTCCCGGGCGACGCGCCGCGCGACCGGCAGGCCGCCGCTGGCCTCCGCCCCCCCGCGGCGAAGCCGCGATCTTCCCAAGCCCTCTGCCCCCAAAGGAAGGTCAGTAGGAGGGAGAAGGGTTAGCAAAGAAGAGGATCCGAAGATTTGAAGAGTTTGCTTGCAAAAATTACGCTGAGCGAAGAGCCTGCGAAAAGACCAGCCACTCTCTGGAGAGTCAGAGCTAGACTGGGGATTGGATGCCCCCGGGGAGGAGTCCAAGTCTGCAGACCAGCTCTGACTCGTGAAGGAGGAGGGGCATAACCCACGAGTGTGAATGACCCTTTCCTCCTTCCAGAGAAAGGTCCCGGTGGGGCTTTTGGATGCATTTTACACTTTCTGTCTGGAACATTATTTATTTTTATTAACCGTATTTATATACTTTTCATTTTTCATTCAAGGTGGTGCGATGGTTTTGCTTCACCTTGGCCATAATGTGTATGCTTCCCCTGTTCCTGCTTCCAGCTTTATGACAGGTCGTTGCACATAGGACCATGTGACAAATAATTCCTGTTGGCATTTCTGTTCAAAATGCTACATGATGGTACGACTCTTTTCCTTTTTTTAAAAAATGGATAGGAGTGGGATAGTATTCTCTACTTAGAAAGTGAATGGTTAAACAATGCCAACTATTTTTCCCAAGTTAGCATACAAATACCTAAAGAAAGAGTCAACTATTTCTTCCTTCATAGAAAATGAAGGAAATAAAAAGAAAAGACTTCCTTGTTGGTATGGCAGAACAAGTATCCTTGCCTATCAAATGGGAGACCAGAGTTCTATTCCGTGACGAGGAGGCATGCTGGGGGGGGGGGGGGGGGAAGGACCATAGCCCAATAGTAGAAGACAAGCAGGGTGTCCTAGGTTCAATTCTCAAGATCTCTGGGTTGGACTGGGAAAGACCCATCTGAAACTCTGGAGAGCCACTGCAAGTGAGTGCAGATACAGGTTGATTACCCCTCATCTGGACATCCAAAATCCAGACATTTTTGGGACTATGACTTATTTAAAAAAAATATTTTTCCAGCACCTGGCTAGCATAGTGCAAGGCATGCTAGAGCACAACATTATAAAAAATATTGTATAAAATTACCTTCAGGCTATGTGTATAAGGTGTATATGAGACACAAATGAATTTCTGTGCTGAAACCTGTGTATCGTTTCATACACGGTATGGTATGGAGCCAGGATGGTGTAGTGGTTTGGGAGTCGGACTTAGACCTGGAAGATCCAGGTTCAAATCCCCGCTCAGCCACGAAGCTTCCTGGGTGACCTTGGGCAAGTCACTATCTCTCAGCCCCACCTACCTCACAGGGTTGTTGTGAGGACAAAAAAGAGGGGAGGAAATATGTACACCACTCTGAGCTCCTTGGAGGAAAGGTGGTATAAAAATGTGAAAAATAAATAAATAAAATTTCTTGTTTAGACTTGGGTCCCATCCCCAAGGTATCTCATTATGTTTATGCAAATATTCCGAACTCCAGACAACTTCCTGTCCCAAGCAATCCGGATAAGAGATACGCAACCTATAATACTGAACTAAATGGACCAAATAATCTAACTCAGGAGATGGCAACTTTCTATGTTCCTATAAATGACTAAAAACAATGAGCTTGAAGTAACAAACAGCACAATTAAAAAGCAGCACCAAAAACTACCACCAGAAATGTCTTTAAAAGTGTGCTGAAGTGTGCTTGTCTTATCACACAGCAAGTGTCAACTTGGGAAAGAAGCTGATTAATGGTCTAAAAAGTTGGTTTTTACCATGAGACTCCAGAACCTTAATCTATAACCCACGAAAGGGTGTAAGAGCAGCTTGAAAATTATGCCAAACTTAATTATACTTAATGTGAATTATTCAGAAGTGCAGCAGAGAGAGAAAAAAATTTATTTCATACAAAGGAGCCTGACATTTTAATTGGTCCTTCAGAAAAGAGACAAAACAATTTCCTCTCAAGAAAATTTACATCTTCCCCATCAAAACAGCAGCCTCAGCCAAGCAGAACTTCATTAACAAGATTAATTATCATGCCAGTGTCTGCTTCATCAGGTGTGCTGGCCAGGTGAAGAGCGGAACGCAAAAGGGGGCGGGATGACATCATGCTTAACTTAAGGCTTGGCGTTGTCACTAGCAGAAAACAGGACACAATAAGGACACCTTACCTTGGTCATTAGCCATTTTGTCAGGATGTTCCACTGCAAAGCAAAGACAGCATTATTAGACTTCGGACAAACCATATCAAGAGTTTTGTTAGCCAGCTGTTGCAGGAAAATACTTTGCATTTTTTCAGCAGATTGATCAGTACAACAGGAAGGACTTTTGAGAGACGGAAAGCACAAGTGTGAATCAGATCATCTGTGTCTCATTACTAATGAAGTCAAGATGTTGCTTTTAAAAAAAAATCAGATCTCAGGTATCATCTGGAAAGCTTAATTAAGAGCGTACGTGAGATGAGATAAAAGGAAATTGTTCCTTCGAATAATTAGACACAAATCCTCCTGCACACTGAAAGCTAGTTCTGACTTAGGTTGTCATCATTTCAAGCTTTGTGTAAAAGTGATTTCCCATGCTTTTTACAATAATTTTACATGCTCAGTCAAGTCTTTGGGTTTTATAAACATTGCCAGCATTCTGCAACCATAATGGTCCATGATTATTTGTTAAACAGCAAAGACCTATTTTACGCTTAGAAATTGACAGCACGCTAAAATATTACCCTTTTTGACTATTTCCTTGAATAAAGCTTCAGAGTTGTGTATCAAACAGACGCCAGAATGGGAGCCCAAGTATCTCAATGGCATCTCACTCCTCACCTGATTTCTCCTTTATAATATATCTTACTCAGCCCTGGCCCTTACCTCCTACCCACAGACAGGACAGAGCTATGGAACAGCTGACCACCTGGCCGGGTTTCATGGAGATGGTCAGCTACCTGCATGACTGTATCAGCGCAACCCTATGCATGTCTACTCAGAAGTAAGCCTCATTGTGTTCAATGGCGCTTACTCCCAGGAAAATGTGTATAGGATTTCAGCCTATGACACATACCGGTATGTTACAGGGTTCCTTAATTTAAGTGGATAGCACACTGGGGCTAAAAGGAGATCAACCTGAAGTCTTCTCACTCTCTCAGTACAATCCTCCTAACCAACTTTCCAGCGCCGGTGCAGCCGCAATGCAGCCCCGAGGTAAGGGAAAAAAATGTTCCCTCACCTTGAAGAAGCCTCCATGACTGCCCCTGCACTGCAAAATGCAGTGTGCACCCTGTTGGCATGGCTACACTGGTGCTGGAATGTTGGTTAGGATTGCGCTGTCTGTACCATAAAGCAGAACTTACCCATGTCCTGATATCATCCCATTGTACGTTTCCCTACCCTTGCCAGTCAATTATGTGGAGTTGTATTCCAGTCTATGGGGAGAACACAACAGGGCCGCTATACTCAGTGACAATCCCAAATTTCCAATAATATGCAGTGCTGCCCTTAGCATTTTCCTGTTCTTTTCTCATGGACCGAAGGAACAGAAAAACTAGAGGAGTATTCCATAATGGAATGGGTTCCTCCACAGATCCATATGTAGATTTAAAAGTTATAACTAGGGATTTTTTTTTTAATGCTAACACATGATTGGCAATATCCTCATCTATTATATTTGTCATCTGGCGAGATAACATACTGCTTTACATCTAGCCACATAACATGCTGCTAACAAGATGTAACCTCTGTTCTAAACCATGCCATGGAATCCAGTAGAGCCAGTTTGGTATAAAGCACAGACTTCTGGCAAGTTCTGTGCAACTCAGGAATATGGCTGCGTTTTCCAATTATCACCCCAATGAAGCAATAGAGGGCACTGCAATGCTACAAATGCTGTCCAATGTCATCTTTGTAGATGAAAAGAAAATCACAATGACAATATCAGTAATTATAGAGTCATTTTTCAGGAAGAAAAAAAAGGATGATTGCAAATTTAACACCGTTGTCTATCATGTCCTGCAGAAAGCCCCAAATACAGACCTTTCTTGTCTGTGTTAATAGGAGGGTAATGCCTATCAGAATTAACAAGTAGCTCTCTCTGTCTCCCTCCCACTGACACATATCAGTTCACTCAATTTATACATCCTTCAAATTATGGTCAGATTAGGGTTATAGATGTCTTCTACAGTGGTATGTCTCTACATATCTCTACATACTGCCTCTACAGTGGCAGAATTTAAACATAAGGAACTGGTTTACATTTTGGGAAATGTAAGCAGGGATAAGTACTTGGCTTGATGGTCACAAATGGTGCATACTTGCCATAACCAGATGGTTGCAACTGAACAAGGACGACAATCATTTATTGTCTATTGACTTTCCTTTCTTGCATTATCTATTATGCACAACAGCAGCTCAATTTGGACCCAGCTATAGAATCTGTTTTCCTACAGTAAGCAAGTGCAGAGTGTTTTCCCCTGATTGTAAGCACTACAATCAGATCTCACTACTGGGATTAAGGAGAAGTACTGTCAGAACAGAGATGACTGCTTCCCAACAGGTATGATTCCTAGAGCCTTCTATTTGAGAAGTTTCAAAGTTATAAATTGAATTGATGGAAAAGGAGAGAAGGAAGGATTTGGAATATCAATTATGGTGAGGAATGGGCTTCTTGGCAGGCGTCCTTGAAAATGCTGGTGTGTGCTTGGCCCACTGTTCCATGCTGTTTAAAAAAAATATCATCAAGCAGATCTAGTTAAGTCAAGGATCTACAGCCTCCTTAGCTGATTTATGATAAATGTTCAGTGGTAGCAGTACCCATAGTAACAGCATTTGCTCTTGTTATCCTACTTTAGCTCAGCTTCCGAGGTGCACCATGGACAAAACAATTTGATCAAAGATATGGGTGGTTGCTACAAAAAAAGATCTACCACATAGTTGCTGTTTTGTCACACATTCTTAGGCCCAACTACTGCGCTGGTATGGTTGCCACTGGAAAGATGAGCCATGTGGTTGCCTGTGTGACATTAGCACTGCAATTGTATACACACCTTTCACTGAACACAATGGGACTTACTTCTGAGTAGACATGCAAAGGACTGGGCTGTAGCTCTGCGAAGTGGTGCCCACTTGGTTTGGGATGATTTCTAAACCAGGGAAACCCTCTCTTAAATGGCGGGTTTCTTTGGCACAGTTAACACCAGCCTAAACCACCAGGAACTGCTTCACAAAAGCAGCTCATCACATGAAAGGGCACCCGTGGATTCCAGGTTTCGGCAGCTGTATGTGCGAAGCAGGGCTTAGTAAATGCGCGTGTGATAAAGTCGCCCTCAGAGCAGCCCGTTGGCTCAATGTGTCCGCAGTCCACGGCCTTTAATAAGCAACCACCTTGCAGATCCTAGTTAAAATTCAGTTAGCAATTAAGTTTCATTTCAAAATTAGGAGTGACAGTTGGGAAGAAAATTATGCTACAGTTGTAGCAGAGGGGAATAACTCTCATTAGTCCTGCTCTTTCCGATTTACCTATTTCAGCCACAGGTGAAGGAAGAAAGAAAAAAAGAAACGGTCTCTTAATGAATTATTTGAGAGGCTGAGGGAATCCCTTCTCTGCGTGATATTAATTTACTCAGCCATTTTCAACTGGCACTATTCAGTTAAGTCAATTCCAGAATAGAGCCACTTACCTTTGGTTACTAAATGGATCCTTGAAACTTTGCTTCAGAATATTTACTATTTAATGTTATTAATCTGTCTGCAGTAAACCTAATGGAACATTGAAAGTGAAATTCTGCCTTCTGGGTGATTAAGTATGGACCATTAACTGCTTAAGGGAACTTGTGCTACTATGCTGTGTAAGGCTCCTTGACTCTTACATTCTCTTACATTCATCTGTATTTATATGGGATGGATTTATTTGAATCAATTAATGTTTGCATAGGGCAAGGAGAAATTCAGGGATGAAGAGAAAGCAGGTAGCATTACAAACATCCAGATTTATTGCTTTCTTAGTTTTCATTGGCCTGTAGGGATGGGGCTCACCGCTGTGCAGAAAATAAAGAATAATTTTTGGCTCAGTTTCAGGGTTTTTTTCAGGAAATATGTACACCACTCTGAGCTCCTTGGAGGAAGGGTGGTATAAAAATGTGAAAAATAAAATAAAATAAAAATAAATTATTACAACTGTTTTAGCCGTGCGAAATTGAATAGAGCGCTCTGCTGGTATAGGGTGTTGCAAATGTGCCATAAGGCATGCGCCAGTGGAGAGGCTTGCTTCCACCGCTCCTCTAGCACTGCAGACAACAGCAGTGTTGCAGCAGAGAGGTAAGTCCCCGCTGGGCGGCAGAGGGGTGGAGCTGGAGGGTGAAATGGGGTGTTTCGGGGGTGGATGGGATTGGAGGATTGGGCCAGGGAAGGAGGGATCAGCGGAGACCTCCTCTGCTGATAGCCCATCCCTCTTCTCAGGTCTGTTAGGCCTTACACAGGCCTCTCAAATGTACGCCAGCAAAATTGCTGGCATGCATTCGAGTAGGCCCATCGGAGTGGCTGACGCATTAAGTTAAAGAGACAAACGTCCCTTTACTCCGAGGAGTCTTCCGGCTGCATCAGGGCAGGCCCAATCCTACATAGGATGCGACGAGCGCCTTACATGCACCGCCACATCCTGCTAGACAATATTGGGCTGCAAGTGTTGGTATTTGCCAATAAAACTGAACTTAAGGCCACCATTAAGCATTTGACACCACCATTTTGGATGATATAGTTAAAGATGAATGAGAAGTTAGAGCTCAGTGATATGGTGGGTGGGAAAAGAGACAGAACCTTAAGTATAGTGGTGCCGAAACTGAGGAACATCTCCTTTGAGGAGATCTGCCAGGTGCCTTCTTTTTTTTTTTTTTTTTTAGAAGGGCATAAGACCTTTTTTTTTTTTTCCCCAGGGCCAAACTGGACATGCCAAGGGAGTTCCATGACTGAAACACCCAAGATCTATTTCTTTTTCAAAAAGCAGTGCAGATGGGGGTGATTTGGACTGCAGCCACAGCACAGAGGGTGGTGGGGTTTCTAACTCTTTCCTGCACCATATTCTTGGTCCAAACTGCACCTGTGAGTAGCAGAGGTCAAAGGTGCAAATCTACCTGAAAGTTCTTCTCTCTACAGCTAATAGTAACTTCAGGGAAAGGGAAGTTTAAATTGGGGGGATTTTTTTTCCCCTCTCATCCAAAATTGACCTCTCCAATAAGGAGAGGTGCAGGAGCAAAGGATTAGATACTTATTCCTCTGGCACTACGGCCTTGATCCAAATCAGGACTTCCATGGTTGCTCTTTGATAAAGAAAAAAGTTTCCGAAGTTCTAACCACAGAGCATCCATGACTAGTTTGACTTTCGAAAGGCCTTTGATTATTAGTGGCTCTGCTGAATTTGAATTTTAAACAGATTCATTGAGGCTGCTTTTGTGTCTGTGATGAAGTCATGTTTGAATATTATGTTTTACAAATGAATGAATTTATTTTATTACATAAACAAAATTTAAATTCAAAGCAGCTAACAGTCTGGATAAAAATCTATCATAAAGCATAGACATCAAAAGCATCTGAAAATGCAAATGCATGTTTTGTGAGATTTTATTGCGTTGGTACCAGAATTTATGGTCGTTTTTTTAAACCAGATCCTTACAGCGCAATCTGACTTAACTTTTGTGCCGGTGTAACCAGCGGCGCAGTGAGAACAGGAGGCCCCAGAACGGAAAAGGGATTCAAATCCCCTTTGAATTCCTCATTTGGAGGGGATTTGAATCCCTTTTCCATTCTGGGGCCTCCCGTTCTCGCTGCGCCGCTGGTTACACCGGCACAAAAGTAAAGTCGGATTGCGCTGTTAGTCACTTTAAATATAAATGATGGAGAAGAAAGGTATAAATATATTGAAATAAATAAACCAAGAAAGTGGAGATTTTCATGACTGGATACAATTGCCAGGGTTTTTGGAAGTATGGGTTCCGCAGCCATGTAGACAGTATAATGAAGAAATAAAAATCTTTCAAACCACAGTTGTATGCTGAGTTTCCGGTTTCAATTAGCACCTTCCTGCGCTTTGAACTGTATTTAGCTTCTAACACTCCTCCGATGTCTTTTTCATCTAGCAGTGGGTACACTGCGATTTGCCTTGAGAAAGCTCCATGTGAGGAGTGAAACGTCGGCTTAAGAAACAGAGATCCTCTTGTCTGCAGTTGGAAATTGTATTTTATATTTTTGCATGCTTGAGTAATCAGGCATTTAAAGAAATTCACCATACAACTGTGGTTTGAAAGATTTTTATTTCTTCATTATACTGTCTACATGGCTGCGGAACCCATACTTCCAAAAACGCTGGCAAACCAAGAAAGACATCACACTCTTTATGTACGACTTTTTACGTACAACATCTTGGTCATCCTTACAACATAGGAAAAGAGGCCGGTAGCATTAACACCACAGTGTGGAATCTACACTGTAGATGGAGGAAGAAGATTCAATGTAAAGATGCTGACCCGGTGTAATGCTCCCGGTGACCTACTGGGGGAGCATTCTGGGCCATCACTGTCTCAGTTGAATGTGCCTAGAGATACGGCAGTCTCTGCATTGGCAATGTTAGCAGGTAAGCTGTGTGTTTGTTAGCTTGGACTGCAGAATGCTGGTGTTCTAATACTGCACATGTACAGGTCAGTGTACATAGTATACATGTTTAAATGGGCATTGTGTTTGCATGAAATGCTTGCAGGATCAGTGCTTTGCTTGAGGCCAGTATTATGTTTAAATTGGGCTGCATGGTGGTCAGTGGTGTCACTGGGTGCGCGTCACCCCGGAGCAGGGGTGCACATCACCCCCCGCCGGCAGCTCAGCCGCTTCTGATGAGGCCAAAAGCGGTGTTTTCGCACATGCGCACATTTTTTATTTACCTCCCTGTACACCACTTGGTCTCTAATGGCTCTCCTCAGACCCACACCAGCCAACTAGCTTGTGTAAGCCCAAGGAGAGTCAGGAGGTGCGTTGGGCTGGGAAAAGGGGAATAGGATCTTGGAATGCACTGCTGCTGCTGCTGCTGCTGCTGAGATCCTCTCCCTCCGACCCCTACCATCCCCAGTTCAGTCCGCTCCCCACCGCAAACTGCCCACAATTCCCCTGCTCTGCCCCCCACCCACGTACCCACAGTACTGGGGGATGGAGGAGGTTCAGTGTGCTGCTGTCACCTGCGTGCAACCCCCAGCCATTTGCTCTAGTGGCTGCGGCCCGCAGAACAACCGAGCGACTTTTGCGCTATCATTCCAGGACTTATGCTGATGGCTTACAAGATCCCGTTTTTAACTGGAAAGGTGGGGTATAAATTCATAAAATAAATAATAAGTCCTGGATAGGATTGGGCTATTAGTTGCAGCTTCCCAGCTGCAATGTCGAGATAATACTACTTGCGTACCCCTTACAGAGCTGTTGTAAGGACAACATCAAGGTGGTAAATGTGAAGTGCTTTGCACACTCAGCATTATTGTGATATCATCCTATTGCATATGTTCTCCCCCTGTGGCAGCCAATGATGCAGAAATGCAGGACATGGTGACGTCATGTTCCACTACTACCACACATTATGGGGGAGACGAGGTGGAGTTCAATATATAGCTGCTGTTTGATGCAATAGCCACATTTGTTGGATAACATCTAGCCCTGCCTTTCGAGGCATTACTAAAGGCAGTTCACAGTCAGGAACAAACAATAACAGCATATTTTACAATTGTGCAAAAGGTTAAGAATGATTATCATGTGGTGTAGCTGAGCGTCTAGTTCTCCACATTCCAGAGGCAGACACTGATTTCATAGCTTTTTTGATGTTTATTTTGTTCCCTGTGAATTAAATGCCCTGTGAGCCATGTTTCTTTGTATGCATGCATGCGTGTGTGTGTATAGAGATATTGATATATAACCAAGAGATCCTTCCATGCGACACCAAACACATTCTCTTAATCATTATTAAGTACAAGAATCCAATATTTTTGCATAATTCAGAACGCAAGCCAGACATCAGAAACTCTTTGCACCTTATATGTAGAGGCAGATTTGTCAGAAAAGCAGTTTGAATATTATTGAACATGACATATTTAGGGTGGATATCATTAAATATTCATATATTAGACATAGTCCTCATGGGCTATTAAGAGGATGGATCAAAATGAGTAATTTTTCTTTTCTTTTTAAATATATCTCCTGATGCTCCCATCTAAAATTAATCTCCCCAATGGGTTTGACGATACCTTGCATAAACGCTACCAGTTCATGAATTGTTTAGGGCTTGTTAGATATCTGGGTCTACCTACCATTTCATGCCAAGTGCTGCGGAGACCATAGTTTGATACTGGGCCATTTCAATTGTATTGAAGCCTTGCGCTGCCAGAACTAGTGTCCTGGTAACACGAGATGCTTTACGGTGGCGTGAAAGCCGGGCCACTGCCATGTGCTGCTGGACCACTGCCCAAACTGCAAGGGGAGTGTTGTGCACGACAGTGGCTCTGGGAGGCTCCACAGGTGTTGGTAAGTTATTGGCAGCGGTGGGCCGCGGCGGGAGGGGAAATAACAGGGCACATTGGGGGAGGAACTGGGGAAGGAGGGGGAGGGAGGTGGTGCATCTGGTGGCAGCCACCTGAGCCTCGATGCTATCCCAGAAATCCCTCTTTGGAACACCCTCTGGTTCTCCTTGGACTTATGCCAGCATTGCTGGCATAGGTCCAAGAAGGCCCTGAGGGGATTGGGCAGTCTACCAGGAGGTAAGTCAAACTTTTCTGACTTGCCTACTGCAGACTATACAATCTTGCCCACCCCACCCTCCATGTTAGCATGCAGTGCACCCGCCGTTGGCGCAGCTCCATGCTATAACATGGCAGAGGATAAGATTTTGGCCGTTAGTTGAGTATCTTTCTAACATGGCTTCCTTTTTCTCCTTTGGCACTCACTGCTGCAAGCATGAAAAGAAGCTGGCGCCTGTCTAGTCTGGTAGAGAAAAACGCTAGCAAAGACCATTCTCTCTCTGCAATTGAGGATGATAAGAAAACCATGACGTTCTACTGATGATTTTACAGAGTGAAAACTGACTTGAGCAGGCAATGCAAAGGCCAGAAAATCCTGGCTAGAATGTGATAAGGTAAAAACAAATTATGATGATGCTTGCCTTTGTTCTTCCTCCAGCCCCGGAACATTCATTAATTCCTTCTATGAAGAAGGTCTCCCACACTAAGCTTGACTCCTTGCGATACTTCTCTTTATAGCAGTGGTTCCCTTCATTTTTGTCATGACCCCCTTAAGTGGTCGCGACCTGACGGTGACCCCGAAGTGATATCATTATGTCACTTTCGGGTTCTTGCTGCTGCTCCTGCCACCAAATACAAGTACGTAAGTAAAAAAAAAGGTTTTTTTTAACTCACTTGTGTTTGGCGGAGCCAAGAAGCAGGGTTTTACAGAGCTGCCAAAGGCAAGTAAGTAAAAAAAAAGGGGGGATTACTTACTTGTGTTCAGCAGCGGCAGTGGTGAGAACATGGAAGCCGCCACCACTGATAAGATCTCACTGTTGCCCACCTTCTGAAGCCTCCAAAGAGAGAAAGGAAGGGGGCCACAGCCGTGAAAAAGTGTTTTTAAAAATTTATTTTTTAAGTCTGGGGGGTTCCCTTCGGTGCCCTCCCATAAGAACACTTGGCAACCCCCCTGGGAACCACTGCTTTATGGTAGTGACTTTCATAAATTGTGACTTACATAAAATAGCAGCTTTCTGGCAGAAGTGCTCAGTGCTTTGGGACTGGAGGTTGTATAATCTACAGGACCAACTCCAGTGTTCCAGAATGGATCTAAATTGCTCCTTTAGTGGCTCACATGACCGACCTATGTATGTGAGGGTTCCTATGTAGGAGTGGGCTTCAGGCCACAGGTGGTTAGTCCTCAGGCCACCTATATATATATTGGCTAATGATGCAATCCTGTGTAAAAAAGCACTGGTGGAGAAGATGGTGTTGTTCACTCCACCTGGGGCCACGGGGGGGGGGGGTTACACCTTTGGCAATTGTTTTTGAAAAGATTCCTCGAGCCGCTGACAGTGCCATTTCTTCCCCAGAAGCCCATCACATCATGACATAGTATCATTCACCAGGCACTCTGGGGTGAGATGCATGGCAGCTGGCAAGAACCAGCTGCCAAGAAGATGTCCGTATCACTGTTACAGCTGCAACACTGCCAAGAAGGTGGTGAAGTGGTCAGAGCAGAAGCAGTGGCAAGGTGCCAACAAGAGGCTAAAGAAAACAAAACGACAGCCACCTGCTACCAACCAGCAGGGAGCTGTCCCCCAAAATTTATAAGGTATCCCTCAAAATCATGCCATCCTTGCCCCCAGTGTTGCATCCTCATTTTGCTCATAACATCAAATTCAAGGTAAAAAATTCTTCCATGAGAATTATTGGCTTAGTGCTAGAATGCACCCGATATTCTCCTATGGCTGGAAACTGTAGGGGAAATCAACAGTGAGGAGTAAGTGCTCTTCCAGGGAAGCTTGTCCATCATCATTGATCTTCCATCAGAAGAACCCTGATTAGCTTCCAAGAAACTTCCAGTATTTCCTGAGTCACAGTTGAGAAAAAGAAAAGAGCACCTCCCATCTAAAACGAAAACCTGAAAATCTACAAAAAGAACATAAACCTTATTCGTTTTATGTAGGGCAAGAAGAATGCTGCTAGTACACAACACAGCATTTTATAGGCCTTTCGTACCTTCTGAAAACAATTCTGCACTTATTACTTTTTAATGCCTAAAAGAACAAACACAACAAGGAGACTGCAATTCTGAACCTCCATTAACCTCAGTGAGTGAATTGTTGCTAGTTTCTTATTTGCAAGAAATCAATATGAACAGAAGCTAGCTGGACGAAATGTGGTCCAAGAAAGGTCCATGGTTGATGGTGGTGTATTACCTGGTACAATTTCTACAATCTTGTTTTGATGTGTTCAAAGCCTCTTCATCTTTTTGAACTATGATTGAATCACTTGTGAACTTCTGTTGTATGTGGTACTGCTATACAGTTTTGTATCTTCTGGCAGCATTCAGTCACACCCAAATATTTTAAAATCTTGCCAGAAGGATCACATACAGCCCACTATGGCCTTACTGAAGTCAAAACACAGAACTCTGCCTTCAACCATGATCAGACTTCCTTAAACTCTGCGACTAATATCTAAGTAACTAAGTAGTAAATGCAAAC
Source organism: Plestiodon gilberti rubricaudatus (assembly GCA_026170595.1). NCBI lineage: Eukaryota > Metazoa > Chordata > Lepidosauria > Squamata > Scincidae > Plestiodon > Plestiodon gilberti. The sequence goes on along the minus strand of JANXHW010000002.1, from coordinate 12,283,754 downwards.
CTTTGAGAGTCCGGAAGAGAATGGGATCTGAGAGTGGCCCCACTCCCTTGGCATTGCGGGCTTGTATTCTAAAGTAATATACGGTGTCGAGATTGAGGTCCATTATTTGATGGGTAAGCCGGTCACCGCTGATTGACTCCATGACCCAGTCATCAATGGGGGAGTTCTTGTCCAAGGTGTAGAACAGGATGTAAGCTGTGAAAATATACATAGACTCTTTCTCTTAGTATGTATATGGCTCACAATACCTTTACATTGCCTAAAATCAATGTCCACACCAATGTCTACAATGTCCACACCAATGTCCAATATATCAGAGGTAGGGTGAAATCCATAACCATGATGAGCAGCCCGATCCTCTCTAAGTCCTAGAGTGGCGGAGTGCATGCTCCGCTGTTCTAGGCCATCGCAAACATGTTGTACACGTTTGTGACAACTCATGAGTAAGGGTCTCCAGTACGAAGGCCGGCAGCCCTTAGTTTGCCGTCCTTCGGACCCAGCACCCAACGGTGGTGGTGGTAGGTCCTGCACCGGTTGGTGCAGGGGAGGGGGAGGGCAGGCAGGGTGGCGAGGGAGGGGGCATTGGCTAAAATGGGCCAGGAGAGGGCGGGGATATCAGCACTTCACCAATATCCCCAGCCCTTTCCCAGTCTGGTTCGACCTTCCTCCCCCTCCTCAGATGCACGCCAGCTTCAGAGCTGGCATACATCCGAGGAGGCCCATTGGCCCCGGGCTTGCCTACACTCGAGGAAGGGGACAAACACCCCATTCTCCCGAGGTGTTCCCGGGCTGCACCGGTGCGGCCCGGGAACGGGGTTAGGATTCTGCGACTGGCCCTTTAGGATGGCTGCTGAAAGTTACACAGGATTGCACCCTAACAATTGGGCATTTCTTACTTCAGAAGTCATGGATTAAACCCATTATTAATATCCTGATACACGCTTACTATGTGTTACTTGGAGCACTTAATGTTGACTTCCACCTGAGCACATGAGGACCCCACAGGGTTGCTGTTGAGCTCAAGGCTTTTCCTCCCTGCTTCATTTGTTCACACCAATAGAAACTCCGCATGAGAGCTGTGTACATGGTTACTGCAGTTTGCGCAATGGCAGTGATGGTTTTTAAGCTGCTTGCAATCATTCAAATTGCTGCAGCTGCCATCAGTGCACAAAAACCTAGGGATGAGTTCACAAAACAGTGCCATGTAAGCTTTTGAACGTTAGAAGAGATCTACAAAACCTGTCCCTTTATTTCTATTCAGTTTTATGCCTTGCCTCCCCATGCTGCTGTATATCCAAATATATAATATCCATGTGTGTGTTTTTTCTTCCAAACAACTTTCGCTTACGCAGGATTCTAAGTTTTTTTTCTCCTCCTAAAAACCAGCTGTGAAAACTGGTGTCTATCCCCCCCCATTACTCAAATGGTTACGGCAGGTGCAGGAGTGGTGGCACATTTGAAGAAACGAGGAGAGAAGTTTGCCAGTTTCCCCCGTCCTTGTCGATGGCCTTGGCGCACTGCTTGCTGCATCAAAAACTACATCTCCCATGGGCCCATGAGCTGTATGTCCTGGTATGCTACAGCACAGCATACCAGGGCAACAGAGGAGGAGAAGAGGAGAGACTTCTTTCCTCCATTTTTGCCCATGCCACTGCTTCTGCTCTGACCACTTCTGCCGTTTGGGTGAATAAGAAAGGGAGAACATTCCTCTGGGATGGAAAGCATTGACAAGGACAAGAGGGTCGTTCCTCCCAGCTTCAGAAAAAAATGTGAGTTTTTCTCAATTTTTTCCCAGTCTGGGAAGAGGGGAAGAACTTGGATATGTTCCAAGTTAATCCAAAAAGAGCAAAGGAATACTTGCCCATCTCTGGTGTGATATGAAGACGAGAACATTTGCCCTGCTGTGCTAAAAGACCACTGTAATCCTGTTATATGCACTTAAACCACAATATATCCTAATTCTGAACATGGGAATGGAAATGCCCATATACATCAAGTTCTAACATGTGCAACAACCTTCCCATTCATTTCAGTCAAATCCCAAGGCAAATATGATGCTGCATCTGATACTGAAATGAATGTGAAGATTTATTCTATGCGGGCTATGTCTGTGCATCAGGGCTTGTATGGATCCTTGGGCTTTCAGTATAGCGAGAATCACACATGTGGTACTACTTAGGAGTCAAATAGAAACCTCTCCTCACTTGTCATGCTTGCCTTGCGCATGCATCACTGCCATGCCAGTGCATAACAAGGAACTTGGCCAGTCACAAGAAACAAAGACCCACTTCCATTTCACCATGCCATAGCTAGTAGCTCACTCCTTTCTAGGCCTCCAGTACCTGCACACAGTTACTGATGCTCCTGTTGCAAGTAGTTTGTATAGAAAAGAGTGGGCTGAAAGGTGAGGCATGGGAGGACCTGCTTTCTCTGTTGAATGGCCTCCTGCACATACACACAGGTGAAGGGAAGCAAAATGCTGTCATGTACTCCTGTGGGGTGTCCTGCACATGCTCTTTTCCATGCACAGAAAGCAGGATTGTGCCAAAAGAATTCAGATATACGTAATCCCAGTTTCACTAAACCAATTCAAAACCTGTAATTGCTTTGATAAAATTGTTCATGAATTCTGCTGCTAGGTCACAACTGAACAACCACAGCAGTGAGGGCAAGAAATCCAGCGGTCTATAAAATACCGTATTGTCCCGAGTATAAGACACACCTGATTATAAGACGCACCCTTAAAGTTTGGTGCTATTAAAAATAATTAATTAAACCACTGGCATTAAATTGCAACAGCCTGATTATAAGACGCACCCCTAGTTTAAAAACTTAAATTAGGAGAAAAAAGTGAGTCTTATACTCAGACCAATACGGTATGTATCATTTCTGCCTACACCACATGATCCCAGAAGCCTTGGATATGTTTGTATCAGTGCATGACGTGCATGAGATTTCTGCATCAGCAGGTTCTGCTCCATTCTCTTTCCTATAAGGGAAATTATTTCTATGCAAAGGAGTGTGTGTGTGTGTGTGGGGGGGGGATCCCCACGGTATGCTTGAAGCATTTTGCAACTCAGAGCAGAGAACAGGGACAGCCCTTCTCCTCCACCCCCCCCCCCCATGCTCCAGATTCTCTTCCCATGCACATTTGAGCAGCTGGATTAGGACAATGTGTGTTTTTTTTTCCAGTTGTGGAAGAGAGCTTATATAAGTTTGATAACATATAGATGTACTCTGAAAACAGGATTTTGAACTCTCTAACTCCATTGTTTGTATTCATGAGGCCATAATGTGCACATTTTATAAGTGCAAATATTTCTCATGACAATTGGATGCTTTGGAGATGGCTATTAATAGCCTAAAGTGATCTTTTAAATGCAACATCTCTAACTTTTGTTGTTGTTGCTCAGCTCTGTTCTATTTTTCATAGCAAATTAACATTACAGGCTTCTAATGGATGTTTTCATTTGGCATTGATGTTATGGCCATATTTGGGGGAATAAGATCTGTCACTGTATCCCATTCATTAAGTTCAGGCCTTGTCAGTCAGTATTAAGGGATTGTAGTTCATCACCACTTTACCTTGTTATTACAAAGTTAAACATCCATCAATAAATTCTACCAGGCCGGGCCAGGCAACCTATCATTATGTACATTATGTTTTACATTATTGCCAAACAACCTGTCTATTATTAGTCATTCCTAATTGCCACTGAGCAGAGCACATTGGAAGACCTTTGCTCTGAAGGACTGTGCTGCCTTTCTTTTTTTTAAGTGCTTAGTGCTTTCTTCCATGGAAAAATGAAGGGCTTGCTTTGTTCCTTTCTCATCAACTCTTCCTGGATGTTTTGCACTGAATTAATTACCAGCACGGCCAGCGGGTGGCGCAGCGGGTTAAACTGCTGAACCATGAACTGTGGATCAAAAGGTCAGCAGTTTGATTCCCGCGACGGGGTGAGCACTTGTTGCTTGGCCAGCTCCTGCCAACCTAGCAGATCCAAAGCATGTCAATGCGAGTAGATAAATAGGTACCACTTGTGGGAAGGTAAACAGCGCTCCGTGTTCCAACTGCATGCTACGCGCTGCGGCAAGGAGAGTCACGCCGGCCACATGACAACGGAGGCATCTTCGGACAACGCTGGCTCTTCGGCTTTGAAATGGGGATGAGCACCACACCCTAGAGTCGGACACGACTGGACTTAATTGTCAGGGGATACCTTTACCTAATTACCAGCACATCATGACACCAGCATGCCTGAATCCAAGAACAAACAAACAAAGGCAAGAGCAGCTGGAATGCTCTACGGACCGAGGACAGTCTGGGCAAAGTATCTGTAAATGCACAGCTTGGGTTTCCCCAACTTGTAACCCAGTAAGCTGAGCACAGCAGCTTGAACAAACTCATTAGGGATTCACTCACCTTCCTCTTCGTGTTGCCTGCCAGGACCTACCAAAATGGGGATTGTCAAGAAATGTGCAGGCCGCCACACATTTCAGAGTGCCTGAATGCTTGCTCCTGCTCGCCCTTTGAGACCTGTTGGGGACACCCTACTCCACATTTCCTCCTCCATCAGTAGTCTGTTTGGGGAATTCTCTTGCTCAAGAGGCCCAACTCTCCCTCTCCCTCTTTGAATGTTCCGGAGATCAATTCAGACCATCTTAATTTAAGACCATTATCAATTATTACTTAGCACTATTTAGTACTATTTAGTATTATTAAACAGCTTAGACACCTCACACATGAGCAGTAAAAAAGTAAAGGTGTCCCTTGACATTTAAGGCCAGTCATGTCCGACAATAGGGTGCGGTGCTCATCCCCATTTCGAAGCCGAAGATCCAGTGCTGTCCGAATATGCTTCCGTGATCATGTGGCTAGCATGACAATACGGAATGCTGTTTACCTTCCCGCAAGCGGTACCTAACATGCTTTCAAACTGCTAGGTTGGCAGGAGCTTGTCCAAGCGACGAGAGCTCACCCTGTCGCGCAGATTCGAACTGCCGACCTTTTGATCAACAGCTCATGGTTCAGTGGTTTAACCCACTGCGCTATCACGCAGCCCTTTACGACATATGAGCAGTACTTATCCACATTACCCATGGTCAAGCCAGATGTTTTGTTAAGGATGGGTGTCTGTGTTTTATTAATTTTAAATAGCATCCAGATTGGCCCTGCATGGATTAGGACTGCAGTGGGGGGGGGAGGTGGCTTTAACTGTGGATTTCCACACCCCCAAGAGAGCGTGTTTCCTTTGGCAAATAGCAGTCGCATAATGTGTGTGACCCAGATTAAGATGTTTCAGGGATTAAAGAACCCCTTTCCCCTGCCATGGTCTGTGAAGAGGCCTGATCTGGCTGCTATTGAATATGAAAACAACAAGCATGTGCTTGCAAAACACATGCTTCAAGTCCCATGCAGTTTGACCCTAAGTACAGGTGGGCCCCCATATCCACTGGGGATATGTTCCAGGCCCCTCCGTGGATACTTGAAACCGTGGATAAGAGCGAACACCCCCTCCATGGTTTCCTGAGGGGCCCCCCACCCTACCTCCCCTGCTTTGTTTCTTCCTTAAAACAAACAGAGAAGCAGCCTCCATTGCAGGCAAGTAGAATGAGACTAAGTCCTAGAGAGGCTCTGCAAGGTTTCTGTTAACCTTGCAGAGCCTCTCTAGGACTTAGTCTCATTCTATTTGCCTGTAATAAGCAGCCAGAGGCTGCTTCTCCTGTTTCTTTAAGGAAGAAACAAAGCTTACTGGAAAAAAAGTAAAAGCCTGGGGGGGGGGTCCCCACGATCCGTGGATAACTGAAACCGTGGTTAGCGAATCAGTGGCTATGGGGGCCCACCTGTACTGTACCATCTCTAAAAGGTTATGAAGCAGCAGGTAGCCCTTTGGTTGACTTCTTGCTTTTTTCCGAGTTAGAAATTAGCATGTTGCCAGGCAAACTGGGGATAGGTTTCCTCGAACACATCAATTAGGCGGCAATACGGAGCTGCCGGCTGAGATACATCCGGGCTCCTGGGGTTCCACATATATTTGGTGGTTCTCAGTGAGGCTCTTTTTACTTCTGAGGATGCCACAAATGTGTGTGGTGAAACATAAAGCTTGTTAAAACATCTTGTTGAATTTAATAAATCTTTTAAAACGACGGAGTTCGCCCGGCAACATGCTAATTTCTAACTCAGAAATTGGTTACGGTTACGTCGTGACAACTTGCGAACGTATTTTTGCTTTTTGTTTGCTCTGTTGGCAAAAGTTGGTCCTTAATTGTTGAGTTGCTGCCTTCTTTTCTTAAATTCATTTGGAGGTTTCTTTTGTTGTTCTATTGACTGTTTACTTTATTGATATAAGCTACCTTAGGTTTTCCTTTTTAGTTTAGAAAGGTGGAGAAAACATGAATTTAAACAGATTTGAATAAATACATTTAATTTTTAAAATGTCTTTTTTTTAAAGTGAGGCAGTGGCGTTGGTTCGGTAGGGGCAGGGCTGTAAGTATCGCTCCGTTGCAGTCTCTTTACCGAGCGAGCAGGAGGCAGTCCCGCGCCCTCACTGTCGGAGCCATTCCCCTGTGGAGAAAGCAGCAGGCAGGGTCTCTTGCCTGCTGCTTTCTCCGCACTGGAAAGGCTCCGACAGTGAGGGCGCGGGGCTGCCTCCTGCTCGCTCGGTAAAGAGACTACAACGGAGCGATACTTACAGCCCCGCCCCTACCGAAGCGACGCCACTGAAGTGAGGTTCCACAGGATGACAAGTCCAATGCTATTGACTAAAATACATGTTTGTGTGGTGGAACTCTTCAAACATGCACGCATGCACGCACGCACATATGTATGTACGCATGCACGCACACACCCTTCTGACTCAGACCTCAAAAAGAAAAATATAGAACGCCACAGAAACTTACCAGTAATTTTCCCATTGGCTTCTAAGGGAGGTTGCCAGCTGACGATGACCGCCCGAGGCTTTCCTTCCCGAGTAATGACTGTTAAATCCTTGGGAGCAGAGGTTGGGGCTTAGAAGAAGGCAAAAAGCCAGACATTTTTAAGGAGAAAGATTAGACAAGAAACATAAACAACACTGGGCACAATCCGCCAGGAGGTTCTCCAATACAAGCTGCTTTGAAAAGACTCCTATTTATTTCAACGGGGCTTCTACAGGGAGAATTTCCCAACGGGTTGCGCCCACGGCTAGCTGTAAACATAATGCCTCACTCTTTACATTTAAAAACAGGTTTTGGGTGAGAGAGTGAGACCAGCAAATCAGGAAATTCACTGGAAAAAGTAGCCCCCATACTCCAGAGGCATTTTGCAGTTACAGTATCTGCTTTTGCACCACTTGCCAAAACAAACTTCATAAATCTGAAAGGGATTCCTTTGGAGATTGCTGCTGACACAAGGAGGACATACTAGGAAGGGTTTTACAAACAAAGAGTGGAGCTGATTCTTGGGTCCTTTTCTGCCCTTCTCTTAGTTTCTTCTACCTTTCTCATCCCCTTTTCTCTGTGAACTGTGTGTTCTGCCGGTGAGGTTGCAGGCACTCTAAAGGGCACATTTCTAAACACAAACCCGGAAAGGTCCTGCAGAAAAGAGAATTAAGTAGTTTGGGTCACCCAAGGCTATAGAATACTGCTTATAGGCTTACCAGATCTCAAACTGGGACAGAGTGCTAGACCTTTAGGAGAAGGAATGCTGGCAGGTGTAGCTTGTTAAACCCTTAGAGCACAATCCTTGGCATGTCTACTCAGAAGCAAGCCCCATTGTGGTCAGGATTGTGCTCTAAGGTTTAACAAGCCTAGGATTGTGCTCTAAGGTTTAACAAGCTACACCTGCCCACATTCCTTCTCCTAAAGGTCTAGCACTCTGTCCCGGTTGGAGATCTGGTAAGCCTAGCTTATCTCCATCTATAAGCAAGGTTGAGGACATGAAACAGCATTTGCCAGCATCTCCCCTCCCTGCCCTTCTCTCTCTTTTTCTTCTTCTTTTCTCATTGCCTTTTTCAACATGCTAAGCTCCTTGGGAATAGGGACCCGTGTGTGTTGCCTACGGGCTGATTCAGATGATACTTTATTGCCTGAACCAGCTCCATGCATTAATTGCCATGTATGCTCACGGCATGTGTGCAAGTCTTGGCCCCGCCCCTTCACATGAATTTGGGTCTTTTCCTATAATTTGGGGGGGGGGTTTGTCCACTCTACATGTGCTGATAAACCTACTATAAAGTAGGCTTATTAGTGCTTCTAAAGGGTTGGACATCCTCTTCTCCAGTTATAGGAAGAGCTTGAATTCCCTCACGTGAGAAGGGGGTGGCCCTCTTATGCGTGGTACATAAGCGCACACAATGTAGGACTGGTAGGGGTGATACAGTATAATCTGAACCGGCTGTATGACATTTTATAAGATATAAGTACTCTGATGTCAAGATAAATACTTATAATCAGGCTTACCAGATCGCCGACCGGGACGTTCCTTTTTGCCCTTAAGGGCGGCGGGAGGGAGGGGCGATAGGAGCCAGAGCGCGCTCTGGCTCCTGTCGCCCTCCCCCCCCGCCGCCCTTAAGGGCAAAAAGGAACGTCCCGGTCGGTGATCTGGTAAGCCTGCTTATAATCATAACAGAAAGAGCAGTATCATAAATAAATATAAGTGCAGAACTAAAACCAGTCATGGTTTTTCAGGACTATTTTGGTCAATGTCAAAAACCTCCAACAAAAAAAAATTCAACTCTCAAAAATCTGCACATATTCGTAGACATTGCCCTTTTGTGCTCTCTCAGTTGACTACATTTCTCCTTGGTGATGTCATCATATGACCAAATCTCATTAGCTATGTAGAGCAGTGATGTCCTTTTCACTACATGATCCCTGATTGGTTGGGATGCAGGAGTAATGAATGACACAAGAAAGAGTGAGAATCAGGGAGAGAGTAGGCACCAAAGCAGCATCAGCTGGGGGAAAATAATAGCAACAAGCAAGATTGAAAAAGCATGAATATTCACAAAAAGTGGCATTTTAGAGAATATTTCTAAGCTTTCCCCTTCAAAAAACAGTCATCTAAAACTCAGATGAAGTTATCTAAGAGAAATCTGGGACCTTGTATTGTTCACGGCTGTCCTTTTTAATTGATTAGAATATGCCTTGGTAATATAGCAGAGAAAGCTAATATAATATCAAAGCATAGCTTTACCTTCACGACAGGACTTGGATGCAATCAGACTCCTTTAGTCCTTTAGAAATTAATACATAATGCTGCTGACTACAAAACTCTGGTTCTAATAATAATGAAGAATTTCTACTCATGTTTTCATCTGATCTTGGGCTCTTTTGAGAAATGAATCAAAACCATGCTGTATCATTAGTAAGAAAGGTCTTTGAAGTTCACTGCATTTATGTGGCACAGCATTGCAAATATCCCATTCATTAAAGTGCAGCCACTTGGCTTCGAGCCAAAGAAATGTGGCCAAATGAATGCCTGCTTCGGTTGGCTACCTGCTAGAGTAGGCAGCATTAAATTATTTTTTCTTTTTGCAATGCTGCTTACTAACAGGTGGCAAAATGAGGTGAAAGGGAAGTACAATCTACATTGGCAATAGTAATATTTAAAGCCATTAAAATAATGGTCAAACATGTCAACTTCTAAAGGGAACCCTAAAGGAAACATACCTGCTTCATAGGTCGTGGCATGGGCCGTCATACTCCATGTGCTTGACCTTCGACCTTTGGTTACCATGACAGAGAACTCGTACATGGTATTTGGTTTAAGCCCCGAAACCGTGTGACTCAAGGCTGTTGTATCTGCTGACTATAGAAAAAGAAACAGAAAGGAAAATATTACATACACACACACGCACGCACACACACACACACACACACACACACACACAGAGAAAGTATAGGCATATGTGTGCAATCATGCTAGATTTATGAGAGGAACAGCGCAATCCTATCCAACTTACACCACCAGTGTAACCACTGGAGCAAGAACGGGAGGCCACAGAATGGAAAGGGGATTCAAATCCCCTCCAAAGGAGGATTCAAAGGGGATTTAAATCTCCCCTCCCACCCAAAGCCTCCTGCCCTGCCCTCCCCCGCTGGTTACACTGGTGGTGTAAGTTGGATAGGATTGTGCTGGAAGTCACTCTGAAGCTGTGAACCTGGCTTACACTGATCCAGGTGATGGGTGTCATCTATTCAATAACTTGCAGGGTCTCTTCAGAGTCCTGAGAAGACACCTTCCCCATCAACTGTCACCTGACACCAGAAACTGAAGGAGGATCTTCTACATGCAAAGTATGGGCTCTACTGATGGCCCCTCCCCAAACACCCCCCAAAGAGCACCTGCATGTGGATAAGAACATAAGAACATAAGAAAAGCCCTGCTGGATCAGGCCAAAGGCCCATCTAATCCAGCTTCCTGTATCTCACAGTGGCCCCACCAGATGCCTCTGAGAGCACACAGCTAACAAGATAACCTGTTTCCTGTTGTCACTCCCTTGCACCTGGCACAGAGAAAACCTACTTCTAAAACCAGGAGGTTGCTTATGACTTGTAACCTGTGATGGCTGTTTCCTCCATGAATCTATCCAAACCCCTTTTAAAAGAAGTCATAGAAGTCTGCCCACCAATGGATGTGGCACATGTCAGTGTAGCTCAGTGTTGCTCAGACACACAGATGCCCATGCAACTCTGCCAGCAGAGAGGCCAAGGTGGGGGAGGAGAATGGAGCATAACATGGTAGGGATGAGGAGGACTCAACACAGCCAATTCCTAACCCCCCTTCAGACAATGGACACACCCGCAACACCGACAGAATGCTATGCGGTAGGAGTAACCCGATAAGGAACACCCCATAAGGAACAATGGGGAAGGGAAAAACAGCAGAAAATTGGACCTCCTGCCAGCACCCTGCCCTGTCCACCTTGCTGTGATGGAGCATAGGATACAGACTACATTTGGCACACCAACCCCACCTAGTACTAAAGCCCCTGCCAGGGAGACTACAGTTCAGATGAGAAGATAGATGTATGGCATGGGGCCTCTTGTATACCTCTTGTAGATGTATACCTCTTGGGCCTCTCAAAGGATGATGGGAGCCATGGTGAAGGGGCACTTGGTACAAACAGCCTCTTGTCCCTCACAACATGTATGATAAGATATTTGTTAATGCTTGTCCTTCTCAGAATTCTGATTGCAGGTATTCTGCCCCAGGAGGACTCCACACACAGACACCCAACTGGAACCTCTACCTGACCACTCTCCCACCATGGTTCTGATCCAGATTGGGTCTTCCTCTGCATGCTATTTATATCAGAAGAATCAAGCGCACAAGCCCCAAACACAAAAGAGCCTTATCTTCTATTCTGCTTCTTTGATGGCTTTAAAATGAAATTAGAAAAAAAAAAATCAAGGCAGCAGATGGGACTATCAATGGTTATTACCCAAGACTGCTAAATGGAACCTCCAGGTAATGAATATGGCACTGAGCAGCAGACACCGACAGGTGGGGAAAACAATAAGGGCTGTTGCAGTGCTCTATCTGTTGGTTTTGGGAAGGATCTGGCTGAGCATGGCTGGGAACAGATGGAGTAGATAGTCCTTTGGTCTGATCCAGCAGGGTTTTTCTTGTACTACACATGGCTGATGGGCTGGGCTTGAGAAATCACAACTTGAACTGGGATACATGATGAGGCAAACACTACCCCTGTACAGCTCGTAACTCATCAAGCCAAACACAGCCCATCAGCCATCAGCCATATACAGTAGCTACACACACACACACACACACACACACAAAACACACACACACACACACACACACACACACAGACACACACAAAATGGGGCCTTAGTGATTCTCCTGCCTGTCTGAAACAGCAAAATGAAGGGTTTTTTTTTTTTATCCAGGAAGACCACTGCTCTTGTTGCCACTGGTAATCCCCCCCACCCTTCCATCCCATTTCACACCCTCCCAAAGATTGCTGAAGTGCACCTCCCTTTCTAAGTGAATGAATGGGGGCGTTTTAGCTCAGCCTTATTGCACTATATGTCTTTTAAATGGGGGGTGGGACAAGACAAACTTACTGGATAGCATCCAGAATGTCTTGCATCAGTTTTTGAGGACACGGACATATACACACATGCACGCACGCACGCATCATATTAAATATTAACTAATGTCTGTATAATTCACTTTATTGAAGAAAGTGTTTAAAAATGTTTGACAGATTTGAGGAAAATGCTTTTTTCTTGTCCTTGTCCAACAAGGGCATTCTGAGCTCTGCGCATACATATTTAATTAGGTGATGGAAAACACCTCAGCTACCTCTTCAGTAAATATGTACTTATGCTCTTATAAAAAATAAATGTTCCAGTTTTAAGACCTTGTGTTTCTATGTGCTGCGGCTTGGTTAAGTGTGTGCTTCTGCTCAACCGTTTTATTGAGGAAATGCATTATTCATCTTGTTGACGGAAGTCTGTTAAGAACAGGTAAATAAATGGGGACTAATGTGTACATAGGGAGTTCAGTAATGCCATGTTTTCCCTAATTTACCTTTTGTTTACGCTTGTCTTAGGAACTGCATAAGCATAGCAAGTTTTTATCTAAGAAGTATATCTAAGAAGTATGTTTTTATCTAAGAAGTATGACTTTAAGAAGCAAAGTCAGAGGGAAACAACACAAAAGCAACATTGGCCGTGCGATACGATCACTTCTGCAGCTTTGGAGGATTATGGAGGTACAGTACTGTGTACATTGTTTGGTCTTCGGAAATATCTACATTTTCTAGAACCCTTGTATATACCATACATCCAAGACTGCACCTAGAAGCAGGGGATTGTGGAAATGAAAGAATGAAAATAGAAGCTGAAGAGATCTCAGATTTCACTGCACATGTCCCTAGCCCTTATGGATGTAAACTTGAATATGAAAATATGTGGGCGGCGTCTGGTTAAATGTACATATGTAATTACTGTCCAGTGTAATTATTGCTGCCTCACTGGGATGAAAATCTTCAGGGGAGGCCTTGGTCCAGGTTTATTTGATGAGGAACCTCAATACTATTTGAGAGTGGTAAATCTCCTTTACCATTGGATCAACTCCCTATATAATTTGTTTATGTCTTTGGCATTCAGAGTCCTCATTTGTGATACATCTTCTTCTTGCTTTGCTGCTTTTTTGCTTAGCTTGAGTTTACATTTGTTCTTACTTTTGTACACTGAGTTGTACGTGGATAGAGGCTAATTTCTGATGGCTCCCTAACCACCTGGCTTATGTTTGAGTACATTTGCAGAAATGAAACTCCTTTCCTGGTTTCTAAGGCTGATGGAAGGAGCAGGTCTGCAGGTAGAAAGGGAGAGACAAGACAAGACGTAAGAGCTGACGCATGCTATGCAGATAGCGGCCAGTGGGCAGTAGGCACTATCTGGTTGATAAGCCAGAAAACATGCCTCCTGGCGCAGTTCTTTAGGCATTGCAGCACCTACCCAGGCTCCTGAGTACTGCATACAGTACAGTATATACTGTAGGATTCACTGATTGCCTTTGGACAGAGTAGGGCAGCTTGTTTTCCTCCCAACCAGCACTGGCCTTGGGTATGTGGCTGAGTTCACCTACTTTGCCTGGGAGAATTTGGACAGGGAATGCCTGACACATCCAACCAGCGTTATCTGGTTTGTCCGGGGCAGAGGGGTGTGTGTGTGTGTGTGTGTGTGTGTGTGTGTGTGTGTGTGTGTGTGTGTGAGAGAGAGAGAGAGAGAGAGAGGGGGGGGCTCCTTCCTTGCACTGTGTATTATAGCACCTATTTTCCTTAGCCAGTGGGATGGATCTTGGGGTGCCAAGAAGAGTGGACATTCACAATAGGTAAATCAAAACAGAAGAAATGGACAGAACAATACTGACAGAGATGCAGTATTTTTCCACTTTGCCCAGGGAACACACACATTCAACACAATGGAATGGTGGCACTGGTGCGAGTGGGGAGCAGGAACGCTTTCATAAACAAGGAAAAGTGTGTAGAGTCTATTCACAATTAAGAGGGCATTGGGTGAACATAAGAAGTACCTTTTTTTCTTTTATGAACAGTGAAGTCCATTGATTTGAAATGTGTGTTTGGTAACCATACTTGATACAAAACATTGTCATTGCAATGGCCCCCAAACCCTCTTGGATGATGGCATCCCATTAAGGTAAATGGGAGCGACTGGCTGTTGATATTCACTAAGCTCTGCAAACTGGATTTCACAACGTTAAGCTAAATTACAAGTCTGTTTTTGTTCTGGCAAGGAAACAACTCTGAGATTTTTACTTATTAATTCATTTGGGTTAGAATTCCATGAAACCTATGAAACATTCTGAGAAGCAAAACTCAAAAGGTTATACAAATATCGTAATTTCTGTTTGGCCAGGGACAATCCTATTTTCTGATAGTTGCCCTTGGAAAATCATTGTCCTGATCTTGCCTTTTGAAGAGATGCTGTTTACGATTCAGAGAGGAAAACATGACTGGAAGCACTTAATACCTCACCTTGTATTTAGCACTTGTAGAATAGCTGGTTCTCCATCGGACCGTGTAAAACCGAACTTCTGTGGTCTTTTGATTCTTGGGAACAGAGTTGTCTGCCCAGCTGACTCTCACGGCATCGTGGGTTAATGCAACGGCCTGAACACCTACTGGTGGGAGCATGGGGGTGGAGATATCTGGGACTGAGGTAGGGAAATCATCAAGCAAAGGATAAAAATCAACTTCTAATGGGTCAATGGGATCTGGGTCACAAAAGCCACCAAAATGAGCATACCACAAATTAAAATGAAGAAATGCATAGTCAAAACAAAAGAAAACAAAAATTAAAACAGCCGCCAGTGAGATACACACCACAATGAGTTAAAGGTATGGCAACAAGGATGATGGGGAAGAACATAAGAACAGGAAAAAAAAATCCATTAATTGAACAGTTCACGAGCAACAATTAAGTTGCAGTACTGTGCCCAAACTAACCAGCATTAAATGAATGTTTAAATGCATCCCAAATACCCATGCTTTTGCTTTCTTTTCTCCCCGTGAAATTACAATACCTCGTTTGTCCTCAGAATGATTTGCATGTCTTTACAATAAAGCACATTACTTGAAAAATCCCTACAAAGTACAAAAGGAGAAGTTGTTCTGAAAGCCTTGTTTTCTAAACACGACACACTCCGATGTGTGTGGGAGTGACCTGCTTTGCTGCTGTCTTTTGAATAAATTCTCTCTACACTTTGTTCTTTCAACACTGCTGGGAAAAGTGCCAATGTTTCTGGGAGGTAAAATAGAATGGGCTGGGCTTAGGTGCTGGGATTAGGACTGACCTGTTTTGTTCTTGTTATTAGCCACATCGAGCATTTTAATAGCTGGCGTGCATTCGAGAAGCCCATTGGAGTAGCTGGCGCATTACTAGAGGTAAAGGAACAAACTCCTTTTACCCCAAGGAGGGTACTGGCTGTGTCTGGATATGGCCCAATCCAGCATAGGATGCGGCAGGCGCCTTATGTGCGCCACCGCATCCTGCTACACAGGATTGGGCTATGAAAGAGTTTTATGTTTATGTTTAACTACATATTAAATCCTGTTGTAGAAAATTCTGTAACTTAAGCGGGCTTAGGTACCAAGCCCTGGAAATTAAATCAAAGTACTGTACCAATATTTGTGAAATCTGAGGGTTGAGAATTGGTTTGGCCAATTTGCTCTGTGTGTATATAATTTTTTTAAGTACCTTTAAAAAATGAGTTTGGTTTTGTGAATTTTCTAATTAACTGAGCATAGAAAAGAAAACTTACAGAAGGAAAACACTAATTAAAATATATGCTAAGCCTTGAATTTGGGAGGGGGGAATATGTTGCTGCATATTTTTTTTTTGCATCATTGAATATTTCCTTTAGAAGCGTCATTACAAAGAACATGGTGGATTTTCTTTCGTGTGCAAAATTCAAGTAGACATTATGTAACATAATAAGTTATGCCTCCATTGCCTAATAATGGAGAATATGAATCATTTGTGGTTAGATGTTTCAATTTCCACATGTAAACTGAAGATCTGAAAGGGGTTTGCCAAAAAGTGAAGTAATAGAAAAATTTATAGCTGTAATATTGGTGGTTTATATAGCTCTAGTTGAAAGGTAATGTGTGTTACACATTAAAGATATAAAACACTTTGCATCTTTCTTTTACATCTTTTTCTCCCTTGGGACACCTGCACATTGGAAGGCCTGCTGTGTATATGGGATATT
This sequence comes from Plestiodon gilberti rubricaudatus, assembly GCA_026170595.1. NCBI lineage: Eukaryota > Metazoa > Chordata > Lepidosauria > Squamata > Scincidae > Plestiodon > Plestiodon gilberti. The sequence continues at coordinate 12,267,508 of JANXHW010000002.1, read as the reverse complement.
GAAACAGAAAGTCAGTCTAGCAATATTAATGGTTAGATTCAATCAAGATAATTCAGTTTTTGAAACCTCTCATTGCTGAGCACCACCAAAAGCAGCTTTTTTCTGTAATCTAAGATATTGATATCTGGGAAAAGGACCCGAAATACCTGATCCATTTTCTTCCCCAGAATATTTCCATTTGCGAATGTGGACAGAGAGACTTCTGTCACTGAGTGATTGTATTTTCTCAGAAAAAACAACAACAAAGCATGTTTTCATGCAGTTCTTTTTGTTCGCAAAGCCAGGGGAGCATTTTGCCTATATTTTACATCTTTGCATACACCACATGCACAGAGCTATCAATGTCTGAAGAGACATGTGCCGGGGCTCAACCTGTCCAGCGGCAGCTTCCTCTGACCTAGAAGTTTCTTCCTGTTCCTAAATAAGTGAAAGTCGGTTATGGTCACTCTGGACAACGTCCATGTTACTTGGATCTGCATGCCTGAATATCAAATACATGTGCACCCCACTAGGTGAGCACATGCAGTTATCCCACCTGTCTTCCAAGGGGCTCAAGGTAAGCTATATAGTCCTCCCACTTCATAACAAAACCTGTGAGGCAGGTTGGGCTGAGAGAAAGTACCCTGCCCAGGGCAATCCAGTGAGCTTCATGGCTGAGTAGTGATGTGAACCCAGGCCTCTTTGGCCAAAGTCCCATACTCTTTCCATTAAGCCATACTATCTCTTACACCAGACCGGGTCTCTGAAGTTTTAAAACTCATGGCAGCAGTAGGTGCAAAAGGAAGAATTAAGTCTCCGCTACTGAGCTCTTTTTGGAAGACACATATGGCTAATTTATATGTGACCAGGGTGAGGATGTACTGGTACTTCAGTATGATCGTTGTTGTTGCTTTTGACATAATTGCATGACACACTTATATCCCATATTCTAGTGGTTCCCAAACTGGGAGGTGTGGCTCCCAGGGGAGCCTCTGAAACCAGCCAGGGGAGCCACGGAGTACCACGGAATCCCCTTGGAAAACAGTGCAATGCCAATTGGCAGGCATCAAGTAATGTAATGGGGAGCCGCGGCCAATGGTCGCCAATGGTCAAGTGAGCCGCAGGTCGAAAAAGTTTGGGAAACACTGCCATATTCCAACAAATGAGGACATGAATGCAGGCAACCTCAGTTACAGCACAATCCTATCCAACTTATGCCACCATTGTAACCAGCAGCGCAGTGAGAACAGGAGACCCCAGAACGGAAAGGGGATTCAAATCCCCTCCAAAAGGGGAATTCAAAGGGGATTTGAATCCCCTTTCAGGTCTGGGGCCTCCTGTTCTCGCAGCGTCGCTGGTTACAACGGTGGCATAAGTTGGATAAGATTCCGCCCTTATCCTCACAAACACCCTGTGAGGTAGGCCAGGCTGACAGACAGTGACTGGTCCCAAGTGACTCAGTGAACTTCAAGGCGAGTTGAAACTTGAACTGTGATCTCCCTGGTCAAAATCTCTGCCAGTCTCGCTACAATTTCACACTGGTTCTCACTGAGCACTGGCCCATCTGGTGAGGGAAAAGCAGAGACACTCTATTTTTTTGCTGCTACTCTCAGTGCTGCAGAAATGACACCCGGAGATGCAACTAAGTCTTGAACACACATAAGGAAATAACCCACACTTCTGCACAAGGGCTATGCAACGTTTTCAGAAAAAAAATAGATTTGAAGTGAATGTCAGGGTTTCTTCTGAGGTGAAACATCTGTGAATTTCAAGAGAAACCAAATAATTTTTGATATGGCTTTGTGAAACAGCTCTGAGGGTCCCTGCATATCCTGACTACAAACACTCAAATACGTGCAACATTGAAAGGAGGTTTGAAAAGTGCCTTCAAAGCTATGACTCGCAGGGCTCTGCACCATGACCAAGTTCATTGGCCCAAGCAGACATTTGTCTTCACTCTCTTATGGAAGGAGAGCTCACACACACATAAAGCTTGACACATTCTCTTTGGCAGTTATAGCACAGCAGCAGTGACAGTCTGGAAAAAGTAACCTGCTCAGCGAGTCCAATTAAAACGACTTCCTTGCTTTGTAGAAGGCAGTGTTCTTTTGGAGGAATGACCCATGCCACTGACTTTCTTCGAGACTTTTTCCAGAGGGGTGAAGCACTACAGAGGAGTAGTGGAAAGCCCTGTGGAAAGCAGCCCTCCGTAATGACAGTCATCAAATGCAAGGCCCAAGGCAGGAGCCTTGTGGGACTGGGGGCTCCTCAGGCCAGTTTTGGCAAAGGGAAGCAGAGGTTAAGAGAGCATTTTTTTCACACTTAGAAAACATTTCACATTTTTAAAAAAGCCCACTGGTTAGGCATACATACAACTGTTGATATAATATAACCCCATGGTACAAAACACCTTTAAGAAAGAAAGAAAGAAAGAAAGAAAGAAAGAAAGAAAGAAAGAAAGAAAGAAAGAAAGAAAGAAAGAAAGAAAGAAAGAAGAGACAGTTCCATATATTTAAAGACAAATGAGTTCGCAGAAGGTGTCGGAAAGATACATACGCCCAGCAGGAAGTGCTGCCCTGTGCAACCACCAGAGGACAAAGGAGCATTAAGAGGAAATACCCACATGCTTATTCATGATATTGGAGAATGCATGGTCTTCGGAGGAGTTATTTTTTTAGCTTTTCTTTCTTTATGGCTTTCCAAGATTTTGTTTGAAAATGGGAATACTTCACAAAACTGTACAAGCAAGTCATGATTTGCTATCCGGAGAAAACTTATAATTTGGTCCCGTTATTCCTCATGCACCCGCCTTCTTGTTCTGCTGCCACTTCATCTTTTGCTCTCCGTGACATGACCTTCCTTCCTCTCAGGAAGTTCTGAACAAGGTGGGTGGATGCACAAGGTCAAACAAACCCAACCAAATCATAGGTGTTGCTCCTGTGGAAACACGGCACCATACTTAACATTTCTATAACATTTTGGAGAGTTCATAGCATTTTATATACATTGTCTCAGTCATCCTTACAATGACCTAATAGGTCCGTATTATCCTCATATGGAAGGGATGAGATGTCTTGAGGATAAGGGAGAGTGACTTGCCCAAGGCCAAATGCTGAATTCATGGCAAAGGCAAGATTCCTTGGAGACATCCTGAGCCGTCATCAGAAATGATCTCTCCTGTGTTCATTGAATACAAGGAGTGGTTGTATCCTCACAGACACATTCATTCATAATGCTTCCCCCGGCATTCACACATTCAGAGTTTGTCTGCTCAGGGCAAAGCCAAACCGTGGAGAGTTCCTCTGTGCAATTTGGAACCCTGGATGATCAGGTTTCCGGGTCATGTAGAAAAACCCTCCATGCATTTGGATCGGCCCCGTGCTAACAAGTCCCAAATGTGCAGTTATCAGGGGCCTGGCCAGTGGATGCTCTGATGCAGGAGGAGGTGGCTAATGGATGCAATCCCACTGCTTCCCCCCTCCGATTTATATTTGACTGAACAGGGCTTAGTTTGACCCTGATGCTCTCACTGTAAACCACAAGATTTTAAGAGACACAAGTAAGCAACATTTCCCTTCCCAGGAATCTTTTTTATGCTTTAAAACTACAACACTCTATGGGTTCATTATACTGGCATAACACACTTTGCAGTTGTCGCACGTGGCCTGGTCACTGCCGCAAGCAGCGAGCAACCGGGCCGTGTGAAGACAGACCAAGGACGCCTGCCGGTGCAGGTAAGGCTGTGCAGACTTGTGTCAGCAATATCTGTCAGCAATATCACTGGGGCAGGTCAGAGTTGACCCATGGCAGCAGCTGGGGCTTACCCCGGAGCAAGGGAACAAATGTTCCCTTACCCCAAGGTGCCCTCTGCATGCCAAAACTCCCTCACAGGATTCTGTGGATGCTGCTTTGGCGCTGCTGCATAGCCACGCGGGGAGTTGCAGTGGATTGGGCTGCCCGTATTTTATTGCATAATCTTCTAACGCTTTGAATATATACATGAAGATGCCTTATTGAGCTGGAGCACTGGTCCTTCTAGCTCAGTACTCTCTGTCTGCTTCAATTGGCAGAAGCTCACCAACATCTTGACTGGAGATCATTTTAACTAGAGATGCCTGGAACCGTCTGCATGAATACCCTGTGTTCCACCACTGAGCCAATCCTGAAATTGCATTCTAATGATGCTTATAACCTAACTTTAGAAACCTAGGGCCATTAAGAAGCTAGCTAGCGATATGTGATGAGGAAAGGATGTGGATGATGGCACTAGTCACCATTCCCAGCTGAGCAAAATTTGCAATGTCTTGCATTAATATTAAAAGATGCATCATCTGCGAGTAAGACCTCAGTGCCTGACCCTTGTCTATGTCTCTGACTTTTGCTGGCTACAGCATATTAATTCCAATTTAGCAAAAGTTAAAAATGATAGGAAAAATAACAAAAAAAAAACCCACAAAAAAAACCCCACAATTTTTTTTGTGACAGTATTATAATTGCTCTGATGTAGGCTTTCGATATTTAAACTTTGCCCGGATCTGGCATTTTGAATAGTGAAACAGCTAGAGTAGAGATCATTGTCATAAAGTTGCATGTAGTTTATAGCCATTGGGGGAAATGTAATACATTTCTGAGAAGTAAAATCATTTTGCTCTGTTACTGGTCCTTCAATTTAAATCTAGATAAAGGCACCCTCTGTAAGGTTCTCCTGTAAAGAGGAACCACACTGCTTGAGTGAACGTCGTGGTTCCTTCCTTCTCACATGAGTACCACTGGCCTCAAATGCTCGCGCGGAAAGGAACCATGCAAATTGTCCAATACATGTGGTTCTTCTTTGCAGACATTCCCATAGCAGCATCTAGCCATGAGCAAGTGAATCCATGTCATTCTGACAACATATGAATCTGGTCAGAATGTAAACACACTCCCACTAATACATCTCCATTTTTTTTTACTAGCAGTATTAGTAGAGTAGAACATTCAAGAACATTTATTGTGTACTCAATAAGTTGATTGCACTGTTAACAGACTATTTCTCCAAAAAGGAAGCTAGATTGGTGCAAGATAAAGGAGGGCTCTGTGTGTTTCTAAAATCCCCAGTGATCCAGTTACTTCCAAGGGTGATACAGAAGCACAGATGGATTCAGTTCACACCCCAGGGCAGTTTAGACACTAATCCTGGGTGAGAATGTGTAGCAAGAAAAGGGTGAAAAGAGCAGCAAACAAATAGGCATTTCATAGATTCTCTGGTTTAGGGGTTTTATCATCTGGAGAGTATCCACAGTTTCCAGTTGCCAACAAAAGTGATGTATGGATGGAGTGGTTATTGATAGCAATGGGATTTGCTCACAATCCACATTGGAGAAAAGAGGGTGCAAATCACTATCATCTGTCTCCTCCACAAAGTGGCCTTAACTAGTTGCTGATTAGAGCTATAGATACTTCAGGACATTAGGAACACAGGACGGAATGGAATGGGAGGAAGATGGAATGTTACGCTACAGCTGCCCCTCACACCTTCATCCCCAAACATACTCTTAAGTATGGTTGCACAAGTTGTCCTAAAGGGATCTTGGGAGCATTCAGTCAACAGACCTGATGCCTGAAAGCCAGGCAGCACTGCCATTGTTTGGGGGTGCCCTAAGTACAGGGTGCACTGGGTGACATCACTTTTGGGGGTGACACCATGGGGTGGCCCGCACCATGCAGCACCTCCAGTTAGCGGCCATTTTCAGATGCTCCGAGTCCCTTTGTGTTCTCGTGAGCAAAGCTCACGAGAACACAAAGCTACCCAGAGTGGCTGAAAATGGCTGAGCCAAGGGGGTGACACCTCCCTGTGGCTTGCCTGCACCCTGTGAGCCAAAGTCATGTGAGTTGGAAGCGACTTGCATGGCTTCGACTCGCAGGCAAGAGCCGTGAAAAAACCCAAAGCGAAGGGGTGACAGCCCCTTGGCCGTCTTTGGCTCTGTTCGGAGGGCCCGTCTGTGAGCTGAAGCCAAACGAGTTGCTTCCCACCTGCGTCTTTGGCTAGCGGGAGGGAGCTGTGAAAAAAACCGAAGGCAGCCAAGGGGCTACCAGCCCTTTCAGCGTCCAATTGCTTTGTTCCACCCTGAACAGACTCGCTCAAGAGGAGCGAATAGTTGTGTTGCGATGACGTCATCACGCCATGACAGTTACGTCCGGCTTTTGGCTGGCGCACCACACCAGGTGCACAAAAGGTAAGTTGTGCCGCTGCCAGGCAAGATGGGGACTTTGCATAGTACACAGTGATTCTCCTCCTATCCGTTTGACAGATGCAAAGGCTTTCAAATGGGGGAACGAAGTGTTGCGAGGGTGCAAAACTCTCCTGCCCCACACACTGTACCTCTTCTCCTTAGGTGCCCTATTCTGGCACTGCTGGCTTAGAGTTAAAGTATCAGACTGGAGGTATGATTAGACAAGCAGTCAGTATTGTGAATTGAGAAGAAGATTCCATGCAAGGCCCTGCATTCCGCTCTCCATCTAATTCATGCATCTAAGTCATGCAATTTCTCCATCTAAGTCATGCAATTTCATCACAAGGATATGCTGCAAATCCTTTTTTGCCTAGATTCTAGCATGCAAGATAAGAATCACCTAATTTTTCCTGAAGCAGTAATCTGTGAATCTCAAAAGCTGTATATTAATTAGAGACTTAATTCACACATGTATCTTCATCACTTGATGACTACAACATCTCATGATGACTTGAATGTGTGAACAAATCATCACATATCCAGCTTTACTGAGTTATTTATATTGCATGATACCAACCCAGATGCAACACTTTTCAATGGAGTCAGTTCACACATTCAACTGCCACTCATGAGTAGGTGAGAATCCAAGTGATGTACATGCATGTGCAAGTTGACACAGCTATTCAGATACTATTGCCCCCAATCCAGTGCACAAAGATGCTTCTCAAAGATGCTGTTCCAACAAATGCATCAACTCACCTTACACATCCATTCACTGCTTCCCAAGCACATGCATCATTATGACAGAGAGACAATGGTAGCAAAAGGGTCAATTTCAACTCACCTGTCAGAGATCTGGTGGTGGCACTCTCATAGAGAGGAACTCCCTCCCCGGCATTATTAAATGCTTTCAAAGATATGACGTAGTGGGAACTTGGTTCTGTAAGAAAAGTAAACATGATCCCATTAATGATTTAACAGCTTATGCATACCATTTTGAAGCAGACTTTGGTAACAACCTTATATATGCTCACAGAATCAAGAGAGCTTATAAGAGGTTGTGTTTAAGGCTAAAGCCTTGGCAAGCAATCATGTGCAAGAGAAAAGTTGGCTGATTAATTACTTGAGATGAGGCTTACAGAAGTTCCTAGGGAAGCAGCCCCCTTCCCCCGCCACCATGAGATATTTTATTTGTCTTATTATAGCAACTTTTGGGACGTGCCTTGAACATTCTGAAGTGTTTTGCCTGGGGAGGAACCCAGAAATGTGCTTCAAATTTCACTTTGTGCGAAATATTGGCGCAAACCCTAATTGTGACCCTCCCCCTGCCAAACACAGGCCACTAGCAGCCAGGCATCGTGGTTTGTAATGTATCGGATAATAAGCCCTTGACTATGTATTCTTTAGCAGGAGGCAGATAACTAAGGAGGTTTATTAGGCTCCTGGTAGGCTACGTTCGGTCTGGTAGCCCTACGTTTGCGCAGGCTTGTTTAAGGACCGTGCTGAATATGTATGTTCATCTTGAGGTATAAAGGAGGCCCTGACTGCTGAGAATTCTGAAAGCTTTTCAAGAGATGAGCTGAGAAAGCTGAAAGGGATCAGAGAGCTCCTGGCTGCCTTTCCCCGTCCAATGTTATTGCCTATCTTTATCTGTCCTCGTGCAGCTAATTGTCCTTGCTCTTCTCCCTCTGAATCTTTAGGGGAACTGAACCACTAGATAGGAGAATGGATGAATGAAGGGGGTCGGCAGTTCTACAGTCCTCTCCAGCATTCTGTGCCTGTCTCCAGGGAAACCTTCAGGATTCTCCTGTTAACAAGGACCTGTAGCTTAGTGGTAGAAAACACGTTTTGCATGCAGAAGGTCACACAGTTCAGTCACAGTTCAGGGCTGGGAGATTCTGGAGAGTCATTGCTAGAGACGACTGAGCTAGACAGTCCAAGGCTCTTACTCAGTTCAAGCAGGGCCGGCCCAAGACCTTCTAGTAATGAGCCGAATGATGCCCCTCTTTATCTGGTGATGCACAAGCCTCTGCTGCTCCTGCTTCCTGGATTGGAAAAGGAAGAAGGGGACAGAGTACAAAAGGAAGTGTGGAGGAGAGGAGAACCGTGCTCTAGCTTCTTCTGTTCCCTCCCTTCCTTTCCAGGCCAGGGAGCAGTGGGTGGGTGGGCACTCTCTCCCAACTTGTTTCCTCAGGCGACCACTTCAGTTGGCCTCATGGATGGGCCTGCCCTGAGTATGAGGCAGTTTCATCTGTTATTTTGACATGATGACTATAACGTGTAGTTGGACTCTTAAATACTGCAAAGAGTAAGACAATTTGAGTAACAAGTTATTTCCTTTCTCATGACTGACGAGGGTATACCACTAGAGCAGTGCAACTTTTATACCTATAAATTGCTTCCTGGTTTACAGAGTGATCAAGCTCTTGCCTTGGTAATTCCTTTGGGAAAGGAGATATATGGGTAATGTTCATTCTAAAACTTTCCATCTTACTTATAGCAAGAGCTTCTCAAGTGATCAGCTGCCTAAATATGGATTCCCTTGACTTGATTTCCAAGCACGACATATTTCACAAGAGCATGGCAGAAGAAAGGTTTATAATTTACAGAGTATTGTACTAATGAAAACAACTGATTGTCCAAGGATATATGTTCACATTTAGAAAACTATATTTTGTGGCACTTGACTAACCGAGCTGTGGGTTATTTTTCCTGTTTATTTTCTTTAATCTGTTCTAAAACGAAGCTTCATGAGTCTAATGCCATTTATAAGATAGTAAACACACAAATAACTTGGGCAAAATCCAGCCAACATTAAGCACTTTTAAAGTCCCATTGATTTCAGTTAAAGAGACAAGCATATGCTTAAATCTCTCTCGCTGAAATCAATGGGATTCAAAAGTGCTTAACTTGAGCATATTGTTAACACTGATGAAGGAATTAAGCAGTCCCACACATAGCAAAACTGACTTCAGTTAAGAGCTTTACTGGCACAAAGAAAGAACTGCAGTCATTCCTACAAAGGTGGAAACAAAAAGACATGAAAAGAAGTCAACCGAAAGCCAGGATAGTATACTGGTTCAGGAGTTGGACTTAGACCTGCAAGATCCAGATTCAAATCTCTGCTCAACCATGAAGTTTCCTGGGTGGCCTTGGGCCAGTCACCATTTCTCAGCCTAACCTACCTCACAGGGTTGTTGTGAGGACAAGAGGAGGGGAGGAACTGTTGTATGTACACCACCCTGAGCTACTTGGAAGAAGGGCGGTATAAAAATGTGGATAAATAAATAAATAGTAACAGTAGGAGACAGTGGTGTATTGGGGGTACAGGGGGTGGGGACTGCACCAGGTGACACCGGGGGGGGGATTGACACTACTAGTGGCCAAAATTGTGAAAACTTTGTATTTATGAATAATACCGTTTTGAATTATCTGTATTCTATCAAACGTTATGGCCAAAGAGTCGGAAACATAAAACGCAACTGCCTTAAGTAACAAAAAGTGGATTTCTTTAACTCAAATCAGACCAATAAGACTGATTGTTCTGAGAGCCAAGTTTGTTACTGATTTATTGGGTGACCTGTACTGTTATATATTAAAATAAATAAAGTTAATGGGAGTGACACCATGAGTTACCAGACCGGATGACACCAACCCTAGTGACACCACTGACCAGGAATAATCTGTAGAAATACACAGTCCTGCCTGATGGGCATCTTTTGTAGAACCCAGTTCAGCCCAACCTTGTTTCTCCCTATTCACCTCTGGGGTCCATCATGGGGGTGATGTGCTGAGCTCTTGCACCAGGTGACACAAACCCTAGTGACGCCTCTGGTATGAGAGAGCAACCCACAAGCCTTTAAACAACAAACTCTCACTACTGGTGGAGGCTGATATTAACACACTTGCTGACCATATACACTGCGTGGCTCAGCTCACATGTTTACCAACAAATATAAGATTATACTTCTAATCCAGTGGTCCCCAAACTTACCTGGAGCGTGATGCCCTTCTCCCGCTGGTGCAGGTTGCATAACCTAGAAGTAAGTGCCGATGTTGCAATGATGCGTGACACGATGACATCATTGGCACTTACTTCTGAGTTCGATGGCCTAAAAAGTCCTCAAAATCAGCATAAAAGAGGTACAGGCGGGCGGGCCCAAAAAAAGCCGGGAACATGCCATGCATGATGGCGAAGAGCCTCTGCACTGCGATCTGATCGCGACACCTATTTTGGGAAACTCTGTCCTAATCAATAGTATCATTCATTATATACTATTTACTGTATACTCTATATGAGTATATTTATACTATATACTGATCAACGTATTAGATAATCTACATCATTTTTAAACAAATAAAGGATATTCGTTGGGTAAATTCATGTCTGAATCCTGCCCATGTTTGTGGCATGGATCAGGAAAGAGAATAAATGTGGAGGAGACAGGAAGTGAAAATGACCAAGGGCAACCCGTATCTCTGTACAAGGCAAACATATCCAGGAGGAGCTGCCAACTCTTTGCAAACAAATTATCTGTGTTTCTTTCCCTAGATAGCACTGGCCATAATCCAACACTTCTGAGCACAGAGGAAAAAGCCAACAGCAAAGAGCAGCTGACAAGGAAGAAGTGGATAGGCAACTTTGGCTTATTGTTCCTATTCCCTACCCTCTCTTTTCCCCCTTGACACTTGATCTTGGCTACAGTACTTCTCAGAAACTATTAATTCTGAAATTAAAATTTCAGAAATTCTTTGGCAGAGCACATTAAACCAGTCCTCATGGGGATAGCTTACTCCTTGGCTTGCTTAAAGGATTATTGTCCTTTTTCTATTGTCAGGAAAAATACAGCAACTTATTTCTACCAGTCAAATTTCAAGGAAGTATGCTCTACCTCAGGCGTTCCCAACCTGTGGTACGCGTATCCCTATGGGTACATGGACCGCAGGCCGGGGGTATGCGAGATGCTGTCCCTTATCAGCTGCTGCTATCAGCAACTGATATGGGACAGCTGATTTTTTCCAGGTTGCGGTGCGCCTCTCGCCTGTGCCACAACACGAAAAAGAAGGCTACAGCCCTGCTGAGTCGGCAGGGCTGTAGCCTTTCCCTCTGGGTTGCGGCGTGAGCGGGAGGACCCGCCCGCCCACACCGCAACCCAAAAAAGAAGGCTACAGGCCTTCACTGTCCCCTGCAGTACAGGCCTGCATCCTACCTTTTCTAGGTGCCGCCATCTTGGATCTCGTGAAATCTCGTGAGATCCAAGATGGCGGCACCCAAATAAACATGCATAAGGTGGTGTTGCATGTTTTATGCCATGGCCAGAACTGCTAATAGGGGAAAACAGTCCAAGAGGGACTATTTTGAAAAGAGAGATACTAAAGGCACAATTGCAAATAGTTCCCATAAGAAGAAAGATTGGGACACGTCTAAGGAAACCTGTGTAGCTGCACAAAGAGCTTTCTGAAAATTTGAGAAGCAAGAGGAACATGTACAAGGACTGGAAGGAGGGACAGTTAACAAAGGAAGAATACACAAGCATAGTCCGCTCCTGCAGGGATGATGTCAGGAAGGATAAATCACAGAGTGAACTGAGGCTGGTGAGAGGTAAAAATAAGAAAAAGGGTTTTTTTGGGGGGGAGGGGGTTATGTCTGAAAAAAGAAGACAGTAAACCTGCTGAGTGGAGAAGATGGGGAAAGTGGCAACAGATGGAGAGAAGACAGAGCTCCTTAAATCTTATTTTGCATCTGTCTTCTACAAGGGGATCTGTCTTGTACAACCTAACAACAGTTGCACTAATGAGAAACTGGGAGCATCACAGCTCAAGATAGATAAAGGAACACCTAGTTATTTTAAATTAATTTAAGCCTCCCAGGACCAGAGGAACTACACCCAGGGTACCTAAGGAGCATGTGGTTGGACTAGATGACCTCCGAGTTCACCTCCAACTCCAGCATTCTGTGACTGTGCTACAAGACTCTTTCTTGTCTTGCTGCTGCAACAAACTAACATAACTACCCTCTGGAATTAATTGAACATGCTGATATTAATAGCTGAATTGTAGTGTAAAATCCTCTCCCTAGTCAGTCAAGGTTTAGGTGTTTAGAGATGGAACTATACTTTCTGGACAATGGTGATAGTTCTGGGATTCCTCTATGCCTGTCATTTGTAGCACTAACTGCAGCTGAGAGATCCTATCTGTGGCATATCACTGCCTATCCTGACCAGAAGGCTCAATTCAGAGATTCTGTGAGCAGAGTTCAGACAATTTACTCCGCACCACCAGAGTGCAGCTGTAAGGCACAAGAAAATGCTGGCTTGAAGACTGCTGTTCTGCTGTGCTGCCACTCCAAGAATGGGCAGGATGCTGTACTGCAGCTCAAAAGGCCAGCCATGTGATCTGAACCAGAACATTGGTCCATCTAGCTCAGTATTGTTAGGCTTACCAGATCTCCAACCGGGACAGAGTGCTTGACCTTTAGGAGAAGGAATGTGGGCAGGTGTAGCTTGTTAAACCTTAGAGCACAATCCTAGGCATTTCTACTCAGATGCCTAGGATTGTGCTCTAAGGTTTAACAAGCTACACCTGCCACCCACATTCCTTCTTCTAAAGGTCTAGCACTCTGTCCCGGTTGGAGATCTGGTAAGCCTAAGTATTGTCCTCCAGGGTTTCAGACAGAGGCTTTTCTCGGCCCTTTCTACAGATGCCAGGAATTGGAACTGGGAACTTCTGCAAAGCAGGTGTACTATGGAACAGCCCCTCCCCATGTGACATGGGGTAATTGCGGGGCCAGGGGCACATGATGCTTACAATATCGAACCAAGTCTTATAGTTCTTATCGTCAGGCATTTGCTGTGGTACTTGGCCAGGCTGGAAGTGGGGCGCTCATAAGCTTGTGAGACTGACATTCTTGATACCAAATTCCATATTTCATTCCAATTTATAATCTTCAGACATGCTCAGGATGATTAATCCTATTATTCAAATGCCAAATGAATCAATATTACTTATTTTACAATACTGCTTAATGATTCCCTACACCCATATTTTGTAATTACTTTTATGTCCTACACTGATACATTTGGTTAATGTTACTAACGAGATGGATGGCATGTTCATAGCCAAAAAAAGGGAGCTAAACTAAAAAAAAAATGACTTCATGAATAACTAGAGCAGTTATCCATTCACAACACTCGAGGGCGAACAGATCATTCTTATGGAATTATTCATTCTGTTGGCATTCACGGCAGCCTTCTTGGCCAAGCAGACATTATTTGGTATTCATGGAGATATTCATGGAATTTCCACTATTAGCTTTCTGACTAAGGATGTGATTTGCCCAGAATGAATTTGCACAGGGTGCCTCCCACAACTGTATGTGACAAGAAAAGGGGGGGGGGGGCTGCTGGCTCTCAATTACCAACAGCCACAAACACAGAATTGCTGTCTCTATAGCAACTTGGCTGCACTCAAGAGCTGCTACTGGACCTCTGCAAGAAGAGTTTCAATGGATGCTTTCATTCATGGCTTGCAAGTCACTGGGGAGAGGAGCCTCAAGAGTCAATGCGGTCCTCTCCCATAAACTGGTTTTATCCCCATTGTTCATCATGTCTCCTGCCTACTCTGCACAACACTCTCCTTCATCCCCATTATCCCAACTCTATCTATATTCACCTACTGGAGGTAACAAATCATACAAAGGTCTAGTTCTCGTTAGACCGTTTGCTCCTTGGGCATGCACATATCCAAGTACAAAATATGCACCCATCCTGCTAGCATGGCAGACACATGCAATTATGTGTGTGTGTTTGCATGTATGCACATTTACCATGCTTCGCTATAAAATGCAACTCAGCAATGATTCACAGGGAGACAGGAGCAGGCCCCTGCTGCAGGCCCCTGTACCCTCAGGAGCCCAGAAGCTACCACCTTGCCGGCTAAATGTCCTCAAACTGCATCCTCCCCTTGCTGGGGCCCACCGCCCGAAGCCCATTCCTGGGTCATCAAAACTCTCCCACCCTGCCCGGCCACTCTTTCCTCTGTCAGCCACCTTGTGGCACAGATGGAGCGAGCCTGCCTCTCTCCCTCCCCCTCCCAGCCCATCTTCTGGCTGCATTGGTGGGGGGAGGAGCCTTTGAGTTGCCGCCAAGTGCCGCCATGGGTCCTGGGAGGATAGGCCAGCATGGGCAGAGTTGCCCTAGGTAAGTCCTAAGTCAGACATGCTTTTGCTGAAATAAGATTGTGTAAAATCATCCATGGACAGAAGCCTTTTGTGGCCTTCATTCTGCTTCCCTTTAGGTTTGTTCCACATCACAGAAAGATATCAGGAATAGATTTTTGCAAGGTTGACTGAGTAACTTAAAAGAGTCTAGAACACAATAAATTCAGGTTGAAAATCCCAAGTTTGCAAAAGCTATCTTAGAAACAATAGGAGAACTAATAAAGGAAGGGTTGAGTCACACATGCAGTTTCCTATATAGGCAACTAGTTGGGGACATGTTCATGTGGGGCAATATGAACGTGAATCAGGATACAAGTGGCAGTGATTTCCCACAGACACAGCAACACGTTTTTCCACCAAAAATACATCAAGTAATACATACACACAGGACAAAGTATCTCTCTACCTGAGATGCCGGTCTAGATGTTGGACAGAGGTTTGGAGGTGGGGATGGAAAGTAAGATAGTGATAGTGAGAACAAGCATCACTTACTAATACACAGCTTGTCAAATCGCTTTTAGCTAGTAGAATATAATATTGAGATGTCTATGTGTTACGACAAACATTCACAGACAAATAAATTGAAAGAGAAATTGGGATATTTTTCCAGCAAACTGAGAAAATACTAACACCTCTCCACTCAGATGACCAAGTTAAAGGGAGATTTTTATGAAGCTAGTGAAATTCGCATCTTGAGGCAGAAAGGTGGAGACCCTCAATTTGGGTACCCACAGGAACCTGCCCATCTTCACTAGTAGTAGACCAAGACACTTGCATTCTGTACAACCCCCACAAGAGTTCTTCACACGAAAGATCGACACATTTCACTACAATTTAACACAGCAGACCCAGTACAATTTTTGAAAATGAGAGCCCTTCCTGGAACCTCTTTCCATCTGATGCGATTCCTGTAGTCGCTCATTTTGTATTCACTGTTATTATTTATACATCAGATACCAGTCCTGGTGCCGATCACCCAGTGGCAGCTAGGACGACATTCAAACTTTCGTTTCCCCAGGACAAGACGAACATAGTGTACCCGTCTGGACACCACCTCCATGGGCAACTCTGCATAGCTTGTGTCCTCTTGAAAGCAAAGAAAAAGATCTGGCTGGCCAGTCCTGCCGACACTGTGCAGCATAACAAAACACATTAAAATATACCGGTACTCCCTGAAGGGAGATAACCAAAGACGTGATTTGCCTTTAGCCTTGAGAAAGCTAAAGCAAAAACAAATCCATACTTTCTAAAACCAGAAGCTCTGAGAAAGCTTCTACTGGTGCATCACCTGGCATTGTTTAGCGATTTTTGCTGGAGCAGGTGCAGAATACAGTGAGAGTGACGCAAAGCAGACCTAAAACCCTTCTTAAGAACAGATCCCATTTTAAAGAACCTTTTAATCCTATTAGCTGCCTTTAATCATATTAGCAGCTCTCATTTATTTATTTTTAAATACTGTATTAGCATAGCATTAACCTCCTACCATGGCAATGTTCACCTAAGCAGTTACTAATTCCCCTTGCTGTCTTGAACCACTGCAAGACTCTGCAAAGAAGCTGGTTCCGGCTTTCCATCTCACACTGCAGCTGTGGCTGAGATGGTTTCTGAAATAATCTTGCCTCTCAGGAGGTCTTAATCTGGGTTAATTAAACCCTTCTTCCAATGTTAACCTCATCTTTACTCTATTATGATTTGGGATGGAAGCAAAAAGTAGCACAGGGGCAAGTGACTCTTTCTCAAGGTCTGGAGAACTGCGGCACAGGTATCATTGGGTTGGTGCCTTTAACAGCCTGATTCTGCGCAGAGTTAGGTGAACCTGAAACCACTGATTTTAATGCGCTGACACTCACCTAACTCTGCAGAGGACTGAGCTGTAAATTGCACAAGTCTTAGGATGCTGCTGTCTTGTAATGTTGAGGACAGAGTAAGCAGAGGTAGTCTGTAGCCAGCAATAAGCAAACTGTTTCACAGGGTGTCCGAGTCCATACACAGGATAAATCGCTGCATTTGTTTTTCTCATAGCAAATAGGAGGAAGTGACATTTCTTTCTAGCATACCTCTAGCATGCTCTAGCTCGGCTCATTTTAAAAACGACAAAATGGCGAATTACTTTAGTTCAGGGTGCTTTTGTGGCATTAAATAGTTATTTACAAGACCTGGATGAGAATCTGAAGATGAGGAAGTGTTGCTGCAAGCCACATTAGCTGTTTTGAATGAATCCTGGTAGACATAAGCCTCTGTTGAAAAGATCGCTCTTATTTCCTTGTCCCTCGTACTACATCTCCCAAGCTCCTTTGCAGCCAAACACCCTTCCTGTTGGTGTATGAGGCCGCCATCTTTTCTAGCTTGGAGCTCGCAGTTCAAATTGCTCGTGTGGCGAGCGTGCTAGAAGCTTAAAGAAAAACGTGACCTGAGTGTACTAGAATTAGAGGGGGGGGGAAACAGCTCTCCAGTGCTCCTAGCGCTGGAGGTGAAAAACAAATGCAGCCTCTATTGTCTGGGCTCCTGACACCTGGAATAGCTATGAAGAGCCTCATCTCATCCTTGGTTTTCTTCCATCACAACTCTCTCCAGTTAGTCACCTTTTTTTGGTGGAAAGGAACACACGAAGGTCGGTCTAACACATTAACGCTGATGCACAGTACACTCCAACTGAGACAAAAATGACACCAACCCAGAATACAGTGAGACGAACGTGGGGTGAGGAGGAAGCAATGAACTATTCAACCCCTGCACAAACCTCTCAGTGTCTGTTGCCAGGATCCCAAAGGGTGCTGTTGTAACCTTTAGTGAATTAGCTTCCCCTGCCCCCAGTTGGCATCCTGTATTATCACCATCTGGCAGCATTCCCAAGGTCCTGCTGTCTGTCAGTCTTATCCCTTGAGGGCCTGGGCCAGTGAGGTGGTAGCCATACTCTCAGGGGTTGCCACATGGAGCTGGGGGAGCGTCATTTCACCACATGGGTGCTCTAGGACCACACCAGTTTTACCTTGGTCTGATTTGTATTGACATGCAGGGAATTGCTCTTAGAGAGTGATGAATAATATGGAGCCTGACCCAGGAGTCACCTCCATGTGATGTGTATACTAATGCTTCACACTGGCATGAAACATCTATGGCTTTACAAAGGCCACATCTCCACAAGGCATTTCCATTGTGGTCAATGAATTATTACCTGAACGAGATGTCGGAACATCCAAAAGGTCTCAATGGTTCACCAGTGAACACAGTTTGAGAGGCCGAGGGGCACGGGGAAGTAACCCTTCTTTGAACTACCTGCTTTTAAGAAGATGTCATTCTGCTGTTCTGATGCTATGATATATTTCGAGGGCATTTTTTACACGCCTATGGACACAAACGCTTTCTGAAAGAAGACTGTCGAGTTGAAAATTAGGGAGTTGGGTTCTCATTATACATTCTCCCTGCTTCGCTAAACAATCCAGCACATTATATTAATGCAGTTCAAGAGATTAACAGTAAATCCCATCTTTGCAGTAGCTTTTAAGATGTCATCCCATCCTACCTCACACCTGCTCTCCACTTCCTCACATACATCAGAATTGAGTGGCCAGGCTTCGGAAAGGCTGACTGGAGCCTGAGCACACTTACGAGTGAGTTCGACCCCCCGTGGAGCTTTGAACTCTCTCAACTCCCACAGTGCACGGAAAGTTCGGTTTCTTCAATGTACAGTGTAAGCCAAGCTTTAAAAGATCCCTCTGTGTGGCATATATGTTTGGAATGGATGCAGCCAGCAAAATCTGAGTCAGACAATGTTGAAAGGCAAGCAGTGAAGCGAGGGAGAAGGAGCAGACGTAGGGAGAAATTAATTAAAAACGAACCACCGTCAATCCGAGTGGTATAACAACTTTAGAGTAAAGGGCACTCACCATTTAGCCCTCTGTACTAACACTGGTGCACAAACTGTGCCAGAAATTTCACAGGAGAAAAGAAGATGGCTCATCATAACACTAGAAATGTCTTGCAGTTGCTTTGTGAGGGAAAAAAACAATCAATTAATAGTAGTTGTTTGACCAAGCAAATATAAACCAGGCAGTTTCCCACAGCTTTGTATATACTTCAATGTTGATGTTGTTATATCCTTTTAAAAGGCACAGGAAGGTATTCACTAGGGATGACTGAACACCACCCTGCTTACCTCAAAACCCCCTCAAGGGTTTTTTCAAGTGCTCGCAAAGAATGTTTTTTGAAACCCAGAAGGTTTTGCCAACATCCTCTCTCTACCCATCTCCTGCCAGTTTACTTTGCTTCAGAAGCAAAGCAAAAACCCTAATGGTTATGAAGCATGGGGGTAAGTAAGACAAATGGCACTGGCAGAAAGGAGCCCAACTCTTTGGTTAACAGGCTGCACTGCGCTTCCAATGTCAGAAGTGGAAATTGTTCTTCTGAGGTTGTCAGAAAGCATCGTTTCCTGTTGAGATAAAAGGAACTGTAGCTTCAGAATATCTGTAACCCATGTTGATGTTTACTCCAGAACTGTATAGGTCTGGATGAGCATAAAATGATTCACATCTATTATTTTAGAGGTGTGTGTGTGTGCAGAGGTGAAACTGGGGCGGAGCAAGCGGAGCACTGGCTCCGGGCGCCATCTCCCGAAGGGCGCCCCCGCCGCTCCGCCCACGAGTCGGACTCGGACTCGGAGATTCAAGTCAGAGTCAGAGACTTGAGTCGGACTCGGAGACTCAGGCCGGCCCCCTCAATCGGGAGAGCCGGCTCGGGGACGTCTTCCCCGGCCGGCTGCCCGGGGCCTTCTAAGGAAGGCCCGCTGCGAGAACGGTATTTATGCTCAGACTGTTACTGAGGGAAAAGGGCTACCACGGGTAGCTGGCCGGGGAAGACGTCCCTGAGCCGGCTCTCCCGATTGAGAGGGGGGGTGCCCGGTGGGTCACCCCCTCCCGGAGCACACTGCCCCCCCTCCGGAGCGCGCCGCCCCCCCTCCGGAGCGCACCGCCCCCCCTCCAGAGCGCGTCGCCCCCCCTCCAGAGCGTGCCACGGCCTGTCAGCCGCGGCACGCTCTTTCCTTATAGGGGCGCCTACCCCCTTGCTCTTGGCGCCAATAGAGGCAGTGACGCCTGTGTGTGTGTGTGTGTGTGTGTGTGTGTGTGTGTGTGTGTGTGTGTGTGTCCCTGATTCAAGTACTCACACCAGCCCTGATATACTGTATACATATGAGAAAGGAGACACTGATAAAAGCAGCAGCCAGCAGGCTTCTGTACAGTTTTCTTTCTGGATGAGGAACTGCATATGTAGCAAGGGTGCAGGTGCCCATTCAAGCGTGTATGGATATTTGCATCAACACAACAGGGTGCAGATAGAGGGGGCATTTGATCCAATCTCCATTTGCCCTGGAGGATGTGGACTATGATGCGTCTTGGCCACTGCCTAGCCAGCACAGCAACCTTGTAATATATCACAATGGTTGGACTGGGTACCAAAGCATTTTTTAAAATCCCTTCTGTCTTTGGTTGCATTCCTTTGCATCAAACACATTAAAAAAATGATCTGCTTCAATTAAGTTTGATTCTCATTGATCAAATTAAGACAGAATCAAAGAGGTGTGTTTTGTTAACAGTGCAAGCCTATGCTTGCCTATGAAGAAATAAGTTCCATTGTGTTCAATGGGGCTTACCCTCAGGAAAGTAGGTACAGGATTGCACCCTGCACCTTTGATATACATTTAATTGTTTCCTCTGTTTTCAGAACAGGCATCTGAAATGGATCTCAAAACGTTCCATCAACATTTCTTCTTTCTTTTGTGTGTGTGTGTGTGTGTGTGTGTGTGTGTGTGTGTGTGTGTGTGTGTGTGTGTGTGTGTGTCTTGATCAAGTGCTTTGGTCTCTTTCTTTGAGCATCATAGACTTCTGATGCATTTTGGGATCAAGTTCTATTTGTCTCCCTGCAAAGAAATACAGTCAGGGGCTTTGTCTTGATACTGTGAAGCTTAGGCTGTCCACAGAACAGAATCCAACAGTTTTATGTACCTCAATGTCTTGCAAGATCAGCCAGATAATTTTTGTTACGGCAAAAATGTAACACAAGCAACAGAGTCCAAGATATAAAGAAGACAAAGATATAAAAAATAGGGGGGAAAGATTGTTAATGCAGTTTACAGAGAGAAAGCAAACATTTACTTTGTATTTTTCTGCTCTTTTTATATTGCATTCTAAGAATATGGATTTTCATGTATTTCAAAAACTTCCCTGTAGTTCAAGACCATCACATGAAAGGCCAATCTGCTGTGGACACAACACAACTGCTCTATAGTAAAATCTATAGTAATGGTGATGATGGCTGTTGGCTATTTGTATTTGTCACTTAAATCCACTAGTGATCTTATATGGGTATCTCAATGCATCGAATAAGAGCCGATACGGAATCTTCATATGGCCACCAAAATGTTTGTAGCTCAAAGATGTAGAGATCCTTCAGCCCTAGCTCCGAAGGGCTGCTTAATGGTTGCTTAAATCATGAAAATGTTCATAGAAGCCAAAATGAAAAAGTTCACAGAAGCCATTTGGATAAACAAGAAGGAAAAGGAAAACTCCTCCCCCCTTTTCTCAAAACTGGGCTCCCTTAGAATTTGGCTGCAATCCTATAATACATTCCTGGGAGTTAGTCCCATACAGGGCCTCTGAGAGGAGAGTTAAGGGGGTAATTTGTACCCGGGCCCAGGGTGAAAAATGGGTAAAAGGGGGCCATGGAGCAGAAAAGGGGGCCCCAGGAGCCAAATTCATACGTAGGGAAGGGGCCCAAAAGAAACTTTGTACCCCCTGATAAAATTCCTCTGAATGGCCCTGGTCCCATATGATTAAACTCAATGGGGCTTACCTCTGAGTAGACATGCTTAGGACTGCCCTGTAAGTTCCTTTGCCTCAGGGTGTATTTTTAGGAAGACTGTATCAAAAGGTCACAATTGCTCTCCAAAATATATATATATATATATATATATATATATATATATATATATATATATATATATATATATATTGCCCTTAAGAGGCGGGGCAGGGCGATAGGAGCCAGAGCGCGCTCTGGCTCCTATCGCCCCACCCCGCCCCTTAAGGGCAAAATGAAGTGTCCCGGTCGGCGATCTGCTAAGCCTATATATATATATATATATATATATATATATATATATATATATATATATATATATATATATATATATATATATATATTTCACAACATATAATGCCCCCATGAAATCCCTTTCAGGATCAGGGATGGAGGCAGTGGTGTAACTAGACTGGAGCGGAGGCAAGTAGTTCTGCAAGACTCCATTACACTGGAGTCAGCGGCCCCTCCCCCTTGCTGTTGGAGCCATTCTGGCGGCAAAGGCAACACGCAGGACACTCCTCTGTCGCTGCCGGAATGGCTCCAAAAGCAAGGGGGAGGGGTCGCTGACTCCGGTGTAACGGTGTCTTGTAGAACTACTTGCCTCCGCTCCAGTCTAGTTACACCACTGGATGGAGGCACAGTTTTGCCCTCAATAGTACCTCAAATATAAAACTACTTTTCCTCATAGGGATAATGGAAAACATTCACTGTTTTTGTCCCCTAAAAACAAAATACAAACTTTAAGTAGTTTACAACCAAATCAAAATCTGACTGATCAAACCAAGATACAAACTTGAGATACCAACCAAGAAAAAGGAAGTCTCATAATAAATCCAACCAATTTAAACAGTTCAAAGAACAAAGATCTATAAATCTAAACAAGGTGGGAGATTTAAGAAATTTATATTAATCTATTACATTTATAGATTTAATCTATAAATAAAAACAGAATCTAACTGAACTTCGGAATTAAAACCATTGTAGTAATGCCAGCTGCCAGTATATGAATACAGTGGACCCTCTCTATTCGCGGGTTCGGGATCCATGGATTTGATTCACTTGCGGATCCCGGACCCGCAAAGGCCCAATGGAAAAAAAGTGTAAAAAGAAAAAGAGAGAGAGATAAAAAACACGAGTTTTTACCTTTTAGAAGCAAACCGCTGCATGTTCTTGCTTAAGTTATAACAGGCTGAAATCGTGCTACAGAAGCCTCTTCCAGGTCACGCAACTCCCCGCCCCTCTCCCAAGGTTGCTCCAGAATGCATTGCATTCAGAATGAATTTTGGGGATCCGAAACGGACACCCCCTGCAGATAGCGAGGTCCGACTGTACATAATAATCTAGTAGCCACCTCTGCTTCAGCAAAGCTCAATCAAACCACTTCCAAGACTAATTAAAGGTAAACAGATAAATATCTCTTCATCTACAACTCTGTTTCATTGAGGGCCCAATCCTATCCAACTTTCCAGCACTAATGCAGCTGTGCCAACACTGCATCCTGCACTGCATCCTGCAGGTGTGGGGGTGAGCAGTCATGGAGGTCTCCTCAAGGTAAGGAAACATTTGTTCCCTTACCTCTGGGCTGCATTGTGGCTGCATCAGTTTTGGAAAATTGGATAAGATTGGGCCCACAGTCTATGACTGTTTCAAGATTATATTTTTACCTCAGAAACAGCACAATCCTATGTCTGTCTACTCAGAAGTAAGTCCCATTTTGTTCAATGTGACCTACTCCCAGGAAACGTTATCGGATTACTGCCAAATTCTAAGGGATTCCAGTTTCGAAAAAGGAGGGAGTTTTCCTTTCCTCCTCGTTTAGCCCGTTCTCATTCAAGGTACCTTTCTGAAGTGAAGGTGAATTGAAGTGAAGGTCTTTTATGGAATGTATACTACATTAATACAGTAATTGGAATATTTTTATTCCATTTTATATTGTAGTTTTATTGGTTTATTTGTATAATGCCAGTTTATTGTGTCGAATTGTTAGCTGCCTTGTGCATTTATTGGGAAAAAGATGGGATTAAAAAACCCCATTTAAAATAAATAAATACTGAAGGATCTGTGGACTGTTTCTTCATATTGTAATACGACTCAGATAAATATTTTTTTCCATATAAACATGCACACACGCATATGCACGCACATGTGTGTATCTATATCTAAAGAAACAAGGCAAAATTATTATTTTTTGCCAGCTCCTGAGGCGCAACTGCTGCAGTCTGAAAGAACCAATAACTGATTTCAACAATTAATTCCTGCTGACAAAAATAATGTTGCTGTTTGCATACAACTCCCTAAGAACCAGTTAAAAGGAACTTCGAGCCAGGAATGCACAAATAGTAACACTACAATGGTGACAGATCTGGGAGGGGCTTTTAAAGCCAACCAAGTGATATGAAAGCTTATTTCTGCTCTCCCACCCTGCTTTGTGGTAACCCTGACCCAAGTTCACTGGATCTGAAAAGCAAAGCAGAGGAAGAAGGAATGGCTTTGACAGCAGAAAAGGTTTCATGGCACAACGCTGCTATATCAGTTTGTTCTGGAAAAAACTTTACATTTGTTCAAACTTGGGTTTTAAAAATCGTATATTTTTTGGCAAGCCCAATCCTGCTTAAGGATCCGCCGGGCGGATCCTGATCTCCGCTGTGGGCAGCCTGCAGCAGGCAACCCATGGCAGAAAGTTTACTTGGGGAAGGGGACGCTTGTCCCCTTCCCCGAGTATAACAGTGGCTGGCTCCACCTCAGAAGTCAGAGGAGGCCGTATAATGGCCCAGCTGCCCGGCGAGGACCGGGATATGCCCCGGGGCGGCTGGGCCTATGGCTGCCCTCCCGGCTCCGCCGACCCTCCCCCCCGTCCGCCGGATCCTACTGTTCCTGGGTCCACCGGCTGGTCGAGTCCTCGGGCCGCGGAGCAGGGAAGCCTGGCCTTGCGCCAGCCTTCCCTGCTCAAAAGTAGTCGCAAACGTGCTTTACAGCACATTTGCGACTACTCCGGGCGGCGGAATGCTCGTTCCGCTGCCCAAAAATACAGCAGGATTGCGCTGTGCTTGTAGTATCTTAGCCTTCATGGTAGCATTTCTGTTTTAAGGATTTAATTTTTTAAAACAGATAAGTGCTGGGGTTTATCCTGTTTGGAATGTCCAACTTTCTGACTGGAAAACTTCAGTTGCACACACCCAAATGTGTGTGTGTGTGTGTGTGTGTGTGTGTGTGTGTGTGTGTGTGTGTCTGACTGTGCTTACTCCAGTTTAAAGGAAGGATACTCTACATGTGCTCAAAGGCACTTCTTTGCATTATAAAAATAATAATAATAATCCAATTCAGCTATGAAGCTTACTGGGTAATCCTGGGCCAGTCATCATCAGCCTAACCTACTTCACAGGGTTGTTGTGAGAATAAAAACAGAGTGGGAGAACCTTGTATACCATTCTGAGTTCCATGGAATAGAAATGCAAATAACCACCATGTTAACAACAATAAAACTTCATAAAGTCTGAGGGTCTAATGCAGTCTACATGTAGAAATGTGCGTGTGTGTTCGTGTGCGCGCACACACAGGAACCACACATTTCCTGCAATAGCCCCTTGTGTTGCCTGAACACATGTCTGTTGGAGAGCAGGAAGAGGAAAGGGGTCTCTAGCAGAGCATCATATACTGATTGATGTTGGCATCTGATGGCATCTGATGTTGGCATATGATGGCATCATTGCCTTGTTGATCCCAAACTGTAAGTTTTAACCGTTAAAAATAACACATTTCGGCAGCAAACATATATTGGTTTAGGGCGCAGTCTACCAGGAAGTTCTCCTGCACAAGCCCCACTTAAATGAATAGACTGAACATCTGTTGAACAGGGTGTACTGAACATCTGTTGAAACAAAGTATGGAGTGTTGCATTCAGTCATAAGCCACAGCATTTTCTTTTGAAATGAGGCGTGCTAAAGTCATGCAGTTCAACAGTAACTAAATTAAGAACTCCTTATTAGAGGAGCTGGAAATGGCGATAAGAGGAAGAGGAAACATTCAAAGTATACGTGACTGTCTCCCTGCCAACTTGAAATGGGTCCAGCCATGGAAGTTTTGCATTTAGTCATGTACAACACTGAAGGTCACTAGAGTCAACGTCTAACATTCTCAGCCAGGAACACCAACTTTCAGTGTTTATCTTGAGCAGTTCTGATGGATGGTTGAAACCTGCCTTGCAGACTCAGTGTGTGGAGATAAAGAAATACATTCATGCATATAAGCCTCATCCTCACCTCGATGCATTGACCTCATGCTTGGTAGGGGACGACGGCATGGCTGGCCCTGTTCACAACTTCAATGCATGTGCTGGCCCGGCCCCCACTCTCTATGCACTGAGCTGAAGTGAGAATGAGTCACCTTCATCACTGGGGGAATAATCCATACAGTACAACTAAAATGCCCAATGGAACAAGCATCTAGGATAACAGTGAGGGGGTCAAATGGTTTCAAGAGGCAGGGAGTTCCACGGCTACGGTCTGCAACCATAAAGGCTCTGTCCTGTGCCATTCCCCCAACCAAATTTCTGAAGGCGAGGGACCATGGAACTGTGGGAAACAGGGGGTTCTAATAAGCAGAGAAATCTGTGACAGATTTGTGACCCCGGAAGTGGGTCAATAAGCTTCCAGAAGTCCTGTGGAGGCTTCAAAACGGCACCGTTTACTGCTGAAAGGTTAAACACCTGCGAGTTTTCCTTACAATACAAATAACGGTTATCACTTCGCAGGTGACTTGCTCAAAAGACACGTTTTATAATCCAGCCCTAGCAGTCAAGATATGGCATGGAGAAGGAGATGTCTGAGCCTGAGATATTAAGGAAATTAAAGGTCAATGGCTGCAACAGGGCAGACCCAGAAAGTATCCGAAGCACAATTAGCAGCACAGTGCTAGAACAGTGTGCAATATACCGTACTCCTTGATCAGGTAATGAAACTGTTGAAAGCCTCTCCTGTGGCTGGATGATGGATCAGAGGAAAGATGCTGAGGAAGCATCATCACAATAACACAACCCGGAGGGCATATACACAGTACACATTTAAACTGGCTTAATGGTCTTTGAAATAAAGTGGTGGAAATAATTCAGGTCATAACAGGAGACCAAATCCCCAGAAAGCCACAGTTTTTGTTACTGAATGTTTTGGGGAAAGCAATAAGCCAGGATAACAAGGCGCACATAGGCAAGTTCTTGGCAGGGATACCGATGCTGATGTGCCAGGCTGGAAAAATCTAAAGCAATCATCAATTGATGATTGATATAGAAAATATTTGCAAATGCTTATTTCAGGACTATATGTGATTCTAAAAGTATCGACAGGTCTTGAGGGTGCAATTCAGAGTACAGTGAGACAAATATGCAAGCTTGGGAATTATAAATAAGTTATATTTGTCTGGAAATGGTATCAGTGTTATCAGTTATACATTCTGAAAATTTATGGCTTACATATTTGCTTTTGATATGGCTTACGGTACTTATGATTCATACGTACTTCTGTTTACCAAAGTCAGTTGGTCCTTTTAATTTAATTGGTCCTTTTAATTTAATTAAATTTTGAACTTTTTTTCCTAATTAAACCCACCTCTCATTTTACACGTGTTTGATTTAGACGTTTTTGGAAGAATGCACTTGTTTAATTAATAGAATAATGTGATCAAACTTCCTGCACTCTCCAGCATGTTTGGCTGGCAGCATAGTCGTGTGTGATACCTGATGACACACTGTGTAGGAGAACAGCAACGGCATTCACAGAGCTGCCGCTTACTGCTTCCTCCATTTCCTTATGCAGCATCTTTGCTTTCATCTTTGCGTTGTGTGTGTCCCTTTTGAGTCGCTGTATTTCACACATTCCCAATAGCTTCCCACCTCATCCCTCCACCTATGCCATCATGGGCAAGCAGAAGTCTCCAGTCGTCAACGTAAATTAGCATTTTGAGCATTTACGCTCAAAAAGAGATTGTAAATAAACAGTCTTTATTTGAGATGTCTTTATAATTAATGAACTATTTTTCTTCATTAATGACTAAGGTAAATGAATAAGAGCAGTCATCAATGAACTATTGTGATGTAGAGACAATTATATGACTTTTCCCCTAACCTGGACCATTTAATACGTTCTTATGGTAAAAATATTTTTAATTTACGCATTTTTGAGATATGCGCTGCTTTTCAAAAACATAATCCCTGTGTAAAACAAGTGGTGGGTGTATAGGTAAATGTAAAAAGAGATTAGATTCTAAAAAGTATGGGGTTTATTTCTCCCCAGGAAACCCTGAGACATGTATTTCTTGGAAGAGAAGGAGGATTCTTGAAAAGGACAGGAAGTTCTCGACACCATCAACTTCCAGACTGCTTTGAGGCAAAGCCATGGTGATTAGGTTGGCATAATACCAAAATAGGTTTGTATTGTCAATATACCGTATTTTTCGCTCCATAAGACGCACTTTCCCCCCCCCCCGAACAATAGGGGGAAAAAGCCTGCGTCTTATGGAGTGAATAATAAAAAAGTAAAGAAAAAATACTTACCGGGGCTTCAGGGAGGCCTGCAGAGGCTCGTGCAGGCCTCCCTGATCTTCATTTCGTCAAAAAACGGCCATTTTCGGCCACTTCCTGTTTTGACGAAAACCGGAAGTGGCCGAAAATGGCTGTTTTTTGCCAAAATGAAGATTGGGGAGGCCTGCACGAGCCTCTGCAGGCCTCCCCTGAAGCCCCGGTAAGTGTATTTTGCTTACATTTTTTATTATTTTTATTTTTATTTTTATTTAAAAAAACCTTTTTTCCCCTATTTTTTGCTCCATAGGATGCATGCGTCCTATGGTCCGATGCGTCCTATGGAGCGAAAAATACCTTCAGGTATCTTCAGAGGGACAAGGGATTCCTATCACCCTCTTGCTGACAGGCTTAACATATACAAAAAAATTAAACTACACCAGGACAAGGAAGATGTATCATGAATGTTATACAGAAAGAGAGTAATCAATAAAGACAGATTATTGTTAGAACTCAATTGCCTCCGAGTTTGACACCTTGGAACTAGCACCCAAAGTCCTCCCTCTGCACAGTAATGCACTTCCCCAGTACACCTTCAAGACAAAGTGTCAAGGAAAATACATGAGGGAACATCTTATGGCACAGTCGTGACACATACTGAATATGAGGGTTTGATTGCCATTGTGATCAGACACAGGCACCAGAGGAGAGAATGTGCTCTGAAGGAAAGTGTGGGACTTTACAGCTGCTCAGCATGGCGCTTATTAGCATTTAAACTTTGGTATGAAGCGAAGGCATCCATCTGAATAAGTACTAACATTGCAGTCCTGGAACATAAAACGCTGATTATGTTTTGAGACTCGATCGGCAACTCAACAAGCTCATCATTAGATCAGCCATTTTCACTTGGTCTCCTGCATGGCAAAGCAACTTGATTAAGAAAATGTGTCCGTGGCTCTATGGATGCCAAGAAATTAATGAACAAGAATATAGGCTATTTCCAGGCAAGCACTGGTGAGGATGCATGTATTTGCTATCTGCCATTTGCTAGATCAATTTCTTCCCTCCAAATGGGAAGATTAAAAAGGAAGTCTCAGTGGCGTAACTAGAGCATTCAGCGCCTGCCGCAAGAGGGGTATTATGCGCCCCAGGGGGGGACTTTTTTGTGCGCCCATTTGGGGGGGATTTGGGGGGGTGCATCGCAGGGGTTGGAGGCGTCCTCCCGCTGGCTTACCTGCTCCTTTATTTCTCCCTCCCTCCCAGCGTGCGTGCTTCCATCGGCCTCCCTGCCTGCCTGCTGTCTGGCGGCAACATTGCTCTGCTCTGCCTTGGCAGCTGGCCGGCAGCGCAGCAGGAGCAGGCGGAAGTCAACACTCTGCGCAAGTGCCTGCCTGCAGAAAGAAGAAGCCGCCTGCCCTTCTTCCTCTGCGCCTGGGCGCGCGACGCATCAGGGAGGCTGGCTGGCTGGCCGGCGCTAAGTTACTCCAGGAAGTGCTGTGAACACAGGAAGACGGGCACTTGAAGTGTTGAACTCCGGGCCGGTGCGCCCCTGCGGGACGAGCGCCTGGTTCGAGTGAACCACGCGCTCCACCGTTGTTACATTACTGGGAAGTCTCATCCTTTGCGAAAGTCTCCTCAGGAGCGAAAGTCTCCTCAGGGTTTTGTTGTTGTTGTTCAGTTGTTAAGTCGTGTCCGACCCTTCGTGATCCCATGAACCATATCCCGCCAGGCCTTCCTGTCCTCCACTATCTTCCTGAGTTCGCTCATTTTCATGTTTGTTGCATCGGTGATGCTGTCTAACCATCTCATCCTTGGCCTTCCCCTTCTCCTTTTGCCTTCAATCTTTCCTAGCATCAGAGTCTTTTCCAGAGAGTCCTCTCTTCGCATTAGGTGGCCAAAATATTTGAGTTTCAGCCTTAGTACCTGTCCTTCCAGGGAACAGTCAGGTTTGATTTCATTTAGAATTGACTGATTTGATCTCCTAGCAGTCCAAGGGACTCTCAGGAGTCTTCTCCAGCACCACAGTTCAAAAGCATCTATTCTTCGGCGCTCAGCCTTCCTTATGGTCCAACTCTCGCAACCATACATTGCTACTGGGAACACCATCGCCCTGACTATGCGAACCTTTGTTGGCATGGTGATATCTCTGCTTTTTATTATGCTGTCTAAGTTTGCCATAGCTTTCCTTCCAAGGAGTAAGCGTCTTTTAATTTCATGGCTGCTGTCTCCGTCTGCAGTGATCTTGGAGCCCAGAAAAGTAAAATCTGTTACTGCTTCCATTTCTGCCCCTTCTATTTGCCAGGAATTGATGGGACCCGATGCCATGATCTTAGTTTTATTAATGTTGAGTTTCAAGCCAACTTTTGCACTCTCCTCTTTCACCCTCATCAAGAGGCTCTTTAGTTCTTCTTCACTTTCTGCCATTAGGGTGGTATCGTCTGCATATCTGAGGTTGTTGATATTTCTCCCGGCAATCTTGATTCCGGCTTGCGATTCATTCAGCCCTGCATTTCTCATAATGTACTCTGCATATAAGTTAAATAAGCAGGGTGACAATATACAGCCTTGCCGTACTCCCTTCCCAATTTTGAACCAATCAGTTGTTCCATGGCCGGTTCGAACTGTTGCTTCTTGACCCGCATACAGGTTTCTCAGGAGACAGGTAAGGTGGTCTGGTACCCCCATCTCTTTAAGAATTTGCCACAGTTTGTTGTGATCCACACAATCAAAGGCTTTTGCGTAGTCAATGAAGCAGAAGTAGGTGTTTTTTTGGAACTCTCGTGCTTTCTCCATGATCCACCGCATGTTGGCAATTTGATCTCTAGTTCCTCTGCCTCTTCGAAACCCAGCTTGTACGTCCGGTAGTTCTCGGTCCACGTACTGCTGAAGCCTAGCTTGTAGGATTTTGAGCATAACCTTGCTAGCATGTGAAATGAGTGCAATTGCACGGTAGTTTGAACACTCTTTGGCACTGCCCTTCTTTGGAATTGGAACGTAAACTGACCTTTTCCAATCCTTTGGCCACTGCTGAGTTTTCCAAATTTGTTGGCATATTGAGTGCAGCACTTTCACAGCATCATCATTTAGGATTTTAAGTAGCTCAGCTGGGATATTATCATCTCCACTAGCTTTGTTGTTAGTAATGCTACCTAAGGCCCACTTGACTTCACTCTCTAGGATGTCCGGCTCTGGGTCAGTGACCACACCAGCGTGGTCATCAGGAACATTCAGACCCTAGGGGTACCCGTACCACAAGTTGAGAAACCCTGAACTAGACCCAGCCATCAGCCACCAGCCTGGATTCAGCCATATGCCAGCACAGGATGTTTTCCTCCCTCTCTCCCATTACCGGTTTGCCTGGGACTGCAGAAGCAAGGGGAAGGACACTTCGGTGGAGGAACAAGGGCTGTTGGATTGTGTTTTTGCAGGGGTATTTTTTTGTTTTTGCATTTCTATAATTTGTTCTAAGCTGCTTTGAGGAGTATTTAATCAGAAGGTGGGGTATAAATCTTCAAAACAAATGCATAAATTCCAGTGTCTAAGGATACTATCCATAATGTCTCACCAGCTGCCTATAGTTGATTTTCTACCTACCAGGCTCCAAATCCAGAATAAAGCCTGAAGGGACATTTGCAGAAGAAGTGAAAATGGTAACACAACCCTCCCTCTTCCGAATTCCTGTTATCTGAGCAAAAGTAGGGCATTTGTTCTTTGCATTTGCTAAGTTAACAGCAAATTCAGTCCTCAATTGGAAATACACTTGTTCTCAGTGTACTCTAAGTGCAATGTATGTATCCCCCCCCCCAATGTCTTGGGGTGGCCAGAGTTAATTTCCTTTCAGCCACCAGTGTGCTGATGGCAGTGAGGAAAAATAAGCATACTTGGAAAACAAGGAGGCGTCACCAGGAAGCATTTTCAGTGGTACTCTGAAAATAAAGATACAAATAGCATCTTTCAATAAAGATACAGATGCCACAATTAAACCACAAACAGCACCTTTCCATTTGTTTTAAAATCTAGGAAGCTCAGTAGAAGATCCTTGACAGGTGGGGTACGTGATTCCAGCACAGTTCCACTTAATTCGGTGGAATTATGGGCTTCTGCATTGGAAGGAATGTGGTCAAATAAGTTCCGTCTTTTCACTTTCAGTAGGTATGGCCTACTATTCAGTAGTTTTGGAAACTAGTGTTTGATTATTTCTATCAATAGATATTTCATGCAAGCCCCTGCTTCTATGCCCCTGCTTCTATGTATATTTGCTAAACATGATCCTGGCTACCTTCATATGTCACTGCTATAACTACAGCTGCCCTGATTTGTATGGAAAGCCCATCAAAAATTAATGGAGGGAGAAGATATTGGAATTTACGTAGAAGCTAACTCAACGAGTTAGACAGGCTAAGAATCCAGTCTCTCCATTGTTTTCTACAAGCCTTTCCTCTAGAAGCCTTTAAAAGGGGATTGGACAGAATTATGGAGGAAAAGTCCATGACAGGTTACAAGCCATGATGATTATATGCAGCCTCCAGGTTTCAGAGGTAGCCTATCTCTGAATGCCAGATGCAAGGGAGTGGCAACAGGATACAGGTATCTTGTTGTCTTGACTGCTCCCTGAGGCATCTGGTGGGGCCACTGTGAGCAGAGGCGTCGCTGGAGGGGGGGCGGTACCGTAAGTTCCGCGCCATCCTAGTCCCGGTTTACTCCCTGGTATGAGGTGGCCCTGCCTCATACCGGGGAGTAGATGGGGACTAGGATGGCGCAGAACTTACGATACCGCCCCCCCTCCAGCGACGCCTCTGACTGTGAGATAGAGGAAGCTGGACTAGATGGGCTTTGATCCAGCAGGGCTCTTCTTATGTTCTTCTGAGCCACTCTCATTCCCACCCTGGGGGAGAGAGTAATAAAAGGGTCTAAAGAGATCAGAAGCGGGCAGGCTATGTGAGTCTATCAATGAATGTCTATTGCCAAGAGCACTTGAAGACAGATGTTGATCGAGTGTTTGAGTTTTTTGTTGAAAATGGAGAATGGTGGAGGGGAGACTCAACCTGCTCAAATTCCCAAGTTTACAGTTAGTATCATGGTTAGTATCATGGAGGGGGCTTAGAGTTGTGTGGGGTGGGTGGGAATGCATGCCATGAGGTTAAAAAAACCCACATCCCAGTGTTATACTGCCCAAGCTTGATTCAGGAGGGAGGAAGCACTGCAAGGCTAGTTGAACAGGTCTCCTTTTCTATGAAGCTGAGGCTACACTGCAACGTTTTATTGTAGGTTCCACCTGTATGTAGCCATATTAGTGGCAACTGGGACACAGGACTTTTGGAGTCAAAGACACCACTTGAAATGATGAGTGTTTCTGTTCTAAACTCCCCTGAGGAGGAAGTAGCACCTACCTAAATGTTCAATGGAATAGTATCGCTGTTTGCTGTCCACTCGCACGGTCTCAGCATAGGGGCTGCCTACTCCGTAGCCAATGATGTATCCTCGGACAACAATGTTTGGGTTCAGTGGTGGCGTCCAGCTCATTACGATGCTAGTTGACAAAGGCCTGACATGAAGAGAGCTTGGCTGGTCAGGAACCTGAGATTCTAGGATTCAAAGGAAGAAGCTGTTAGCACTCATACTGATGCCACTTGATCCATGACAAAAGCACAGGTGAGTTTAGATCATTGTTGCTGGAAAGCAGTCAAGTGACTCTCCTAGTCACATGCAGAGGAAGCATGCAAGGTTCAAACCCAGATGAAAATAATGATGACTTAAGCAACAAGAAGTTCAAGGAACAAATGCATGGAAGTAGTCCCCCCAAAAAAATTAGCCATGGAAAATAATTCTCCTCTATACACAATCAAGCATTAAAAATCCAGTTTGCTAAAACAGGGACTAGCAGCTTAACCAGTATTAATGGAGTGCTTCTATTTGCTTATTACAACATTTTCCAGCAGAAATCGAGGGCTGTTGCATTCATTATAAGCACGCGTATTTTCAACGTAGTCTGCCTCTTTTTGGAACCAGATCTGAATAATGTGATCACATTTGAAAAAGATAACTGGAAAAACAGATATTTATTTACAAGGCATTTATGCTAATTTTTATCACATGCAAACCAGCTTTCTGATGTTATCCAGCCTTTTTTTTTTAACCTTTAAAGGTTAAAGCAAGCCTTTTGACAGAGGTTTGCATAGAAGCTAGCGTATCACAAGTCTCTTCAGAAGAGCAATAAAGCATCTTGTCTCTTTGAGAGCAGAAGAGACAAGCTACAATCTTTTCTCCAATGTAGAGGCCTGTAAGATTATAGCAACATGCTACAAGGGAAAAGAGCAAAGATGCAAAATGCTGACGCAAACTCTGACAAAAAGCCCTCTTTGAATTGTGAAGTATTCCCACTATAAACCTTGGAAAATAAGGGCAATAAAAAAGTGATGGGATTCATACTTTTCTGTTGCGCTGTCATTGATTGCCCTGTGTGTGCCCTTGATATTTTATGAGCTTTGCAGTGAATTTTGGGGAACATTTTTTAAGTCTTTCAAGGAGCTGTTGAGTCTGCCAGAACCAACGTCACACAAGAACACGAGAGGTCTTAATACAGGCAGCAACTTTTACATGCTCTTAAACTCTATCTTAGTCACTTTATTCCCAAATTACACTTTGTTGAAAGAACAAGCAAACATATATGATCCACTTGGGTTCTTCAGACAATAACTCTGGACCACTGTTAATGTATTTGCAATCCAGAAGCCTTTCTTTACAGCAAAAATGAATCAAGCTATATTTTCACTTGCTATACATCAATGTTTAAGTAAATTGTAGCAAATGCGAAGGGACAGGATGTGTTCCAAAGACAGGACCAAAGTGAAGAACACCAATGTATTCAAGATACTGACTGTTTTATAATGATTAAACATCTATTTATGACCACCTGTATACCAGGCATTGGTTAGCACACATGTGCGTCGTGTTCTTGTCCCCATAGCATAACAAAAAACGGAAAGAAGATAGTTTGAAGAACAAAAAACCAATAATATAGTTATTAAAGATAATTATTAATGCATAGATTAACTATGAAAGGTAACGATGTGGGCGATGGTTAACTTGTAGCAGAAAGCACAAAGTAGCGAGTCATGCCCAGGAAACTAGATTCTTCAGTATGCAAACACTATCTAATTTCTCTTCTTTTGCACCATTTATTCTAGAGCATTGGTTCTCAAACTGGTGGGTCGCGACCACGAGAACTGGATGCTGTCCCCTGGAACCTTAAAGGGGGGAGACAGCATGGCGGTGGCAGCAATCCCGGGGATTCCCGCCGCCTGGAATTTTTTTAAAAAACCGGACAAAAATTGGAAGTGGTTGTAATCGCCGTTCTGCAGCCATCTACAGCTCGGGGAGGCCCGCAGAGTGGGGCCGCAGCCTCCTCTAACCCTCCAGAGGCAAAGATGCAAAACGCTTTAAACTTTTTCCCATGGCTGCTGTCCCTGCTATCCCTGCCCTCACAAATACTCAATGTTCTCCCCACCTCGCGGGGAGAACTTTGAGAAACACCAGGGTTTAGCTAGTCAGAGCTCACCAGGGTTTAGCTACCTTTGAAACATGTGAATTAGTAATAGCATCTCTGAGTAGTGCAGAGTGCCCTTTCCTTACCACTGAGTAACCATGCCCATCCCTCACAGATTTTGGGTGAGGACGTAGAGGGCAGAAAGTGTGATGTGGAGGTGGGTTTGAGCCCCAGCACCTCCAGTTTTGGAAATTAGGCATTCATCTTTGTGAGAATCGATGAGGTAAGATGAAAGGCTTTATATAATAAAAGTATGACAAATTATTAATAATATGTTTTAAAAATAATACTAAAAAATAATACTATGGATCAAGACTATGTCCCTGGTGATGGGGTTGTGAGGACTTGGCCCCTTTGGGGACGCCCCTTCCTCAATTGTTAGCATTTAAAAAAAATGCTCAACACTTTTACTTATGCAGCCAAAGGAAAAAAGGGTGCAGACAGGATTCAGCCCTATTACTAAGTAAGCTGCAGCAATAGTTTCCAATATTCTGGCCAATGAATGCAAAGGCATTGGGATAACTGACAAGCACTAGGGCCCTAACCTTTAAATTGTATTGGATTAATGTTGAATATAATTAAATAACTTAGAGCCCAACCCTATCCCCACCCCCCACTGGTGCAGTGGCGCCAAAAACAGGCGTATCCAGCAAGGGGAAGGGCGGATCGGGAGGCTTCAGAGGCGAAAAGGGATTTAAATCCCATTAAACCACTGTAAATCTCCTGCTTTGCACTGGGTCTCCTTGGACCTGTGCTAGCGATTTCACTAGTGGAAGTCCAAGGAGAGAAGGGGGGGAGGCTTCAGGAAAGGGGGTTAGGATCCGGCACGTGCCATTACAGCTGGATCTCCAGCACCGAGAGAGCAAATGGTGCAAATGGTGCCAGCACGGAGTCTGGTGCCGCTCATTCCGCTCTCTGGGATGACCCG
Organism: Plestiodon gilberti rubricaudatus; assembly: GCA_026170595.1. Classification (NCBI taxonomy): domain Eukaryota; kingdom Metazoa; phylum Chordata; class Lepidosauria; order Squamata; family Scincidae; genus Plestiodon; species Plestiodon gilberti. The sequence continues at coordinate 12,231,262 of JANXHW010000002.1, read as the reverse complement.
CGTCGGCCGACCCAGGTAATGGCTGCGCCATTCTGTAACCCAGGTAACACACTGTGTGTTGCCTTTGCCGCCAGAATGGCTATGGGGCAAGCGGGAGTGGAAGGGGCCGCGTTACACAGGTTTGCAAGGTACGGTGCAGCAACTTGCAACACTTAGGGTGCTGCACCCCTTCCAGCAACGCCACTGGGTAAACCAAGGGAATGATTACGCCAATCCCATTTTCCTGCTCCAATCTGGGGAGGAGAATAGGAAGCTGCCTTCTAATGAATCAGATCATTAGTCCATCAAGCTCTAAACTATCTGGTAGCAGCTCTTCAGATGGGGCTCTTCTTTCCCAGATGACAGATTCTGAACCTGGGACTCTCTGGATGCAAAGCATACACTCGATCACTCCGCTCTAGCCCTATCAGAAAGACACAAACCACAGAGCCATGAGCACAGCAGCCATGAAAACCAGTCCGTAGGGAGGAGCAGAGATGCTTCAACTTAGCCCAGATTTTAGAGTTCCTAATTACCTGTTCTTTATTTCTGAAATTGAACCAACCAATCTCTGTAGTTCCACTTTTAAAATTTTGCACATGTGGATTCTGCCACAGTTTTCTGTTATTTCAGTTCATTCCTATCTCTTCTCAACTAGCACCCTGCATTACTGGTGAGCATGTGTGCACTGAGGAAACACTGCAAAAAAAAAAAGCCATCTTGATGGGATAGTAAATATGGTTGCACAAAGTGAGATTGTATGTATCAAGATTGTTTGTGTGGAGTTTACCAATGCCCAGGGATGTATTAATGCACACTTCTGCATTGCTGTTATCGATGGGAGCAAAAACATGCACAAGCTCCAATTCTGGAATTAAGTTTAGCCATTTTTATAGCTGAACTGGAATTCAGAAGGAGTGGAAGACAAAGCATAGGGAACTCATGGAACAGGACAGGAATAGGACATGTCAAATCTGTTCATCCCTGGAGAGGAAGTTAAGCCCGTCTCAGTAATGCATTTTCGTGAAGTATCCTGAGACTTTTCCCTGAGAATATGCCTTACAAGAGTGATCCTAGATTTCTTGCATTATTTCTTAAACTGTTTACATCAGACCTCTGGGGGAAAACTAAGCATCCGGGGGAGGGGGGACTTCTAAAAAGAAGCACCAAATTTGATGTTCAAAATAAATATTTAACATCTTCCCAGCTGTCTGAAACCCCATTTTGCCTTTCCAGGGAACTTTGAAGCAGTGTTTGGATTTCTAATTGCTTTAACAAAGCGCACTAATTAAAAGGGGGATCCATAGGGAGCTAAGGGGGTTCTTCAAGATACCGTTTGCTTTTTTGTTGGTACCAGATGCCAAGAAGGCATCCAATGAAGATACTGCTATGCCAAAAAAGCAAAGCGGGAATTAGAGTTAACCATGTACAGGCTGTACAGTATCGTATGACTGATTCTTGCAGATTTCGCTCTAAACTAATTGTGCCCAAGAGCTTATCTGGAGCTCCAGACACTGAAAGTGGTTGTTTCAAATTGCCACCCTGTGGGTGCTGCTTCACACATTCCTAACAAGGTGGGAGACTGAACCATGTTGGCTGCATTTGCATTTGGGTGCAGAATTGGGTTATTTATTTTATTTTTCACATTTTTATACCACCCTTCCTCCAAGGAGCTCAGAGTGGTGTACATATTTCCTCCCCTCCTTTTTGTCCTCACAACAACCCTGTGAGGTAGGTGGGAGATAGTGACTGGCCCAAGGTCACCCAGGAAGCTTCGTGGCTGAGCGGGGATTTGAACCTGGATCTTCCAGGTCTAAGTCCAACTCCCAAACCACTACACCATCCTGCATCAGCCTGGGTTAGTGCTTCAAGGTGTTGATGGGAACAGCTGGGTCTGCCTGTGTGCTTGTTTCTGTGCCCCTGAAGTGTCTGTTCAGACAGGTACATTCTCAGATAAGCAGGTGATTACAAAGGCAGCATAAGTCTTCCATACAGTACTTTCTTTTTCAAGGCAAACACCGTTGATGAGGGAGAGTGAAACAATATACAGTATACTATTTTTATATACAGGCATTTCGCGTATGGAACTAGAGCTGAACCAAAATATCTTCCCATGCCCATTTTCACTGTCCCACAAGCAGGCAGGAAAATAGCGGGTCAGTGATTTGGGGTGGGTGGGAAGTGGGGTACAAGGAGAGTTTCCTGCTGGCAGCAGCAACGCCATTCCACTCCGCGGCTACTGTCACGGAGGACAGATTTGTCAGTTGCTGCAAGTCATGATGCCGATGTGCTTCCTCTGACTTCAGCAGTAGTTGAGGGAGCAAAGGTGGGAGAGAAGCGTAACCGAGTGCCAGGAACTGATCAGAATAAGACGAGAAACACTGAATGGTCATAGCAGAAGTCAGGGCTTACTGCTGTTCTTCCTCGATTCGATATGGCCACAAACAGACTGCTATCCCTTCCTTTACAATTCTCCTTTCCTCCTTGACTAAATCCTGGAATGTCTGTGACATAACACAGGGCATGCTAAGTACTGGACTGGATTAAGGAATGGCTTAAATACAAATGGAACAAGAAGTCTGCCTTTTTCTCCTGCTTGTGGGCTGCCCGTTCTGTGGGCCTCCTCGCACTTCAGATTGTCGCTTTGATGTGACTGAGACCCGGTTTTGGACAAAAACTGGAAGTGGATCTCGATTGCATCAGCACGACAATCTGAAGTGTGGGGAGGCCTGCAGAGGCACCCTCCAGGGGGCCAAAGCAACCCCTGATGAGTTAAAAAAAAAACTTTTTTCCTCCGCGGTGGCGGGACCCTGGAAGTGCTGCTGCCGTTGTGACATCTTCCCGTTTTCTTGGTAGGTCACGACCCACCAGTTTGAGAACCGCTGAGCTAGTGCCATCAATATAACTGCCCTATTTACACTTTACAGAGTAACATAAGCAAATAGGCAGGTCCCTGCCCGAAGGAGCTTACAATGTAAATTGTAAGTGATTGTAAACAGTGGAGGAGACAGCAAAGGGAGAGAAGGAGAGAAAGGGGCAAGGTTATTTATTATTGGGATCTTATTACTACACAAATGGAAATGGTATGAAATTAATCCTGTTATACACACATCTGCAACTTTAATAATTAGCTCTTTGTAAACAGTAGTCAGAATGTTTTCTTAGATCTGTTTGAATATTAGTAATTGTGTTGTCTTGTAGTTTGCGTAAATTTTTTCTGTTTGGTTGGATGTTTAACCTGCATGATGTGTAAAGGAGAACACACACACACACACACACACACACACACACACGCACGCACGCACGCACGCACGCACACACACACACACACACACACACACACACACACACACACTTTTTATGGAAAACGTTGGTCTTGAGAAGGAGGCTGGAGGGGGGGGGAGAGGAGGAACCACTTTGGCAGGCCTCACCTGTGTTGCAATCACTTAAAAATGACGGTTGAAGGACCTTTCACAGCTCTCTAATTCCAGTAGCAAAATGTTAGTGTGGGAACTGGCTTTGGTTACTCAGGAGTGAGGGGACAGGATAGGCACTCATCACTTCAGCTATATAAACTTCATTATTACTACTGAATATGTTCCAGACTAAGCTCAGGCACTGAAAACAAGCTTCCACCACGGAAGAGTGTGTCGATTGTATGGGACTTAGGTTAGACATGATGGGCAGCCTGATCCTGTCTAAGATGCAGAGGCCTAGCCTAGTCACACACCCATGACCAAAGCATGTGCACAATAGCTCCACACACCCCAAGACCAGCATTTGTCTACAAACACTGATCACAGGAAAAAGGGACTATTGTGCACAGTGCACACATTGACAGTGGGTCCAGGGCTAGCATGGTGCAGTCTCATCATGATCACCCTGTGGAGACCGATGTCTGAACAGGGGTTTGGTGGACAGCAGCTGGAATTCTGGCCTGCTACAGACAACTCTTTTCATCTCCACTGGGATACCACAAAGTGATGAGGTGTGTCAAAGTCAATGAGTAATGTGAGAAAACAAATCTGGCTTTCAGTGTCCACCCCAATAGTGGACACTATTGCAACAGTGTCTATCTGAAGGACTATCTTTGCAACAGCTAGTAAAGAAATTAAAATTAAAAGAGAAGCTCTAGATAGACTGGTGAAAACAGTGGAAGAGAAAGTAAGTGGTCCTATTTCTCCACATCTGCTTGACTTGTACATACAAAGAGAACTTTAGCAGCCTTTTACAGTCAGTCCTTCTGTTCAGAAAAAAAACCCAGACAACATTTGCAGTGTGTTTATAAACTGAATGCTCCTGACCATAGGAGCAACCATAGCTGAGGGGCAAGGCAATAATCCGAATGAGCTAAAAGCAGTAAAAATGTCATGAAAAAGAATACAATTACCGTCAAGATCGCTCTCTGGAGTTTCTGCAGTATACCAATCTGAGGAAGGTCCTGTCCCATTGGCTGTCATAGCTGATACCTGGAAACTGTACTGGCTTCCTTTGTCAAGACCTGTTTGCAACAGAAATCAATACATGGAGAAAACCTGCTTAATATTGCCACACTGCTTCTAGCTACAATCTAAAGACCACTTATTCAGAGGAAATTCTGGAGCTGCTTCATAGCCTGAGAGTAGAGAAAGACATCTCTGAATTTGCCATTTTGGATTTTACATTCATGACATCTGTGGTACAAGCTATGATGGTGTCACCTGCCTAACCTTTTCACAAGAGCTTCAGGAACTTCCAAAGTCACAGATGAACAGTGCAATCCTGCAGCTGCCCCCGGCACCAGAACGAGCGTTCCGGCACCAGGAGACGTCGCAAACGTGCTGGAAAGCACATTTGCGATGACTCGTGAGCAAGGAAGGCCGCCGCCGAACCAGGTAAGGATCTGGTGGGGGGGGGCATTTCGCCAGGCCGGGGAGGTGGGCCATTGGCCCAGGAGGGGGCGGGGGGTGGCCTCAGCCATATCCTGGCCCCCGCTGGGTGGCTGGGCCATTACACGGCCTCCTCCTAGTTCCGCCAGCAATTTTGCTGGTGGAAATCCGAGGAGGCCCGTCGGGCCGGCCGGCATTTACACTCGGGGAAGGGGACGAGCATCCCCTTCCCCGAGGAGACTTCTGGCCCAGCGGCAGCCTGGCCGCCGGTGCTCAGGATCCGGTGGGTGGCCCTGGGCCGCTGGCTGGATCCTTACGTAGGACTGCGCTAGAAGACACTAATGGCACAATCCTGTGTAAGGATACGCCGCTGGTCTAAAGGGCCAGCCACTGTATCTTATCCTATTTCCCGGTGCTGTCCGGGAGTCCTATCCCGTTCCAGGGCAGCCCGGGAGTTCCCGGGTGCAAGCCGGCTGGGGCCCTATGGGTTAAAAGCCATAAGCCATAAGACCATCACAGGTTACAAGCCATAAGCAACCTCCTGGTTTTAGAAGTACCGGTTTTCTCTGTGCCAGGTGCAAGGGAGTGACAACAGAAAACGGGTTATCTTGTTGACTGTGTGCTCTCGGAGGCATCTGGTGGGGGCACTGTTAGATACAGGAAGCTAGACTAGATGGGCCTTTGGCCTGATCCAGCAAGACTCTTCTCATGTTCTTATGTACGTCAGCTATGAAGCTGGCATACATTTTAGGTGGGGGAGAAAGGCAGGCCAGGTCCGGGAATGGGCCTAAGATATCGGCAGAGCTCGCCACCAATATCCCCACCCTCTCCCGGCCTGGTCAATAAGCACCCCCTGGGCTGACCCGTTCCACCCTCCCCCCGCCCCTGCACCAATTAGTGCAGGGCGTACCTCCACTGGTGGGTGCTGAGTCCAGAGGGTGGTGGACTCAGGGCCACCGGCCTCCGTATTGGCGGCCCTTACTCTACCGTCGTCTCAAATGTGCTTTACGGCACGTTTGCAACAGCTTAGAGTGGCGGAGCGCATGCTCTGCCACTCTAGTCCTAGAGAGGATCACGCTGTAGGTTTTTGCTCACTGCAACAGCAATGTGTGTTTCTCATTTTGTGTATCTCACTCTGACCATGAAGCACAAAGATAAACACTTTCATTTAATTGCCAAGATCGTCTGGGGGGAAATGGCGGATCTTACAGTAAAACCAATAGCCATGATTTAAAGTCCTTGTTGCAGCTCTGAATTGCTTTGCTATTGCAGCTGTCCTCATTAGTGGGCCAAAACACCTGCCTTCACCAGCAGAAGCTTTTAAGGAGACATAAAGTCTCACTGCTTGATATTTAAATCATCTCTTTAAAAGCAACATGATTTCCAGCTCCTCTGGAAATCCTGTAATATGCAAATAAATAACGGCACCGAGAAATGTATTTGTTTTTGTTACATTCAACAAATTTAAATATTAATTTTTACAGCCTCTCTTGAAACTTATCAAACTTTTAATGGAGCGCACATGCATATAACAGCTGAAAACCAGACAATATAAATTAAAATTGGACCAATAAAGAGCAAAACATACTTTAAGAACGCAACTTCTGTAGGCGCAGCAGAAGACTTGCCTTCGGAAGGGATCACCCACCACATCCTGCAGAAGGATTCTCTGTGCCAGGTGCAAGGGAGTGACAACAGGAAACAGGTTATCTTGCTGACTGTGTGCTCCCTGAGGCATCTGGTGGGGCCACTGTGTGATACAGGAAGCTGGACTAGATGGGCTTTTGGCCTGATCCAGCAGGGCTCTTCTTATGTTCTTATGTTCTTAAGGGATTTCAGGATTCCAGGGCTACAACAGGACAGGACAGTGGCTGTTGGAGGTCAACATGGACTCCACATAAGACGTCTAGGAAGCAGAACCACATACGAAGCAAAACCTCATCTTACATGTTTTAAATCTCTTTGAGAGCTCGATAGAAGAAGTGATTTCAGCACAGATATTTTTTTCTCACTTCTGCATGACAAGTAGTATTGATAGAAATTTCCTACTAAACTTTGGAAACATTTTGAAAGTACAAGAACCCTGTTCTCCTTCAGTTCTGGTCACTTTATATTTCAAAAACTGTGAAAATGATGTAAATAGAACCCTACGTGGGATTCTGGGATTGTAGGACACTCTGGGACAAAAAAAGGATGCTATCTATGCCAGGGTCTGGAGAAGGGCCTGCCTGTCTCCACAAAGTCAACACTTTTGGGGAAGAGTGTTTGGGTGGCTCAAAGGGCCGGCTGAGGCAAGCACAGGCTTGCTCAATTCCCTGAAGCAAGCTAGAAGCAGGCCTAGGCTCATCTCCATCCTACATGCAGGCATTCCAACAGCAGCATTTACTTTTTTGAGTGCTCCTGACCAGAGGGGTAGCCAGGCGCTCCTGCTACTGGGGCGGAAAACCCTGACGCCCCAAACTAATTAGCATAATTTATGCTAATTGTTTGCATTTTTCCGGTTTTTAAAAGCTTTTTACGGTTTTTTTTAGCGCTAGCGGGGCTTGTAAACGTTAGTGTATGCTTTGCTGCAACTTATCTTGTTTATAGGACCCTCCTGCGACGATCAGGGGCGACGCTCTCTCCAGGGGGCGCAGATCGCTCCTCTGCTCCGGGCGCGAACTCTGTAAAGCGCCCAGGAGCGCTTTGCAGAGTTCACGCACGCGCAGAGCGACGATGTTTCCAATCGACGGTCTGCGCATGCGTGAACTCTGCAAAGCGCTTGGAGCAGAGGAGCGATCTGCGCCCCCTGGAGAGAGCGTCGCCCCTGATCGTCGCGGGAGGGTCCTATAAACAAGATAAGTTGCAGCAAAGCATACACTAATGTTTACAAGCCCTGCTAGCGCTAAAAAAAAACCCGTAAAAAGCTTTAAAAAAACCGGAAAAGGACAAAAAACCCCGAAACTCAAGGAGCCTCGCCCCACCCCCCGGAGCCCTTCCGCCCCTACGCCCTGGGGCCCACCGCCCCATATCAGGCGACGCCTCTGCTCCTGACTTGAATGCTCTAATTCAAAGTACCGATCATGGCCAAATATCTTGGGATCAGAGTATCTTAAGGACCACCCTCTCCCATATCAGCCTGCCTGTTCAGTAAGATCCTCTTACAGGACTCTCCTTTGTGTCCTGTCAGTGTCAGAATCACTGGCATTCCACGGGTGGTGTGGAACCACGTGGAGCAGCCCCTCCCCCTTGGCGGGCAGAGCCACTCCCAGCTGGCGATGGCTAACACGCGGGCAGCTCCATTCCACCCACGCATTAGCCATGGCCTGCTGGGAATTATTCTGACCTGTAAAGGGGAGGGGGCGCTTACACGCACGTAGTGGTGTCCTGCTCCACTTATGGTTCTGCATCACCCTCGGAATGCCAGTGGTCTGAACTCTGTTTGGTTGGGGCATGGGAGTCATTTTCATATCCACACCCAGGTTGTGGAATTCCTTTCCAGGGGGCCTATCTTGCCTCCTCTCTGATGACTTTTGGCTGCTGTGTGAAGACATTTCTTTAGTGCTAGGCTCCTAATCTGCGATGAAATGTGTATCTCTGCGATGAAATGTGTAGCTTTGATACCTATTGAACAGTTTTTCTAATTTGTCGTTTTATGATGAGATTTTACTTTTTGCTGTTAACCGCCCACTGGCGTCACTGCAGGGGGCGGAGCTCTAAGTTCCGCTGTGATCAGACCCTCCATTACATGGGAGCACGAAGCGCCCCCGCCCCCTCGCCTTTGGAGCCATTCAAGTCGGTGAAAACATATTTATGGAAAAGTGGGTTATAAATGTTTAAAATAAAATATACTCCTATGCATATGGACATACTTTGTACTCCTCTAAAATACAACATAAGAACATAAGAAGAGCCCTGCTGGATCAGGCCAAAGGCCCATCTAGTCCAGCTTCCTGTATCATACAATGGCCCCACAAGATGCCTCAGAGAACACACAAGACAACAAGATACCTGTATCCTGTCGCCACTCCCTTGCACCTGGCACAGAGAAAACCTACTCCTCCAACCAGGAGGTTGCTTATCCCCATCATGGCTTGTATGCTGTGATGGACGTTTCCTCCCTAAATCTGTCCAATCCCCTTTTAAAGGCATCCAGGCCAGGTGCCATCACCACATCCTGTGGCGATGGTTGTATACAATACTGTATACAGTCCCTTCCCACCTCACTCATTATAACAATGGCTACTTTGCTCGTTTATAAATAATAAAGAAATATAACCTTGTACTAGGGTGTTTTTGTTTTTGAGCTGAAACTGCAGTAGTCCTACACCGCTAGGCAGAATGGGGAATTGTGTTTCAATCTCATTAAATGAAAGAAAACTGAGAGACAAATATATGATAAAGCCATTAAGGAGGAAACAAAGTAAAAAATGTATGAAGGCTGTTGCTGTACAGTCCAATAAATGTCACTTGAATGCTTGAAGTGAAAGCAGATTTTATTCCCCAAACAGTTCCGTCATCAACATCACTGTAAGGCTACAACATCTGAACACTGACCTGTGAACAAGTACCAGAGGTTGTTTGGCTCTAGTGTTTCTATCTCACCCCGACGGGCTGTCTTTCTGTGTCGGATTTTATAACCAGTGATAAATCCATTTTGTGTGCCTGACGGTGGAGGTAGCCAACTTATTTTGATGCTCTGGAAAACAAAAAATGTCAATGCTGATTTTATATTTTCTTTCATTTTTTTCTACCAAGCTAATGTACCTTCCTACATAATATGGCCACCCTTTGTTACTTGTGTGAATAGACATTGGGGGGAAGAGATGCTTGGTTAACCTTTGTCCCTGCTTTTTCAGGAAGTGAAACCGCACATGCAGATTCTCCCAGTACTTGATGAGATACAATATTTGCAAAGTCTCCCTGCTGCCTTTTTTTTTTTGCTATGCCACTTTTATTTTTGTTGTTAATTCAACAGATAATTTAAAAAAAAATCAAACATACATCTTAATGATACAGACCACTGAATTACTAATGGAGAAAGAGGTGTATATTATTTATTTAGTATATTTACATCCCATTCTTCACAGAAATGTCTCTCAGAGCTGCTGCTAACAACTTTAAAACAGTAAAATGCCACATTATTACAAATTACAAAAGCACAATTGAAAGCTGAGCAACAAAACAAAATGTTATAGACCACATTAAAAATAAGTAAAAGGTCATGGTCTAAAAAGTCTGGACAAATAAAAAGGGCTACACCAGGTGCCAAGAATATATCCATCAGGCCTTTTGCGTGGTTAGCACCTCTGGGAGAGCATTCCAAAATTGGGGCATCAGTGTTCACGGAATTGGTAACTTGTGTCTGTAGCAGGTGTCACTTCGGACTGCAGGAGAGCTCCCACAACTAAAAGCTGGGGCCACCCAGAAAAGGGGATCTGAAGTTGACCATACAGGTCAGGCAGGGTGATATAAGAGAAGGTGGTTCTCTGGGTATACCAATCGCAGACTGTAGTAAACAGGCCTATATCTTTTGGTTTAACTCCATTTTGATTCTCAGTCTTTTGGGATTCTCTGCCTGCTTGTTGCAGTGCCTTGGAGATTGGCAGGCGTCCAGCAACCATGAAGTTGCATTTTTGGTTCTGTCCTGCCTAGGAGTCTTATCTGTATGGGAACTGAGTTGGTTAGTCATTACCTCATTATTTCAACCACCTGTATTAAACATCACAAGACTCTTTCAGTTGGGAGGGGGATGAGGAGTTTGAATGTGTGTCATCCTTTGATTGGTCAATTGCCTTTGTCCATCCCCTGATCCCCAAAAGTGTATTTAAACTGTCTTTGGAGAATCCATTTTGGAGCATCTCATTCTCACTTACTGCCTGTGTGCTATGGCGTTTTGTGGAGTTGGCTTCCTGGGCTGAACTGCCCTGATGCCTCCCAGTCAAGCCTGGCTGGGTGGGCCCCTGCACAGCATCCCTGCCTGGGATGGCTGAAAACCTTATTCCATCTGTGGTGAGTTCTTTAGGGAAATGTTAAGCTTAGGAGTTATCTCTTTTTTGTGTTACGTCTGTTATTTTGTATGTTGTCTGTATGCCTTATGTATTCAGCAGTTTACTGCCTTATTTATTCCTGTGTCTCTTCTATGCCTTTTGCATAGCCTAAATTAAATAAACAACTCTATTTTATACATTGTGTGTTCCTTGAACCAACCCAAGCTAAATCCAAAGTCTACGCTGGCCACACGCTACCCTGTTCTCTCTCACGTTGGGTCATTTGGACTGCCCTTGGTCAGGGAGTCACTTGACCAATGGTCCTGTACTTTGCAGCCCCCCCGGAAGCTGGGGTTTGGGGGGAGCTAGGAGACCCCCAGCTGGTGGCAGTCTACTGTTGTCCCCCTTGTTTTGGGGTGCCCCCCTCCTTGTCCAGGTTGGGGGGGAAAAGGAGCAAGGGGGGAGTGGCGCATGCCGGTTTGCTGGCCTTGTTCTGTGCTGAACTCAGGGTGGCCATAAACCCCCCTTCTCTACACAGACCTTTTGAGAGTTATCCTTACAATTATTCCCTTTAGATTTTTCATGCTAGATGCAGGGACCTTTAGATAACCCCACCACTGAATTCCTTCTCAGAAGCTCTGCAGTAATACTGTACTCATTCACAACAAGGAAAGTTGAGTTCAGTCATGATCACAAATTAATCCCAGGGTTGCGGGAGCAGAGGAGGTCTAACATTAACATGCAAATGACTAGACAGAGTTATGTACAGGGCTCTGCAGTTCTCTCTCAGCAAGAAATTCCAGTCAGTAAGTAGCAGGTGTCAATGAATACTTGATAAACATATCACATTTTATCAGTGGGAAGTTGATTAGTCCACAACACACACACACACACACACACACACACACACACACTGGTGTCCGTGCCCAACAGAGTCGATTACTTCATTATAAAATTCAATTTTTGCACATGCATTGTCTAAGCAGTTATTGTATACAATCTCAGATGTTTTCTGTGCTGGATGATACAAAGCACCCTTATGGCTGAGCAGACTGCATTTTTCCATTCCGGAAATGGTTATTTTAAACGTGGGTTTAGGAGCCAAGGTTGTAAAGAAAACTGCATGCACATAATGCTTGCATGAAAATGCAAATGTTCAAAAATAGGTTTCAGATGCACACTATAAGCCCAAGAGCAAACTTGTAAAATATTTTTGAAATGATACTGTTTCCAGAGAGTGGCAACCAACGCAACCCTATAAAACAGGATTCAATGAAGGATTTTATCTAGCAGCGCAGCAAATCTAGCAGAGTCAACAAAAGCTTCAGTTTTGAAATGGGCGGCCAAACGTCCTTCTGAAACCAAAGAAAGTGGCAGATTCTTGAGATATCAGACCAGAGGACAAAAAAAAGTCATCTCTACCTGGGTCTAAGCTATAATATTTTAATTCAATTAGAATAGCACAACCGCTGGCGTCACCGACTGCTTCCACAGCAACAAAAGGGATGCAATCCAGCACAAAATGATTATTTTCAAATCAGTCTGGCTCACAGATACCTTGGAATTCTATTTTCACTGAAAAGGTTCATCAGTCTCCTTTAGTCATGCGCTATTTGACCTGGTAGCTCATGGACTGAAGCCCATATCCAGATAGCAGCTTTTCTAACACTACAGGGCTAAACAAGGAATGAGAGGAGGGGCTTTTTGCAGCATTGCAAGCAACAGTGCTGCATCACACTGCAACAGGATCAAGCCTGCCAAAAAAGCCGCATCCTGTGACCAAAAGTCACCATTACAGAGATAGCATCTTTGCTGCACATCTCCTCTTCCAGTAACATCTAGTAAATAATGTGCGATTCCACCTCTTTGGTTGTAGTTTACACAATGCATGGTGTCACATTACACATTTTAATTTACTAGATGCTACAAGGGAGAAAAGGTTGTGTTGTTTGTTTGTTTTGCAGGCCCAAAATGTTGGGAAATGGGTACAACACCATCTACAGGGCCTTGGGAGGCGGACAGTGTATTATCCAAGAGGCAGATGACTCAGAGGCTGTCTCAGAGCCTTATTTTGCCCCTTATGACCTGTGGAGGTGTGTCCCTATCCCTGTTTCCTTACTTCCTCCTCCTCCTCCCCCTCGTTCTCTCTCCTGACCTCCCAATGCACAGGCGCTCCCTCCATGAGCTATGCCAACTGCATGGGGCTGACCATTCCATGAACGCCCATGCAAAGCAGATAGTTTTAAGATTCCCTGGTCATATAAAGCAGACTAGGGCCTGTATTATACCAACAGAGGTGCACATGGTTTAAACTGTCAGTAAAGTGATTTCTTTTAATATTTTACTGCAGCAAACTAGTGGGGTTGGTGGGGTGCGATAGGAAAAAGGATCTTCTGCTGCACACTCTGCCTAATTTACATCCATAGCCCTTTTTCCAAAATGCATGAAAGAGGGGGAAAACCACCTCTCCTCTTTGTCATCTTCATGGAGTGGATGATTTGGTGGGGCAAACTCACTGGTGTGCTTTCTGACCCTTCTCAGTTGTTGGCCACTATTTTTCTGTTCCCAGAATGCCCTGGAATGGTGCCATGTCACCAAATTGAAGGAGGGTGTTTCGGACCAGCTCATTTAGCAGTAGCTCCACAATTTCCATAATGCCTAGTTTTAGCCTCATATTTGAGAACCCTGATCACTAATCCTAGATATGTACACCATTGACATGTACAATTTTCTAACATTTGTGTTAGAAAATGCACCCCAGACATGCTCAATAAACCTTGAATCAAAATAAGTCCTGCTTGCATCACCCTGTCAAGCACATGGGTTGCAGAGGCATCGCTCCGGTAGGGGCGGGGCTGTAAGTATCGCTGCGGTCATAGTCTCTTTACCGAGCGAGGAGGAGGCAGCCCCGCCCCCTCACTGTCCGAGCCAGTCCCCTACGGAGAAAGCAGCAGGCAGGGTCTCTTGCCTGCTGCTTTCTCCGTAGGGGACTGGCTCGGACAGTGAGGGGGCGGGGCTGCCTCCTCCTCGCTCGGTAAAGAGACTATGACCGCAGCGATACTTACAGCCCCGCCCCTACCGGAGCAACGCTTCTGATGGGTTGGATGCACACTGACACACATCTTCTCTACAGCAGTGCTGCATGTTTGCATTCATGCAAACACAGCAGTAATCAAACCAGAGATACATAGGACTGAAGCCAATTTCCCTAAAATGCTCCAGTTTTTTGTGTGTGTTTTCCTCTTAATCAATAGTATTTTAGATGTTGCTTTGGCTCTTGCAAAATCAATGGGATACAGTAGCTGTGAAATATTTCTTGTCATCATAAACTTCTCAGGAGATAACAGAAGAGAATACTAATTACTGCTTTCTCGTTGTAGAGACCACAAATTGAGGGGGAAAAAATCACCTGGGACTTTAATAAATCTGTTCTCCACTTTTCCATATAAGGGTTCTGCAATGTGGTACCTTGCTGGGAAATGCATTTCTTAATCTAGGACATTTGTACCACTTCCAAAAGAAGAGGCAGGTCTACTAGGAGAAAAGGTGAGGCAGAAAATTTTAGGCAACATCTCAGGCCAGCAATGTGGAAGCCAGGAAGATAGGATCTCTCCAAACTGAGTGAGTGGACAATCAAATGGCAAATGCAGTTCCAAGTGATGCACACTGGAGGAAAACCTCCCCATAGACTGGGATTGAGCTCATGTTGATGAACCAGGAAAGAGAACTTGGGATCGTGGTGGTAGAGCAATGACAATGCTGACCCAGTGTGCAGCAGGGGTGGAGAAGGCTAATTCCATGCTAGACTTCATTGGAAAAGGAACTGAGAACACTACTACCCTGTTTCCCTGAAAATAAGACCGGGTTTTATAATAATTTTGGCTCCCAAAAACATGGTAGGTCTTATTTTCAGGGGAGGTCTTTATGAGTGCCAGCAAAAATCACGCCCCCCCAAAAAAAAATGACAGTAGGTCTTACTTTCAGGGTAGGTCTTATTTTCGGGAAAACAGGGTATTAAAATGACCCTATACAAATCTACGGTGTGGCCACATTTGGTACAGTTCTGGCCTCCACACCTCAAGAAGGATATTGCAGAACTGGAAAAGGTGCAAAAGAGGGCAGCCAAACCAATCAGAGGACTGAGGAAAGGTTACAATCTGTAGGGATTTTTAGCTTGCAAAACAAGTGAGTGGGAGATGACACGATTGAGACATAAAATGACGCATAATGTAGAAGGTGGATAGAGAGACGTTTTTCTCCCTCTCTCACAATACTAGAACCAGGAGTCGTCCAATGAAACTGAATGGCAGGAGACTTATGACACAATCCTATTGTGCCCTTGCGCTGGTGGAGTGTGCGCTCCGCCGTCGCCGCAAGCTGTCACAAAATTGCTAATAAAACTGATTTAGACATCAATGTATTCATCAAAGCATATGAACATCAGGGAAGGCAGTTGATGTCTGAAGAATTCATGTGTGAGTGTGCGCGTGCATGCACAAACACACATTTATATTTTAAAAGGCACTCTAACATCTCCTCTCAAAACAAAAATAGGCACCAGTCTTTGAAACATATGCCAATAAATTGGTATCTTGGGCATTCCTTGGGCATTGTCTTGAACTTAGGAAAGGCAGTATATAAATATTTTAAATAAATAAATCCCAGCAGCAGGAAAAAAGGCAAGACACAAATATTTTCAATAAATAAATAAATAAAATAGAGACAGTTGGAACCTATCGGTGGTGGTTGTTGTTGTTGTTGTTATTTCCCTTGTCAAGGGAACTCAACAGTGTCTAACAGCAATGGCTATCATACAATGTGATAAAATATTATAATAGATAAAGAAATCTGAACTGATTTCGCCAGGATGTGGTGGTGGCACCTGGCCTGGATGCCTTTAAAAGGGGATTGGACAGATTTATGGAGGAAATGTCCATCACAGCTTACAAGCCATGATGGGGATAAGCAACCTCCTGGTTGTAGGAGTAGGTTTTCTCTGTGCCAGGTGCAAGGGAGTGGTGACAGGATACAGATATCTTGTTGTCTTGTGTGTTCCCTGAGGCATCTGGTGGGGCCACTGTGTGATACAGGAAGCTGGACTAGATGGGCCTTTGGCCTGATCCACACTGGCGTTGCTGGAGGTGGGGCGGAAAGCTAAGTTCTGCAGCTTTCAGCCCCACTGTTACTCTCCGGTACGAGGCGCCCCGCCCCCTCGTCGTAGGAGCCTGTCAGCGGAGAGAAAGCAACGCGCAGGAGAGTCCCTGCGCGTTGCTTTCTCTCTGCTGATGGGCTCCTACGACGAGGGGGCGGGGCATCCCAAGCTGCAGAACTTAGCTTTCTGCCCCACCTCCAGCAACGCCAGTGCTGATCCAGCTGGGCTCTTCTTATGTTCTTATGTTAACTGATTATTGGTTCACCTTCCCTAAAGGACTATTTAAAGAGACAGGTGTTCACCAGGCACCCGAAGGTATATCATACTGTGGCCATATGGGCCTCTGTAGGAAGGGCACCCCAGTGCCACAACCAAAAGGCCTGATTCCTTGTGCCTGGCAGTGAGACCTCAGCTGGTGGAGGAATCCCAGAGCAGGATCTTGGATCTTGAATGGAGTGTGTGGGAGGACAGTCCTTGAGACACTCAGGTCCCAAGCCATGTAGGGTTTAAATATGAAAACCAGCACTTTGAACATGGAAATAAACAGGTAACCGAGTCTGCACATAAAGCAAGACCAGAGTTATATGATGTGTTCATCTTATCCCAGAGTCTGGTGGCAGTATTTTGGACCAAATGAATTTCTAGATTATTTTCAAGGGCAGCCCCACCTAGAATGCCTTGCAGTAGTTCAGCCTGGAGGTTACCGGAACGTGAATAACTATTGTCAGGTCTGCCTTCCCCAGAAAATGTACGAAGCCACCTGAGGTAACCCATTCTTAGTGGAGATGGTGAGTGACAGTTGGAATTGAAGGCCAAGAAGGTCCAAAGGTAATATTTAAGAAATGAGCTTAATTTTCCTATATTTAAGGACAGCCTCAGCTTCCTCCAGTTAATTTGTCCTTTCCTGGCTGAGAACAGAAAGATCAATTTCTTTTTAAGCAGCAAGATGCACTGTGGCTGGCGTAACTGGAAAGTAATTGATTTCGCCAGGAAGGAAAGCATCCTGAGGTGAAGATGTGTAATGTACTTGCATGTTACCAAGGGGGCATTCTCCCACCTTCCGAGGGAAAGAGCTATCCTAGGAAGTAGCTACGGTATTATAGCAGCTGCGAGTTCTATGCAGACAGCAATGTCTGAGAGATCACTGTGAATATGAGTCGGAAAATTCATATTCTTTGCTCAGATCTGAGACTGTGGACGTTTGGAGCAGCCTCACGTAACACTTAGCAGGGAATAAGAAGAATATCTGTACTTGAAAAGCCTCCAATCCCCTTCTTCTCTCCAAACAAACTACTTTGACTGAATTTTCCTATTAATTTGTGCGCGAGCTATCCTTTGCTCATCCACATGCTAGAGCCACCAGCTAATACACACTTAACAGTCGCGGTCGGACTCTCGCAGTGAGAATTAAAGTACTGGAAGGCATACAATGAGCAAACATCTAGACGGTAAATCAGGATGTGTTCAGAATCAATTAAAATAGCTTAACATATTTTGGAAGAGCAGCAGTGTTATAGATTTATACTGAAGTAGGAGAGGGGAGAAAATAATGACCCTGAGGAAATGAAGGAGATGTCCAACGGAAAACGATAAAGGGGCAGGAGGGGGAGGGGAGGAGGTGACTCAATGGGAGAGGAAAGGGAGAATGGACAGAGAAGAGGAGGGCAGAAGGCCAAGAGCTCAAGGGGGGGAGGAAAGATGGATTCAAATGAACCAGCCAAATCTTAACTTGGGGGTCTCTAGTAAAGAACTTAGTGATGTTTGGCCTAGAGGCACTGCAGTGCCTAGAGAGACACTGTGGGGGAAAATGGCCACAAGACAGGGTGGCTCCTATTGGTGGCTGCTATTTTCCCCTCACAGATTGATGAAACACCCTGAGCAGGGGGAGGGGGGATGGTTGCTGCCAGAAGCAGGTGCAAAATGGGTCTCTCTCATTCTTTTCCCATCTTAAACAGTTTTAAAGGGGGGGAGAAGTCTGCCAGTCTGCTATGCTACATGGGGAAACCTCCACCCCCATGGATCAAGCAGTTCTGATATAGCCTGTCCTAGGCTCAGAATGGCACCAATGCATTTATTTTCTGCCACTCTTCTGGTTTGCATTTATGGAATTTGCAAACATTAATGAAATGATAGCACGTTGTTTTTTGTTTGTTTTTTTCAATTTCCTTTGCTGTCCGGAAATCATGAAAATCTCATTGAGAACCTTTGCATTTCTTCTGAAACCTTGATGCTTTCCACTGTATAGTGAAACTAAGATGGGGGAGGGGTTGTCAGTTTCACTGCTGTCATTGCTGAGATGCGTATCCCTTTTTTGCAGCCCGAAATACCCCCTTCCTCTCCTTGGACTTCTGCCAGCAAAATAGCGAGCGTGGGTCTGAAGAGACCCACAGGCAACCAGGTAAGTATACGAGGTAAGTATACATTTGTTTTTATACCTCTTGCTGGCCATCTGGTTGCCCTCCTATAGTATGCAGCATCTGCTCCGTTGGCGCAGCTGCATGGTTTGGACTGGTGGGGGAATAGGGTTGGGTCGTCAGACCGTTTGTCCATCTTGCTCAGTATAGTCAACTCTGACAGCAGCTCTCCACCATTTCTGACAAAGTTCCTTCATAGTCCTTCTTGGTTATGCCAGGGATTGACTATGGAGTATTCTGAAGGGGATTTGTACAAGTGTGTCCAGGTGTACAGCAGAAAGAATCTGGAGTGGAGGTGGATACATCAGGACTAGGAGAATGTGTATAGCCTCTGTTTCCACTTTCAACTTCCACTTGTGGTATATACAGTATTGTGCCCACCACTAGCACTGTTTCCCCTTTATTCCCTCTGGATTATAGAAACCCAGGCGCTCACCTATCCACTGGTGTCTCTCGAGGTGGAGTGGAACGGTACGTTCGGCACTGTGCTAACCTCCGTTTACTCCCTGGCATGAGGCAGCCATGCCCCCTCGCCATCGGAGCCATTCAGTGCGGCGAAGGCAATAGTGCGGAACTTACCGTACACTCCCTGTGCATTGCCTTCGCAGCACTGAATGGCTCCGACGGCGAGGGGGCGGGGCCGCCTCGTGCTGGGGAGTAAACGGAGGTCAGCACAGTGCAGAACTTACCGTTCCTCCGCCCCACCTCGAGTGACGCCAGTGCACCTGTCCTGTTTAATAATGATTTTTTTAAAAACAAAGCAACCCACTGATTTATTTTTTCTTGTCAGCTAAACACATCTTCCGATGCTTGTTCCGTCACGATGCTAAAACCCAAAACATTGCTCAGTGCTTCAGTGCACATGAATATCTGTTTGGATGATTAACCTGCAAGGGGAGAAAAAAAATCAAGCAAAGAGACCAGAGCACCCAAAACTGTGGCGAGACCAAACTGCACTTGTGCTGTTTCCAAAAGGAGTTACTTGTTGTTCAACAACCAGAACATGAAGAAACACACAGGGGAACAGTCGGCACAGCCAACCTTCAGAAGAGTTCCAAAATGGGATGGGGGGGGGGGATGGGATCTGCCCACCTCTAACCAACATGTATGCTGCAAATTAATTTACAAACCATGCCTGAGACCAGTAGCAGTTGGTTGCCTAGGATACAAGCAATTTCAAATTCCAAAAGCCACATTGCTGTTTTGGCAAAACCTTCTTTGAGTTTGTTCTCTCCTTCTCATTTTTTTTTAATTAGCAAAAAGAAAATGATTATATTTGGCTGTCACTTTTAAAACATTAAAACCCTTCCAGGCAGCATCAGATTTACAGCACAAATTCTAATTTTCTTGTTTCAGTGTTTATCTGCAACAATTATTTTCATAAATGGCTTTTATGTTAAATAACACTTAGTACTGTCAAATTATCCCATGATTAAAAATACTCAGGAAGAGGAATCAAATGTCCCACTCCTTACGTCTCTGTCAAAGCAAAAAAGATAACTCTAATATATGTGTTCAGGGGACAGGGCTGTAGCTTCGGTGGGTCCTGTGGGTGCACTGCCCCACCTAGAGCAGCGCTTCATCCTAGAATTTGGGAGAAATCTGGCTTTTCAATTTGTGACATGATAGTCTCCATTTAAAGAATAAAGAGTTTGTTTTAAGAGCAGGAACAGTTGTGAGTTAGGATTTCTGCTGGCTCAGGGTGAATTTTTCACCACTACCCTTGTGCTTACCCCGAGTATCCCTTATTACAGTGAGGAGAGTGGGGTGCTTAAACAAGGTAAGAGGCACCTTTAAAATGATCTTTAAACACAACTAGTGAGTTGGTTCCCATTTCTCTTTTCAAGCACCCTGCCAGATCCAGCCCAAGGGGAAATGGCAGAGATGACAGCTGGAATGGCAACGGCTGTAATAGCCCACCCATCTCCTCCTCTTCTTCATTGCTCACAATGAAGTCGACAACAATAGCAGAAGCAGCAGTGGCAGCAGCAGCAGAACTCTTCCTGATCCCCCCCACACACACGTGGCTGTGGCTGCCTCCCTTGCTCCCACCTCCCTTCCTCTTCCCGGCCCTTCCCTGCTGTTTTGAAATAACATGGCACAGCAGAGCAGAACAAGGAAGCTGGGCGAAGCAGAAGCAAGAGGGGGTACTTCTCCCAGGTTCCTTGTTCCACCCTGCTCTGCTGCTCTATTTTAAACCATACAGTGGTGAAGCCAGGAAGTACAGGTAAGGGGGCAAATAGGGGATAGGTGAGGCAGTTACAGAGGTAGCCAATGGGCCTGGGGTGCCACCTGTGCCCATCTGCTGCCTGAGTCAGTCTGCATCACCTTGCCTCATCACTGGGCCAGCTTTGCTCTCTGCTACACTCACAATCAGAGTGGCTAAAAGGGGGATGTTTTTTTCAGGAGCACCTAAGGATGCTAAAGGATGGAAATTCCACCCCGTTTTGGTCATTGCCAGCCTTTAAAAGAGGGGAAGTCTAGACATGGTTTCAACACACAGAGCAAGCTTTCTCATAGGTACAATCATCATAGCAGGTTCCGTCAGGAACTCTGGTCCTTGAATCAGGATCCTTGAGGGCTGTGGCTCAGGCTAAAGTTAGTCGTCAGCGACCTGTGATCAGGCATCTGGGATTTTTTTCCAGGCACAGAAGGGAACAAGGGCTTTAGAAACACTGGCCCATGAGACGGGCAGGCAGATAGAAGCCTCTGGATGGACTGGCCATGTGTCTGGTGTACCCTGGCACTCCAGGACTCTGGCCTTCTGCTGAAGCCCGAATTGTGGCTTCAACTCAAATCCCTTCTTCCAGTACCAGCAAGGAAGACCCTAAGCCTGGAAAACACCCATCCCAGGCTTGGATTCAGGTCCAGACTTGTGTGGGCCCAAGCAAAGAAATCAGTAGCCCCTCCACGTTGTGTGCAAGAAGTGTGTCTTTATCTCGGATAAATACTGGGAGGTAATAAGGAGCCCACCCATTCCTGCTTGAAGCAAGGCCAGACTTGGCCAGGGCAGTGTGCGTTAACGTACTCAGCCTAACGTTTAACCCTTCTCAGCTTGCAGGCTTCAAAAGGCCATTGATGTGCAGGTTAATTAACTTCCTTGAAGGCTGAGCAGTAAAGTGACACTGCTACTTTCCTGGCAAAAGAGTCATCCTGTCATTGTCTAATGCCTGTGTCACCTCTCCTATGCAATGGGCCTGACATTTGCCAGCACATACGTGCCTGGAACAGTAAAACCATCTGCTGTGAGCTGCCTATTAGCATGCAAATAAACCCATTAAAATGCAGAAGCCCATTCAACACCCCATCAAGTCAGGTCTGATCTAGTGTATCAGTTTTCCTCCTCTGAGGTACTGGGGGTGGGGTGATGTTCAAGGGATGTTCAAGGGATGTTATGTATTTCAATAAGGTTGCCTCTCTGAGGTGCCCAAGTTCCCTTTAAGAATACCACGTGGCTTTCCATTGTTTTGAGGGCCAGAGGCAACTGTCAATACTTCTATCCACTTTTCAATTAGAGACACCAGAATTATGCATTTTAAATTGATCTACAATTAGTGGCACCTGTAGTTGGCTATCATTTTAATTACTGACTGCACCCGTTGTGATTACTTAAATGATATCTACACAAGGGCCTAATGATTAAGAGTTTATGTAACAAAGGGCAAAACAATGCCAAGATAATTAGCCTATTAATATTCAGAATTAGAACCAAATCTCTAAACTATTTTTGTTAAGGATTTCCATTTTAAACAGCATCGATACACTATTCCTGTAATCCGAAAGTGCTGATATGAAAGGTACAGCAATCACCATAATGCCTCTAATCACTTGCCTCTCTATGGGATGTGAAAATCATTTGGAATAAGCCAATTGTCCATCAGGACAAAAGGCATATCAAAACAAAATCCCAACAGACCCCCGACTTCTAATCTGTTTTATTAAATATTTGTGCTTTGATAGCGAAAATGGGGCTTTTTTGGTCTTTTGTACTGAACTTTGCCAGCATGATCAGTAATTCCTTTTCTAAGAATCTCGTGACACACTCAAAATGAAGCTGAGTTAGCTGTGAACGTTAATAGTTTGGGGCATTCTCTCAAAGACTGCTGTGGCTTGGAGCTGAGCATTTCATCCATAGTAGCTTCTGTGTTCACATTCTGCCTGGTTATTACAGGAATATCTGTGAACAATTAATACCAACCAACAATACATCCAAAGGACTTTTCCACAAGAATCAATAATAAATATTTGAAAGCTTAGCTGTCCAGATGTGCGGGAGAACCAGGCTACTGATCTTTCATTTGGACACAGGATTGGCATGTGGGTTCTGTCCAGAACACCAACACAGTTCATGAAGCCCTTGGCACAAATACCCTCAAAGACCAACTGTGCATCACTGAGCCAAATCACCGACCCCAGCATAGTGTCTGTGATGGTCTCACAAAACTCCATCAAAATGGAGGAGGCTGTGGACATTGTCCTGCAGGTCGAATCCAATGCCAGCCTGAAAATGGTCATGATGACCATTCTTTTCTCGGGGGTGATGAAAATGGTCATGATGACCATTCTTTTCTCGGGGGTGATCAGCTCCCACATCAGGGTGGAGTCCCTGGTCAGTTGCCCCCTGACTTTGTCAATGAAGGAGGATCAGGAGGACATCCAATGACCCCACCACTGGTCATCATTTCAGGCCCTGAGCACTTTATCTCACACCAAAAGGTTTTTCTGGGCAGGACCCAAGCACTTCCAGGGCTAGAGCGCATCATGAACTGGACCATGTACCAAGTGTTTTGGCCATCTCTACAATGGTCATCATCATCCACATCACCTTCAACTAATGACCAAGAAGAGCATCAACAGACTGTTGAGTGGAGGGATTGAGAGACCAGAGGCAGTACACACAATGACCAACACGGCCAGATTCTTCTGGTCCACACTATCATCCTTCACCACTATATGTGCAGCTGCAAGGAATGCAAGCTGCTGATTCAAGAACATGCAGAGCATTGCACATCTGGACAGGGTGATCTGGTGCACAAACTCCACCAGACAAACCATCTTGGAAGCTCCTGACAAGTTGCTGCAGTTGGTGCTTTAGGCGGAGCACAGAAAACGTGCAAATTCATCAGCTGGGTGAAATGCTGTTGGAAGGAGGGGGACAGGAGGTCAGGGCAGAGCAGAGGAACTCCTTACAAAGAGATGGGGCAGACCTGGGAGATGAAGATGGTGGGTGCAGAAGGGGCATTTGCAAATCCCAGCATGCCAGGGGGCAAGATCATGAAGGTTTCAGGGTTATGGAGAAGGGGTGGAAGTGAGAGCAAGGGGAACAAAAATAACACATCTTGTGGCACCTTATTTTGGCTACACTTTTGGAAAAAGCAAATTATTTCCGTAGATGCATGGCACCTTCATCACTGCATCGCTGATCATTCTCCATTTTCAGAAAAACACTAAGGAAGATTGGAAGGGAACAACAACTGTGACTGACAAACAGTAAGACGAGCATAAAAGAGATCACTACTAGCATAATCCAACAGAGAAACGTGAAAGTGTTGGCATTTGGTGAAACAGGGAAGGTGTTGTGTTTTCTCTTGAAACTCCCAGAATTGCCGAAGCCGCAATAGCCATTCAGAGATGCAATATTCTGTTTCCCTTCTCTTGATTTAAGTTTTATCAAAGACACATTTTAAATACAGTATTGCCCATGGTTTCTGACACTTTACCCCACACATTCATGTTCCTACTCATGAATTTTAATTGAATTCCATTTATTCCTTTGCTTTGAGCTCTGGGTTGCCCATATCTTCAAACAAGATTATTTCAGCCACCACATACTGTTTCAACACTTCCTGGCTGCAGTCAGCCATAAAAATACAAAATCTCTACTAATGATTTTGGTTTTGATCTCTCCGTTTCCCTCTTTAGGTTTGCTAAATTCTTGGAGTCCAGAGGGTTTCTGTAATTATCATGAGATTCTGGGTAATGGAGTCACATGCAAGAGGCATACAACCAGAAGTCACCAGAGATTGCAGCACATTGATTTTTAAAGGGTTAATGACCAGGATTATTCAAGCACAGGTCTTAACATCTTGCACTTGGTGGAATTTGTTTAATTAACAGCGCAATCCTATCCAATTTACACCACCGATGTAACCAGCGGTGCAGCGAGAACGGGAGGCCCCAGAACGGAAAGGGGATTCAATTCCCTTTTGAATCCCCCTTTGGAAGGGATTTGAATCCCCTTTCCATTCTGGGGCCTCCCGTTCTTGCTGCACTGCTGGTTACACCGGTGTTTTAAGTTGGATAGGATAGCGCTGTATGTTACTTTTTATTCCATCACAGATGCAGTAGCACTAAGTTCATGAACATCATCAACCTTACAATAAATTAGGGGGTTCCCCCATTATTATTTTTAAAAAAACTCATTTTAATTAATAAAAAGGAAGCATTTTCCAGGTTGTTCTGGTCGTTTTATTAAGTTAAACAAGAGAACAAGGGGTAGTCCTAACGTTTCGCTCCTAAACCATGAGGAGCATTATCAAAGGTGCAGCAACTTGCTGTCTGCTCTAGTTCTTCTTAGCACAAGTTGTTAACAGTTGGAAGTTTAACTGCTGCCTTTGCTAGGTTCCTTAAAATCATACCACCATTTTTATAATAAAGTCCCATAGCTGCAAAGATTTTTCAGATATAAAATAGGGCAGCAAAGCGCAACAGCCCTTGCTCGTGCAGCCAATCGTTGAGAGCTTAAACAGCCATGCACTGTGAAAACTACTTAGTGAGGTGCTAAATTATCTGCGATATTAAAGCCGTCTTTCTCTCGGTTTCCTGTTGATCTGCGATCTGTCAAAGTGCGAGACCTTTTGATGACTGGAAGCCAACTATCGCTAATCTCTACAAATTCCCCATTCCTATTTACTGCAGTTGGATGTTTTATTATTTCGATTGCTTCCCTGTTCAGACGGGAACGATATTGTTTGGTTTTAACGGTCGCAAAAACCTCGGAACATACACAGCGCAATCCTGCGCAAGTGATCCACCTGGCAGCTCAGGCCTCCCGCCAGATCCTGGCCTCAGGCCTCAGATCCTGGCGGGAGGCTCAGGCCTCCCGCCATGGGAAGGCACCCTATGGCGGAAAGTCTACTCGGGGAAGGGGACGCTTGTCGGGTCTCTCTGGGTGTAAATGGCAAGAGTCCCGATCGGCCTCCTCGGATTTCCGCCAGCGAAATCGCTGGCGGAAGTCGGAGGAAGCCGTGTAATGGCTCAGCCGATCGGCTGGGGACAGGATATGACCAAAGCCATTCCCCCCCTCCCCAATCGGCTGGGCCTATGGCCGGCCTCCGTACCCAGCTGAACACACACACACACCCGCCCGCTGGATCCTTACCTGGGTCTGGCGGTGGGCTGGAGAGTCCTCCGTCAGCCGAGCAGGGGAGGCCGGCCTTGTGCCAGCTGTCCCTGCTCGAAAGTAGACGCAAGCGTGCCTTACGACACGTTTGCGACATCTTTGGCCAGCGGAATGCTCATTCTGCTGGCTGAATTTACAACAGGATTGAGCTTTTTAATCATTCTGGAGTGTGAAGAAGTTCTCTTTCCAAATGACTTGTTTTCCAGCTGAAGAGATGATGCCCCAGTTACAAAACAATTACTTTGTGAAGGAGTGCGACCATGGGGGTCTCTTGCTCTTCACCCCATGGGGGCAACTCAGACTCGAACAGGCTATGGTGAGACATAATGACTGATGCAGGAAATGAGGGCAATCCTGGCAGGAGGTGCTAGTTAATGGAGTTTATTGACAGTCATACATAAAGCTGGGAGGCTACACCCAACTAAAAACAAGGCGGCACTCTCCTGACCCCGATAGGTTTCTTTCCCCTCAATTCGCCCTTTCCCTGGTCTGTCACTTTGGCTGCCTCTTATGTGCAAGCTCTATGCCCCCCCCCCCCCGGGATAGGGGTAGGTGTAGGCATCAGAGTGCCCAATCCACTTCCCTCTGAATCCATAAGATGGGATATCCTTGCACATGGTTAGGGGATGTATGGCAACTATACCCTACATCTTGGACTCTTGGCAGGACAGCGGTGCCCCAGCCTAACCCTCAGGGTTGTTAGCCGGTCTTCCCCTTCCTGCTCATTGCCTTGTCCCTTGTTTCCCAGTATCTCTCTCTGCCTCCTTCTCCACCTTCAGTATTTCTCTTCTATGTAATAATACCACATTCATAGTTCATTTGCACAGCCGTGCTGGATCAGACAAAAAGGTCACCTAGCCCTATTTCCTATGGTGGCCTCCATTCTCGTGTGCCTATTTCAAGGCTTCCCTCTATTTATTTATTTATTTATTTATTTATTTATTTACAGTAGTTTTACCCCGCCTTTCTCCCCAAAGGGACCCAAGGCGGCTTACAACAAAAAGAATATACAGTGCAATACAAAAAATAGTTACATTTTAAAACAGTAAAAACAATTAACGAAAATTAATAAAAAACAGTATCTAAAAATCAGTTCAAGAAGATTACAATTAAAACAAGTACATAAAAACAGCATAAAAACCTGTACCAGCAGGATGTTAAAAGGCAAGGGCTCAGAAGGCTTCTTTAAACAAGAAGGTTTTTAGGCCTCGCCAGAAAGTGTTCAAGGAGGGAGCAGTTCGTAAGTCAAAAGGGAGGGAATTCCATAAAGTTGGTGCCACTACTGAGAAGGCCCTATTTCTGGCCGCCTTCTAAATTGCCTTCCTCTGCTGGCTGACTACAGGCAAACCAGATTAGCTCAGCCTCATTCAGTCACCCAACTAACTCCTGCTGTCCAAAACACAGCTATCTACAAGTATTTCTTCGACATACAACCATTTATAGCTCTGTAACTGATCTCCAAAGTAAAGTAACTGAACATAGACGTGACTTTTTCTCCTTTGCCTATATTCTTTAACAAACTCTGTCTTCTTTTGAAAAGCTCGGTCTTGTGGTTACTGGTAGCCTAATTTAGCACTTGGAGGTTGTTTGCACTGCTCACCCATATCAACGAGCCCCAAACGGTCAGACACTGCTGAATCTGACCTCTCACTCTACAAGTATTGCTAATTCCATCAATTTGGTTCAATGGGAGGTATTGTGTGTGTGTGTGTGTGTGTGTGTGTGTGTGTGTGTGCATGACATGTGTAGGAACACACGTGTACATGTGAATGAGCAACGTTGACAGCAGTTTCCAGTCGGTACCCTGGCTGTAGAAGCTACAGTTTCCCAGCACAGTTTCCACTCCATAAGACAGCCCCATGTGACGTTGGATGGGTTAGGAAAGCCACTGCACAGGGCACCACTGGAGAAGGAGAAACTGAGCCATTTCCAGATGGCTCAGCCAGAGCCAGAGTCTCCCCTACCACGAAAGCAGTTTCAGTCCGTGAGAAGTACACACAGGCTGTCACCTTTGACAACACAATGGAAACATATTTTCTAGTGCACCATAATTTTACTGCCAACATTTAACAATTTTCCCCTATTTTAAAAATTGGATAAGTGCCGGTAAGTGTCGTGGATAGAAGTGCAGATAAAATTACTGATGTGTCTCAACAGCCATTTATTACGTGGAAATGCAATTTTCTAATGTAAGTAAACTGTTCAGAATCCTTCATTTTCTCCCCTTTTTTAACACAACTGGAATAGCTTTCTTCTAAATAGCAAGAGAAGTCCTAAGTTTCTAGTCCTGAAGACAATTCAGAATACAAATCTTGGGGCTGGGTTTCCATTGTCTGACTCATCCATGTGATTTTTTTTACATGAGGAAGGTTCAAACAAAACCTTCTTGTGATACAAAGAACCTTGTAGCAACTTAAAGGCTAACTAGTTGCATGAACACACACGCACACACGTTGTGGAAAGTGACCTGCATGCCTGGGGAGCCAGTAATATGGAGATGGAGATGCTATATGGTGATGGAGATGGCTGCATTTGATTTAGCACTTAAATGAAGGATTGGGCCCTTAATTTAAACGCTGCATCATTTTGCATCCTTCTCCTCTTCATCCTCCAGTTCTATCTGAAGGTGCAGTTTTTTTAAAATAATGTATCATAGTTTTACCCCCCCCCCATTTCCTCCATCCACCCCTCCCATGTTATCTTCACAACTACTCTGTGAGATGGCTGGGCAGAAAGAGAGTGATTTGTCCAATGTCCCACAGTGACTTTGTGCTCAATGAGGGATTCAAACCCAGTTCTCCCTAGTCCAAATCTAACACTTGATGAAGTCTGGGCACAACTCTCAGACTGTGCTTGACCACATGTGGTCCAAAGAGCTGCATCTGTGCATGCTCTGTGCCACTGCCTGGGGCATATCTCTCCACTGAGACACGGTTTCACTTATGTCCCCTGCAACTATTGCAGCCACAAAATCACGTGTTGGGTTGCTTGTGCAACTGAGCCAGCCTTGGCCTTTAGCCCAACCTGCCTGTCATCCTGTCCTCCCCTGCGTTGCATCACTAACGAGACGTTTGACCAAGAGTATCCTGTCAATAATACATCCTCTCTCTCTGTGTCAAGTGCATGTGGTGAAGCTTCTTTCGAGTCTGGAACTCGCTTCCTTCCTTCCCCTGGAGACTGGCCTGAGCATCTTTTAGAAATGGAAGAGTTCCAGTATTTAAAAGTGATATGGGGTTGTGTGGGTTAAGACAAAGTAGGATTGCTTCAGCTGTTTCACAGGTGTTTTTAGCCAGCAATTGTAGCTATGTTTTAATGCACTGTTCTCTGTCCTGAGTCATTCTGTATGGCTGTGCTAAATAAAGCAAATACTGTACATAAGAAAGAAAGAAAGAAAGAAAGAAAGAAAGAAAGAAAGAAAGAAAGAAAGAAAGAAAGAAAGAAAAACCTTGACTCTGCATAAGATCAGGCTCCTCCACACCAGGGGAACAAGTCCTGACAGTGAGGCAGCAGGCTGGATGCAGCGAGACACAGCAAGGCAGACCCAGAGCAGGGACAAAGGTGTGGGGGAGGATGTCGATGGGGGTGGGGGTGGGCAGATCGGGCCCGGTAGGGGGTGGGATCAGTGGCACTGGTGCACATTGTATCCTATACCCCTTCCCAGGCCCGATCCACTGACACGGGTGCACGTGGGCTTGTGTCAGCCATATGGCAGGCGCAGGTCCAAGTAGACCCATAGCGCCAGCTGGGGCTTTCCCCGGGGCAAGGGGATGAATGTCCCCTTACCTCTAGGAGACCTCCCACCTCCTAAATTCCCCTGCAGGATGCAGCGTAGCCTGTGCCGGCCTTGCTGTATCGGCGTGGGGAAAGTTAGGTAGGATTGGGCTGTCTACCGTTGTGGAGACTGGATTATGCTGGGGTGCACTGGTATGATGGAACAAGTCAAAAACCAAGGAAATGAATGACAAATATTTTATACCTGAGGAATGTTGGATAAAATACTGTACAGAGAACAGGAAAAATGTATAGAATACATTTTATCATAGTGAGAGACAGAATACCAATAAAGCCATGCTAAGAAATTAAGCTGGAAGCAAGACCACATCAGATATGGGGAAATAATATAAATGGCTGTGCATTGTCATTGTGAATACTGTTCCAGAACTGACTAATCAGAGATAAGTTTTCAGTGAATGTAGCCATTAGTTGCCAGCCTCCTCTCAATTGCAGTCTGTCAGCTTTGTTGTGACAGTGATTTCCTAGATTCGTTTACATGATTCTTTTCAGATGAAGACAGTATTTCACCAATGTTCCAGTTCATTCCTGTATTTGTTTACCTGTTGCATAAACTGTTTATGGCCCAGGCGGGTGGGGGGTGTTGCATGGTAAGAGACAATTTGGTGCAGTGGGAGAGAATGGTTTCTCTGGAGAAAGGGTTTTTGACTCAGGAAGGTGCCCCAGAGCAAGGGCGTGGCCACTAGCGGCGCGGGCGGGCGGGCGACTCCTGTTTCTGGTGCTGCCCACGAAAAGGCCATCTTTGCTGCCACCCCCACACCCCCAAATTGCCGCCCAATCAGCGGCTCGTGCATCCCCTGCCTGCCGCGTGTCACCCCTATCACCTGGGGGCCACCGCGAATCTCTTCCCTGGAAGTATGGGTTCCGGAATAAGGGTAAAACGCTCTGTTCATGGCCAGAGACATTCTCCAGTGCTCTTTTTCATGTTCCAAAGCTGAGAACAAAATTCCACTTTATCTGTGTGTGTAGTGGAAAGAGGATAAGTACTGTACATAACTGCAGGTGAGGGAAAGACAAATGATTGTTAGGGGCAGGAGAAAATGGTGATAATGAAATAAAAAAACATACCGCTTTCTGCTAAATAATAAAATAAAATAAAGCCATGTAATTTTGCGTAATTCTTCATCTGCTGACACTGTACAACCTATACCACCAACCCAGTACACTTCTAAAGCAGTTGCAATTGATAAATGGGGAAATTTTGGAATAAAAACACATAACACCACTTTCTGGTATTTCATTTTGGTTACACACCGAAATCTGTGAAAAATAAAACCAATTTCTCCCACCACTAAGGATCGTATAAGAAAAGATCATTAACTGTCTGCCCAGATTTCTGTTTGAAGAAGGAGCTTGTAAAACACTTGGTTCTGCCTGGGATCCTGTGTCCATGCCCCACACTCCCAAGTATTCTGCAAACTGGAATTGGGATTTTCAAGGTACGGATTGAAGCACAACACAAACCTGAAAACCCCGTTTCCCCAGAGATATTCTCAGCAGGACTCAAGGCCGCATATATACATTCCTAGTGATCCTCCGTCCATGTACATGTCTGCTTAGTTCTGCAAAGTGGCTCTGTGGCTTGACCATGTGCCTTCAGACCATGCCCTGAGACACGTCCCTCAACTCCACAAGGGTTCCCCATGTGTGCATTCAAAAAACAGTGCACAAAAGCATCCTTGAAGTGATCATATGTCTTTTGTGTGGTATTTCACCAATACACAAGAGTGCATGTAGACATCAGTAAAACACTGCAAAAAATAATCTTGAGGAATCCCATCCAGGGCCAGCCCAAGTCCGCCTGGTGTCGGTGCCAAATGCTGCCTCCCTTTCTGCGTCATCTCCTAATCTCTACTCCTCCTACTTCTTGGATTGGAAAAAGAAGAAAAGGAAGCATTTGTAGGCCCTAAAATTCATTTGCTCCAGCAAAAGAGGAACCATGGAGGAGAGTGGGGGAGGCTAGAATATCCACTCCCCACTCCATTTCACAGGGTGGGAGGAGGAGGAGGAAGAGCAGTGCAGGCAAGTGGGCAAAGGGAGGCAGCCCCCCCCCCAATCTGTTGCCTGAGGTGCCCACCTCTCAGACAGCCTACTCGATGGGCTGGTCCTGATCCTCTTCCATCAATATTGCTTTTTTTGTAGTGTTTTTATCAATGCATACATGAGCACCAGGAATGTGAGGGGGGTATGCAAATGAGCTGATGGAACAATCTTATGGTCTGGCAGCACCAGCCTAGCGTGTCGCAAATGTGCCATAAAGCACATTGTGACACCTGGAGAGCAAGCAGCGCCGGCGGGAAGGCCTTGCCATCCCACAGGCGCTGAACCCAGATACCCATGCACCGGAGCAGGTAGGAGCTCCTCCGAGCAGTGCGGTGGCTGGGGAAAGGCAGGGGGAAGGGTGTAACGGGGTGGGGGAGGGCAGAGATGGGGGCAGTTCAGTCCCAGGAGAGGCGCAGGATAGGCAGCGCTGGCGCATGCCGAATCCTATGCCCCCTCCCGGGCTTAGAAGCTCAACATGAGGCTTCTCGGTTCTGCGTCAGCAAATTAGCAGGTGCAGATCTGAGTAGACTCGTTGCGCAGGCTGGGGCTTTACCCAGGGAAAGGGGACGAATGTCCCCTTACCTTGAGGAGACCTCCAGCCTGCTGCTTCCTGTGATAGAAAGCAGCATGGGCTCCGCGGCTCCGCTGCATTGCACCCGGATAGGATTGGGCAGTGAAAGAGCTGCAGCAAACAGTACATGCGCCACTCCTGGAATTCGTTTTAGATAGTTAAACTATCTAAACTGGATGCAGAAGGAGTGGAATAAAAGCACAGTGAATGCATGGAACAGTAAAAAGAAGAAATGGGGGAGATCTGCTCATTGATGTTTTTCCTGCCTGCCTTTGGGGTGTCTCCCTGACTTGGCCATATTCCAGGTCAGGAAATACTTGAAGTGTGGGTTGGTATCAAGGCGCTTGCAGGGAATGGATGGATGCTTTTGAACTGATCACTTCAGTGCAAAATTTCAGGTGCGACCCAGGCTGGATAGGCCATTTGATCTCGCCCTACAATTCATTTCAGGTCAACACCCCAGATGTCTTATCTTACAGATAAGATACTTTATAGACAGAACAAGTAATAGAAAACAAATCCTGTATTGCAGAAACTCATTAATTCTCTCAGCCAGATAGTTAAGTCTGTATTGAAACTGAAGTTGATATCAGAGCTTTCAACAGATGGTACATTTAATAATGGCTATAACTGGATTTTAGATTGGGCTGTAAGTGAGTTATTTACTAATAGAATGTTTCATCCCCAAACAGTAATGTTACTTAATGGACACCATTACATTGTGTTTTTCCCTCCTGGTTCTCCGATATTAAAATAACCTGACTGGCAGTTATAATTTAGGTATGCAAAGAATGTCTCTATTTGGTTATTTCTGGATTCTTATAGCACTAGGGTAGTAGACAGAGCTAATTATATACAGGAGGCTAGGAGTTAGTACTGCTTTAGAAAATCCAAAGCAAAAAGGGTGAATTACGCTGAGTCCACTAGTATACTATTTAGGGCACCAATTAGGTCAACTATGAACTATATTGTACTAGCATGTCTTCTAAATTAAAACATGGCTTCCTCATTTTTGTGTGTGTATGCTTGCTTTCACTAACGATGCAATCCTGCCTAACTTTAGGCCGGTGGAGCATGTGCTCTGCCGGCCTAAGGAGTCACAAAAGTGACATAAAGCATTTTTGCAGCTCCTCTGGAGTAAGTGGTGTAGGCACGGACACTTACTCCGCCACCTACCTGGACCTGCACTGGCCAACGCAGGTGTCAGCGTTGGGCGGCAGGAGGGTGGGCCAGGGTGGCAGAGGAGGGGGCCATTGGTTGGCCGGGCCTGGTAGGGGGCGGGGATATTGGCGGCGTGCTCCGCCATATCTCCATTCCCTTCCCCCGAGGTGAGTCCCAGCTGTGCCAACTTCGATGAAGTGCATCTTAGACAGGATCTGTCCATTTGTGAGACCCAAAGTTGTTCCACCAAATGTAGTGCTCAGCTGGAACAATATATTATTGCAAGCCTTTCCTTTTAAAAAAAACATAGGCTAAAATGCATATGTCTGATGCACTTTTCTGCTGCTCGAAATTTCTTACAAAAAGGAAAGTTTTTGTTAGTTTGTTTTTTTCAGTTTGCAGGAATGGTTGCAAAAGATGCATCTCTTGTAGAGCGGTTTTCCCTTAGTAGATTCTAACCAACAGGCTTTTTGTCTTTAGTCTATAATCACGTAATATCACATAATAGTTGTGTTTAAAGACTTTTTTGTGACAGTGATGAAGCACTGGGCAGGAACTAGCTGAACTGCCCTAACACTACAGAGAGGCAGAAGGGCCTAGAGAAGGCTGGCGGTGTAAGGTGCTGGAGGCTGTGGAAACAGCAGAAGTCCAGAAAGGGAGGCGTAAGGTGCTGGGGATCTTCCGTCCAAGACCCACAGGGCTCAGCCAGGCACCATATGCCGTGCGCCACCAGAGCAGCACCTAAGTTGAAGGAGTGATCAGCGAGCTCTCTGTTGTGCTGCAGTTCCACCCTTAGAATGGCTGGAGTTACTTACTAATAGAACATGACTGAACCCCTTCAGTAGAGGAGACTGGAAGAACCAGCAGGGACGTGGCCAGTTCTATGTAACTGTTGTTTAAGATTTAGGTCTTCAGTTTGGACATTCTGAGAAGCGACACAGGAAGTGTGGAGGTGAGGAGAGTGGTGGACTAAAGCATCTCCAACGCTCACCATGCTTCTCACTTCCAAACTTCCTCTTCTACCTCTTCCTTATTGAAGCTATGCCTCGAAGGAGGAGTAGCAGAGACTGACAGGCGACGGTGGATGCCGGACACCCCCAACCTGCCAACCCACTGCCTGAGACGACTGTCTCCGTCAGACAGTCATCTCTAAGCACCCTTGCTGCTCTGCCCCCCTTTTGGTCCCCCTCATCTCCCTTCTCCAGGACTTGACCCCAGCCTGCCTTGGCCAGGTCTGCTGCCCTTGGCCTATTAGATTGATCCTCCTTTGCCCACTCTGGAATTGGACCTCCAGCTGTGACTTGCCTCAGAGCTTGGCCAAGCACTGACATGGGCAATCAGATGGGAAGGGAACTGGGAGAGAAGAAGGGTTAGAAAGATGTGTGTGGAAAGAGGAGGGGCTCAAAGCAGTGCGAGGAATGAAGGTGGAGTCTCAGGAGGGGGAGAAAAACTGGGTAAAGAGAGAGATGATCACGGACACATGTACAGAAGTGACTGGAGGCTCAAGTGCACGTTTCAAAACAAAACAGCCCAATGTTTGCCTGCAGGCCTCCAGTTTTATTCCAAGAGTTACGCAATCTCAGCATGCTGGAAAAAGTGAATTTCTTTCACCAGCCACAATGCCAACTTTCTTCCCCACGTCAAACAGCCTTCTCTCTGAAAGCCATCGGCAGCTCTTAATATTAATCTTGTTCCCGGGTAAATTTACCTCAGAGGCCTTTTAGACACTCATTCCAATTGCTTGTGTTCAAGTTGAAATCAAATATTGCAGATAGAGAGGAAGTTCCTGAGCTACTCTGAAGCAATAACTCTGCCGCATAACCTTCTCGCAGGGGAATCTTTCTGAGCTGCGAGTGCTCACTTTTTATGACTTCAAAACAATTATGCGTGTAGTTAGAACACAAAAGAGCCTTCGACAGATGAAACAAATCTCTACCAGGTTTACATTTTAATAGAACATTACCCTTTGGAAGGCCAAGGAGCAGTCAACACTCCTTGGGCCTGATTCCCTGCCACCACCACCGGAGAAACCAGTTTCTCCTCATCCTCCGTGATGCTTCTTTCATCCTTTTTTTGTTTCATGAGGTCTTTATAAGGGAGGATCCTGAATAAACGCAGAGCTAGATTATAGCACATAAAAACCTCAAGTACCATTAAATCGGATTCTAAATGGAAAGTCTTGCTTTCTTAGATCACAAACATGAAAGGAAATGCTCAACAATAGCTTGCCATCATTTCTGAACATAATGAGAAGGTTTTTTTTCCAGCAGAAGCAGTCTCGGCATGCAAATTGTGCAATCTCACCTCCTCTCTGCTGGCAGTGAATTGGTTCAAAAACCATTTGCGATCCAAGAACTTTGAGCTCTTTCAGTGAGTCACATCAAGCTGAGGTTGCCAAACTACTCTCAGGTGAGGCTACAGCTGGAGACAGAAATAGTTTCCCCCCAAACTGAAGAGGGTATGATTGATAATTTGTTCCCCATGGTGCTCACACTCGTTTCTTTTGTCCCACTGTTACTGCTGGTCAACTCATAAGAGTTTTTGCAGGGTTTTTTTTTTTTTAAGCACTACCAAAACCTGTAAACAGAGATGATAGTGGGGTGTGTGTGCAAACCTTGGGCAATGAGGCTTTTGTCATGTTCTGCAAAAGAACCTATAACTGTCCAATCCTATCCTCCATTGTTGGCACCGATGCTGCCACACTGGTGAAGCATGTGCTGTATCCAATGGTGTGTGTATGGGGGGGGGGAGGAATTAGGAGGCCTGCCAGAGGTAAGTATAGTTGTTTTTTAAACTTACTTCTGCATAGGCCTCCTAGTAGCCTATGTTGGGTCTCCTCGGGCCCACATCAGC
The DNA here is from genome assembly GCA_026170595.1 of Plestiodon gilberti rubricaudatus. Lineage (NCBI taxonomy): Eukaryota > Metazoa > Chordata > Lepidosauria > Squamata > Scincidae > Plestiodon > Plestiodon gilberti. The sequence continues at coordinate 12,195,058 of JANXHW010000002.1, read as the reverse complement.
AAGCTCCAGCTTTTGCCCCACCATAAAGGGCCTTGCACTGTCCGAACACTAGTTCCGGCAACAGCACCTGGCCACAATAGGATTGGGGCATAAGTGTCAGTCTATGGATCCACCCCTACCTGTCTTCCTGTTCTCTGTTCCAGTAGCGCAGCTAAGCCGGGGCCGGGAGGGTACAGGGCTCCGGGTACTGCCGGTGGTCTCTTTGTGATGAACGGTCGCAGGGGCTGCTTTTGCAGCTGCAGCTACAATGGCTGCGGCAGCCATTTGGGCCGATTTCCAGGCGGGAGATGCACACTCCCACCCGCCCTTGCCTCTGTAAGACTCCAAATGGAGCCTTTCTGGGAGCAACGTAGTGACACGGGGGTGGAGCGATGACACAAAATGCATCATTGCCCTGCCCCCTCCGTCAGCAACACCACTGGAATAGCCTCAGCTTTGTCACTACTGCTGAGGTGACACTGGGATCTGTCCAGGAAGGTGGATAGGATTCAGCAGAGGCCTCCTAAGCCAAGACCCTCATGTGCCTGATCTGTCCTTCTCTTTGCCCTCCCCCTGCCCTGAAACACCCCTTCCACACCCCTGTTCCAACCTCTCACCGCCACCCAGCACGGAGCTCACCTGCCCCAGCAGGCACCTCCATGCCAACACAATGTGTTTTATGGCACGTTTGCGACAGTGCAGAGCTTAGTACTGCCAGTGGAGGCCGGTTTAGGATTGGGCTGCCCATAATCTAATGCCAGTCATGTCTACACAGAAGTAAATCCCACTGAGTTCAGTGGAATCTACTTCCAGGTAAGTGTATATAGATTGCAGTCTTAAGAGCATTGTATTGGCTTGTCAGAATTTGGGCTGATTTCCATAGGCACCACCCTCAGTGTGGCAGCTACAGCCACACATGGGATTGTTGAGTTAATTGCCCCTCCAGCTCTGGTGTCTGAAACACTGGGGATCCACTATTATCTAGCACTGCCTTTTTAGCAATGAACTTTGCTATCTTACTTCTTTGACCTAACAGTGTGTTTATTTAGCATCTTAAAACCCCCAATGGGCACAGTTGTTGAGCTATTAGCAATTCAGTTCTAAATTGAGTTTGAGAGGCATCCCTATTAAACATATGAATCACATATGCAGGAATACAAATTAATTCCCAATTTATTCACATAGCCTTAATTTTCATGATGCCTCAGGAGTTTTCGTTTCCTGAAAATATCACAAGAATTCTATAATATTGTAACAGCATGCCCAGTCTCTCATATGCATGTGATTAATTACTCACAGGATCAGAACACAATATGCATAATTTGCTTTGAAAAGAAAATGAACGTGTTTGGTAGAACTGGTACAGTCTATAATTCAGAAGTTGTAATGAACAAAAAGATGGGAAGATGGAAAACAATAAACTATGTTGAGAAACACTGAGTATGCATGGAAGACAGAGTGCTTTCAGATCAAAATCACTGTCATACGAAACACCCAATTGCCCTACATATAATAAGTCTTCTCATGTTTTCCCTTCAACATGGAGGGAACTGTGCTAGCTGGCCCCACCACTGACTGACCAGCACATGACTGCTAACCCCATCCTGACCCTCTGGGCACTGGGCTTAATGTAAGAATCGGCCATACACACAAATGAGAGCCATGTTTGCACCAGAATTCCTGATTACAAGATGTTCTACATTATGTTGTGCCCAATGATATTGGGCAGGGCCAGCACACACCATCATGTTCCTATCTAAACATTGACGGAATGAAGGGGAGTGTGAGAAGAGGACTACAGGATAATTCACACCAGAGTAGTGGGGCACAGAGGTTCCACCACAAACATGAAGCTCCCTGGCCTCCAGCAGTGGAGGAAGGTCATCCTGTGCACAGCCAATCAATGCATGCACCAGAGCCGAGAGCTCAAGGCTCACTTCAGAATTTTTATAAGTCAAGATGGCCATTTCATATATCAAAACTGTAGAGAAATGTTTGTGCCTTTACATTTTCCTACTCTGGAGGGAGGGTAATTTAGATTCTCTCTCTCTCTCTCTCTCTCTCTCTCTCTCTCTCTCTCTCTCACACACACACACACACACACACACACACACACACACACACACACACACACACACACAGAGCTGCTTTTTGAGAACAGAAAATACAAAAGGGACTCCGAACATGGGGCTCCTTCCTCATGTCTTGTTTGGACAAAGCAATCTGGAATAAGGCTAGCAAATTTTCTCAGGAAAGATTTGCATGCTCCTCAGTAGGTATTGACATTTCCCCCCACAAAGTGTGTATAACAGCGCAATCCTAACCAACTTTCCAGTGCTGGTGTAGCCATGCCAACAGGGCGCACACTGCATTTTGCAGTGCAGGGGCAGTCATGGAGGCCTCTTCAAGGTTAGGGAACATTTGTTCCCTTACCTCGGGGTTGCGTTGCGGCTGCACTAGCGCTCGAAAGTTGGTTAGGATTGCGCTGTCTCACACACACACACACAGGTTTTTCCCAGATCAAGTGCTTTCCAATTGCCCAGAACAAGTCCATATTTAGTGAGTGGCTAAGATCTGTGACTGCGGAAAGTATTCCAGAAGACATGACTGCCAGTGCATTTGCATCGGTATACAAAATAGGAGTGTTGTACAAAACAAAAACAAAGTGTTGATAATGACTGACATTTTCAGTAAATGATACTGTAAAACTAAAATCCAATCAAGAAACTTTGCAGGTAATGTAAAATTCTTATGACTCATAATGAGCCACAGGGGAGGCAACAGAAAAGAGATTTGTATAAATTGTAGAGAAAGGAATTACCAATGAGTTGATTTGGGAGTACATCAGAATCCTAATAAGCTTTTTATACTGATCCACTTTTAAAATGTTTCCAAAGCATTACTATTTTTTTTCCATTTCATTTCACCCCCACATACATACATACAAACAAACAAGCAAGGAACCCAAGTCCTTGTCAGAATGAATGAACCAACAACCATTGTTAACACACCCACACACCGCAGCACGCAGCCAGTGATTTGAACAGACACATTGCTTGTCTCGATGCCTTTACCACCTGCTTCAGCATCCTGATTACAAATGTAAAAGGGAGAATTCACAAGGGCATCAAGCAGAGTGAGGGCTTGGCATGTGTGTCTGTGTGTGTCCTTCCCTCATCTTTCCACATTTAACTTGCACGTTCAGAACAAATCCTTGTCCTTTAGTCTTGTTATTATAAGAGACATCCCATCCGGCTTTAGTTTCCAATTTTAAATGCTTTCTCACCTCCTCTCACCACGCAATCCTGTGTAACTTAAAGCGGATGGCCTAAAGAGCCGCCTGCTGAATGTATGGCCATTCCAGGCTACCCCGGTGCTGCTAGAGGCTCGAGTGCACCTCAGAAGAAGGGGATGTTCGTCGTCTTCCCTGGGCATAGGCAAGCCTGAGGTCTCTGGTCCTCCTCGGATGCACACCAGCTCCAGAGCTGGTATACATCCGGAGAGGCAGTGTGAGGCCGGCGTGGGCTGGGAAGGGGCTTGGGATATCACTGCCGATATCCTTGCCCCCTCCCAGCCAGGGCCGGTCAATAGCCCCCCTCCCTCGCTGCCCTGGCCCACCCATCCCCGCCCCTACACTGACCAGTGCGGGACCTACCTGTGTCGGCCAGCGTGGGACAAGGTACATCTTGGAGTGAGTGGTGCCAGCCTACGTGCCGGCGCCACTTGTTCTCCCGTAGTGCTTTATGGCACATTTGCGACGCTTTAGGCCAGCAGAGCGAGAGCTCGACCGGTCTAAAGTTCCACTGGATTGCGCCATAAGACACAACCGTGGTGTACTATATTGCTTCACCCATATCAAATGAACAATGGTCATCATTGGCCAATACTTCACCTATGGAGCCCTTTATACTCCTAAACAGAGACTTGTGGAGTCTCAGAGCAAAGTGTCACAGTGCCAAGCAGACGGTGGCCACTTATGGTGTGCTGGTGGTGGAGCCCCTGAAGGGAACACTTTGAGAAATGCTGCTTTAAACAATTGTGAAACCTACAAAACTCACAGTACAATCCTATCCAACTTATGCCACCGGCTGAGCTCTGCTCAATCCTATCCAACTTATACCACCGGTGTAACCCAGCGGTACAGTGAGAACGGGAAGCCCCAGAACGGACAGGGATTAAAATCCCCTTTGAATCCCCCTTTGGAGAGGATTTGAATCCCTTTCCGTTCTGGGGCCTCCCGTTCTCGCTGTACCGCTGGGTTACACCGGTGGCATAAACTGGATAGGATTGAGCAGAGCTCAGCCGGTGGCATAAATTGGATGAGATTGAGCCCTCAGGGTTCCGATTCACACATACAGAGATATTCAGTTCTATACGTGCAAGTTCAGATCATCAGCTGAATTTATGGAGGCCAGGAGTCCTGTTCTAGGGTTGTTTCCAAATTTCTCTCTCCTGACATCCCTGACAGACTGCATGGTTTTGAACCGCTTCTACTACTCAGCAGACAGAAATGTCTATGGATTTTATGCACTTCTCAGAAAAACAACAACAACCCATATATAAATAACTTTGTAATGAAAGTGCACTACTTGTTTGGGAAGGAAACCCTTGGACATACATGAAAACTGTGTATCTAAATATGGGTTTAAATACAGATCTATTATTTTTAACAATGGTAGGAAAAAATAAAACACCCAAGGAATTTTAGCAGAAGAGAATCTGCTAGATTTCTCTTAACAGAAGTCAAAGGTTCAGAGGAACGGAAACAGAGAAATCTTTCCATCCTGACTATACACAGGTTTTTCACATGTTTGTTCAATGAACGTACAAGGGCACACAGCACTGTGACAGTGAGCCCTACCCTGACCTAGCCATGTTAATAACACATATGTCTATAGAAAGTCCTTCCATGTAAAACCCCCTTACACATACAGAACCCCCTTGTTACCACGAGTGTGGCTTGTGTCCGCTCAGCACTCGTGGTAACAAGAGGGTTCTGAGTGTGTAGGAGGTTCTGACTCAGTAGTTATGGGTCTTTGAATGCAGCAAATGTGTGTTTGAACCACACTTCTGAACATATGTTTGCCTTTCCTCTTTCTTTCATTGCAGGCTTCTAAAAAGAATTTCACACAGAAGAATATACCTTGTTTCATCCCCATCCTCAAAATATGGGTAAAGGCCAAAGGGCATTTATTTTCTCCAAGGGCAATTTTAAAACATCCAACATTCAGCTTCTGTGTAGTGCTAACTTGATTTTTCTTCATTTACCAGAATAAAAGCAAACACAATCCAAAGTATGTCGAAACACCCTGCCCTTCCCTTAGCAAAGAAGCCCATGAGAAAAAAATAATTCATAATCCTGCAGTAGCCTAAACCAGGATTTCCTTCATTTTATTAAGAGCTTTATAATGATAAGATTCCCATCAAATCACTTTCTAATAAGCACACATTCTTTTAATCTCCCTTGGGTTGTCTGTGGGGCTGATATGAGGAGGAGGGGATCAGGTTCTCGCTCCGTCTGGCTGTACAATCTTCCGGATTATTTTACTGTGTCTGCCTCAGCATTCCCCCCCCCTCTATCTTAAAATGATCTTCCATTTCAGACTAGCTAAACTTAACTATATATAGACTTGCAGTGTCTATATTATATTGTATCATATCATATATTTATTAACAGGATTTATATCCCACCTTTCTGTTTAAAAATACTGAAGGTGGCTAGCAAGATTAAAAGACCACCAAATAACAATAAAAACGGAAAAATAAACACATATATTATGAAACAAGAGACACCCAGAAGATAAAAACATTTAACAGTAAATCATTTTTAAAACTCAGCTGACCAGAAACATTAGAGAAAATTCTATAGGCCAAAAGTTATTCAAAAGCGGAAGGGCTTCACCTGACAACAAATGGCCCTGAAAGAAGACATGAGGCAGGTCCCCCCCCCCCAGACAAAGCCATCCATCCAAGCCAGATGCAATCCAGATGTTGGGGAGCGGGACACAAAGGAGGGCTTCCAAAGGACGTTCTCAATAAAAGTCTGGTTCATATGGAAGAATTAGACCAATGCAAAAATCCTCCAGGAAATTAGCTTCTCCCACATATGTAGCACACATATGATGCAAAGCCCATGTGGGTTTCCATATCCATAAGTGATCCATGAGTCCCCCCTCCACACACAAACACACACACACACACACACACACACACACACACACACACACACACACACACACACAGAGAGAGAGAGAGAGAGAGAGAGAGAGAGAGAGAGAGAGAGAGAGAGAGAGAGAGAGAGTAAGGCTTTTCTGCCAGGGAGGAACCAGAGCAAGTCACAAGGGGAGCCTCAACAGCACTCAGGCAAAACAGCATGCTGGTAGGTAACAGCACAAGCACAGTCCTGACTAAGGATGCAACCAGTGGCCCAGGGTTGCCCGCTGGATCCTGAACCCAGGGTGCCCGTGGTTCGGCAGGCTGGAGGTCTACTCTGGGAAGGGGATGCTCGTCCTCTTCCTCGGATGTAAACCGGGGCCGGCCCTATCGGCCTCCTGCCAGCTAAATAGCTGGCAGAAGTAGAGGAGGCCGTGTAACAGCGTAGCCAGCCTGGCGCGGATGGCAATATGACGGGAGCCATCCCCTGCCCCCTCCCAGGCCAGCTAGGCCAATGGCCCCCCTCCCTTGCCCGCCGGACCGTCCATGCGGCCGCTGGTGGGAGAGCCTATCTTCCTCCGGCGGCCGCTTGCTGGTCTGGCGATGGAGTGAAGGAGGCCGGCCTTGCGCCGGCCTCCCTTACTCTAAAGTAGTTGCAAACGTGCTTTACAGCATGTTCACGACACTTTAGAAGGGTGGAGCGCACGTTCCGCCGTTCTAAAGTTCTCTAGGATTGCGCCCACAGACTGGGAGTCAGGCAAGATGGATTTGAGCCCAGCCAAGGGACTTGCCCTAACCAGCAAAGCACTTACCTTTTTCATGACTGGCCAGAAATACCCATGGCAGGGACAAAGTAAGAGGGGGAGGCAGGTCTACTATCTACATCAGCTACTCTGCATTTACACCTTGCATCACTGCAAACAGGCACACCTGGCTCGGAGGCTGTAGTAGCACATGTATCAGAGGTAGCACTGAATGGGCGAATCACTGCACTGGCCTGTTAGCCAGGGCATCTCCTGCAGCAGCCCACCCAGCTAGCCATACCCACACACAACCCATGCCCTTGGCTTCATCATTGGCATTGTCGGTATGCTGCGCCTCCTGTCCCCCTGCCGGTGCCCACTGTATACCATAGCAGCAGAGAGCAGGGGGTTCCTCATCACTCAGGAGCATCCCCTCCAGAGCCTAGGAAGTCACAGAGTGAGGATGCTGAGGACTTGGGGAGCAAAGAGGCCCCTCCCCTGCAGAGTCCCACCCTGAGGCCAGCTGAGGCTGGGATGAAGGGACCCCTAATTTAGTTAGACGTTACCTTGTTTTAGGAAAGGGGTTGGTCTCAAGCCACCTTGAGCCCCTTCCAACCCTATGCTGGTCAACCATTTTAACTCTGCCTAGATTTGTTAGTCTCTCAGCTGACGCTTCATACACTTGATTGAATCAAAGACATATACTGTATTAATTTCCCTCCTGCTTTCTGCAGCCAGACATTCACCCAGCCTCTAAGCTCTTTTGTGCAGTCAATTAATTCAAATCCTAATTATTAAACAAAACCAATAAGCTCCAAATAAGACTAGTGGAAAGTCCAAAAGAAACCATCTGTTTGGCTGGATGGCCTTCGAGGCCCTTGTAGCTGAATGCCGACATTCCTGATCAACTGCTTGGCAAATCAAGATGAAAATCGGGCTATTGGAAGGATTAATAAGAGAATGTAAGCGATGGGCTGCAAGCTCCTAGCACTATCTCTATATGAATAGTTTTTATCTATGCAATGTATACCCTCCCCTTCTTCATAAAAACAGCAATTATGCATACTGTACCAAGATTTATAATTTTAGCAAGTCAGATGCAGACAACGCTCAGTTCCCATTAAAAAACGTGCTTTTAAAAAGTGACAGCTTCTTTCTGAAAAAACAAAAAGGGGGTGAGGAATGGCAAGCTTCTCTAGAAGAAAGTGCCACAGAACAGGGGCCACCCCGAAGTGGGCCTGAAACCTGCCTCTGCTGATGGGAAATTGTCATCCAAAGGAGGGCAAGGTTGTTCCTGGGCATTTCAATAAAAAAGGAGGGCTAATCCCGATTATAATTCTGATTTCGCATCTGATGAATCAGGTTCTCATCCAGAAACGTTGCTGTGAAAATAACTGTGTTTGTTTTCCACAAGTCTCTTTGTTGGTTTTGCTGCAAAAGATTAAACACAGTTCCCCCTCTGGCAACTATAATTGTTAACGCTACTGCTGTTCTCTAGGCAGCATTTACAGTCCTAAAATGAGCTATCAATACTTGCCTGGCCCCATGATTTCTTATGGCTCTGAGCACACAAACACATACGCCAATTGTCCCCACCCACACAGGTCTGTGGACGTGAATGGAAGAGCCCCTGCACTCAAGCCCTTTGAGCAGTCCATCAGAGTGTACCTTGAGAGACTGGCAGAATAGTGCATTCATTATACCTAATGTGGAAAAATAACATTTATAAGAGGAATGTATCGCACAAGTATAGCAAAATCCTCATACTGCCATCTTTTTCCCCCTCTTACCATAGTCCCATAACACTTCTGCACTTCCAAGGAACTGCCATAGTAGACTGCAATGTTCTGTCTTTACTCTGTTCCCTCCTAATGGCTTGGGCTTTCATTTCTTTTTAATGGCAAGGAGCAGAACAAGGGACCATTATGTGGAGAGCTTGGTGCCCTGATGCTCTGACTGAAAGCACAGAGACTCTCAGCAAGGAATTCAGACAGGTACCAAAGGCATCACTGCAGCCTTTTAGAAGCAGCCGAAAATGCCTGGGAGGTTGATGCATTCGTCTTAGTCCTGTTGCTCCATCTGAAATGGATCAGGCAGATCTTCATTATAGAGAAAGACTCAGTAAAAGTAGGAAGAGTTCAGTTATGCACATGCATCAATGGATACTGCAGGCTTCCATTCGGAGCAAGGCAACTGAAGCCCGAGAGTGGCTATTAATGGAGATGCACAAGATCCTGGAAGAGGATAGTGCTGTTGTGCTCAAAGTGCCTGCCAGGAAAGGGGGGGGGGGGATAAGGCTCTGCCCACTCTTGGGAACCTCAAAATTGGATTCCTGCATCTGAGCTGGGACAAAAGTTTTCAAAAGTGAATTTGGTTGAATGGGGGGGGGGAGGTGACTGAGAAATAAGGGGCAAGCATACCAGGCCCATTCCCCCCCCCCATTTCACAGCAGGGCCATGAAATGGGGGTGGGTTATTTTGGGCCAGACCAAACTGCAGTGCATTATACTTGTGGCTTCACTTCAGAAACTACAGCTGGTCCAAAATGCAATGGCTATGTTGTTGAATGGCGTTTACAAAAAAGACCATAGAACAGCCATAAATTAAGCAATTGTGCTGGTTATCAGTAAGTTTCCAGATCCCTACACAACTCTCTCTCTCTCTCTCTCTCTCTCTCTCTCTCTCTCTCTCTCTGGGAAGTGGCAAGGGGATCCCCCCCTCCAATTAGGTCTGCTGGAAGGATTGGGCCCACCTGCTGTGAGCAAGCAGCAGTGGCAAGAGATGTAGTACCTGTAGTACCACTCAATCACTCAGCTGCCCTCTCCCTAAGGAGGAGCATTTTTTGCCTGTCCACTCAGGCAGGTGACTGGTGGCAAGCAACAGCCACCACCTGCACTCTGTGTGGAGCAGAGGATAAGCCACTGTTGTTGCCTGTAGTAACAGCAGCGCATCGAGTGGGGGAGGCAGGTCTGGATGGCATCTTGCAGAAGGTAGCCCAAAGCCTTCGTTTCTGGGGCACCTGAAATCTACACTGAAGAACATGGCTCCCTGGAAAACTACATTTCCCTTGGAAAGTGGGCAGGGCAAGGGGGTGGCAGGAGGTGCAATGTTCTGCTGTTTTTCCCTTCCGCATTGTTCCTTATGGGATTACTCCTATTTATGCCATTTATGATTGTGTAGCATTTTTCTGGCACCAGTGGCGTGTCTATTGTCTGAAGGGGGGGGTTTAGAATATCATGTACGTCAACGACTCCTCGTCCCTCCCAAGTCCATCCCACATCACGCCCCAATCTCCTCTCTGTTGGTGAAGTTGCACTGGAGTTCGAATGACATCCAAGCTATGACATGCATTTTTCCAGCTGTCAGTTGGTGGCAGACGTCTACAGCAGCAGGGCTGTTGTTGCACTGGCATACATAGGGATATGCTGGCGTCGTGTCTCGAGAATAGGACTGGGCCTTATGTCTAGCCTTAGAACCCCTTTTGTTTGTTTCTCTAGCCCGCATTAAACCCCTGGATTGCAACCCCAGGGATCCTGGAACTTGGATGTTGCCATTGTAGCATTCAAGGTGTCAGTGAGGCATTCAAGGCATGCTCAGAAATGTAGCATAGAGAAACCAACCCAAAGAAGAACTGCTGAGGGAAATGACACTTGAGTTGTAATACCAGTGAGCACTAACAGCTGCACAGTTTATATTCCAGGCAAAGTTCATATTCTAAGAAAGCACTCCCAAACGTGAGATGATTAATTCATTCCCCAAAGCATCTTCAAGACAGTGCTATGTTGACACTCCATGTTCTAAACTAGCAAAGTGAAAAGAAAGGAATATGCTGCAAACACACAAGGAGATGCCAGAGTGAACACACTTATCTGTTTGGCACTACTTCGTTATTTTACACGCATGTGTAACCATTTTAAAGGCCTTTAATCTACTACAAACTGTAAGAGCTCTTGGGCAACTGATGTAATTAATGTCCATGTTCTGCCAAGGAGGAATTCTGACTTTTCCATATGCTTATTCTTTTGGAAGCTTATTCATTAAATTCAGAAAGTAACCCAGACTTGACCATGGCACTGGAGGTCACAAAATGGCTGTCCATTATTTTTAATCAAGTCCAGTAGTGCAAGTAACCTTATATGAATCTTAAGGAAAAATGGCATACAATGTTACTGCAAATTTCCCCCCATAGATCAGCCATATCAGTGGGATGGGATATCTCTGATTTGGAGGAAAAGAGATTATAAAGGGCAATCCTTATCCATTGGTCTTTAGCCAAGAAGCATAATATATGAATTGGATAGGAGACCATAAAATGTGCTCTCATTTTATTATTTTACAGTAACTTGCTGAGTGATAGAATTTTTTGTAAGAAGTTTTACCTTTAGCATGAGCTTGGCAGTTTACTTTTGGGGACTGGCAGTAAAAAGAGGTCTTTGAGGTCACAAAAAGCTAATCTTAGGGAAGAAAAATGTTTCTTGAGCAGCTAAACATGCAGTGGTAGAGGACTACGCAATTCACATATGGTCCACCCCTAAAACACCGACGGCGCAATCCTAACCAACTTTCCAGCACCAGTGTAGCCATGCATTTTGCGGTGTGGGGGCAGTCATTGAGGCCTCTTCAAGGTTAGGGAACATTTATTCGCTTACCACGGGGCTGCATTGCGACTGCACCGGTGCTAGAAAGTTGGTTAGGATTGCGCTGTGAGTCCCATGATTCCAGACAAGAATGAGACCATCTGGTATACAGAATCCAGCATCTTGGGAATCTGTTTTTTTAATCTCAAGTTTCTAGTCCTTATGGTTGTGATGATTAGTTTGAAAGTGGTTAGGGTTAGGGTCTGGTCATATCACAGGAGCTGAGAACGAGGTCTCAGAAGAGTGGCTACAGAGCTTGTTGTCTCCATAGTTCTTCGTTCTCCCCATGATCAGCAGAAGCAGATGGATACAGTTTTGATATATCTATGCACATCACAGAATCCAGTGTCTCTCAGGATTTGGGTCATCTTGACTAAAAGTTTTGATTGCCTTTTTTTAAGCATGATGTCCACCCAGCCCTGGCCTGGCTGTAACAGGTAGAATCACAGACTACTTTGATAGGACCTTCACATAGTGAAGCTTTGCACCACCACCCCAGTTTCTAGAATGACAGGCAGAAGAACGTAGGAAGCTGCCTGATACTGAGAAGGACCACTGGCCCATTTGGATCAGTACTGTCAGCGCTGACCAGCAGTGACCCTCCAGGGCCTCAGGTAGGAGTTTTAACCTAAGCTCCTTGGAGGTGGTTGAACCCAGAACCTTCTGCATGCACAGTGGGTGCTCTGTCAACTGGGCTACAGTTCCTTCCCAAGGCAAGGAAATGCTGGAAATCCGTGCAGCAACTAATTCCTCCTGCTATGGTCAGAATGGAGATCAAGTGCCACAGTGTGTGCCCCCCCCCCTCTGGCAAATGTGATTATGTGCTCTGGATCTGTGATCAGTTCAAGGGAAAAATGGTGATTCTGACCTGCCTCAGCAATTGTTCCAGAAAAGGGGGGGGAGAACACACACTCTTTCTACCAGCACTGAAACATCCAGTTAATAAGAAGACTCCCAAATGATGGGTCTGTTTATATAATGGCCATAATTCAGGCTGGGCTCTGAAGAGCTGTTTTGCAGTAACAAGAGACACAAAATTGCTCAGATAATAGACTTATGTTGGGCAGGGAGAGGGTAGTGAGAGAAAAAATATCTCCCATTAGGATCACCAAACAACAAGAATAATGAGAGGAAATAGATAAAATGGGCCTAAGACATTTCTTGAGGCAGAGATGCCAAGCTGAAGTCACCTCTTCTAAGATATCTGTGACACATAAGTAGACTTGATGGGCAAAATCTGCATATCACAGTGCTTGAGTTCCTAGTAATTTGCTCACTCCTACCGAGATAGCTTCAGAATGGGAGACAGTAAGCAGCTCTTCCATGTCACTTGCATGTAATTTCGGGACTTTCCCACCTGCCTCTTGTACCACATCTTTTTACGCAGTCATGTGAGACTGAAGAAATGCATGGATGCCTCTTCAGCCCTTGTGCCATGCCCAATACATTGTACATGCATGCAACAGAGTGCCACGGCCTCTTAAAGATAAACAAGGAACACAAAATGGTCACAACAAAAGCCAGGGCTGAACGTTGCTGCTCTTTCTCTGTATATGGCCACAGGGAGACTGCTGTCCATTCCTTTAGAATTATTCATGTCTTTTCAGCTTAGTAGTCCAAGAATTGACTGTTAGATTGTGATTAGCCCAAGGCACTCTGAATACTGGCCTGGGTTAAGGAATGGATTAATTACAAATATTGGTGAAGATAATTTTCCAAAAACTGGTTTTCCTTTAAAAGAGTGTTGCAGTAGGGCAACCTGAACAGAGTTCCAGAGTGTTGCAGCATGTAGAACTCGCCACTCTGGGGTCAGACACTGGATACCTGTGGATCTTTCCGTTTATTCATCACTGATATCCTGCTGTTCTGTTCCTGGGAATCTTCCATTGTTCCCTTGCGACTGGGGAAGCAGGGCACGAAAGCAGTTGGGGGAGTTAAACACAGACTTTTGATTCCAGGAGAAGGACATTCCCAGCAAGTCTTCTCAGAGAGTCACCCACCCAAAAGCTGGGGTTGGAGATGGAGGGGTCTTGGGAAACACTGCTAGACAGGACAACCCTTGAGTCACGCCGGGTCTTGGAGTCTCCCCATATGGAAGGTGGATAATTCATTCTCAAATCTGTTTCTAGGCACAGTCCTCCCCACTAGGCTCTTGGAACCAACACTCTTCGCCCTGCTGGAGCTCGCCTGGTTTGCTTCCTTCTCCCAGGCGTCCCTCCTCTCCCCTGCATTTCTGTCTAACTAGCCTTTTCATACCCATCAGGGGTTCTCTCGGAGCTGCATTGCCAGGTAAATAACAGCCTGGGGAGGGTGCGGGAAAAGGCAGTGCTGAATCTGTATTAGGAGAACCACAGTGAAGGCTTAATTGTCCCCTTCCCCACATTATGGTCCTGATCCAGATGTTGCCCCCACCCACCTGCTATTTATGCAACAAAAAAATAAACATGCAGTGGCGACTGACATGATGATTATATAGTCATGTCTAGTTTGGTCCTGTGAATATCTACACAAGATAGTTATTTTTTCCTCTATGCAGAGACCTAAAAGAACAGACCAGTCTGAAAAAGAACCTGGCCACCCTCTGGCTGAATGAGATCTCCAGTTAGATCCATCCCTGCCTATCTCTGCTTGACTTTGGAAACCAAGCTGATGTCTGATGCAAAGGACACGACTCAAGGCCCCTTAATGTGCTCCGATTTCCGAGACAGAAACTGAAACATGTATGACAAAAAGCGGCACCAAACTGGGAAACAGGGACAATGCTCCAAAGCGATGAGCTCTGAAGGACAACACAACGCATGCCAGTATGCAGGAGGAAACTGGAAGCCACTGTTGTGACTACCACTATGTAGTACCACTCTTATTCAGAAGCCACAAACTTCCAAGTATTGGGCAAGGGAAGATTACAAAGCCAAGAGCGAATGAACCAGGTGCTGTGCCGAAAATCAACCCAACCAAATGCCTAGAAATCAGCAGTTCATGCCCCAACAAGCACAGTGTTGGCATTTTCTTCAGGGTGGAGAAGGTAGGCATGCCAGTGTCATGAGCACCTACAGGATGGCGCCTTTGACAGTAAGATAATGCACCAGAAGACTCTTCTTCATTCTCTTCTGAATTCTATTGGTTTCCATGGGTTATTTTCTCGTTTCATGGTTCATTGCACTGTATGTTGGTGGCTCTGAGCTCAGTATCCACGGTGCTACAATTAAGTTAAAAAAGCTACTGTAACTGCATCAAAGGAAACCTCTGACACAGCTGACTCATAGCATATGGCAATGAGAGTATCACTGCAGTTGACTAGTAAAGCACTGAAAGTAGCTTTGTCAACCCCAGGAAATGATCTTATCGGAGCACCTTCGGCTGCCTACCTGAGCCTGTGGCGTCGCTATGTTCCCCCCCCATGACGTCACCACCGGAAGTGACGTCACTGCAGCTTCAACTTCCATCAGAAGCGCAGGGTGGGTCAAACCCATCGCCTTCTCCGTCACCCGCTCTTCTCGCCGCCAAAATGGCACAGCAATGCAAAATGCTGCCGCCACCCACTTTGTCACCCTCCTGCTTGTCGCCCCCCCCCCCCCCAGCAATGCTTCTGACCTGAGCTGATAACTGTTTCCAACCTCATGGGAACTACTGATTTCAGGACATAAAATGGTAGCATTGAAGTGAACATGTTCATCTTTTGCGTTGTCTAGAAGTGGAACTTGAGCAGTAAATGGGACATTGCGTTGGCTGCACAATTCCTCTTGGAGTGAGACTTAAGTGACATAGATGAGTACACTGAGGCTTACACACTACGGCATAAAAGCCCCAACTAGCTGCATGAATGACTATGATTAAGGGGGTTGTTTACTCTCTGCCTTGAGTACAACTTTATTATCTAAATGAAATATCACTCCTTTATCCTTCAGGCTTGACCTGCAAGTGATAACGCCGCTGAAAGCAGGGACACGGGAAGAAAAAAGATTCACTTTCGGAATTCCAAAGGTGCTCTCGTGCATTCTCTGTTCTGCTCAAGCTGCAGTCTGACAACAACTCTTTGATTTCTTTTATGCATGTATACATGTGTACATGGTGTTGGGTGCCTGCCAGAGAGCATGACCCAGGCCACTAATGTGACTCTGAACACATTCTGACTGATGGCAAAAAGAAGCTTCCGATCGCACAGGTCTACAGGAAGACCAACGTTTTTATTTGCAATCATTATCATACAGACCTCAAGTGTTCAGATCATTTCACGTACGTTACCTTGTTACAATATGCACCTGGTTGCTGGGGGCTCTGGGACAAAGCCTGGCATTGCCTCCCCCCCCCCATCCAACCCCAAATGGTACGTTGGACAGTAGCACTGTCAGTGTACTGGGCCGTTAAAGGGTCTGCCCAGCCACATGGGCTCTTTGACTGGGGTTGGCCCTTGGTCAGCCCCCTACCTAGCCAATCCCCAACACCACTCCTCCTGACAACAACCTCGTAAGGTAGGTAGGACAATATTATCCAAGTGTTGTGGGGAGAGGAGCTGAGGCTGAGAGAATGGGTTGCCCATGGCAATCACATGAGTTCATGGCAGAAATGGGAGTCTGATGCGGATCCAGGGCTCAGTTTGTTAAAGTTCAGACTCCACATTACTGTCATTGTATGCTCCACACGCCACATGCTTGCTTTATTAAGATTCAACTTGTATTGGCTTATTTATAAACTTATAAACAGATATTGGGTTGATGAGGATTATGGTGAGGGTAGGAGGCCTTTAATTCTAACCCACCCACCCCATTGCTGGGCATGCTATTTTCCAAAGCAAGCAAGCTCCTACTGGCGCTAATGAGAACTTTCCCCCAACTCTGGCAAGTAGCAGATGCGGGGCGCTGATCCAGATCGGAACCACAGTGGGGGGTAGGGTTAAAGTCTCCCTATCATGGTCCTGATCCGCAGAGGGCTTTGCAACCTCACAAAAGCAAGAACGTGCTTGAAGTAACATGTGCCTTGACTTTTATGCTACACTAGCTCACTTTAATAAATATCACAAGGATTTTCATGGCCATTTCCCATCCACATTTTGGAAGCTGCCTATTTCCCGTATACAAAATAGCACTCGGAGGAGTTGCACATGATGAGTTTCTCCCAGCCAGAAGAAAGTAAAAACAAAAACAAAACCAGGCACTAAACCCTAACCTTACAGTTCAAAATCTTTGCTGTGTCATGCTCTTCTAGAGACCAAAATGCTGATTCACTGAATGAACACCAATGTCAAAGTGGATGACACCTTCAGCAAGACAATACAGGACATGCTGTTCACTGAGGGACATGAACCTCTCACCATAGATTTCCTTTCTTGTTCCATTTCTGGCACAAAACCGCCAGTTCTTCGTCCTCTTTTTCTCTGTGCCTTTTTTATGGTCGTCATGGTTCATGCCTCAGAGCGTTCAGACCCTGAACTAAATGTTCTCTTTGGACATCTGAGCAGTCAAGTGGGTTTATTATCAGTGGCTTACCTTCAGTAATAGCTACACAGAGTCAACAGGAGTTAATTATACCTCTAGAGTAATTTACTTCCTGTTGATCAGGGATACCAATCTCCCCACAGAGATGAGATGTAATTTGCCCCTTCCCTACCTA
Organism: Plestiodon gilberti rubricaudatus; assembly: GCA_026170595.1. Lineage (NCBI taxonomy): Eukaryota > Metazoa > Chordata > Lepidosauria > Squamata > Scincidae > Plestiodon > Plestiodon gilberti. The sequence goes on along the minus strand of JANXHW010000002.1, from coordinate 12,177,937 downwards.
CTGATGCTATCGCACACCTCTCCAATAACCCTTGCTTACCAGGAGAGCAAAAAGACAGGATATATCACCCTTCTATAAGGAACACAATGCAGAAATTATGCTTTAAAACCTACAGGGCATGGGTAAACCTATAGGGTGGAATCCACAGTGGGGCTCATGCTCTTGTGTGAGCACAAAGCACATTCTCTGCCCCCCCCCCACACACTGTAGTCCCATGAAAAGTCACTCCTGAGGGGTCAGGGGTTCCTGGGGAAGGTCACAAGATGAGACACTGGGAGCTTCAGGAGTGGGGAAATTCTCAGAAACCTTCCAGAGTTATGAAACATGCATCTTCCATCATAATGGAGACAGCAACGAATTCCTTAACTGAATGGCTATGATAATGTTCAGCTATCTCATGATATCACAAGACGCATGCACGGAATACAGGAAGAAAGCCGTTTAACGTGAAAGGAACTGCAATCTTCAATATTTCCAGTGAAGAAACTTTATTTCATTCAATGTTAAGAAACAAGGTTTTAAGGATTTCTTTGTCCCAGGTTGAGGCCCTTCTGTTGAATATTTAGACATCAAAAGGTCTCATCTACAATATATACTTGCTTACTAGAATTAGAAAGCTCAACAGAGAAATGTTTTAAACTGAAATGGAAAGGGGAAAAACCTGAAACATACAGATCCATGCTAAAATATGGGAAGATGGGAGTGCCCAGGCAGACTACTGGTTTAAATTCCCACTCACGGCGCAATCCATCATAAACTTAGAGCAGCGGAGTGCATGCTCCGCCCACTCTAAGCTGTTGCAAACGCGCCATAAAGTGCATTTGCGACTACTCAGAGTAAGGGCTGCCGGCACAAAGGTCGGCAGTCCTCACTCCCTCAGAGTTGTTGTTTTAAACAGCCTCCTTGCAATCTGGAGAGATTGGATCCTTTGTACTTTTCCTTTCAGCTTCTTTCTAACTAGTCTCCTCATTTGTCAGAAGTCCGCCCTTTGGAAATCAAGGATTATCATGTCAGATTTGCTTGGCACCTCACTCCAGCTCACTCCTTTTAAGGAACTGGGGAAGCCTATTCATGGAGGTGCCCCGCATGTGCATCTAAGAATTAAGGATACGGAAACCTCATGAGAAATGTCACTTGGCTTACAGGCAGTCACTTGGCTTGCCTTGAAAATTCTCAGATGTTTCTGCTTATAAGGAACATTGAAATTTGCTTCAAATGTCACTTGTTTGAAATGTCGGTGCCAACCCTACCAGAGATGCATGAAGATCTAGATAAATGGCTTGATGAGCTTCATATTTATCACACCTGTAATGTCATTAGTTACCTGGACCCAGGCCCTGGAATGATCTGTCAATACTGTAGGAACGGTTTGGATGAATTTGCAACACAAGTTATTACACATTTAATAACAGGCCCATTTTGGGGCAGGGAAACGAAATGCACTGTGGCAAGCTAGTCAATGCCTTGATTCTGTCCAGTATATCACTTCCCTTCTATCAGGAGAAGGCAGCAAGCACAGATGTCAAACCATGATATTGTTCCACTGGAAACATCTGGTTCTTATGTGCCACATGGCTGTCACATCCGAAAGCCATTCTCTTGATGGGTGTACTTTTGGAAGAGCAGAAATAAATTCAAGACCAAAATGCAGAATAAGACTGCTACTTTTTCTCTTTCCTTTTTAAAGGCAGAAGCCAATATTTCATGCACTATTCTGTTACTGTTAAATATTAGCTAGGCCCTGCAGATACGCTCTGTGCCACACAAGGCAGAAAATACTGTACTTCTAAACTTTGGGCTGCATATTTACCGTAGTTTAAGCAGCATTTGATGATCGGGGTCAAGTAGTGAGGCAGCTATCTCAAGTTGCTGTTCTATAGATCAAACACAGTATTTCCTGCAATGTTATTTCCTTTGCTTAAAAGACTTTGCTGATACTCTTGCAACTGCTATTGAATGCAATCAATCCATTCATTCCCATACGGTTTTTCCCTCCCGCTAGACAACATTTCTATGTTTTGACTTTTTTTTTAACCTAGCTTTTCAGCCCACGGTCCTCCCATTGACGGCCAATTAAAAACAAAAGCGTAAGGCAGCAAATACAATATATTAAAACCTCAGTCTTCTAAACCATACAATTTAAACATCAAATGAAAGGCAGCAACAGCATACTAAAGCCTGGTCTACACTTTCAATGAAATGAGGTGGTGGAGTGAACTGCACCATTTCAGATTTAAGGGGCACGATTTCTTTTCAAATTTGAATGTCAGAATGGCTGGCAAAGAGTTGGGATAGAATATTTCTCCCTGATGTGCTGCTTTTCTGTTGGAAAGGAGGTATGTTTTTAAAATGGGGAGGAGCATTCAAAACTGGACCCTCCCTCGAGTCTAACAGCGCAATCCTAGGTACATTAGCGCCGTGGGAGTGCACACTCCCCTGGCGCAGGGTGTTGTAAGCGCGTCGTAAAGCGCATTTACAGCACTCGGTGAGTAAGAACCACCGGTGCAGCAGCTGGCGGCTCTTACCCGGGCTCCTGCCTGGCCCTGGACCCACCAGAGCAGGTAAGTCCTACACCAGCCAGGGCAGGGGCAGGGGGAGGGCAGACCAGGCCGGCAGGGATGGCGGCCATAGGCCACCCTGGGGCCTGGAGAGGGCAGGGATATCGGCGGTGGGATACAGCATATCCTAGGACCTCTCCAGGCCCGGCATGGCCTTACACGGCCAGCGCAAATGTACGCAAGCTCTGGAACTTGTGTACATTCGAGGAGGCCCATTGGGCCTCCTGCTGCTTACACCTGGGGAAGGGGACGATTGTCCCCTTCCCTCGAGGTGCACCAGGGCTGCCCCAGGGCAGCCCAGAACCTTCATAGGATACAGCGGCTGGCTCTTTAGCCCGTTTGCCGTATCTTACACAGGATTGGGCTGCCCAGCGGTGCAGTTCATTTTACCACTGCATTTCCACCTCATTCTGCTTCAGGTATAGACTAAGCCCTAAATTCAGCCAGAACTGTGCTGCATGAGTGGTGATGCATTATTTATCATGAGCCCAAATGGGGAATCTGTTCCCATGACTGCTGGGTATTTAGTGGCCATTGTAAAAGTTATTTAAAATCATGTGTGTGCTGAGTCAGAAAATCTAAACAGTGCCCTTCCTCAAGGTAACACAGCTCCAAGCTCTGTTGGGGACATGGAATTTTGTACACTGACTGTACAATTCTTTGAAATGGAATCCATGCATTTTTATACTTTTCAATATTTGTGATAAAGAATTTAGATTCCTTGCCAGTAGCAGAACAATAACTAATTACCCATTTAATTAGCAAATTGCATGCTTAGGCAAAGTCAAAGTGGCCCACAGTGAAGTAATGTGCAATTTTAATTGGAAGCCGCATTTAAAAGATTGGCTAGTTTTGGCTCTTAAGAAGAACCAAGTTCACTCATTAGAATGAAAATAGTTCTGAAACATTTCTTCCTAGCAAAGGGAGCCCTTTGTAAGTAAAATCTAGTCTGTTTGAAAAACAGAATAGAAAAACTACAAATGCAAATGCATCAGGTAGTAATTTCAGATGCTCTGTCAAAGGAACTGGAATCATCTTCAGAAGAGTTTTGATCTTAAAAATCTTTCTCCCCCCCATCCCTCCCAAAGAATAGGGGAATTCTCATTACTCTTATGTACAGGTTTCACACATAAGTCTTCTCTTAAGGGTAACATATCCAATTTCGTACAAAGCAAGATTGAAGGTACCTTTCCCAAAACGTTGTGCCTTTGTGTGGACAAATCATCTTGCAAAGTTCCAGTCTGAAATATAATTCTTTCACTGCTCTCTCTCTCTCTCTCTCTCTCTCTCTCTCTCTCTCTCTCTCACACACACACCATTGCCTTCCTCCAACCCATTTCCAATACTGTCAGAAAATGTGATAAAACACCAGTTTCTACTAATTTCCAACAAGCCCTAAGGGTTTGCTTGTCTTTCCCTTTGCTTGTAGCTGAATTTGACTTTTTTCTTTCTGTCTTTAGAGGTCAAACTGAATGGAAACAGGTGCTGCTAATTCTGGCTTTCTGAAAGAATTGTTAGAACCGTGTTAGTGAATTAAATTGCTGAGAGGAGGGAGGTCAGGCAGGCTCCCTAATCCGCTTGTCCTAGAACTCTCACCTCTTTGGCACATGTGCTCCCCCTGGCGGCTACTGGTGGCACAGTCCCAGCCACCTTCATTTGCTTATGATTCTCATCCACAATGCTAATTGTTTGACCAAATCCTAAGATGGGTGGGTCTAATTGCTTTCCATCTGGTCTAACTGGATCTGGGTCTGGTCTAATTGCTATCCATAAAGAAGCACTACATTGACAACCATGCACAATTGTAACTAGTGAGTGGCATATGGATGATAAACCTTCAGTCCAGTTTTGGAGACCTCTACTAAACACTTTTTTAGTTTAGTTTGGTTTTTAACCCTAAAAACTGACAACTCTATTTTTTCTGTGGACTGGAGCCAACTTCAGCAGTTGCCCTAAGTGGATGAATCTGATCAAGTGGGCTGGGATCCATAAAAAGCTTATACCACCACAACCATTCTGTTAGTCTGCAAGATGCTCCAAGATGCTGCATTGTTTTTGATGCAATGAACACAACTATGTGATGCAATGAACTATGTCTCTGAAACTGATCCTTCTTTCAGTTTTTCTCCAATGCTCTCATTTAATTTCTATATTAGACCAACTGCAGTTTCTGGCAGTCATGGAGGAGCAAGCAGAAATAGATGTGGCAATGTGCATAAACTTGCTAAATTGAGCATTTTTTTCAACAAGATACGTTTTCTTTCCCACTTCTATTCCTGAGCTTCCACCAGTGCCACCCAAACCTGACTTTACCTAAAACCCAACCTTCCTACCATCTAGCAAAAGAAACTGCCTTTCCCTGTAGCACCTAGAAGTCATATTCTTCCTGCCCCACATCCTCTTGGGCCTCATCTCATATTGGGCAAGTTGGAATGCTAGATCATATTGACAAACTGGCACAGCTGAAGACACATTCTGAGATGCCCAACCCCTTGAGTTAATGTCAGGGGGGCTCTCCTGCAAGTACCGCAATTGACTGAGGCTCAGTTGGTGGTGACGAGTGTGTATCCACTCGGTGTGTTGACCCAGACGTACAAGTGGAGGAATAACTATGAAATATGGGGTGCAGTAAGTGTCCCCAACCCTCCCTATAAAGTGACCCTGGTGAACACAAAAAACATGTCTAGATTTCATCAGCTTTAGATAGTTTGGTTTTTTGTTTTGTTTTTTGCCCATCCTGGTCATTTGGAAAGCAAAGGTCAGGTTTTGGATCTTAATATGTGTCAATTTTGAGTGTGTTCTTGGTGTTTAATGTGTACATGACAGATGAATGCAAAAAATACAATGGGTTGCTTCTAGTAGCACAACTTTGCAACCCTGCAGCCAAAGACAACACAACCTGTCCTGACCTCTAGGGATAAAGAGGCCAGAAATAAAAAATCAAAGCAATTATCTTTTCATAAAAACCTGTGAAAAACATCCAGACCCATCAGGAAGTGTTGTCAACATTTAGTACTGAAATTAAGACTATTTCTTCTTTACTGCAAGAGAAGGAAGAGAAAGAAATCGAAAACGTTTGGGACACTGCATCATGAATGATTTTGCAGCATTTCCCTTTATGCTTTTAATTCATTTTGTGTGTGTGTGTGTGTGTGTGTGTGTGTGTGTGTGTGTGTGTGTGTGTAATTCTAGTTGTAAAGATAAATGCCATGGAACCTCATCTCCATGCCTACAATGTATATGTTCAGCAAGCCAAATTGTGTTGTAGTGCAGGGGGAGAAGAATTATGTAACAAGCTTTTTGATTGATTGTCTTCACCACTCATAAATAAATCAGTTGTATGATGTGTACATCCCTCATAATTTCCAAATGAAAAAGAGGAGTTCAAACAAGGTGTCCTTTTAGTTATATGCGGAGGCTGGTTTTGCACAAACATTTTTTTTAACATTAATATCCTTGTGAAAATGTTTGTATTCCACCTGTGCCAAGGCATTAGAAAATATAGCAACTGAATTTTCTTTCTGAATAACCCCCACCCCAGTTTTTCGCCCTAGAAAAATTATTTTAACCTACTGGTATCAGGGGCCTTGAACCAGTGATTTTAGAGATGTCAGGAAAGGATTTAATCTATGCATCATCATCTGATGTAGTGAACGACAGGAAGACCTACCAAAGAAGCCTCTTTGGCACCAATAGGTCAAAGCTGATCAGGTTATGCTCCCTGACTCAAATAAAAACATCTGGGTTGGCATGGCTGGCCCATCCATGAGGCCAATTGAGATGGCTGCCTCAGGCAGCAGATTGTCAGGGGGCACCCAACTCTGTCCACCCACTCTCCTCCACTGTTCCTCTTCCTACTCCCTGAATTGGAAAAGGAAGAGGGGGATGGAGCAGGAGAGAAGAGTGGTGGCTAGAATATCTTCTGACGCTCAGTCTAAACTCCCTCTTCCTTTTCCAATCCAGGGACTGGGAGGAGAAGAGGCTGGCAGAACAAGGGGGCAGCATTTGGCACACCACCTCAAGTACCCATGGTGCCCAGGTCAGAGGGAGCTTATAACACCGGTTCCTATGGGCAGTTCCCTGACAGGACTGCTGGTGTGGCCCCTCCCGCACCTTCACAGGGACTGCTTGAGATCTGTGTGCCCTGGGGGGAGGAAAGAAGATGATTTGCGCAGACCACAAGGAGCTTATAACACGAGCTCCTATGGAGACCAGCACTGGCCAGAGAATTTTATTGTTTTATTTTATTACTATATTGTGTTTTTAAAGTGTTGTAAGTGTTCAAAGGGAAAGGGGTAATTGAGCTTTGCGTGTATTCAAAGCTCCCTTTCAACCCTGGCATCACCAGTTAAAAAGACCACAGGTAGCAGGGCCAGGAAATACCTTGGAGAGCTGCTGCCAGCCAGGGTAGGTGATACTGGGGTAGAGGAACCAGTGGTCTGACTCAACAAAAGGCAGTTTCAGAGCTGTTCAAGCTTATTGAAACGGTTTTCTATTTACAGCAAACGTTGCATTTAGCATAGTAAAGAAGGAAGTCTCCCAATAGACCTGCCAGGATGGGACAGATCAAGGCAACTATGCTTGGTTGAGGCGGCCAGCCAAACCTTGACTGTTTTGACAGCACCATACGGTTGGTTGGTTTTTTTCGTCACCCTCCCTTTGTTGCACCAGAACTGAAGGTCAACCTCTGTTTTGCTCTCAAGTGACTCATTTGCTTTACAGATTGCAGACTTGCTGCATAATTACAAACAATTCTGGTTTACACACACCACAACCAATGCATAAGTAAAATGTGCAGTAGAATAATGAAGCCACAGTTTGGTAGTGACTTCTTTTAAGAGCCTGGAAATACAGAAGGCAATTAATGAGTTTCATTATTTGCTTTGAGAAAAGAAACTTTTTTTTCATATTTGTCAGGACTCTGCCTCTGTTCATGGCTTCTGGCACACAAATGAGCTACTTTATGGGTGACAAGGAATTCTTTAATGTCCATGCTGGAGAACTAGCATTACCTTATAAATTCCAGATTGCAGCATCAATTGTGCCACGAGAGCGATGCCTCATTGAGAGCGATGCCTCATTAAAAGCATCGGAAAGAGTTGCTCTCTCTTTGTTAGAGTCAGCCACTGCCTTCCAAAGTCTTGTGGTTTGCCAGCAATTAATAATTACCCGCATCTGCCCAAGTTCTAGAAAGCAAGGTGGTTTTCTTAATTAAACTATCTTTCCTGTACCTGTGAAACTTTGGCCTTTGCAACAAGAAAAATGTATAATATCCACCCAGATGCTTTCCTAGAGGAAAGTGGAGTGGCTGAGGCAACTAATGAAGAAGGATAAAGCATTCTTTTCACACTTATCTGTAAATTTCTGTTCTTGAGGAAACCAGAAGGACATGCCATATCCTTGGGAATGAACCCTCCTCCTCATCAGGAGGCGGGGCCAGCTGCTGATTAGCTCCTCCTTGGGAGAAATTTCCCATCTTCCCCAGCTTGAACTGACAAATAACCCTAAAACAAAAGACTAGAAACACAACCAAAATGGAGACAAAAACACTTGAACCATGGACAACAACAAACACAGGAAAAACAATGCCACAGGGAAGATAAGGGTTTCTGGGATGTGGTCCTACCTAACTCTCCACATGTAGCCTATTACACAGAAGGATGAGACAATACTAAGCCCTTAAAGTGGTGGGTAAATGCCCTTTTGTTTTCCTCAAGAACAGGAATTTACAGGTAAGCGTAGAAAAAAAATCCTGTTTTCTCTTAGGCAACAGGTAGGCATTCAATAGGTAGACATTCAGTAGCCTCCAGAATAATAATAATAAGCAGTACCTAACCATTTCAATCAGGGAGGGCTTGTGGTTGGACTGAGTGTCCTTATGGTGGAAGATACCACTACAGAACCCACCTCTCAAAGGCATCATCTGCCGAAGAAAACAAATCCACCTTGTTGTATTTGGTGAACGTGTGGACTGATGCCCATGTTGCTGCCCAGAGGTCTCATTAAAGGAAGAACAAGAACAAAAGACAGCCAAAGTAGCCACACTCTCAACAAATGTGTAGCAATGCCCTGAGGTTGTGGCACCTTGCCCAAAGTGCCATTATATGCCATCTTAGCCATCTCAATATCTTATGGCCTCTTGAACACTCAAGGAAGGAAATGGAAGGCTCAAGGAAGGCTTGAGAAACTCTTCCATCCTAGAAGAGCCCTTTTCAGCCATTACATACATGAGTTGACGTGTGAAGGTGAAATGTGTGAAGGTGAAATGCGGAGCGTGTCCACCGGTTCTGCCCCTGATGTTGCTACACCTCATTCCAACCTCCATTAGCTATGCATCAACAGAAGCTTTGACATTGGCACCTACGTGTGTACAGCTTATAAGGACTTCTTATTTATTGCTGCTTGTGTGCCTCTGTCCTGTATTTTTTAGATTGTATTAATGTTTTTTAGGAGTTTTATATATTATTATATATTAAATGTTATGATTTGTATTTATTTTTGTAAGCCGCTTTGGGTCCCCCCCCCCATGGGGGAGAAAAGCGGAATATAAATTATGGTATATATTTATAATAACAGTGGAAGTGGAAGAAGAAAAAAGAGGCCTGATTACATCAACAAAAGTATGGAAAATTACTGAAGGCTGTAAAATTGGAAAATAACTTTCAAAAAAGATATGTGAGTGTAGTAATATTGCACAGACAGATGACAAAGTTAGACATGACAGAGTTTCAAAACTACTCTATTGGTCATTATGAAAAAAGTATAATTTGCCAGCCTCAAAAAATGCTTGGGAACATCAGGTTGAGAAGGTGGAAGAGAATAAGCAAGTTAAGATCTTGTAGGATTTTAGAATCCAAATGGATAGACACCTTGAATATAACGCACCTGATATAACAATGGTAGAGAACAGAAAGGTTTGGATAATTGATATTGCAGTTCCTGGAGATGCCAGAGTTGATGGAAAAGAACAGGGAAAAATGATAAAATATCGAGACCTGGCTATTGAGATAACGCGACTATGTCATCGGGGTGCTTGGAACACTCTAAAAAAAAATTGGGAATTATTTTAAACAGCTACAATGTACTGAAATAACACCAATGGAATTGCAAAAAACGGCACTTTTAGGAACATATTGCATCGATACCTAGTTGATACTTAGGTTTGAGGTCGAAACTTGTATCCACTATTTAGCATCAGTCAATGGGCCCTATCCAATGTTCCAGTGTCGATGCAGCTGTGCCAACAGGGTGTGCGCTGCATCCAGCGGTGGAGGGGCAGTTGTGGAGGCCTCCTCAAGGTAAGGGAATGCTTGTTCCCTTCCCTCAGGGCTGCATTGCGGCTGCATTGGCACTGGGAAGTTGGATAGGATTGGGCTCAATGACACTTTTTATCTACCTGACTGTGTTCTATGAGGTTCTGAATAAATAAAATAATAAGAATACAGCTGAGTATGCCCAGGCACCCATTTCAGATCTTAGAGGGTGGAATGGAGCCATTAAGGACAGGACTGATCTTTGTTTTGAGAGAAGAGCTGATAGGAGTTAAATACAGAGCATCATTCCAATAAAACCACAACACATGGGACAAAATGTTGGACGTTTCATTCCTCCATCTCCCACTTGAATCAACCCAGGGAAAACCTTTCCGGCAGCAGTCGGAAATTTGTATTTATATTACTCATACACTGGTTGAGTATCCATTATATAGACTGCTTGGGAAAGGAAGCTGTCTGGATTTTGGAATATTGCATAAATATAATGAGATATCTGGGGGATGAGACCCAAATCTGAGATTCATTTATGTCTCATATACACTTTATCCTCATAGCCTGAAGGTAATTTTATACAATATATTATTTAATAATTTTGTGCCCCAACATGCCTTGCGCTATGCCAGTCAGGTGCTGGGAAAGGCTTTTTAAAAAAAGTCATAGCCCCCAAAATGTTTAGATTTAGGAATAGTCTGGATTTTGGATGTATGGAGAATAAGGGGTAATCAACTTGTACTTATAAACCATACACCAGGCCGAGATGTAAACAGGAATATATGAATGATATCAGACAAGGCAATGGTGCAGTGGCTTACCTTTGAGTTCACCACTTCCAAGGAGACGTTCTGAGGCATCGCACTTGGCACTGAAATGTAAAAGAGGAGGGGTTGAAATGGGGAAATGGCGCAATTAGAAGATATCAAAGAGAACAACAAATCCTCCTTTGCTTCTTTAAAACAAAATCCATCTGTCTCTTCCTCTCAGTTTATGATGAAATAGCAACTGTGAATACTATCCAGCTGGCACCTGAGAGCTCCCCCATAGAGGTAAAAACTAAATGCATCTGTCCATTTCTTCCCACTTTCAATCGTTAATTTCATTTAATTTATTTGTGTACTGAATTTATACCCCGCCTTTCTCGCAGTAAGGACACCCAAGGCTGCTTACAACATTTAAAACAATAATAGTATATAATGAAAGCAGTAAAAACACTAAAACCCTAAAAATAGAGAAGCTGCTGTTTTGCTTGTCACAGAGAAACAACAAGCAAGCAAGCAAGCATGAATGAATGAATGAATGAATGAATGAATGAATGAATGAATGGGTGATTTGACGTTGCCAGCTGACCCCTATGCAGAACGTTTATGACTGAGTATCTGCTCCCAATGCCAGTGTAATTTCATAAGCTATGATCATACCCCACAAGTAGTCCTGGTCTGGGGGAAACCCCCCCCTATCTTTCAATATTACCTTTGGAGTGGAGATTGGAGATAGGGCCTTCTCTGTGGTGACACCCCAACTGTGAGACATTCTCCTCAGGGCCACTCATCTTGCACGTACTGTGTTAGTCTTTAGGTACTAGGTCAAGGCAATTTATTCTCCTGAACTTTTAAGGGGTAAAGCATAATATGTAAGGAATAATATTTTACAACGCAATCCTGTCTGCATATTCAACCGGCAGAGCGCTGCTCCGCTGGTCTACAGTGTCACAAACATGCTGTAAAGCATGTTTGTGGCACCTGTCAAGTAGGTTGCGCCGCGGGTTGCACCGCTCCCCCCTCTAGATTTGGAATCGTCTTTCAAAAGAGGCCCTATCACGGTCCACGCTTGCAGCGCAATCCTGTGTAACCTTGCACCGGTGTAACAGTAGATGCACCAGCGTAACAGCAGATACACCAGTGTAAGTGCACTTACACCGGTGCATCTACTGTTACACCAGTGCAAAGTTACACAGGATTGCGCTGCAAGCGTGGACCGTGATAGGTGGTAGAAGGGAAGTTGAAACTATTTTATGCAAATAGCTTTACCAGAGGTAAAAAAGTTTAAAAGGGTAAAAAGTAAGTACATCGTCAGTGCTGTCTGGTTTAGTATGCTTTATCCTGACTGCTATGTTAGCTGCTTTTATTGTTTGCAGTTTGATGTGCCTGTGTTCTTTATATATTGTTAACTGGAACTCATGCTTCCAAAATCTTTATTTATAGATTGTTAGGTACCTTGAATATCTTGTAAAAAGCAGGATATTTTATTATTGTTATTATTTTCAAACACAGTTGTAGACTCTACCTTGAGTCCTTGTGTTCGATCAAAGCTCAGGCCACAGTAAACCAAGTTAATAGTATTTGGGCAGTTTTACAAGTTGGATGTCTGGGGGGGGGCAAGGAGTGTTTTAACTTATGAAAACAATGTAACAGGTCTGGAAATGTGAGTATTGAATTTCACTGCTCTTTTAAGTGTATATTATTTTGCTCCTGCAAACCGATGCCATCTAAGTGCCAATTCTTGTGTCATGATGAGGGGCAGCCTGGTGACTCCTCCCTTGCGTCCCACACCACTGTCAGGCATCATGGTTCATTCATGAACCAGGAACCTCTTTATTTTGTTGCTATAGAGAACATCTTTCCAAAGTGGACGGGAGTGCAGGACTCGAGGCTGGGACTTCGCTGAATGGGTTTCCCTGGATCTTGTGTCCTGGACCTGTGCCGGCTGATGCAGCTGAGTGCTGCACCGGGTGGCGGGAGGGCAAAGGGAAAAGCAGGCAGCCCTTTGGCCGGCCTAGCCTGGGGGTGGTGGTGGGGATATCGGCGCTGAATTGCGCCAATATCCAGTGCCCCTTCCCATTCATGCGCCAGCTCTGGAGTCTCCTGCCCATCGCCTTTGCCACACGGAATAGCTCCAACGGCGAGGGGGTGGGGCCTCCTCATTCCGGGTTGTAAACGGGGACCATGATGGGGCGCAACTTACAGTACCTCCCCTACCATAGAAACGCCTTTGATCCCACTTCCATAGAAACGCCTTTGATCCCACAATAATTGAGTTATTCATCCCTTGCTCTCCCTTTACCTGGTACCCAGGGACCTCAACCTCCAACACCTCACGGTTTTGATCCTTCCTGGAATAAAGGACTTAGACCTGGAAGACCCAGGTTCAAATCCCTGCTTAGCCATGAAGCTTCCTGGGTGAAGCCTAAATCAGCCTAACCTACCTCACAAGGTTGTTATGATGACAAAAGGAGAGAATAAATTATATTCACCTGGAGCTCCTTGGAGGAAGGGTGATATAAAAATGTGTAAAATAAAATAATCAGCCTAGAATTGTAGGGTCATATATCCTCAACAACTTTGTATGCAGTGAACTGACCAGCTAGCATAGAGATTGTACAATGTTAATTATATTGAGACAATAAACATGGAATTCAGTTATTTTAGGCTGATATTTAGTTCACTGGTTAAATCCATCAGCACACTGAGGAGCAATGTTCAACTTTTGTTGAAAAGTGGTAGAAATAATATTATTTTAAAGAGGTTGGGAATGCCCTAAAGCAGAGGTTCCCTAACTCCTGGGAAGGCCTTACGCTGCTCTAAGTAGCAACGGGGCCTTCCCAGGAGTGGCGATGACACGCCTGGGATCGCGCCGCTGCCGCCACCGCTGCGCCCGGGATCGCCGTTTTTACCTTCATTGGTGGGCAGTGGGTGTCCCTCGGGGGTTGCGGGGAGCCTGCGGACCCCTCTGCAGGCCTCCCCAAGCGTCGGAGCAGCGCTCCAACGCGATCGCAACTGACTTCCGGTTTCGCGTAAAACCGGAAGTCAGTTGCGATCGCGTTGGAGCGCTGCTCCGACGCTTGGGGAGGCCTGCGGAGGGGTCCGCAGGCTCCCCGCAACCCCCGAGGGACACCCACTGCCCACCAATGAAGGTAAAAACGGCGATCCCGGGCGCAGCGGTGGCGGCGGCGGTGCGATCCCAGGCGTGCCGTTGTCGTCACCGCGGGTTGCCATGCCCCTTAAGGGCATAGCAACCCTTTCTTCCCAGCTGGGGCGTCGCGACGCCCCAGTTAGGGAACCACTGCCCTAAAGGAAGAGGTTACATGGTAAAAAGCCTTGCAATTAGTATTTAGGGCAAAACCAGGAACGATCTTAGTGGGCAAGACAGATTAATCATATTAGGGCTGTACATATCTGTCCATCGTATGCGGCTTATACTATTAATATTTTCTGTGATCTGGTTATTTCTCAAAATCTGGTTTTACAATTCCTCGAATTGGAAGAGAAACAGTAATTCCAAGTGATTTGGCCTCCAAGTTTACTAGATAATTCCATCTTATTGATCTTTCAAGGTAATAGGATTGACCCATTCAAGAAACTGTACATTCTGCAGCAAAGTCTGCCCATTAAAAAACGCAGAGCAAAAACATACAACGGAGGATGGAATAAATAGCATTGTGTCAGGTACTTCACCCACCCCACCCCCTCCCCACTCCATTCGGCCCCCTATGCAGACTTATTTGCTCCAGTGGACATCCCTCCGCACAACAGAGGGAAAACTCCAGTCTTACCACCGGCGCTGCAAACTCTAACGCTGTTGCAAAGCGCTTTCCAGCGCTTTTGCGAAAACTAGCGCTGGGTGAGCATGCGCTCCACCAGTGCTAGTATAGAGTAGGATTGGGCCATAAGCCTCAGCAGGTTTCTACCCCAGGCTAAGCTGTCAGGGAAGCTGGCCAGTAGATGCAGAGAAGGTGGCCATTATGGGCATAGGTCAGAAAAGACAAGATTGATGGCCCAATTCTATCTAACATTAGTGCTGGCCGAACATGTATTCTGCCGGCACAGGCTGCTACAAAGCAGCCATAAAGTGCTTTGTGGCAGTGCAAGCCCAGCACAAGGAATGGAAAGGGTGGGGGAGGGCGGAACAGGCCTGGGAGGGGGGCTTAGTTGTGGCACCCGCCAAATCCAAACCCCCCTTCCCAGGCCTGATCCGTCTGCACAGGTCAATGTAGACTTGCGCTAGCGATATTGCTGGGGCAGGTCCGAGTTGACCCATAGTGGCTGCTGATGCTTATCCTGAGGCAAGGGCACAAATGTCCCCTTACCCTGAGGGGACCTCCAGTATCTGAAAATACCCCACGGGATGCAGCGGAAGCCGTTCTGGCACTGCTGCATTGCCACATAGGGATTTAGGTAGGATTGGGCTGCCTGTTCCAAGACTAGGCAGATCAAGGTTCAAGGGGCCAGAGGTAGGGACATAGAGTCAGGCAGAAAGTTTGGTTCTGAGCTAGCAAAACTGGAGTGGCAGAGCCAAAATCAGGCACAAGGTGGAGTCAGGAAGGGGTCATGGTTCAAGATAAAATTTGGGGAAAAGGGAGCAGGAACTAAGCGGCCTCCTCACAGTATCAGTGATGATTGGACTGTGAAGCTTGTTACCCCAAAGGCCCCAGGCTTTATAGGACAGGGTGTGCTGGGATTGGCCTTTGAGGTCAGCTGACTGGACCTGTAGCCTAGATGGCACCTCAAAGTCCAGAGCTTAGTCTTCCAAGCTTGCAGTCAGAACAGAGCATGGATAACACAGGAGGTAGGATATTGGAGCCTGACTGCTAGGCAGAGACGTAACCACGGTGGAGCGTGTGGTTCACTCGAACCAGGCGCTCGGGCGGGTGGGTCGGGGCAGTCACTGACGTTGTGTGCCGCCCACCCTCCCTTGAGCCCGTTACGCTCCGAAATGAGCGGAAAATGGGCGGGGGGCGCGTCGACGTGATGCGAGGGGCGCGTCGACGTCACGCGACGCAGGCCCTGCCCCCACGCGCCAGGCACTGGGAGGGCGCCCGACACTACTGTGCTAGAGGGTCCGGTTCAACACACAACACCTTCCAAATAAACATACATAGACACATGTCGTGCAGTTTCCCCTGGTTTGACATTATTAAATGATCCTTGCATGAAACTTGCTTTTCCTGCTGTTGATTTCTTTTGTTTGAAAGCTGTAGTTTAGCCTGTTGACTTCTGGGGAGACATTCTCTGGAGATGACTGCATGTATCTGGCTCACCGGCAGACCTTAACACTTGGTGGTGGGTATTTGCAGCTTTGGGCAAACGCTCACCCCTTTCAGGGCCACAGCAGCCATTCCTGACCCTTTCTGCTCAAGGAGAAGTAAAACTTTTGGAAACACTTCCTGAGGATAACTTTTCAAACTCTGGCATGAATAACAATCACTCTCTCCTCTCTTGACGATGATCTTGAAAGTCAAAGTTCAGCGCTTCGGGCCGTAGCCCTGCTCTTCAGAGTCGGAATTCACTCTCCATAAATTATGTACAATATTAATTTTTTCACTTCATCTTTTTTTGGTTGTTTTCATCATTATACGCATGAGGCATTTTATTCTGCCAAGGTCTGTTTTCTATTACAAAAGGCAGCTCAATTAGATGGATAGGTGCAAGTGGCTCTTCAAAATATATTAGAGAAATGTCAATGGTAGAAATAATAGACTCTCTCTCTTAATAAGGGAGAAGCATCACAAATGAACTTCTACAATTATAATAAACATTGCATACAATAACACCTACATGGGTGTTTGAACAAATTATCTTTGTAAAAAATGTTTGTGCCCTTGTGCAATGCAGGACCACTTCACACAATGATTGGTAGTGGGTGAAACAATTTGCTTCAGTTGCTTCGCCTCTGTACTAACTGCAGGAGAGGAAATTCCGGTTGGATATCTGGAAGAAATTATTGATGGTAAGAACAGTTCAGCAGTGGAACAGATTCTCCCTCACTGAAGATCTTCAAGCAGAGGCTTGACAGGCACCTGCTGGAGATGCTCCAGGAGAATTTTCTACTACAGGCAGGAGGTTGGACTAGATGACCTTGTGGGTACCCTCAAACACTATGATTCTATGAACTGAAGGGAGAAATAATGTCTTACTAGATACTGAGAGGAGGTAGGGGTAGAGGCAGGGGACACCTCAGTAAGCAAGGTACAAGTCATGGCTACTGATTGGCTAGCCCTATGATGGCGAACCTATGACACGTGTGTCACAGGTGACATGCGAGGTCATTTTGGGTGACACGCCAGCATTTCCCCCAGGGCCCCGACACACCTTACATTTTTGCAAAAGTGTTACAAGCTTGTCTTAAACATTTAGGGCAGGGATTTTGGCAGACCTCTTTCAAATTATTCTCTAGTAAAACTCAGCAACAAAAAAAGTTACTAATTGATGTTAAATGAAATGCAATGTGTTCTATAGTTGTTTTCAGTTCAGTTCAATTCAAAATTACTATTAAAAGTAGCAATAGTCAAAATACTATTGAAAGTTCGGGGAGGGGTGACACACCAGCAGAGTCAAGTTAGGCATTTTCAAAATCTTTGACACACCAAGCCCAAATGGTTCGCCATCACTGGGCTAGCCACTCCCTCATGTAGCTTGTCTTAAGCTTTTCCACCCAAATCTCTAAACCCACAATTGCTTTTGTGGGGCATTCCAAAATGCAACCGCCAAGTAAACAACTGACCCAGTGTGCCTCTCCATCTGTCACCCAGTTCCTAAGGAACATTATTCAGCGGGCCAATCCAACAAGTGTTTGATGTATGAATGGCAAATTCAAGATGGCAGTGGTCAGGCATGTCAGGATGACAGCAAATGAGGGCCTCATAGCAGATCCCTCCATCCCCTCCCTGCTCTCCTGTGGTTGCATTTTTTGCTCTGCCTTACCATCGGAAAGTGTCTTGACTGTCAAGTCTTCAGTGGATACTCCAGGTCCGTAACGATTATAAGCCAGAAATCGCAAGGTGTATTCTGTGAATTTCTTCAGTCCTTCCAGCTTGTAAGACAGACCATCCACTTCTATATTCTGGGCACAAAAAACCCCATGAAAACCATTACTGTACAACTTTATTATACAGATCACAATGTTAGGGGCTGAGTGAGGCATTTTACTCTCTAAGAATTTGTTTTATATACTCAGAGATACCAAAGCTTGCTAACTCACAGCTGACTCTCTGCATGAATCCTGAAATTCTTCATTCTGTGTTTACTGACCTTTAATTCTGACCACATACATACACCCTCACTGGTATAGCCAAAACAGGTCTCACAGTGAAGTAACTCCATATATTATCCAGATCCAGTTATTCCAAAATGTGTTGAAAACTTATCCAACATATGTTAGAAAAGGATCTCACAATGACAGTGCATATTTTTTGTTTCTGGTACATACAGTGGTGTCACCAGCTCGCCCGCCCCCCCCCCGGGCCAGGTGATGTCACGTTGTGCCGCCCCCACTGTCACACCGCCCCCCCCCCCCCGCAGTTGTGCTGCCCCTCCTCACTTCCAGAAAGGCTCCATTTGAAGCCTGACAGAAGTGAAGGTGGGCGGGCCCAGCTCATGCCGGGAGACGCCATCACGGCCACTCCTCATGAGACTGTGCGTGCTGCCCTGGGTGCTGCCCCCTCGCCTTATGGCAGCTACGCTACTGTTACAGAGTAATTCAGCTTCTTGCTCACAAAGCAGGTGAGGCAGCTCATGCTCACTTATAGGACACAAAAGCATAAGAGTAACCCTTCTGAAACAGGCCAAGGGTGCATCTACTCCAGTGTCCTGTTTCAGACCAACAATTGGCAACCAAATGCCTCCAGGAAGCCCACAATTAGGGCTTGTATGCAGCTTGTATCCTGCTGCTCTGCCCCAACAACTGGTCCTCAACTGAAGTTCAGAGGCACAGTCTCTGAACCTGGAGGTTCCACTGTATGGCTAATAGCCATGGATAGACCGCACCTCCTCCGCGAACGTGCCAACTCTCACTTTAAAGCAATCTGAGCTAGTGGCCATCCCTGCATCTCGTGGCAGCAACTTTAATTCTGTTTAATTCTAAAATAAATAACTTTAATTAATTCTGTGTTGTATGAAGAAATACTTGTCTTTGGTCCATCCTGAATCTATTGCCAATTCGTTTCACTGGATAACCCTGAGATCTAGTTCTGACAGAGGGAGAAATTTCTCTCTGTCCACTCTCTCCCCGACAGCATTGCACAATTTTAGCGATCTCGATCAGATTCCTTCCTCCCCTAGGATGCTACGGAATGCAAGCAAAGAAAGAACAAAAATGAGGAAAATGAGACAAAATGACATAATGGGATACAGGAGCCCACTTTTGAAGCAGGCCTGCCGTGAAAAGGCTCAAAGCTGCTCAGTGATGCGCAGCCACAGCACCTTCACAAAGCACATCCACAATGATTTCAGCATGAGCTTAGGGGAAAAAAAAAAAGCTTTGCTTCACACTCCAGTGACAATAAATTAATGTGCACCAGAGTTTCCAGCAAATTTCAGCTTAAGGTGGATTTCCTCTAGTCATGTTTGGAGATTCTGGCTGTGTAGAATAAAATGGGAGCCAATTTTATGGGAGACTCACCATAATCTCCGGCCAGTCTGTGCCTGCTAGGTCTGGGCAGAAACCTCGAGGTGCTGTAGGATAAGCCCCCTGATTTGGAATGGGCTCCATTGGGAGGGCTGGAAATGCCACTGACATCTTACATGCAACTTTGGGCACGTGGCCAATCAGTGGAATTGCTCAGTCCCCTCCATTTTTGCCCATTGGTAAGTTCCTGACTTTGCTCACCTGTTCTTTCCCAGTAGCTACTTCGGTACAGTACAGTCGATAGCCTTGAACTGGACCGTTTGCATAGGCAGGGGGTTCCCATGTAATAAGAATTGAGGTCGGTGAGGTAGATACAGCCCGCAGGTTTTCTACTGGTCCTGGAACTTGCACTGTGTTAAAAGAAACACACACACACAAAAAATAATAATAATCATATACATTAAAGTTGTGATGAAGGTTATTCTTGTATCATTCATCTGCACGACACCTCACCAAATTATATAGGCAACACAGACAGGTCTCTCTGTTTCCAAGGAACTAACAATTGAATGTCGTTTTGCTGTGTGGGTCTGCTCTGTGTGCCTAGGGTTGGGGGGGACTCCCTCTCTTTTTTATATTTACGTGGGGCTACCTGGGTAGTGTTCTTGTGGCTTTGCGCAAGGAGGATATGTTTTCAGTACGGGGGGGGGGGAGTTGGTGCTGCCGTTGAGAAGGTGATGAGTTGATATGGTGGTGGGGGTTGGGCTGGACATTCCAGGGGAAGGAGGGTTAGTCCTAGACATACTGTCCCTTCTTCTGGCCCTTCCTCCAGTCCTCCGACCTCTGGTGCTCCTAGTACTGACTGCTCTAGCCTTAAGCTACTGCTTTTAAATGCCAGGTCAGTTAACCTGATCCAGGACTCACAGCACAATCCTATGCACTTCGACTCAGAAGTAAGCACCGTTAAGTTTAATGAGATTTACTTCCATGTAAGTGTGTAAGGATTAAAGCCTTAATCCTGGAAGACCTGAAATGCATTATGGAGACCTGGTTGGATGAGTCCGGGGCGGGGGCTGGCCTCTCCCAGCTTTGTCCACCAGGTTCCTGGGTAATGCAGCAGCTACAGCTACAGGGGCAGGGAGGCAGGGTCTTGATAGTCTATCATGATACAATCGCCCTTGCCAGGTTCTTTGTGTGATGCTGAATGGGTGAGACAGGGTTGTGATTTTGTTGTACTGCGTCCGCCCTGCTGCCCAACTGGCCAGGGTGATCTCTGGTGTGGGCCTGACTGTTGGTGTTGGTGGGGGACTTCAATATCCACACCAGGGACCCCAGTATAGGTGTGGCTCAACGTTTCAAGGCTGCCATGGCAACCAAGGGCAACTCCTTCTCAGAGCTACCTTGGAGATCGCCACAGATACACACCTCCTCCCTTCCTTGTCGTCTGAGCGACATCTTCTCCCCTGAACACTGTTGCTTTTATGGCACTTGACTTCATGTGTTTATTTTATACACAGGCTATGAGCGAAGGTCAGTATAGACCAGAGGTGGCCAACCTTCCACCATTAGGGCCTCTGCGTTCTTAAGAGTTGTGTAGAAGACAGAATCTTGTCAGCTGCAAGTGCTGATGGTGTTGCTAAAGCAGCTGCATCTGCTGAAATGCCCTCACCTATACAACCATTAAAGGGCCAGGAGCATTCATGTTGAAAGGTTGGCCACCCCTGGTATAGACATTTGTAAAGCCAGCAAGTGAGCAAACAAGCCCTCTCCCCACCACACTTTGCACATGCTCCAGCTCAGCAGCAGTTGGTAGCCCCAGACCTTGGTCTGCTGGCCAGTGTCAAGTTCAGCCAAAAGCCAGAGCATCTTTCAGAAGCACTGTGAGGACTCTCCTGACTGGCCTTCAGGGGTTAGGAGTATTTTAATGTTACTCTACCCTGATCAGCTGTTATTGTCTTCCGACAGGATCTTTGTACTTTTTTGTTATCTACCCCAAGGCCTTTCGGGATGGGAATCTATACATCTAAACAAAGGCACAAATATATAAATAAATGAGAGAAACCAGTGCCAAAAGCCCCCGCAGAGGTTTCGCTGCCACTCAACGCCCATCCCAATGCCCACATTCCCCGTAGCGAGAGAGACAGTCGGAGCATTTCCAGCGCTGCCTCCTGCTCCGCCTTTAAATGCAGAAGCAGAAATCGATGAAATGCTGACAGCCCCATGTCATAAAAAACAATATAAATGGACTTTAAAAGGCATTTAATATTAATACTCCGTTGTGAAATCAATACAGTTAGAGTGTTTTTTTTTTCCTTTCAAATTCCCTTAGCGTTCTATTTCATTACAAGACAGACAGTTGAATTAATGCGCTTTACTCCTCAGCGTGCAAAAAAGTCCTCAATAATCCCATGGATTCCCACCGTTAAATAACAATTTACTGAAAATTAACATTTATGGTTGGCTTTTCTTCCCTCCCCCTAAAACATTTCTTTGGATTTAAGGCCCTTCCAGGCTTTTTCAAACGGCACATTAGACTTTGCTGTGAATATTTGAAGTTGCCTTTTACAGATCCCGATCATTGGTCTGTCCCGCAGCCCAGTATTGCCTATTCTGACCAACCACAGCTCTCCAGGGCTTAGGAAGGGATCTTCCCAGGCCCTGTTACCTTCTACTGAGAGAGGCCTGGGATTGGACCCAGGACATTCCACATCCAAAGCATGTGCTTTGTTACTAAGCAATGGACCCTCAACAAAAGTTATGGCGCAAACCTGCGTAACTTTCCACGGCTGGTCTAAAGGGCCAGCCACGGAATCCTGAGCTCTTTCCCTGGCCACACCGGCGTGGCCTGGAAACACCTAGGGAGAAGGGGATATTCTTTGCCTGGTCCGCCCTCCCCCTCCCGCCCTGCACTGGCCGGTGCAGTTCTTACCTTCACCAGCAGGCACAGGGACGGTCTGCCGGGGGAGTGAGGGCTGCTGGCGTCCATGCTGGTGGCCCTTACTCCCGAATCATAGCAAACACACTTTACGGTACATCTGCAATGCTTTACAGTGGTGGAGCGCGCGCTCTGCCTCTCTAA